>CM040090.1:26855042-27455042 GCA_022496805.1 Pohlia nutans
TTTAAAATTGATTTATGTGCTCTATTCTAAGCACACTTGGTGGTTGTTGTTGAGGAAGTTCTCAATTCTCACACACCATCTTGAATGTGAACTTGTTGCACAATGACAAACCGATGGGCTTGCTCTCGGTATTTCTTGTTTAGCGAAGTGCAAGTTGTTGGAGAAGAAAGGGTTGACCTTGTATTCAAATTCATTCCAAGTTACTCCCAAATGATATAATAAGAAGAACTTGCAATCCCATGTGAATTCTCACCACATCATACTTTCAGCAGATTTTGGCGCACAATTGAGCATACCAAATGATCTTATCTTGAAATGTTTTCAACTAAGAAAAGTTAGAAAGCAAGTTCTTCTATCACCTCCAAAAAGAATTTTATGATTTGAAGTCCTTATACATGAGATATGAACGAAATTCAGTAAGTTTGTGTAGAATATGCATATGAGTTGAATGAGAAGAAAATGTGTTGTGATCAGACTTTCGAGACTAAATTGCACGCATAATAGAGTTATTTGTAAAGTCCGTCAAAACCTGAGTTTTTGACCTGTAATTTGGAAAGGACATGATTGGCATGATCTCACTGTAGACCTAGAATAGAACACTAGATAGATTGAAATTTTTATTCATAAAAATTTGGAGGGAGGGAGAAGAATTGGGTAGTGGGGTGGGACCGTGAGGAGGAGTGGTGTCAGATTGATGATGACCAGCTCTGGTCCATGAAAAAAGGAGGACAAAAGACCGAATGCCTTTACAATTAACTCTAATAGACTAACATTTTTTGAGTTTTGTTCATATAAGAATACTTGCATTCTCAAGTATTCTTTCACCTTCAAAAAGAATTTTGTGATTTGAAACATTTATGTTTAAATTATTCACATTTTTGTAAAGGAATTTAACCAGTGATTAAGAGAAAATAAGTGTTTCCAAATATCCCACATTCATTGTTGTCACTAGTGCACTAAATTTTGTATAAATTACAAGGCTTTACCTCATGATGTATACAATTATTTCATGGAAGTAAAACTATCTCTAAACAACTATTCTTGAATGAACAGTTCTAAAATTTCAATGAAACTATTTGGATGAGCGTTGTTTTCGATGAAAGTCAAAAATACAAGTATTTATTTTTCGTATGATTTGAATGTTATATAACTCTATTTTGGGCTGACAAACATGACTTTTTCAAAAATATTAATTATTCATCGAAGGTATGACGAATCTACTAGGAAGGTACAGTATAAGGTTGAGGCTTGAACTTGTGGTCATGATAATAAGATTAAAAATTTATGTGAAGGGTGACATTTTTGCCAATGACCTTTTTTTCTTTGTCAAATAGTTACACATACTTAGGTCATGTAGAAATGAAACCGCCTATCAAGTAGTGCCATCACATAACATTCTTTAGCTAGTATTGGAGCACACCCTTTTGCTTGTATGTACAGTGAATCAACATATGAATAGGGAATGGATGTTGTGGAATATGTAGAAACTATTTAAAAACAGAAGTTTTTTGAGCTACCAAGCTATCATTAACTAGAGGTGTCTTTTGTTCTGCACAAGATTACAATTCCTGCAATGATTTTGGCCTGCGATGCTGATTCCCAAGGGTGATCAATGGGCTCGATAAAGAATGTCATGCACTCAGTGTAATTTAAGGACAATTAGAGTCTTCCTTGTTTTAAAAAACAGACATTGATTTTGTACACTGATTTTGTTAGAATGAGGTTTTTAAGTGTTATTTCAAAACAGACACTGAACCTAACTAGGGCAATTTCAGATTTTGTAAGGAGGTTGAGTACTGATTCAAAGATCAGAAGATTCACACGTCGATTCGCAGCAATCTCAAAAACAAGTCAAAGTTCGGAAGTGTTCATAACCCCACGTTGGCTAAATGTGTTCATGATGTAAGGTTGACTAGTCAACGCAGATGTGTCCTTTAACCCCTAAACGTCCCAGCGTCCAGAAACTGGATAACGAACAGATTCATAGCCTGGTAATTTTCTCATCCAATAGAGTTATTCGTAAAGTCTCTCAAAAGTGGGTGAGTGGACCATAGTTTGAGTGAATAGTGACAGTAATCCTAAAAAAAGAACATGTTTCGGGCACTAAAAAAAACTGGGAATGCAAACTTTGAAAGCACCAAAATCGATGCTAAAAAACTTTTCACCCAAGTTTTTATTATTCACCTTCACACATGAAGAAAGTGAGTGCTAGCCCCTTTTCTGGCAATAGATTCTCGCTATATATATATCTAGACCGTCCCCACTCACCCATTCTTTTGATTTCCTAAAGTTTCTCTCAATAGTTTTCGTTTCTCCAAATTTTAGTCAAACTGAGGCGCACTCAACCCTTTAGTTTACAGATAACTCTAATCTCAGATGACTTTCATCAAAGTCATATTTGCAAACCTATTAGGTTCTCTACCAAATTAAAATAAATCTCTTGTGATGTTGAGATGTTGATAATACTGGAGAGGCCTCCAAATGCAAGTATGCCAAATTTTTTGGGTAGATTTCATGTTTGTAATGGACCTCTCATGTACACCTCATGTACATAATAGTCATGCTAATATGTACTATTAGGGCTAGCATCTACTTCTGTTCAAAGGAGTACAATTTACCATTATATCCTTACAACCTTCTCAAGTCCAACGGTTTTTTTTTTTTGTTTTTGAGCGATACAAGTTAGAGAGGGGCCACTCGTATCCCTCTATATACCTCTGTATTGGAGGGAGTGCCACACTATGATTCTTTTATAGATTGTATCGCTAAAAAAAGTCATGCTAAAAGAATATCTAGTTCATTTAGTGTTAAAAGTGTCATCTTGGCAATGTAGTGGGACCTTAAATTAATACCCTTAAATTTACCCAAACTTGTAGGCCAGATTAGAGTTGACCCTTAGAAGACGCAATTTTCCTAATTCCCACACCCATTTTTTTAATAATTTACTTCAGTTTCATTCTAAAGAAGTATAGATGCCTTGAATATGTTCATTTTGGCATCTAAAAAATCCCATTTGGCTCAGCAAAGCAGAAATTATCTATTATACAATACAGCTCGCTTTGTCTCACTCAACCGTTCCGCGTTGAAATCCATCGAGGAGACAACCCAAGCTCAATGTGTTCAACGGCACGGGTCCCACTAGTGAGAAGACAATACAAGTTCTGGCACCAAGCCTTCATAATCATTTGTATAGTTTGTTGTTGTAGTTATCCTAGGAACCTTGAATTGAAAATGATAACTTTATCTGTGTTTTCTAACATTCAAGTTTAACAAAAAAAAAAGGTTTACTTTCAATAGTATTCTTTAAATTCTAAGTGGAGGATTTGCATTACAAAGGTTTTGACCATGGCCAGTATTGGCTCTTGGCAATACTCTTCATCAAAAAAGTTGGGCCAAACTATTTTGGTGCCATTTTGACGCCTAACGCTGCATACAAGTCATTTTAGTGCCATTTTATTTATACTAGGTTGGTATGGAGTTGGCACCAAATTATCTTAATTGCATTTCAATGCACCATCATGGCACCATGTTTACATGGCTTGAAGTTCCTGATGTTCGCCTCTTTTTGCACAACAAATAAACTTACCAATCCATGGGTTGGACTTGAGAGGCACTTCGTGTGTAAGTATATTACCACTTGGAGAGATGAGTCATAAACACGTGCGCTACAGAGTGATCTCACTATTTTCCAGTCAAAGTATGATACACATCGCAGCTTCTAGAAGGAACTCAAAGCTAACTTAGAAAAGGAAAAAAAAAAACATAAGCTCGGACATCAACTCCAACACTCTACACGCTCTCAGAAATGAGAAAAATCAAAAGCTCTTCAATTCTGGAACCTAGGCCTGTGTCTTGGAATATCCGAAACGGAACAAAAACTTGTGAGAAGAGAGTACTAAAGTTCTTTCCACACTTTCTGCAATTTGCTACAATCAGACCTCTTTAATATGACCTTCTCTAAAAGCACATTCTGGAATAATTATCCTGCTTAGTTGTCACACATTCAAACTATGTGGTGGTCATTTTTGGGGGACCCCAGGCAGGCTTTAATCAGATTATTAAAGAGGTCAGGGTGTACCAAGGAAATTAAAGCTCTCCAGAGACGATTTCTGGCGGAAGGCTAACATCCATAAGCGACCCTCCCAAGAGTAAACGCAAAAGCTCCTTCAACAGGATCCCTGCCACTTCAACTGAGCGCTTTGCATACTCGAGCAGACTAGGTTGTGTGTATTTCGTAAAACGCCAATCTTTCCTGGCAATGGGCCTCATCCGTGGCGTGTCAAGTGACTCTGTTCACGAAACACAAGTTAGGGTAACAAAAGAGAATATAAAATCTCAATAAAAATCTCGTTCTTAAAACTCTCATTCTAAAGCCACCTGGAGCATCATCAATCCAATACTGGAAAAGGCACTGACAGCACCAGTGATCTCAAAACTGGCTAAAATTAGCTGGATTTCTACCCAAAAAATGGGGCTGCTAAACATACAAAGAAAGAAAATGAAAAAAAACTGAAATGTAGCAAGAATGCTCATCATGATATAAAAATGTAGTAACTTCATGAGGTGATATCCACGGATATCATCATGGTATCACCTTAATATATCAAGGGTATTGCCGGATATTATAGAGGTATCGTGAGTATTGTAAGCACAAGTAGATACCATTCATGTGGGAGGTCGCATAATGTTCTAAATGTCATAAAGTGGTTCTGAGATCACTGGACAGCACAAATGAGAATTGTGCTTGCAGGGAACATTTCTCATTTGTGTTGGATTGATAGAACTGAAAATTTTGGAACTAAATGAATATGGTGACTGTATCAAGCCATGTGAGGAACTTACCAGCCCACATACGCTTATCTGGAGCAGAAGCACGACAAAAGGGGCGAACCCCACCCCTCTTTATCTCTTCTTGCAATGTTTGCCATTCCCCTTCTCGTTGTTGTTTGGTTATGATACCTGACTTCGAGACCTGTAATTTTTTTTTCATGTGCTGGTTAAAACTAGCCTGCCAGAATTAAGGATATTGATTTGCATGCAGCCGTGAGATTCAAGAAAAAACGATCGGATCCAATGGTTCAGTCAAAATTTAGGAAGTGGAAGTATACTGTAATGATATCTTCAGAATACCTGCTGATACAAATAGTATGAAGGCCGAGGAACTCGAGTCAGATTCTGTGTTCTATCAACGTCAACAAGACCAAACTTGGGGCAATAACCATCTGCCCACTCCCAGTTGTCTGAAATGGTCCATTGTATGTAACCATCTACTGGGACACCCTGCACGTACACAATCCATTAACCCCTAAAAGGACCAAGGATTCATAGTTTTAAAATGTCGAATTCAATTGACCATATTGTGAAAAATAGAATGCAGATGAGACTAAATATTATATCACTGCAATCAATGACGAACATTGGCACCTGTAAATAAATTTGAACAAAAGGAAGTCCACATAGAACCTACTCAAAATTGCTAAAATAAACATGAGGCCCAACTTGGGCTTCTTGATCTTTAGGGGTTAATTAGTGTAGTAGGAACCTTGGACATCAGCAAAGAATTTTGATTACTTCCGGCCCAGGTGAATATCATGCATTCCTTGATTTTCTTAAAGTCGAATTGCATCAAACAAACTTCAGTCCAAATGATGAGGGAGCTACAAAACCTGCTGAATGGCGGAATGGGTGGCGAGCAAGTGCTCAACAAGGTAAGGCCGACGAATAATGTCACGGGAATCTGCAAACCCGTTCTCTGTGATAATGTAACGGAGCTTCGGTTGCTTTGCCTTGTACCGGTTATGGAATTGAATGAGGACCTGGAAGAGGCCGTCAGGGTACACACCCCGCCCTGCCTCACTGTACTCTTCCTCGGGAACGAGCATAAGCCCGGCTCCTGATAAAATTTCCTGCAGCCGGAATGCAAAGGATCAATGCTTTTAATCTAGGAAACACGCCGATACCAAACGAGTAATAGGCAACGAAAATATTAACCCTAAAGGACCATAAGGCCACCAGGTGTCTCCTGTTTTTTTCGATAATTTTGAGTAGGTTTTATGTAGATTTATTTTCGTTATTTATTTATTATTTTTTTATTCAACATATGTAATATTCTTCACTAGTTCCAGTGATATAAAATTTGGTCCCATTACAATTAGAATTTTCAAAATATGATCGTTTAAACTTGTCATTTTAAAACCATGAATCCTTGGTCCTTTAGGGGTTAACAAATGCCATGTAGCCTGACCTGGCCATAGTAATTTATTCCACAGTAATCCAGATGATCTTGAATAGCATCGATCCAGTGAAACTCTGTCAGGAATCTTGTTATGTAAACAATGGGAAGGTCAAGAAGGCCGTAAGGTTGTATCACTCCCACGTGATGTGCCACCCCAACAACTACCTTCTGCGACCTGCAAAACAATACGTAAGTCAGATCTTTTGAAAACTTCTATAGGATTCACTCTTAATATTTGATCTCATTAAAATTAGTTTTACTATTTATAGACTTGATCTTAGTAGCCAAAAAATGTCTGGTTAGGAGCTTCAAAGAAGCAGGAAATCACTGGAAATTTAGGCATATGTACTCACCCTTCATGGAGAACCTTATATGCAGCAATGTGTGCTTTGGTGATTGCGTCCATGGCCCGGCCATAATCTCCCCAGGGTGTAAAGCAGAAGAGTGATTGCACTGTGGATGGCGTGTTACCAGGAGGCCAAGTCCCAGAACAATGAGTCAGAATGACGAAGATATGTGGCTCGTTGAACGTGACCCAATAATCCACATACTCCCCAAATTGTTCTTTCGAAAACCTGTGCCACTCAAACAGTGAGCCAAACATTTAAGAATATATAATTATGTCAACCTTCAAGAACAGCATACTCTTGAAATCAAGTCAGTGAGGATGATGAAAAGACACACCCATATTACCTTGTAAAGTCTTCAAAGTACTTGATAGTACGAGGATCAATCCACCCTCCATAAGCTAGAGCCCACTTTGGCAACGAATGGTGAAACAGAGTAAGCATGATTCGCATGTTGTTCTCCTTCACCATTTGAAGAATCCACTTGTAATGCTCCACTGCTTCCATGTCAACCTTGTCATACAACAACCACACCCTTAATTTAACCCCTAAAAGGCCAACGTGAATGATAGAATATGATAATTCAGGATCAGCCAAATTTGAGAACATTGCATGTGTTGATCCAAAAATTAAATTAAAAAAAAAGTCCCATTATGACCTACCCAAAACTACCAAGCATCATATATTTAGCAATTGTTATTGATGGTGAGTAGGAGATATAATAATACCACTGTTAGGATTCCATTCACAGGCTCTTGGGGTACAATGCGACCCCAGTCTACGCCAAGCCGGAACACTGATGAACCAGCTTCCTTTGCCAACTCTATCTCCACATTCGGAGACGACCAGAAGCGTAAACGCTCAGCTGGAAGCGGGACGTTGTGCCATGCTCTCACCTGAGTTTTCTGCATTCCGTAAACATCACACTCAGATCTAATATCTCTACTAAACTGACATATCTCTAAAATGACATAACCTGCATGCTTGGTATTTATACTATAGCAACACTTGTCAAACATCCAGACTACATCATGGTCATTTTTTAAACCCCATATCATTGACTGTATGTAGTGAACTGTCTTGTCAAGCATCCAAACTCTGGTACAGTCATTTTTGGGGTCCCCAAAAAATAGAAGAGGTCAGGGTGCACTTGAACTTCCATAAAAATAAAAATAATGTTTAGTTTTAAAAAACTCAGAAAGAGATGAAACTTACCGAGCTCTGTGCAAATTCGAGCCACGAGTCATTCAAGTTGTCTTCGACATGCGCAGGAGCGGTCGCCAATCCAAAGAAAAAATCCGTCCTGCAATCTGAAAAGTAACCACAATCTTGCTCAAGGGACAGATATATAATTATATATCAAGGTCTTGATTCAAATTGCAAAATCGTTAATTCCAAGACATAAAGTCTGAACCACCGACTAATGCACGAAATGGAAAAAGTAGGAACGCCTCAGTAAACTTAAGGGTCTTGACTCGTGACAGTACTTGAAATTTCAAATTCTTCGTTATTTCCAAGGCAGAAAGTCTGCATCACTCACCGACTAATGCACGAAATGGAAAAGTAGGAACGCCTAACTTCAGGGTCTTGACTCGTGACAGTACTTGAAATTTCAAATTCTTCGTTATTTCCAAGGCAGAAAGTCTGAACCACTCACCGACTAATGCACGAAATGGAAAAAGTAGGAACGCCTAACTTCAGGGACTTAACTCGTGACAGTACTTGAAGTTTCAAATTCTTCGTTATTTCCAAGGCAGAAAGTCTGAACCACTCACGGACGAATGGCACGAAATGGAAAAAGAAGAAACGCTGGGTTCATTTGCACGCACCTGAGTGGAGATGGGTCGGGCAAGAAGAGAAATCAGCCACCACGTCGTCAGGTGGGAAAAGCGGGCGAGGCGGCCGCATCACCAGCGGGAACAAGCTGAGGCACAGCAACAAGTAGAGCGCCACCGTAGCTGCAAAACCCGCACACAAGCAACGCACCACAGCTCTCGCCATGATAACTCCGTTTACGGCCACAAAATCCCAAAACCCACGCGAAGCTCTGCCTCAAACTATCTGAACAAGAGCGCAGAACAACGTCTTGTTCTGAACCGCCATAGCCAAATCTCTCCCGAAGCTCGGTTTCAATGGAATTTGTTTGTGTAGTCACGCCATCGGAATGGCAGTGAGGTTGCCATTGCATTGCGATTGCGATTGCGTCTGGGTGTTGTCGACTACTTCGGCCACTTGGCAGGATCAAGGCCCAGGTACGTCGTGGGCTCTCACTGGTAGTCTCCCTTCATCGATGAATAGGCTTCGAAATGTCCCGGGTAAAGGACCTCTTGTTTTCAGAGCATTTTGAGTAGATTCTACATGGACTTCCTTAAGGTGGTTACCCCATTACCAACTGGCTCCTTTCACCAACAGCTAGGGGCATTATCTGCCATAAATGCTGTAATGATGTTGGTTGTAGCATGAGTTACAGTTGGTAATGGGTTCTCTCTTGTTGGTTTTAGTATATGTAAGTGTGGTTATGGGTTCGTTGTTGTTGGTTTAAGCATCTTTAGTGTGTGCAATACAAATCTTCTTTAGACACAAAGAGGTGTACCTACATGACGTGAATGGGATGCGTCATACTTCAACTTTGAAAATTTATAACTGATTCATTCTTCATTCAAAAATTATGTTTCAACTTGTGTTGGAATCTATTTCTTCTTGCCTACCTCTAAAAAATAATAATACTAAATAATATCAATGCCTCATATCCGTATTTCTTATTCAGTTGGGTATGGAGTAACCACCTTATGTTCAAATTTTTATTTTTATTTTTATAACACATGTAATGTTCTTCCGGTGATATAAAATTTGGTCCTATGTGAATTAATTTATTGATTTTTCACAACATCGTCTAAAGTAGGAGCACCTAAAACCAACATTGTACCTAATTGCAACAGAATTTAAAGCATGCAATCATTTCAGAACGCAAATCTAAGCACATCATAGAGCCTTTATTGTATGTTGATCAAAATGGTAAGCAATCTATGGTCTACCTAGATTTACGTTCTAAAATTACTATGGAAGTTAGATTTTGTCGCGATTAGGTTCAATGTCGGTTTTAGGTGCTCCTACCTTATTGACTTCATCATTCTAAAATCGTGTATTCTTGTTCTTTCAGGGATTAACTCCTAAACATCAAAGTTTCCAGAAAGTGAACGACTAACAGATTCAAACCCTTCTCATGTATTCATCCATGCTTGGATGAAAGTCATCCAATTTTTTGGAGATTCTTCACCAAGTTGTTGTCTTATTTAACGGTTGAATTTAGTCACACTTGATTACATATTTTTCTAAACTTACAAATGTAGAAGTATGTCAAGTCTTTGACCAAGCCAAAATTGCATTGACTATAATTCAAAAGTAACCTTGCAAAAATGAGGTCATAAATTTAAGAAACACAAAAATTTCAAAGAACCACCACATTTAAGAGTATCTAATTCCAACAAATTTTACTCAAAAAAAATTAAAATTTTGTTTGTAATAGAAATTTGAACGAATTTTAAAATTTAACTTTCAAATCTTATAATTAAATATTGGTAACAGTATTAGTGAATCAAACCGTACGAATGGAATTTAAAATTCAAAATCTAGAACTTTCATTTGTATATCAATTCCGAAATATTTTTCTAAACAGTAGTTTATGATGCTTTTTCTCAAATTGCCAATTCTAGGGACACCTTGGGTAGTTTAGGGGTTAACCCCTAAAAGATTTATGGTTTTAGACTACTTTCATCTTTAGAAGGTAGGCACTATACCGTAGCTTCCTAGCAACTTGAACAACTTTCTACCTAATAGTTAATTAAAATGCAAAATACAAGTAGACAATACGAAGAATAATATACTAAAATTGGGTAGTAACACATTATTATTTTTAGCCTTTTAATATTTATAAATTTTAAATATTAAAAGGTTACGGTAAAAATTAACTAAAATTTATATTTAGTGCAAAATTAGAGCAAAATCCATGTAGAATCTGTGCAAAAAAATATACAATCCATGAAATATCGGATGTCGCACGGAAATTGTCTAAAATTCGTGAGGTCCTAATTTCCTGATGAAGAGAGGAGTGAATACGTTTAGGGGTTAAATGCAAGAACCTCCTCTCCTTGGATCCTTCCTCTGTACTTAACGCACCTCTTGGCGCATTCACACCAGCCTTTGCGTTCCCGAAATGGAGGAAGGTAAAACTAAGAAACAAAAAAATATTTGAAGCCTTGTTTTTTATGCTGCAACTACTGTTTAAGCAGTGTGTAATTGTATTATAGTGCCGCAAGTAGAACCATGCTCCTTTTTTGCCTTTTGTTCCTTTCTGTCATACGTTAACCCTTTAACGTCCTGATTTAACATTGTTTTTAAAGATTCGTTATAAAATGTTTGATGGAAACAGAAATGGAGTTGATGTACAAAGCAAACGGTTATAAATGTCAATGTAAAGATAACATTTGTACGGTTGAGTTCATCATTTTATTATTAATATTTTTTAATTAATTTTGCAAGGTTTTTTTTTAAATCCAATTTAAAATCCAAAATTAACACAAAAAATTTAAAAAATATTGTAACGAAATTGGAATAACATGCATTACAAGATGGTATGGTTTCCATTATTTGATTTTGCTTATTTTGGAAAATCGTGTTTGAGGTCTCACTTTTTGAACTAAGAATGAAACTTGACATAAACCACTTTTGTTATTTTTCAAAAATTCGCAATATCTTATTTTGAAAACCCATAACGTACAAATGATAGTCAACTAGCACAAAAATCAAGAAAATTTTGGATGGATGAAAAACATTGCCATATGTGATGAAGGGATGGTTAGAAATCATCCACCATTCAAAATATGAACGTTTTGGTCCGAGATCATGACCAAGGTGATAGTGGTAAGGTACCCAAACCGAATGGAGAGGTTGGCGGTTCGATTCCTGGCTGTGAAATCGTCTTACGGCTTGATTGGAAAACTTGCCACGGGTTGAAAAAAAATGCAATTCGTCTGTGTGGAAAAAAAAAAAAAAAAAAAAAAAAACGTTGGCGCGTCAAAGGGTTAAAGTAATTTTGAATTGCGTATTTTACATTTCTTGGTTGACAACAGATTCCCTCAAAGTTACCTGACGCATGCATGCGGCAGCATTAGCCGAACCAAACCTGCTGGGCCGGGTGACCTGGAATGAGATGACATGGCAGGCAGGCACCGGGGCACTGGTCGAACGACCGCCACGTGTCTCCCCCTATCCGTTCAATCCAAAGCCTTCTTCTTCTTCATTATCACTGAACCCAAACCCCACCGCCAGTGAGCCAAATGCAGCAAAACCCTTCCCTCACCAAATCTCCATCCTCATCGCAGTCTCTTGCTCATCAGAGCCCCTCAGCTCTCCGCCATGGCTATGGCGATTGCTCACACCTCCGCAGCTTCTCACCTCATCTCCCCCAAGCAACAACCCTCCCTGCCCCGCCCCTCCTCCTCTCACAATCGCCTGCGCTTTGTCCCTAAAGCCCTCCTCGCTTCCTCCACTCTCACTCAGGTACACCCTTCTTGCACAATCCTCATTGCCCACTTGGAAAACTCCGCCCATCTGAATGGTGCTCCTATTCTGCTTCAATGACAGGATTATGAAACGCTATCATATGATGTGATGTATCTAAAGTTGTGCTTTGTTTTTTGGTTGCAGAAGTCGAGAAGAGTCCGGGTAGGAGGTGGCAATGGATTCAACCTGGCCGGTTTGTATCAACAACAACCGAGGAGGCGAGGCGAGGCTGTGGTGGTACGCGCCAGTGAGGTCGCTGTCAAGGAGGAGTCTGGGGCGCCATCGCTGGGTCTGGAAGTTGTCGAGACTCTTGGAGCCAATTCCAGGGTACGATGGCTTTGTCACTTTTGAAATGGTGATACTTGTTGAAATGGTGATATCTCCTGTTTGAAGTTCAAGGACTAGGGTTTTCAAGAATTCTTGTTGACCAGAATGCGCAATGTTATTCACGGATCCTAGTGATATAAAATTTGGCCTTATCTAAATTTTCACAATATGATCATTTTCATGGTGCATAGTGTGAAACAGTGCGTGCCATTTCATGCCTTTCAGCTCGCTGTGTGGTTTCTAATTTTTGCAGGTTCAGTTAAAGGTCCGCGTGCCTGCAAGTGTGTGCAAAGACTGCTACGAGCAAGTTTTGAAGGAATTTGGCAAGCAAGCTAAGGTGAGGCTGCTTTTTGGCAACTGAAGATTACAGCAACTGTAGAAGTTCTGACTAGGTTAAATGCCACGTATAAATAGGTTTTTCAGGATGCGACTTTGAATTATTTAGGAGTTATGTTCATTGTTTAGTAAGCTTACTTCGGGAGAGGCTTTTACGTTTTGTACACTGTGATCTTTAATGCTCGGTTGGAGTAGATAAGGATTTCTGAAAAAGTAAAAACAATTAGATGCAGACAAGTTATGATTTAAGCTCGATGCATGGTGCGCAGATTCCAGGTTTCCGGCCTGGCAAGAGTGTACCAGAATCAGTGCTGATCAATTTTGTCGGCAAAGATCAAATCCGTTCCTCTGCTGTTGAGGCTGTACTGAAGAAGACTCTTCCAGAAGCGATGTCCGCTGTAAGACCCTTTTGTCCAACTTGGAAAGTTAAACTTCTCCCAGGGTATGTAAATAGGTTTAGTAATTTTCCTCTTGCGGGTTACGGAATACCGATTACCTTTGGTTATGGAACAATCACTCCTACCAAGCAGAGTTTACTGATCCAAGAGCTTAATGGGATCTTATTCTTGGTTTGTATTGGTTTTAGTTACGAAACTGATATGCTTAATTTTGTGGAGAGTTTAGTTGCTGTCATTGTTCGAGAAAAAAGCAAATTTTGAAACTGGATCGAAATTGTCTGACTGTAGGTCGCTGGGAGATCACTGAAGGATTCAGAGCACATTTCATCAAAATTTGCCGATTTGGCAGCTGATTTTGAACCTGAAAAACCGCTGAGGTATGCACAGTCAACGGGGCCTGACATTATAAAGTTTACAATTATTCCTAGGTTTCATTCTTGGTGTCCTTACACGAGTAATACATCGATTCTACGAGTCTGTTTGTTGTACTCCTCATTTTTACAATAGGTTCGTGCAAGGCCTTTGAAAACGGTTCTATTGCATTCATCTGCGTTTTCTAAGTGACCTGCAGCTGAGGATTTTTCTGTAAGTAGAAAGGTTGATCACGTTGGAGTAACTTCTAGAATGCTCTTTGAATCACTATATTTTTGGAGTTCCCTTTCAGTAGGTCTGAAAGAGTGGATTTAAAGTTATGATGTGGCAGTGGATGTGGCGCCGGAAGTGAAATGGAACCCAGAAAACGGGTACAAGAACCTCAAAGTGACGGTGGAGTGTGAGGCGGACGATGCAGTGGCTGCACAAAACGCAGCCGATGCTGAGCTCCAGTCCAGATTGAAAGACTTGGGCTCTCTCCGCGTGGTCGGAGGCCGAGGTTTGGAGGTAAGCTTTTGTACTTGGTAACTACATCGTCCCTTTATTCGTAGAATGTCACCTTACCAGCTCTCAGTTCACTAATAGTGTGGGCTGGGGTTTTAGATGGGTGATGTCGGCAT
This sequence comes from Pohlia nutans, assembly GCA_022496805.1. Taxonomy (NCBI): domain Eukaryota; kingdom Viridiplantae; phylum Streptophyta; class Bryopsida; order Bryales; family Mniaceae; genus Pohlia; species Pohlia nutans. The sequence continues at coordinate 26,869,240 of CM040090.1, forward strand.
CGTTGATGTTTCCGCAGTTCGACTGAATGAAGACGGCACTACTGGTGACGAAATTCTGTCATGCAAGCAGAAAGGTACGTTTTTACACTCTTATCAAATGCAAAGTTAGAAGTTCGAACGATGCAAACACCCATTTTAGTGCCCATTTTCATTTGAATCACTGCTACACTCTTATCATGTTGGAGTACATTGTTTTTGCACTGCTTTTTGTTTATGACCAATTGATTGATCAGTGTGATTGGCATCTGTAGGTTTCCAGCTTGATACAGACGAGGGAGGTAGCTTTTTGCCGGGCTTTGTAGAAGCCTTGATTGGCATGCAGAACGGCGAGACTAGGACCTTTGACCTCACATTTCCTCAAACGTGGGAGCAGGAATCTCTTCGTGGGATGCAGGCTCGCTTTACAGTAAGTACCTCTTTCATATTGACGAGACCCGGTTAGATGATTTAACTTTTTATAGAGCACAAGAATAAAATGCCTACTTAGTTTGCTGTGTTACCTGTTCTTGGAGACTTACATATTTGGTTATGCCGGCATTTGTGTTCTTAACCTACTTGTGCCATGTCATGTTTTGTAGGTTGAAGGCAAGGAACTTTTTATTCGACAACTTCCAGAGCTCAATGACGAACTTGCACCACAGCTCGTGGAGAACTGCACAACCGTTGCTGAGGTTTGTATTGTTTAAATATTCTTCAAGCTCGACGCAGTCTGCTTACAATGTTGTTGTGTTGGAAGTTTGGTGAAATTCAATATGGTTGAGTTGAGCTGCAGTTTTTAAAGTCACTTTCTGTGGTCATGCAGATCAAGGAAGCACTACTGAAGAAGCATACCGAGCAGATTGAGAGAATAACGAAGCAAGCAACGCAGTTTGCTATCACTAGTGAGCTTTCTAAGGTACGTACAAATATGACAATTTTTCTTCCCCAGCCCTGTTGGCTGAGAGGATAACATGCTGCACTTTAAGCTGAATTATAAGCAGTAGATGGTGAAGTTAACCAAATGCAAAACTGAACTTTCTATTTTGGCCAGGTTGTGGACATAGACATACCGAACTCATTGTTGGAGGAACAAGGTCGCCAAATGTATGCCGCCAAGCTGATAGAATTGCAGGTACGCCCTTGACTTTGGTTTGGTGATTATCTTCTATAAATCACCGTGACTCCTGGTGTCAAAGAAAAAATCAGTTCTTAATACCTCAAGTCAAGTAGCGTTATCTATCTTGCATGTTGGTTTTGAAGACCTTGGTATTATGCAGGCAAGTATGAAGCTAGCCAAGGAGCAGGTAGTGGCGTTGTCAAGCGCCGAGATGGTTCAAAACTACCTGGTTGCACAGAAGTCAAGAATTGCAGATTCTGTCAAGCAGAGTCTTGCTGTGGCGGAGATTTTCAAGTTGGAGAATTTGGAGGTAGGTGTGGCTGGCTTGGAGTGCAATTCTTTCAGCTCACTTTCTGCTAGCAGTTAAACTCTTTCATACATAACAGGGTTCATAATGGGACAACCGGTTCTCACGATGTGGGATGTCTCCGAGTTACAGAAGAACCAGCCCAATGTCTTCATAATAGCCTCTGACTGCTCGACATTAATCAGAGCTTGGCTGTCTTTGAAATTTCATTTTAATAGTATCCAGAAAGGACACTGAAATAGGAAGAAATGCTTGATGATGATCAGGTTTCCGATGAGGAACTTGATGTGGAGGTTAATAATGCGATAGAGGAATTCAAGCGGTATGACCAGGAATACGATGAGGCTCGTGTACGGGAACAGGTAATCTCATAATTTCCACTTTGATTCTTTTTAGTTTATCGGAGACATTCAAAAAGTTGAAAAAGATTTAGATTGTGAGGACCTTACCACACAGCACCACCACCCACCGTCAATGGTTTGTTGGTGTTGCGAGTCGGGCAAGGACCCCTTTTCAGAGCCTAGAAATGGTGCACTGGTATTTCCTGTCATTTTCTAGTTTTAATACATTTGTGTTGATTTTGGACAGGCACGGGAGCTTCTAGAAGGCTCCAAAGTACTAGACTGGCTCACTGAGCATGCTGATATCACATATGTGCCTAAGCAGTCATAGTAGGATACATTCAACTTTTGACAGAGTACTAGATGATGAGGAGTTCAGAAGCTCGGGAGCGTCAAGGGTACAAGCTCTCCATGAGAAGGTAATTAGAGTTCAGAGTTTTGCTTGCACCAGTAGCATGTTGCTTGGTATTTCTCTTCCCTTGCCTGCAGACAAATGTCACTGGTCCAGAATGCTCAGTGTTGTTCGGTACCTGGGACAGTAGAGCACAAATCATGAGAACTTAGGAGTCGTCCTGGCAATCGCAACAACCTGAACGGTCCAGCTGGTGAGTATTTAGGGGTTAGAATTTCAGTGAGCTGACACATAACATGTAGTTCCAGTAACATGTTCCTGAATTTATTTAAATCTAAATGGTTACATCTAGCTCCCAATATCCTTCTGCATTGCATAACGCTACCTAGGTATTCTTGCCTAAATTGTATATGGTTTGAAAACAATTGTAGTTAATCATACGGTGTGCAATAAGACGGATCCTCTTTCAAGATTCAGCAAAACTTAACAATGGGAACCTTGTTCAGATGCTTATGACTTATTATGAGTTTGCTTATCAATTGTAAGGATTTGAACAGCCTGTGGAGGGGGGATATTGTTAGGATTAACCAAGTGGTTGGAATTCACCATCTACGAAAAAAACGGTTGCTGGGACAGTTGCACATGAGCAGCACTTCATTCAGTTCCAGAATTCTGGAATACTGTTATCTACCAACCAGATCAATGCACACAGTAATCACATTCTGCTTCACAATTTTAATGAGAGCATCTTATCTTAGACAGCATTTTGTACAGAGCTGTGAGCACCACCAGTCTGAGGAGGCTTGTGATTTATGAATTGTTCTCTCTGGTACATCCACTTGAGCCCCCACCCTATTGATAGGCTCTGATGATGGCTTATTCTGACATGTAACTTCCACACTTCATTTTGTTGGATGAAGGAAAAAATGCCGTATACTTTCTTTCTTGGGTGGCAAGTCACTTACTACTGTAGGTTTATATCTGGTCTGACACAGAATTAACTCTTTCTTGGGTGGCAAGTTACTGACTACCCATAATAGCTAGCTAGTGTAACTCATATTAATTCCAAAAATGAAAGTCGAAAAGCTTTGGTAATTGAAATGTTATTTTAGTATGGTGAAAAAGGGAATATGAAGAACATTTGTAGTGTCAAATGAATTTTTTTAAATTATTTAGCATTAATACATTGAACTAGCTACTAACCTACGGTATTCAACAAAGAATCACTACATTGATTATTGCTATTCACGTGAGACTAATTATTTTGAAATGGCTACACCTTTATATGCAAGGTGAACATTTTTACGAAACATGTTTATTATACTACATTAGTAAGGGGCGATAATAGTCTACTACAATATTTAGTGAGGGGGGCTTATAGTGCGTGTCATGTGGAAAATTAGTGGAGGTGATATCAAATATCATTATCATGTAAATGAGATAATTAGTGTATTTGAGACAAAACACAACATAATGAAATAAACTTTTGGAATCAAGTTGTGGAAAAAGATATGACGCCTTAGAGAACTTTTTACACAAAAGAGATTCTGTAGGGTCAAGAATGTTATGATAAATGAAGCAATGTTGTTTCTTTGATGATTATGTTTCTTGGATATGAAATAAATTAGACTAAAAGCAACATTTATTTATTTATTATTTTACTCATTTATTTTTATTTTTTGGAACATTATTCCCTTCACTATCTATCTGTACATTGAAGAAGGTATTTTGTTTGTTGTTTTTGCCCCTGCAAGCGGAGAGACTACGAAAACGCTTCGTTTCAAGAGTTATACGACTAGGTAGCAAAAAAAAGCCATAAAAATAAACTTGGGATAAATACCGAGTCAAAGACTACGCGATTAAATACTTTATTTGTTTTGTTTTGCATGTTACATTGATATCTCTCGGACTATGGAGCCATTGATTGTGTTCTTGGTACAGTTGGAAAGCTCTCAATGAGAAGGGATGCACTAAAGTCGTTTTGTGACCTTTGGACATATTGTGTCAAGTTACGAAAGTTATGGATTTTTTTTCTTTTGGTACCAACGTGTTTCAATATGATGATTTTGAACCACATTATAGTTTCAAGATTTTTCATTTGAGTAGTTTTTTTAAAACGAATTTCACCTCTAATGTGTTGCTAGGAAAATTTCAACATCCTCTTTTAACACTAAAACATTGTGATCTTGCAATCTATGTGGCCAAATGACTCCAAATTTGATCCACATCATCTATAACATGTATACTATGAGATTGTACAATTGAGATTTCTATGCCTTGCTTACATTTAGATTTATAACACATAAAAAAAAATGATGTTTTTAAGCCCAAAAAGGTTAAAGATACTCAGGGGTAAATACCTTATTGACGCACATGGTTACACTAGGTATATGTTAGTGACCCCCCTCAAAGAATCTCGTGATTATAAATTGAATCAAATTATGCAAAATGAAATATAGGAATTTCTGATGTCATTCTTGGCATTGTTGAAAAGCTCTCGATGAGTTGGGGTGCACCAAAGTCATTTTGTAGCTATTGAACCGACGGTGTAAAAGTTACAGATTTTTAATTGAATTTTGTCACCATAAATTGAATCAAATTTTGGATAAATTATTCTAAAAAGAAAGTGAAAAAATCAAAACATGGCTAAATCACGGGCAACACGGCACAAGGCCACACTAGTCTTTATATGAAAGGAGAATATTTTGAAAGGAGAAACATATCTAAATATTTCCTCTAGTTTTGGCTGGGGAGGCTTGTCTCCTCTAGTTTTTGGTGTGTGCGACCCTTCATTAATTCAATGGGGTTTCATCCTTTTGTTTCAAGAAAAAAAAAAGGAGAAACATTTTGAAATATCTGAGAATATTTTGAAAGGAGAATATTTTCGTGGTTGCCCAATTTTTTTTTTGATATTAGAGTTAACCGAAAAGTCAGCCCAAAGAGGAAATTTTTAGCAAACTCCTATTGAATTCCTCTTGAACTCATATTGAAATATAATTAGACCAAAAACCAATTCATGATGAGTTGGGAGACAATCTAAAGGAAGTCAATGTCATTATTCTCCTCACCTCGCAATGGCTCCCACACCTTCTACCAAAGCTCCAAGTCCATGGCCCACAAATGGACAAACTACGACACGCCACTATTCAACCCAAGTATAGCTCAAAAAAGAGGTTAGAAGTAGAGAAAAAAGGGGGTTAGAGCATCCTCACCGCAATGAGGGTTTCGGAATCGGGAAAGGGATGAGACCTTTCCCGTTTTCCAGATGCAGGAGCGGGCTTCACACCGCGACGCCTGCAAAAGGTAATTCGGGAAACCTGGCTTAAGCAACAAGTAAAAAAACAATGGACGTCTATTGGTTGTGAGCAAGCAACAAGTAAAAAAATCGGGTGAAAACAGCGATGCGGATAGCAAGTTTTGATCGTGCAAAACGAGGCCAGTTTCCAGGATTCGGCATCCAATTCGGTAAAAATTTCCCGATACGGGACTACGGTGGGAGAGTTTTCTCCGGTATCTTGATGGAGTTCATCCAGATACAGATACGGGATAGCCGCGGTGAGGATGCTCTTAGATGGGCTTCTTTTCGGTTAACTCAATTGGTGATGCCCTAATGACACTCTTCAAATTGGATTCTCCTACCTTACAGTACTCAGTGGAGTGCCTTGGGGGGATGAAAGTACCCCGACTCTCGTTCGTCCATTCATCCGTCCATTCCCCCGACAGGCGGGCTTCATTCATTCATCCGTTCGATCCATTCATCCATGGACAGACATCGGCGCCACCACGGTGTTGCTAAGCGCGACAGGATTCCTCTGCAACATTGTTCTTCTCCGCTGTCGTCCCTCGACAACAGGGGCGTTTCTCCTCGCATTCCACAATCTTTTAGAAACAATCCTCGTTAAGGTCGAGGCACCTAAAGCCGACCAGGTACCTAAAACCGATCAGGCCTAATTTCTAGATTTTGAAAGGGAAGATGTACCTCATTTGTACATTAGAGCATGTGATCGGTTTTGGGTTCTGAAGTACTTTTCACTTTGAAAAATTGTACAAATTTCAATATTGGGAAATAATTCATGGAAAAATTTGCATTCTCCGCAAAAACTAACTTCCAACCCAGGAAAAATATCACCCTATTAATGGCTGGTCCAAAAATAGTGTAGATAGCTTAAGTGATCGGTTTTAGGTGCCTCGACCTTAGAAACAAAATCCTTGCTCACTGCAAAAACCTCCCAGGACCTTCAAAATCCTCTTCTCTTTTCCCCAGCACAACTCACAGCGCAACACTCACTGAGGTCAAGCGATGGATCCCTCGCGCGCCTTCATCAAGGACGCCAAGCGGGTGGTCATCAAGGTCCGCCATTACATTGCATTGCAATTCCCCCCACTCCTGCTTTTGTGGGCTCGTAATCCTGTTCGAGGGTTTATGGAATTGAAATTGGTGATTCTTCGTTGTTTTCGCAGGTGGGCACGGCGGTGGTGACGCGCAACGATGGCCGCTTAGCTCTGGGCCGCCTGGGCGCCATCTGCGAGCAGGTGAAGGAGCTCATCTCCGACGGCAAGGAGGTCATCTTCGTCACCTCCGGCGCCGTGGGCGTCGGGCGACAGAAGCTGCGGCACCAGCGCATGATGAACAGCAGGTGAGAGTATTCTAAGAAACCTTCTGCATCTCACAAGAAACCCGGATTGTTCTCTGACCTTTTGTGAACCTTTTGTTGCAGTTTTTTAGATCTTCAGAAACCGGAGCGGGAATTGGATGGGAAAGCTTGTGCTGCCGTGGGTCAAAGTGGTCTCATGGCTCTTTACGACAGCTTGTTTAGCCAGGTACCGAGCATTCTTGCAATTGCAGAAAACGCAACTTTCATGAGGCAATTGAGCAAGAAGGAATCATGATTTTTTGAGCTCAAAACTCATAGGACAGGGATGAGCAGGCTATTGATTGAGCAGGTGTGGATGGTTTGATCAGTTGTTAACCCCTAAGCGTCCACTGTGTATTGTCTGTAGTGTAGGAAAATTGGACCCCCTGTCTGTGTGAAAATGACTTCAGTTTGACACGATCGGCACTCTTGATCTTGTAGTATAGAACAAGAGCTTTAAATTGATGTATTGAAATCAGAAAACTGAGGTAAAATGAGAAAATGCCACCTTGTGATGCAGACGGCCATATTGGGCGTTTTAGACGTTTAGGGGTTAACTCTTTTGTTTTGTTTGTTGGTGCAGCTGGACGTAGCATCTTCGCAACTTCTTGTAACAGACAATGACTTCAGAGACCCCGAGTTTCGGCAACAGCTGTCTGAGACTGTGAATTCGTTGCTCGCATTGCGAGTAGTTCCAATCTTCAATGAGAACGATGCCATTTCAACAAGGAGGAGTCCGTATCAGGCAATGCTCAATTCGTTGTAGGGAAAAAAGAATGAAGAAAAACGAGTCAGAATGGGCTTGTGGATATCATTGATTTGTTTCTTCTCTTTTTTTCCTTTGGTTTCTAAGCAAGGGATCATGGCTGTTTCCATCAATATTGTGTGTTCATTCTTGCAATGTGCTGCACAGGATGCAACAGGGATATTCTGGGACAATGACAGCTTGGCGGCGCTCTTGGCGCTAGAGATTGAAGCGGACCTCCTGATTCTTTTGAGTGATGTAGAGGGGCTGTACACGGGTCCTCCAAGTGAGCCCAAGTCTCAACTGATTCACACGTATTTGAAGGAAAAGCACGATGACATGGTCACGTTTGGTGCAAAGTCTAGGGTGGGTAGAGGAGGCATGACTGCCAAGGTGTATGCTGCCTGGCAAGCTGCTTCAGCTGGAATTCCTGTCATCATCTCCAGGTCTGTGTGCTTTCTCAATCCACCTCTCTTTCATGTGATAAAATTCATTCATTTTGGAGCTCACGATTCGTCTCTTCTTTTGGAGAGAAGTGGGTGTGCTGCAGACGGCTTGCAGCGGGTAATGCGTGGAGACCACATTGGCACTCTCTTCCACAAGGATGCTCATCTTTGGGTTGAGAAGAAAGAAACTGGCGCTAGAGATATGGCTGTTGCTGCTAGGGATGGTAGTCGCCGCTTGCAGGTTTTCCTATCACACTTTTTACCCTCCCTGTCTTGCCATCACAATGTTACAAATCCACTTTCTGTACGTAGGAAATCATTAGTTTGCACTGTTGTATTTGTAAAATTCTCTGTTTTCTGGAAACCCCCCTCGTGACTACGGTCTCATTGTGGATGCTGCACTTTAGAAGGTTGTTCTGAAACAGAGCAGAGGATATTTCAATACTTGAAAGTTGCAGTCTACTAGTTTCATGTGAAGTTGACCTGTTGGATGGAATGAACAGGGTCTCACATCTGAGGAGAGGAGGTCAATATTACACGGGGTAGCAGATGCCTTGCTTGCAAACGAAGCTAAGATTAAGGCTGAGAACAACGTTGATGTGGAGCTTGCACAAACGACTGGGATCTCTAAATCGTTGATTGACCGGCTCACTATTAAGTCTGGGAAGGTAAGATTCTGTTGTGTATGTGCATACGATGTTGCAGATTACTGTTATTTGTTAATATCGGAGACCGGAATGCTTTTTTCTATTATCACTGCCCAAAGAATGGCTTGTAGCGGATGTGACTTCTATATTTACTCATTGCTCAGTTTATCCCCTATTTTTTGCACAGATTGCAGCACTGGCCAGCTCTCTCAGGACTTTGGCAGACATGAAGGAGCCTGTTGGGGAAGTGCTGAAGCGCACCGAGGTGAGGAACAATTAATTTGGTAACATCTGTAGCAGGTTAAGCCAATCATACTCCGTTTCTTAAAGGCCTGTCAGCCATTTGCGACTCAAGAACAATGAGATTCAACCCAAGTTGTATATTTCCGGTGCGAGGTGTCCTTTTTAGGGACTGGTCATTGTTATTACGTTATAATGTAACAAAATGGATTTCAAAACTATTAGAAAGTCTTGAAGAAAGTTTTCCTGTGTAGATGTGAGTTGGAGTACGCTGATGTTTTATTGGGATCCAATCTGTTGAGAAATGAGATGCAAACATTTCAGCGATGCTATAATTTTGCGCCACTTATTCCTAATCTCAAATATTTTGAAAATCAGGTCGCTGAAGGATTGATACTAGAGAAAACATCGTGTCCTTTGGGAGTTGTCTTGGTTGTTTTCGAGTCACGCCCTGATGCTCTAGTCCAGGTATATCTGCACACTATTCTCTTCAATCTGGGGTTACTTCGTTCTGCAAGTGTAGATCTGTGTTCTTTCTCTGTAGCCTGATATCTATAGTATGCTCAACTTGGACTGTTTTCTATGAAGAAATTTCAGCAAGTGATTACAGGACCTTAGTGAAGAAGTGCTTCTTGTTGTTCAGATAGCATCTCTAGCAATTCGCAGTGGAAACGGACTTTTGTTGAAGGGTGGAAAGGAAGCAGCACGATCGAATGCTATCCTACACAAGGTATTAATTACGCTTTCGACAAAATGGTCTGAAAATGCTGTCAGTAGTTGGGTTCTCATCGATTTGTGAATTTACTCTGAAGACCACTCACCTGCTTCAACCTTTGCAGGTGATCACAGAAGCCTTGCCCAAGTCGGTTGGTCCAAATCTGATTGGTTTGGTCACTTCCAGGGATGAAATTCCGGACCTTCTGAAGGTACAACTACCCTTTGCTGCAATGGCTAAACGAGAATATGATGCCGTGGTGTATATTTGACACTTCACAAAAGATCCCTCCCTTAGATTGACAAAGTTATTAATGTTAAGTTAATGTTAATCTGATAGGACATTAGACCAATATTAAATTAATGCTAAATTGATGTCCAATTAATGGTGACTTAATCTTAACGTAATAGTTTCCAATCTAATATCAAGTTAATGCTAATGATACTAACATCACACTAACATCAACTCAACAAGAGGACTCCATGAACTTTGTCAATCTAAGGGGAGGATTCTAGTGGTGAAGGTCAAAGTTGTTAAATTTTGTGGAGTTGTTAAAGTTTGTCAAACCTGCTCAAAATATGTGGACCCCCTCGTCTCTGAACATTTTGATTGTACAAGAGAGCTCCATCTGCTGGCTCACTCAAAGTGAATTCTGCTGCATATTTGTGAACATCTGGATGACGTAATTGACCTTGTCATACCCCGTGGGAGCAACCAGCTGGTTGCACAGATCAAGGCATCGACCAAAATTCCTGTGCTTGGTCATGCAGGTCAGCTCTTTTACACATCCCAACTGAGTATTGTCGTAATTGTATTGGGGAGCTAGAGATAAGTGAAGAGTTACGGTTGTGCATAGTCTTATATGTTTTCATGACGAGCAGCTTCTATTTCGTCACTTTTTTATATCCTGTCTCCTTCATTCACAGCTGTGCTTGTCTTTCACTCACCACATGAATATGTTGGGATATTATCCACAGTGAAGGTAAACCATCCTATTTGTGCCATGTGACTATTTGTGCCACTATGTAGGGTGACTTCCGAATCATGGCTCAAATAGGGTAGTTTACCTTATATAGTGATTGACAAGATCTAGGGTTTCTATGCCTAGAACCTAGTTTTGCATCGTTAGTATATTTTTGTATCTTGTCTTGTATTCTCTTCTGCAGACGGATATGTCTTACAAGGTGGTGCAGGTAGTGTCCGGGGTGCCCTAAATGATCCTTTAATGTGCAGATGGGGTGTGCCATGTCTTCGTTGACAAGGCTGCTGATCTAGAGAAAGCTAAAAGGATTGTGCTGGACTCGAAAGTAGACTACCCTGCTGCGTGCAATGCCTTGGTAAGCTTTCATTAGGCCAGTGGACTAAACCACTGCGTGGTTGACATTGCTCAATATTATTTATTACTATTTGAGGGTGGCATACTAAAATATTTCGTTGATTAAACGAATAATGGTGTGTATTGTTTGGTCTTTGCAGGAGACGTTACTAGTTCACGAAGATTTGGTTGGAGATGGTGGTTTGGATATGCTTACTTTTGCTTTGCAAAGTGCTGGTTAGTAACCACTTCCTTTGGTTAATATTTAGATGGTCATGACTGAGCTGTTGCAGTCATTTTTCTTCGGATCAGCCCAGGTTTTTTTAGCCAATCGAACAGTATGTGCACCTATTTATCTCCGTTTCTCACTGTAGTTAAGATGTTCATTTTGTGACTCACGTAAATGCTTCACTTCTATTTCTACCAAAGTTTTTAGGGACCAGATCCATCTCCTGTACTGACCCGTGACCAATAGCAACTCATCTTTCCATACACTTGTTTTTCAAGTGGTGTTAGTACGACTTGGCTAAATGTCTATGGCCACTGATCTTTGCATGGAAATGACACTTACAGGGGTCTACAACCTCCCACTTTGAAATTGCATAAAGATTTGATCTCAACAGATTTGGCTCTAGTACCCAAAGTGATCTCTATACGTCTCCCAAAAATCACACTCCTACATATGTGGAAATGCTTAAAAGTGATGCAAACAGCTTAGCTTTTCCGGTTGCATTGCAGGTGTGACCTTGTACGGAGGGGCTAGAGCGTCAGAATTGTTGAAGCTGCCAAGAGCTACCAGCTTCCACATTGAATACAGCGCACTGTCTTGCACTGTTGAAGTTGTGAAGGATGTCCAGGCAGCCATTGATCACATCCATGAGCATGGAAGGTATGATATTTAAGAACTGTAGTAATTAGTGTCATTGGATTTTTTTAAATTTTTTTAGGATGTGGAGAATATGGCGCTTTGTTGTGCTTGAAATTCACGCAAATGTGTCGTTGTCTGCAGTGCCCACACAGATTGCATAGTGACAGAAGATCGTTCAACTGCGGATATCTTTCTTCATCATGTGGACAGGTAATGACTCATTAGAGCAATCTCACCGGCCACTAAACCCTAAACCCTAAACCCATTCATATTTCTGAAATGCAATCCCTGACCCTCTCGCATTCTGATGTGCAGTGCTGCGGTGTTTCACAATGCAAGCACCCGCTTCTCTGATGGTGCTCGCTTTGGGCTTGGGGCTGAGGTACTAATTCAGTTGTTTCTAATTTGGCGTGATGGAGAACTTCAGCTAACTTTTGACTAGTTGAATTTTCTTTAGAATCTTTTTCTCCATTGCACATTCTGACAGGGTTCTTCTTTCTTTGCCTGTTTGTTGCAGGTTGGAATAAGTACTGGCCGGATCCACGCACGCGGTCCTGTAGGGGTCGAAGGTCTTCTCACTACTAGATGGTACGATATTACTGAGCCTTGAGCAAGTATATATGACTTCCTTGCAGTCATTATGTTACAGCACCCTCGACTAAGATAGAATTAATTTGAGCTAAACTTTCAAGTGTCAAGACGAAAATCGAAAGTCCATTTTTGAAGCCAATAAAAAACATACTTCTATTGTTCGGATTTCTTCTCTCCATTGCTAAATTTTTTTACCTTCTTGAATGATTTATTTTAACTCCTAAAGACATGGAAGTGGCCAAGTAAGGATTAATTGTTATAATTGCAATATCAGCCCAACTGATAAATATATCTGGCTTTTGCAGGTTGCTGAGGGGAAATGGCCAGCTTGTAAATGGAGACCGAGGTGTGAAGTACACACATAGAAATCTGCCCATTGGGGAAGACGAAGGTATGAGAGCTCTGGCAACTGCAAATGTGAATGGCAATGGCACTGTCAATGGCTCTTCTAAAGCTACTCCTGTGAGCAATGGTTCTGTCTCAGTCCAGTAGCTCTTGGCCGAGGTCAATATACATTTTTTCGACAACTTTCTGGATGATCTATCCTCACCAAACTGCATCTATGTAACTTTTTATTACCTTAAAACTTCTATGGAGATTTCGAGATGTGATCCTTACTACCTTTGGGTAGAATTCAGGTATTGATTTAGTCACGAAACTGGAGCCAAGTTCTCTTTCTGTTTTCCAGTCAGACCTGCCCTTATTCTCTGGATTTTAGAAAAGTTTTGGACTGTATTTCAGCTGGTGATCTGGTTTAAATTATCCGGAAGTAGATGCTTAGTGGACACATAAGAGGATCAGTTTATTCTTAAGCTGCACCCAAGCTTCAGTGATCAACTGATCAATTTGATCAAAAGCTAACTGACAAATAAAGGTAGTCTACGGGATTTATTTTAAGTTGATTGGATCAGGTACTGTTTACTACTTGAAGCCCTAAACTTGCAGGTGTGGGGGCAGAAAACTCAAATTTAGTGCCACATGACAATTTCAGTCAATTCATAGACCTTTTCGAAAGTTCGGTATTCATCTCTTGGTGTTGTTCAATCACAAAAATGAAAAGAACCAGCAGAGGAGTATGAGAGTTTGAAACATGCTGCGGTCAAAAGTCAACAAATTTGGACTTTATATAAATTCATGAAGTTTTGTTCGATTATGATGTTTTTTTGTTTTGTAAAAAGGTTCATATGTCAATTTTTGATGTCCTTTGAAGCAACAATTATTGACAAGAGCTTTAACCCTTTAGCGTGCTGGCGTCCAGAATCTGGACGCCGGATGAATTTGAGCAGCTCGATTTCTGTAGGTACCGGATGTTTTTCATCCATTTAATTTCTTTTTTCATTCTTGTGCTAGTTGAATACCATTTGTACGGTATGGATCTTCCAAATAAGATAATGTGAATTTTTGAAAAATTACAAAAGTGATTAATGTCAAGTTTCAATCTTAGTTCAAAAAGAAAGACCTTAAATATGATTTTCCATAGTAAGTAGAATCAAATAATGGAAACCATACCATCTCGTAGTGCATGTCATTCTAATTTCATTACAATATTTTTAAATTCTTTTGTGTTAATTTTGGATTTTTAATTGAATTTCAAGAGAAAACCTTGCAAAATTATTTTAAAATTATTAATAATAAATATGATGAATCCAACCGTACGGATGTTATCTACACATTGACATTTGCAACTTTGTTTTGTACATCAACTCTATTTTCGTTTTTCATCAACCATTTTATAACAAATCTTTGAAAACAGTGTTGAATTGGGACGTTAAAGGGTTAACCCTTTAACGTCTAGATCCACCACCGGTTTAAAGATGTGTTATAAAATGTTTGATGAATCACAAAATGGAGTTGATGTATAAAGAAAAGTTGTAAATCTCAATGTGTAGATCACATGTGAGTGTACGGTTGGATTTATCGTACTGAGTATATTTGTTAATAGCTTTTATTTAATTATGCGAAGTTCTCTTTTGAAATTCACTTTAAAATCTCAAATTAAAAAAAATTATTCAAAAAATTATAATGAATTTGGATTATGAGATGGTATAATTTTCATTATTTGATTCTACTTATTTTGGAAAATCATTGAACGAAGAATGAAACTTGACATAAACCAAAATTTTCATTTAAAAAGAAAAATCACAATATCTTATTTTGAAGATCCATACTGTACAACTACTAATCAACTAACACAAGAACCAAGGAAGTTTTGGATGGATGAACTTTTTTAGGGGATGTAGTAAAGAGAAGGCTTACAATCAGTTCATTGTTCATCATATGAACGCATGCGCTTAAAAAGGTTAAATTCTTACTTTCAATCTATGGATTTCACGAAAAGATCTTCTAATGTCCAATGCATAACAAGAGAAACAACTGCACCCTTACGTTTCAAACAAGTGTAAGTTCTTTGTAACAAAAAAAAGTCAACTTTTTGTACCCCAGAGTATGGCTTTGGTACTATGACATGGCAAAAACAAGGAATATAGGAGCTTGAAGAGAGTACAAAGTTTTCGTAAGAAAGGGTCAACCATCTATTTTTTGGATGATGTATAGAATCAATTTTTGTTTTTTCATCCGTCATACACTTTTTGTTAAAAGGATTTTTACTATAGATTTTACAAGAAGTTAGCTTCGTGCATGTGTGAACCGATTAGAGAGGGGATGATTTGTGAAATTTTTATGCCTCATTTCGTGTTGCAGTGGTTCACCAAAACATTCTAAGATCTTAGTTCAAAAGTGCTCTCAAAAAAGTCAACTCATAAAAATTAAACAACTAAAAAATATCTAAAATAACTACACTTAGAGTATTACATTCCAACCCATCACAACAAATTTCATCTAGAGATTGTCAATTATTTTTATTCGTAATCAAATTACAAAAGAATTTTCAATTTTCAATTTCAAAATTTATACAAAATATTGGTGATAGCAATTATAGATCTAACCATATCGATAAAATACGAAATTCATAATGTACAACTTTTATTTGAATATCAAGTTCCAAATATCCTTCCTAAATGCATTTTATAATGCATCTTTGCAATTCTCTAGATATGGGATCTTTAGGGGTTAAGGATTAATTTGGAAATACAATTGGTGCATTAGTGAAAAAGCTTTTTCAAATAAGCCCTATTGGACCCATTTAGCCCCTAAAGGACCAAGCATCCATAATTCTAAAATGAAAAATTTAAACTACCATATTGTGGAAAAAGTTATTTAAATGGGATCAAATTTTATGTCACTGGACTTAGTGAACAGTTTCATGTATGTTGAATAAAAAATAAATAAATTTGAACAAAAGAAAATCTACATAAAACCTATTCAAAACTACTAAAAAAAGCATGAAGCCCCATAGAGGCCTTATGGTCCTTAAAGGATTAATTGTTCATCAAGTTTTATAGATTGTATAAGAATGACATCATTCAACTTTCAACATAATTTTGTCAACTTTTTAGGGTCTAAGGTTGATTGTCCTAAAACCACCAACTTAAGCAATCTGTCCTATTTTTGACAATGCTAAACTCAAAAAAAAACGGCCGCATTCAAAATAGGTTTTGATGAGGATTGCAAAAATTTGCAACATTCAATTTGCATTTGTCAATTTTATACAAAATTCCAAAGTGGAAAGTAACCTATGACCCAAATCAAACCTCTAGGTTTCTCCATGTTCACACCATGTGGTACTAACTTTCACTCATAATGATACCCAAAACCACCAATTATTTTTTCGCAATGATTGGCGTGCCATTGGTCTACTTGAATAACGTAGTGAAATTGGTGGTTTGAGTCTCAATTGCGGTGGTCTCAAGAAAGGTCTACATGTTATAATTGGAGGAGGTGGTGATTTTAGGACATCCTACCTTATTGACGGTGGTACATATTATAAAGAATAGATTGTAGAATCATGTTATCCCCATAAAGAAGTTAGAAAATTTTAGTCATATTTCAAATTTAACCAAAGGACATCTCATTGTACCCAAAGGTTAAGTTCATTGAACCTGGACCTGAGTTTGACTCGTGCAGTCAATTTAAAAGATTGTGGTGTATTTAGGTGAGTCCAAGTGGCATTCAGTTTGCCTTCCAGACCCCAATTGCCCCATCCCCTTCTGCAAAGCTTTGAGGGTATACGTTTTCTTTTTCTTTTAATACATTTCTCAATTGAGTGGCTCTGACCATGGGGAAGAGGCATTGTGAGGACACCCATTTTCTTGGGTTAAATAGAACTGTAGCAAACATATATCTTCCATGATTTCAGCGAAATGTATTTTCGTGCTTCATCCATGTTATTTCGGTCAGAGCTCCTTGTAGCGTAACTGCTTGATTATTAACGTACCAAGGTGTCCCTGGAATTGACAATTTGAGAAAAAACATTATAAACTACCATTTAGAAGAATATTCTGGAATTGATATACATATGAAAGTTCTAGATCTTGAATTTTAGATTCCATCCGTACGGTTCGATTCACTAATACAATCACCAATATTTAATTATAAAATTTGAAAGTTAAAATTAAAAATTCCTTCTAAATTCGATTACAAACTAAATTTCAATATTTTTTGAGTAAATTTTTTTGGAATGAGTTTGAAATGAGATACTCTTAAGTGTGGTGATACTTTGAAATTTTTGTGTTTCTTAAATTTATGACCTCATTTTTCACGATTCCACTTTGAACTAGAGTCAATGCAATTTTGGCTTGGTCAACGACTTGACATACTTCTACATTTGCAATTTTAGAAAAATATGTACTCTAGTATGACTAAATCCAACCATTAGATAGGACAACAACTTGGTGAAGAATCTCCAAAAAATTGGATGAGTATCATCCAAGCGTTGATGAGAACGTGAGAAGGCTTTGAAATCATTCGTCGTCCACTTTCTGGACGCGGTGACGTTTAGGGGTTAAACATCAAGGTAAGCCCCATAAAGAAGAAAAAATTGGATTTTCTCAACCAAATCAAGCGAGGTTTGGTGTGTTGGAAAGCTACTGAAAAAGCGGTCTAAATTCTAAATTTGCACCTCATTTGAGAGATTGTGGAATCGTTGGTAAGCAATCAAAGTTATCAAATTGAACAGGTTTTGAGGTTGGGGCAGTTGAGGTTCAGCAGTGCTACAGTGCTGGCCAACAGTGCACAACAGAACCGTTTTTGCATTTTTTTTGTTTTTGTTTTCTCCTCCGAAAATTTAAATGCCTTCCGAGCTGCCCCGTCCAGGCCCTCTTGACGTTTAAGGGTTAAAAAATGAGCCTTGAAGGTACAAACATTCTTCAACCCCGAATCTCAAGCACTTGTCAGGGGATTGAAGGAACTATAAAGAATTTTCTCTAACTTCAACTCGGTCAAGTAAAAAGTAATGGAGAGTTGAATTATGATTTTATTAGTAATTTCTCTACAGTGCTGCTACAGGGTAAAGGGTGCAGTCCATAAGAATGTTATGTGGATGCCGGAGACCCCAACATCAGTGATGCTCATCCTCCTGCAAAATGGTTGATAACTTCAATTACAAAGATTTAGTTATCTACTTCTGCATTTCAATGTGAATCTTGGATAATGAATCTGGGTCTGATTCAAAGCAAACAATAAAATTGCTTGTTTGTCCTCTACACAAAGATTTACCCCACATTTCTTCTTAATATAGGTATCACTTCAGCTGAAATTGTACACTTTGAATTTGTTATTTTCACTCTTCAAAATCACATTCACTAATATTTGTTTGGAGTGCATCTTTTGTTGACATTCTACACAACATAGGTACACAACACGAGTATTTATTGAGACTTGCAATAAATCTACAATAAGGGCATATACACATTAGGAATAATAAAGACTATTATAGGGATTAGGTTCCCATGTTTCATTTCAAGATAGATCATACATAGTTATGGTATTTCATGAATCCTATCAAGTGACGAAGTATTTTGGGCTACAAATGTTGACAACCCTTTTTAATACCTTTTTCCTCTTGTTTACATACTATATGGTATTACCTATTTGATTTCTTTTGGGTTGGTATATATAATACACATTTTGTTAAAACTGGACTTCCAGACTGAAAAAGTGGAATAAGAACACTGTAGAAAAATTAGAGACTTGTCTCTATTGAAAAGGGGCAACACTCCTCATCACTTTTCCAATCTGGTAGTTTAGTTTTAACGAAATGTGCATTATATACCACTTGCAAGATGGAGAGATGTGATGGGGAGCTGTTGGTAATATTGGAGAGGCTTCCCAGTGCAAGTATGTCAAAAAAATTTGGGTAAATTTTATGTTTGTAATGGTCCTCTCATATACACCTCATGTACATTTGAGCGATGCTAACATCTATTTTTGAGGCTAGAATCTACTTGTGTTCAAAAGGTCATTACATTTAGGGGTTAGGAGAATAAATAGTTCACGAATGAATTCAGATACACTTTCGGACTAGATTCACTTTGCTAAGACCAAGTGTGAACATACACCTTAACTTTAAAAAATGATCGAGGCCCACAGTCAATTCAAGAGTGTCACCTTCAAATTCCACTAGTAAGAGTAGAATGAGAGAGGAAGAGAATGATGGCGATAGCTCTGTTTTGCGGTGAACCGGCCTCATCATCCTGGCACCCACACCGCTTCAAGGTGGCCAATGTAGTAACTTACCACGACACGATGCAACCTTCCTTGGTCACTCTCAACCACAATTTAATGATACCCCCTGCCACCAACAAAAAAAACAGTCAACAAATAACAATAAAAAATACAAATTCCTCTGAAAATCATATTGTACAGTACTGTGCACTACTAACTGTACAGTCTTCCAGCTGCTGCTCCCGAAGCACCCGAATTCACAGTTACTAACTTAACAGAGAACTTCGTATTCACTTACTCCATGTGAAAATACTCATTCAAGCTCCATCTTGAGTATCTCGGAAACTTCAGAGGCCAAAGAAATCTCCAGCTCTTCGGAGGGCATCCTTGATCTGAGCGATTGCGTCAATCCATTAACAAGTTAAAGTCAGGCCGCTATGGAGAAATAGAAAACTAAGGAGAATGATCAATTTGTCAACTTCGTGGGCATTTCTATACTGAGGCACAGACTCGCTATCTGGATCAGTTCGTAGAACTCTTCGCTGGTTTAATGGTCACAATTCTTCTTCTAAAATACCACTTCGGTTAAAAGTGCACAATGTACAGACTGCACTTTTGAGCTTTTAAAAACAATTTTTTTTGGTAAGGATGTACAATGAGGTTGGTGTCATGTGCACTTTTTACGTTCCGTGTGCATTTTTAGTGTTGGCAGTGGCACGTATTACTAGGCTTTTAGAGAAAAAGAATTATAACGTTCGTGTTTTCAAGAATTGAATCTTAATAATCAGTAAGTTACACTTGTGAGGGAGCTGGTGAGTTGCGTCCTGGGAGTGCTAAATTAGCTATGGGCGACACGGATCACACTCTGGAACTTACATTACTCTTTTCGGCAGGCTTTTTCGCCGTATGGCCCTTTGGGTTGACGTCTTGACTTCCGCCCCTTTCACGCAGAAGTGGGTCTGGAGTTAAGTCTTCTGCACACACCAGCTCAGAGTACCGTACGTACCAGTCAATCAATCATTCCAGTCAATAGAGTTTCTGAATTGATCTCTATCCAGAAAGTTAACCGAATCGTGGCAAAGATCTATCATTCCAAAACACCATTAATATTGGTTATTTTGGCCAATCCCTATAATTTTGCCCTGGAATCCCTAGCATGTAATAGGAAACAACAGGGATTGGCCAATATATATAACCAATATGGAGTTCTAATTAACTTCCGGCTCAGGAGGATCATCACCATAATTTCAGTGGAAATTGAGTTCAAAATCAAGCGCAAGCCGCAAGGTCGAGCACGTAACTTCAGAGCTCTCAGTCGCCAGACAGTGTCTGTAAAACCCGAACCTCCTCGCATGAATTTCAGAGTTCTAAATTCTGCTTAGGTGGTCATTGAAACATAGGAGTGCAAACACCGGGCCATTAGATGATCAATTAGTGATCGTCTGTGTTAATTCAATTAATCCTGATTGTGAATCGAGAGGTGTAAGCAATCCAAGCTGTACGTGACTCCGGTGACACGTAACGGTGTGTTGGAATTGAGGACAATTCCGGAGTTCTAAATTCTGCTTAGGTGGGCGTCATTGAAACATAGGAGTGAAAATCCTGTTGTCATCAAGTTAGACCATTAGTGGTCGTGAGAAGCCAGTCTGAAAGTTTAAGGAATCCAAAGCTGTGAGGTGTGACGTTGGGTTGGAATTACAGTGGACTGGCAGGTGAGTGGCGATGGCGTTAAACGGAGGGCTGAGCGAGTCTAGTAAACTGGAGGAGCTGTTGAGGGACGAGGCGCCGCTGGTGCACAAAGTGGTGGTGCCGCCGCGCGGCGGCGTGGTGAAGGCGGTGAAGCACGGGCTGTGGGAGACGTTCATGTACGACGCGCCCGTGCACCAGTTCCGCGGCCAGTCCCCGCGCAAGAAAGGCTGGCTGGGCCTCCAGTTCGTCTTCCCCATCCTGTCCTGGATCTCCTCTTACTCGCACCAAATGTTCTTCGCCGATCTCGTCGCCGGCCTCACCATCGCCAGCCTCGCCATTCCCCAGGCAAGCAAGCTAGCTTTTCCCATGATCCCCCAAGTTTCTCGCTCGTCGACTCTCGTCTGCTTGCAAACTCAAACGACTCCATAGCCACCAGCTGCAGCAATTAAGAGCCTGCAGTGTCAGTCTGGTCTGAGCCCGAGCATCTTGTCTTTCGAAGCACAAGCCTTGAGCTCTGACCGAATCTCCACCAGCACTCTGGATAGTTACCTCTCTAGCTCTGCAAAACAATGGATATAAGTTATGCATGTGTTGATCAACAATTTATTTGGAGACACTGAATTCATACAATAATCCAGTTCAGGGCCCTCAAAAGAACGCGTACTAGAGTATTTTCTAGTTCATCTTAATTGCACATTGATTGCACTGCGTACTAGAGTATCTTCTAGTTCATCTTAATTGCACATTGATTGCACTGTAATCCATGCGTGGTGACTTGTGAGTGGCTTTCTTACTATTTTCACTTTTTAGTCTAATTGAGCAATGTTGGTGGGGAACGTAACATTCAGTAGCCTTCATGCCCATTGTCTTTCCTTCATGCACTCTGCTCATTACCTTGAGCCTCCACCTCTCCACTGATGAAGCACTGTTAGGTGTGAAATATTCCACACCATCTATTGTAGAGCCAAGGCAGAAACAATGCATATATGCTACTGAATGTTATGAAGTACATGGTATGCCTTGTAATTTTTAGATGACGTTCAAAGTGCAATTCATAATTGCTGGTGGAGATGCTCTGAGAGACCTCGGTTGTGTGCATGAATGCAGGATCTAGGGTATGCGAAGCTGGCAGGAGTGCCGATTGTCAATGGCCTGTGTGAGTCGACATTCTCTTCTGACTAGCTCTTTGTCACATACTCCGTTCTGTCCGGAAATAATTGTCCTAATTTTTGGCATTTCTTTTAAGCAATATTTTTCCAATGTTTTTATACTTACTAGGGCAGATATTTGCAGACAGAGGGAGTAAGGATTGCTGTCGTAACTTTAGTTTTTGGCTCTGAAGTGAAAAGTGTGGTAATGGATGTATGTGACTGTAGATTCAAGTTTTGTGCCACCATTGATCTATGCCGTGTTGGGAAGCTCCCGGGACATTGCGATCGGTCCCGTGGCGGTGGTGTCGCTGCTGATGGGGACTTTGTTGAAGAAAGAAGTGAACCCCACGCTGCAGCCTGCGCTTTACTTGCAACTGGCATTCACTGCCACCTTCTTCGCTGGCCTTTTCCAGACTGCCCTCGGTCTCTTTCGGTACTACTACGACATCCTCTTCACCTTCACAATCAATGCATTAACTTTTTTTTATAATTCAGATTCATCAATAATTAGCTCATCACAGTATGGAAATATCAATGTTGCTGCATTGTCATTTGTAAAAAAAACGTCAATCATGGTAACATTTGTAAGGGAAGCTCACCCTTTTCTACTGTAGATTGATAAAAATGAATTACCCCTAAGCGTCTGAACGTGCCTTTGTGGCAAGTAGAATGCGTTGTATTTTGGTTTTATTTGGACTGAATTTACACCTTCAATGAGTTTGAGTTCAAAAAAGAAGTTGAAATTTAAATCGATGCGGTTCTAATGAGCTACTGAAATCTTCATTTAGAGTTTCTTGTCCGTAGCAAATCCCAATTACACGACAGCGTATATACTATCCCCATGAGACGTTTAGGGGTTAAAGGCTTGCATTCACTAAAGAAGGCGTGTACTTAGCACTCCTATGTAGTATTGGAATTTGGAAGGATAAAGACAAAATTTTGGTCCTCTCTGCATAAATGGTTTGAGTTGAGTAATCTAGTTAAGTTTGTAAACTCAGCCTCTAATGTGTCTGGCGGTCACATTTGAGTTGAGCTTTTTACAATTTGTAGTTGAGTTTCAAAATGCAATTGGATAAGAGAATGAACCACAACCTGCCTTGGAACACCATTCTGCTTTATGGCTTCATTCATTGTTTGTGGTCTCAAAAACGGCATGCAAATTCAACATGTGGTAGCCAGAGCCTACATGAAACTCAACTCAACTGCGGAATGGCTTGATATGGGTACCACTTTTACGTGTCTCACATAGTGTGACTCATGTCTAATTCATTTTGTGTGTGCTAGAAATTCCGTCTTTCACGCCATGTGTATAGTTGCAGATGGGCCTAAGTGGATCTATTTTTCAACATTTAAAGGGATTTCATTATTTTGTGAGTGCAGGTTGGGTTTTGTGATTCAGTTTCTGTCGCATGCGGCCATTGTGGGGTTCATGGCGGGAGCGGCCGTTACCATCGGCTTGCAACAACTGAAAGGGTTGCTCAATATTAAAAACTTCACCACAAATAGTGGCTTCATTTCAGTCATGAAATCTGTTTTTACCCAAACTGATGAGGTAATGGTTTCATAACATAAGTTCCCTCAAATGCAGGGAGCCCATTTCTGAAGAGGTAGCACACAGGCATTGGATATGGAGAGCATGGCTTTATCTCATAATGCTCGCCTGTCACTTTTTGTAGCCACATTGGTCATTAGTAGAAATAATCACCTGTGTAGACTAGCAAAAAGACTCACAAGAAAATCTCACATAATAGAGTTATCCTTGTATGTGAATAAGATATCGTGAATTTTAGGGAAGAACTTGGTGGTCTTTCATTATTAAGTGTGTAAGAGCTTGGTGGTCTTCAAACTCATGGAAAACTAGTTTAGCCGTCTTTTTTGACGGCTAAACTAGTTTCCCTTGAGTTTATAAATCACCAAGCTCTTACACACCTAATAATGAGAGACCACTAAGCTCTTTCCTACCTTTTGACTATTTGGGGTGAACAAATAAGAGTACATTAGTGTAAAATTCACAGTATCTTATTCAAATACAAGGTGACTTTAAGGATAACTCTCTAATGAACCAGAGTAGTTGTGAGTCTGTTTGAACATGCTTCTCTAGTCTACGCTAGCCATGTTTCTACTAATAGGTGGAACAAAGAAGAGTTTAAAGTCTTAATCATTGTTGTATTAGTATCGTTCTTTTGGATAATAGATTGGTCAAGGTATCAAGTTTTAAAAGAAAAATATATATCAATACCAATTAGTCTTGGTACATCAAAAATATACTTTGGTATGTAGGTGCACTTCATTGATATTACACTGGTATGACTAGATTTTTCAACCAAGACATACCTAGGGCAACTGAGTAATACCAATACAACATTGGTCTTAATTCTTGCATTGTTAGAGAGCCATGCCATAATAGTTGTGAATTTTAGTCCTCAACTTGTTATCTAATACATAATTTTGTTTTTCTTTGACTTTGTGACACTAGTAGAAAAGTTGTACTTGGACACCATGGTACACTGCGAGAGCATGGTGCCAAAGGCCCATTTGGGCACCAAACCATTGTTCAAATGAACCTTTGGCACCACGCTCTCGCATTGTAGCATTGTGCCCCAAGTACGGCTTTTCTGCTAGTGTGATGTCATTTGTTTTTGAGACCTTGATTGTGATTAAACAAGATCCTATCATGAATTCAAAGTAGAGCCTCATAATGGCAATATCATCCCTTCCCACTGCCGTCATGGATTAGTATATTATTTCTCTACTTTCATGTTACCTAGTTCTTAAATCTTTTGAAGATAAATATATGGTCGTTATTAATCATATAGCTATATGATCATAATCAATCTTATTATAATATTGCCCTTAGTAACTAACAGAAGGCTTGAATCTATATCTGCAGTGGAACTGGCGATCGATTGTCATTGGGCTTGCCTTCTTAATGTTTCTCATAGTCACCAAGTTTGTGGTATGCACCCTAAAACCTTCACTCTATCAAATGGCGTTGTTTTTGTCAGCGTCAAAAAGAGTGCCAAAAACATCTTTTTTGGTGGCGTTTTCTTTTTCTGCTTTTGGTTTCAGTTAACCACATTGCAATATATATTGTGTTTATATCAAGACTTGGAGAGGGTATATTGATCATCAAGCTTTTGGCAAGAAAGTTTTATAGTTCATTGTTTGTCATTTATTGATTCATCACAGGGACGGATTTAACTCCTATGAGTTTATTTTTGGTTCAGTGTTTATGTTAACTGTAAACATAACTTACTCAGGAGATGGCTGGATCTGCAGGCCAAGAAGAAACCCAAGCTTTTCTGGGTTTCTGCAATTGCACCTCTTACGTCGGTCATCCTTTCCACATTGTTCGTGTTCCTCTTCAGAGCAGACAAGCATGGTGTCACAGTGGTCAGTTACTACATTGCCCACTGGATGTATGCTAGTTGTAGATTTCAAAGAGTCTCGATATGGTGGAAAGTCCCAATTAAACAAAATATTTCCATAAAATCTTACAATTAATATTTACTTTTGTCCCATATTACTTCACACTTTTGAATGTTTTCTTTTGTCCCAAATTAGATGAAACCAATCTCCAAATGATCATAGCGCACAAACTACTAACAATTAAAAAATGAGTCTAAATTCATTGAAACCTTGGCTCTCAAGATGTATTACAAGTATTTTATTTTATTTTTTGTTCATTTAGCAACACAATGTAGAAGATATTGAAAATCAAAGAATCCCTCCATAATTGCACTTGAAGAAAATTTCAACCCTCATAACTCATAGTTACACTTTGTCACAAAATAATAAAATAAACACTATATGATGAGCTTGTAATGCATCTTGAGAGGATTTGATAGAGACAAGATTCCATCTTCTAACCCTATGCAGTTTGTGCATTACGAGCAATGTGAAAATTTGTGAAAATTAGAGAATTCAACAAGCAACTAGAAGCCTCTAATCTTTCACTTGCTAAATCCTTAGGGAACGTTCACTTAGTACCAAATTATGTATATAGAGAGCAAAATAGATAAAATTTCTATAATTGTATACAAGTGAATTATTTTTGAAAGATCCTTAATATTGTGCTCCAAACCCACAAGTGTCATGCTTTGTATGAGTAGCCACACTAGTAGGAAATGTGTCGTTTTTCACTTACTATAAATGAAAAAGGAATGAAACTGCGCCAGGCACAGGGGTTGTGTTAGTGCTGGTGAGTAGTTTTCGTCACAAGAAAACAAAAATATAGGTATAATATTCCGCCACTATTCACTATTTTCATAAAGTTCCGAATGAAAAACGACAGGTCTGCTACTCGTGCCATGCAATAAGAAAGTGACACCTGTAGTTGCCTCAAAACTCGAACTCGGCGGCATTATAAAATTGAAATTGCTTGGGATTGTGGCAGGTGGGGCACATCAAGAAAGGGATAAACCCAGCGTCAGCCGATCAACTAATCTTCTCGGGAAACTTGGTGGGCAAAGGAGCTCAGATTGGGGTGGTGGCAGCTCTCATTGCACTCACAGAAGGGGTTGCAATTGGACGAACTTTTGCAGCATTACGAGATTACCGCCTTGATGGAAACAAGGAGATGATTGCCTTCGGTGTCATGAACATGTGCGGCTCTGTCACTTCATGCTACGTAACAACTGGTACATAGTTTTCTCCCCCATAATCTGTCATGAATACTCCCTATCACATCATCTCATGAAAGGTGTTCCAGTTTTTGACATTTTCATGCCAACGCTAGTGGGAAATGTGTCGTTTTTCACTTACTAAAAATGAAAAAGGAATGAAACCTCACCAGGCGTCGTCAGTGTTGGTGAGTGGTTTTGGTCACAAGAAGATAGAAATATAAGCATAATGTTCAACTATTGTTCACTATTTTCACGAAGTGTGGAATGAAAAACGACAGGTTGGCTACTAGTGCAAAAATTTGTTAAAAACTATTGAAAACATTAGCGAGATTTCTACGTTGCCATTGAATTGTAACATGCCACAAGTAGGAAATGTGTCGTTTTTCACTTACTACAAATGAAAAAGGAATGAAACCACGCCACGCACATGGGTTGCATCGATGCTGATAAGTGGTTTTGGTCACAAGAAGACAGAAATCTAAACACAATATTCCGTCACTGTTCACTGTTTCCACAAAGTGGGGAATGAAAAAAGAGAGTGATGAGGAATGTGGTGGTGGAGGAGTGCAGGGTCGTTCTCCAGGTCCGCAGTGAACTACCAGGCAGGTGTGAAATCAGCCATGGCCAACGTGGTGATGGCCATCTCGGTGCTCATCACGCTGCTGTTCCTGACGCCATTGTTCCACTACACGCCCAACGCCATCCTGGCGGCCATCATCATCTCCGCCGTGCTCGCGCTCATCGACTTGAAGGCCAGTCATTTCTTTTCATTTGTTGCAGCTCATTTTAGCCAAATTATATATGTCTACATTGATACCAATCTGGGCTAGCTAATTGATACCAATGATTTTTGAAAAAAGAGAAGAAGGAATATTTAATAGCCAGGTTTTCTACATGGAATCAAGATGTGTAGCCTCTTTAAACCTAGGTTTCACCTAGGTATTGCCTAAGTAGCACCTGTGTATTACCGTGATATTACCTACAACGTACATATTGGTTAAATTGGCCCTGGGGGTGCACTGTACTAAACACGTACAAGTATACGTGAGTGCACGGAGTGGGTATTAATTTGAACATTGCCATATTACGTATACATACAATAAACATATTCAAAGCTAAAAATATTGACGTATACTTACATTAAACACATAATTATTTAGGATGGAATAAATTTGTATACAGATATACAACCCCTCGTATACAACTTAGGGATTTTTAGAGGCTGGGGTCATTAACGCACGTGATTCTCAAACATACAGTGCACCCCGGGAATTGGCCAATGCCTGTTGTTTTCTAGTGTAACTTGTAACTTGTTACACTACAAAATAACAGGGATCGGCCAATTTAACCAATATGGCATTCTGAAAAGAGCATCCCAGGAGCCTGGATTGCTCTTCAAGCCATAGAAAAGGAGCAAAAGATGCTAAACTGTGGCAAAACAAATTCACTGGTGCAGGCGGCGTGGCTGATCTGGACCATCGACAAGTTCGACTTCCTGGCGACGCTGGGCGCGTTCTTGGGCGTCTTCTTCGTGTCCGTGGAGATCGGCCTGCTCATCGCCGTCTGCATCTCCTTCGTCAAAATCCTCTTCAACGTCACCAGACCGCACACAGCTCGCCTGGGCAACATCCCCGGGACCAGCGTGTACCGGAACGTGCTGCAGTACCCGGACGCCACCGTCGCGCCCGGCATTGTGGCAGTCCGCATCGACGCGGCCATTTACTTCTCCAATTCGCAGTACGTTCATGACAAAGCGCTGCAGTATTTGGAGGACGAGACGGCCCGCATTGCCACCACCGGAGCTCCACCTGTTCAGTTCCTCATTATGGACTTGACTCGTAAGTACATTAATCCCTAAACGACCAAGGATTCATGGTTTTAAAATGACAAGCTATAACGCCCAGTATGACATCTAAAACGCTATAAATTGACGCTATAAAATGACAAGCTATAACGATTTCACTATAAATTGCTTTCGAACCTTTTATTAGTGCTGAAAAACGGTTTTTTTTCATTATAAAGTGAGCCTCAAAACAATTACGAAAAGAGTCATGTAAAATTCATTCATTTGCAGGAATAAATTATGAAATATGTTCACATCACTTACTCAAAAGTTTCAACCAATTAGTCTACCGATTGTGTAAACTAGCAAAAAGATCCGCAAGAAGACTCCACATGATAAAATAGACTAGTTGTGGATCATTTTAGGCATGCTTCTCAAGTTTATGCAGGCAGTGCTTCTACTAGTGGGCAATGACACATGTGAATGTGTCATTCAGAAAGGAAAAAAAAAATGTATTGGTTTTTGAGTGAATCATTCTGCCAGGTGGCTACGACAAGAAATTAACATGAACCCCATATTCATTAAATTGGCCAATCTTGATTATATTGGCCGCTCAAATAGTGTGATTTCAGTTCATTTACTCTCTTTATTTGAATAGTGTGGTGGCCAATATAAATAAAATTGGCCAATTTAATGAATATGGGGCTCATGTAAATAAATAAAAAACATGAGTATGTCCTTATGCAGATTTACTGTTATCTGCATGCAGCTGTGACTAATATTGATACAAGTGGGATTATTGCCTTTGAGGAGCTGGAGAGGATTTTGAAGAAACGAAACATTCAGGTAATCCTTCAATCCAATAATGAGGATGTTGAAATACTCGAATTCTGCTTTGTAATAATTCCGTTTTTTTGGGTCCCAGATTGGATATTAAATCAAAAGATGTCAAATTCAAATTTCCTGCTACCCAATTCTCTAGTGCCCAAAGACCGTCCTTTTTACTATCGCAAGTTGCTAGCAAGTCCAACACTCTTAGAGTTTCAAGTCGGCTCTTCTGCTATCCACATCCTCTTTTTCATGGGTCACAACCAATAAGAAAGCAACACATGGCACTTTATAAAAAACATTGAATTAATTTGTACTCAGATTGCTAGCAACTTACGATGGCAACTCACGATACTGTAGTGAAACTGCTTCACAATGCAATGACATTATGAGAGGTGCTCCACCGTCTCATTTATCTCCATATGGAGATATCAGATATTAATAATTTTTGTCATCATGATCCTATTTTCTTCTTTCAGTGTTCATTAAATTATGGTTCTTATCTTTAGTTGTAATAGCAACATAGACCTAGGATAATAAGTTGTTGAACTTACAAACTTGCTAGAATGGTGAGAGATTCTAATTGAAGTTGCTAAAATGGTGAGAATTTTTATTAAGTTGTTGTAAATAACTCTAATATCTACGAGAGTTTCAGCCTAAACACCAATAGTCTTCAAGGTTTATAAGAATTCTTCCCACCTATTCATGGATGTCCTACACTATTCATCAAATTTTAAAATGTCAAATTAGACTACAATCATTTCAATTTCTTTTTTTTTATCTCCTTTGTTCTTGTATTTGGTTTAGAATTTGCTAGAAAATAAGCTAAATTTATCAGATCATACAAACATGGGTATGCACCATGAACTTATCATGGTACTGACATGTGGTAGTTTAACATGGGAATGGCTTGATATGAGTACCACTTTTACGCATCTCACATAGTATAACTTATATCTAACTCATTTTATTAGTGCTAGAAATTTTGTTTTTAACACCATGTGTATGGTTGCAACCATGGTGTCTATAACACCCTCTAATTTTTGTAATTTGTCAATTTTTTTTCTTACCAAGAAAATATTTTTTGAAAATCACATTGTTTTTGGAGGGGGTACCCACATCAAGCCATAACCCAACATTGTTAATAGTTTCCACGAGTACCGTACCTAATCATCATAGTCAACATGGCTCATGCAGAATAATTACTTTTTTTGAAAAAATCCTGTGAATATTCTTCAAGATTCTCTTTTTCACCATACAAATTTATTTATTTTTTGAAAAAACAATTTTCTAAAGCCACCGTTTGGGCTTCTCTTCGTATGATTATGTTTTTGCCGATCCTGACGACCGGTCCACTACGGTATCAATGCAGTTGGCTTTTGCGAATCCGGGGTCACAAGTCATCCAAAAGTTTGATAGTTCCACTTTCTTGGAGAAGCTTGGGTCCGAGTGGGTGTTTTTTACAGTGGCCGAGGCTATTCAAGTTTGCTCTCTCTTGCTAAATAAAGCTGCAGCAGAAAGATCAGTGTAAGATCATTGGGGTTATTTTTTTGTTTTTCCCCCTTCTACTTGAAGAGATATTTCCCTCGGGATTTCTTTGGCTTTACAAGATTGCCAATTGTAAACGCAGGTTCAAACCAAATTATGTTTTTGAACCATGTGACAATTGTTCAATATACAAAACATTCAGTAGCCTTCATGCCCTCTGCCTTTCCTTCATGCACTCTGGGCATCACCCCGGAACTCCACCTGTCCAGAATAGGGTGACGATTTGATATGGGTACTACACTAAATAGGTAGATTAGTGTTAGATACACTAATTTACATAAACATGTTGTAAGTTTTTACTGTTGACCAACTTTTTTACCCTCTATATTGGTCAAGATGGGGATCTTTCAATAGTATTGGAATCAATGTATTTGGTAATTTTTTTTGTCGAGAGTAAAAATCTATAATATTTTCAAATCTTATAATTATCTAACACTAATCTACCTATTTAGTGTAGTGAGATGTGTATCACTATGTGTGACTCGTCTCACTACCTTAGTTTACTAGCAGGTTGAGCATCTTGCTACCTAATATTAAATTTAAAAAGTTGGTTTGGCACCTTAAAATAGTATATTAATAATTTGGGCAATTTTCTCTTTAAATTTTTAAAAATTTGGTTTGTTGTCAAGACCCACTCTCTTCTGTTGGTTGACAAGTAAGAGTTGGGTAGAGAGGGTCAAGAATGCTATGTGCTTTATACAAGTGGAGTGGAGTTAGAATTATCCAACAATGCATGTGGGATATGTGAACTTTGAGGTGAAGCATCTAGTTAGTCTTTAATTTTATAACACGCATAGTTTTTGCATAAAGTCTTCAAAAGACATAAACTTTGTTGGAGGTGAAAGATTACTTGATTCCTAAACTTTTCTCAAACCAACAAAATTCCAAAAAAGTTGATCTTCTGTGCACAAATGAGCTTTGAAAAACTATTGAAAACACATTTTGATTTTTTGACCTTTACGCGGCTGCATTGTTCTGTCTATATCTTTTGCATAAAGACTTATTTTGACACAAAACTTGTTGGAGGTGGAAGAAGACTTGATTTCTCAATTTTTGTTAGTGAGACGCAATTCTATAAAACTTCATCTTCTATGATCAATTGGACTCCAAAAATTTGTGTAGGACACATTTCAAAAGAATCACCTAAAAACACACATTTCGTTAATTTTGTATTTATGCGCGATTTCTGGACTGAGAATCCAGAATTGCCATGGGGAGATGTCATGGAGAGATCGCCATTTGTGGGGAGGAGTGTTCTAATATAGAGGTATTGACACTCTGATTTTCTGTGCCAGAGAGTTCTTTCCATGGTGGTACTGCAGAATAGTGGTACTTCCCCATCGTGATATAGATTCATCTTCACTGTCATCTGCCAAATGACAGGGAGGCCTCCCCAGCGATGCCATTTTCAGGGTTCCCTGTGTGCAGTCATGGGCTGTGAATCTGTGATGGGGAGGCCTCCCCACAGCCATACGTCATCTTGTACTATTCAGCACTGCAAAGCCTGAACATATGGACGTGGCATTACATGCACACCATGTAGAGAAGGGGAATTTTATTTCGATTCCAATCGATTACATGAGGACATGCTTCCGCGGGTGTCCCCAAACTCTACTTAGAATTCCATGACTTTCTCAGCGACCTACCCTGCATGACGCACGTCACTCGCGGCCTCAGAGGCGGCGTGCGAGTCGGCCAAAGTGGCCTTGGCATTGTCCGCATCCAACCTTGGAATCTTGCGTAGCGAGGTCTCGGCGAAGTTAACTTTCGGCGAGCTTCCATAGAGGATGGAAGTGCAGTCCACCCATTGCACGGCGTCATCACTGCCATCGTGCTCCCATTTCACATCCCAACACCCTCTATATCTCTCTCGGTCTGTCATCACCCGGCTTCCTCTGGCAGGCCTCCAATATCGAATCTGGCACTTTCCATGGTGTGGGGACCGGGCGTCGCGCACAGCCGGTGCAAGCACCCTGCCCATCCACACTGGATAGATTGTGGTGTCGTTGGGCCTAATGAGGACAAAATTCCCAACGAGGGCGTCGCGGTATGGGTTGAACGCCGGCCTTGGTCGCCGCCGTAAAGGACCGCACCAAGGATCAGGCCGCTCGTCCTCTGGAGTTGCGTTGGCAAGATCCCTCTGCCTCCGCACTTCATCTGGAGCTGGCGGGGGAGGAGGGTGGGCTGTCGTCCACTGCGTCGTCGGCCAAAACCCATACACTAGTGTCGTTGGGGCCTGTGGCGGATCGTCCGAACGGAGTTCCGTAATAATGTCCACCCAATACTGCACGTAGGCCTCCATTCGACTCCTGTAGGCCTGGCTGCGATGGCAGCCACCCTTCCAGATGTCCACAAATCTCTGGAGCCCCGCTCGAATTAACTGCTTGCTCTCACGTGACCTCGCGGCGTCCTCTTCGGTCACCTCCGAGTTCGTGCTCGGGTTAAGACCGCTCTCGCATCCCCAGACGGGCTTCATCTTCACCGGGGCGGGGTCACCTACAACACACGGGGATTCGGAGAAGCCACAATTAGTTCCATCAGACGTGACGGGTCTCGGGCTACGAGGCCCTGCAGATAGAGGGAGGCCTCCCCACGAGGGGCTGTTCCTACATTACCTCGACGACGGGTGGGGAGGCCTCCCCACTAGGGACTTTTCCTACATTACCTCGACGATTGGTGGGGAGGCCTCCCCACTAGAGACTTCTTACATTACCTCAACGACGGGTGGAGAGGCCTCCCCACTAGGGACTGTTCCTACATTACCTCAACGACGGGTGGGGAGGCCTCCCCGCTACGATTGCCCCTACGATACATCAACGATGGATGGAGAGGCCTCTCCACCAACAGCGGGCCGCAAACGTCATGCCAACAACTGACCACGCATGACTCGACATATAGAGAGTACTCTCCAATCCGTCCGAGCAACACTATGTAGGGTCGGAGGCGTACCTGTAGGAAGCAACGGCTGATCGTAAGGGTCCTCCTTCCACATTCTATGAGGGCCTGCACGTGGCAGCCAAACCCCGTCCGTCGCGGATTCCTTATACTGGAATACCGGCCACCCATTGCTGTCCACAAAGAAGCGGAAAATGTGTTTGTCCTTAATCCCCTCCAATGGCCAAACATATCCCTTGATATAGGACTTGAAGTCGGCCACCTCCTGGACCACATGCGGCATAAAACTCAGCTTCTGCGATTCCATGAAGTGCTTCATGAGGTTCGCCAGCACAAAAGTGTTGCTCCTCCTCAGGACATTGGAGACGTAACTGAAGTATCCGTCGATGTCTTCGTGCGTGTGGCCGACCATCAAAAACCCGACCTGTATCTCCACAAACACTTTCCGTGCAGTAAGTAATGAGAGAAACGCAAAAACGAACTGGTTCTTATTATCTTTAGCGGAATTGTCCAGTTGTAGGTACAGCCTCTTTGGGAGGGGGTCCACGTGGTCAGCGTCGGCGGTGGCTTCCGGTATCGCTCCTACACATCGGGACTTCCCCCTCATGAGCTTCTCAAGGAACCGGTTCAATGGTGGTTTGTCAAAAAGGTTCTTGGAATTCCGGATGGCCGGCCTCTCCAACTTCCGGAGGCAACGCGCAAGGGAAGAGATAGTAAAGTTCGAATCGCGTGGCCAAAGATCCGTCGAGAAGTCGGCATAGGCCCCGTCGCCATGTCCGTGAGTTACCATTCCAGTAAGCGTCACTGGTAGCTGCCCGAGGCCTACGGTTCCCTTCGTAATCACCCGCAAGCGTGGAAGGGCGGTCTTTCGGCTGTCCATTCCGTCGTGAATTATGCAAAGCACCTCCGCCTGGCTCATCTCCGACTCGCTCCTCCAGCTGTAGTACAGCCGGCGACATGACTGCTGGTGCGCAACGTGAGCGTCGTACAACCTCTGGTGGTACACCGCCTCTGGGCTACCCTTTGCCGCAGCTGCAATGAACTCCTTTAGCTCGTTGCACTCGGAGCACTTCGAAAACGTAGAGCCACCTTTCTTGACTTCGACGTTCTTGAACACCCTCTTCTTTATGCGGCTCACCGCAGACTGGGACACATCGTCCATACCAACTGCGGTGTTCACCTGCCAAAACAAGACCCGTTACGGTGACATCCTCGAACTCCAGAGAACCCTCCACACACGCCGCTCATCGTTCACATTCAGGATGCTCCCAGTGGGGAGTCCTCCCTAGACGCATGCTAGTGGGGAGAGCTCCCCACGTACAGTGCTCGGGAGCGCTCCCTATCAACGGGCGTCAGGAGACGCCTGCTATCCCCGTGAAGCACACTCCCACGGCGCGGGGACCGCCCCATCAGTAGTCGACTATCCCAACAGTGGGGAGGCCTCCCCACCGATGACGACATCTTAGAACGATAGGGTAGTGTGAAGTCAATTTACATATGACATGGAGTGTTAAAAGAAGAGAGAAGAGCGTGACCTTACATTGTTCACCTTTTTGCGGACGACCTCCCAGGTGAAGGCTACCGGGAGGTACTTCTGGACGTCCTGCTGCCCGTCGCCGATTCCCTTCATCCTGGTCGCGGGCATGACGTCGCAGGTGTCATTGACGATCGAGAGTACCGTCCCCTCTGCCTGCACGGTCGCCGGTCGACGCTTAACCTGCCCAGTGTTGCCGTGACGGCCCGAACGAATTCCACGTTGATATCTCCGCTTGTAATCGTAGAAGGTCGCGCGTCCTATGCCAAGTATTTTCCAGCAAGCAGTCTCGCACACGTCCACCCCTTCCATTGTTATAACTCCGGACGTAGCCCCATCGACGACCCGGAATCGGCCGAATAGCTCGACTCCAACCTCTCGGCGCTCGTCGAATGACTTCCCCCAAAAATGTGAACGGACCTGGACGGTCTTGGACCACGGGAATATTTGGCAGCAGCTCCACGGGCAACACTCTTCCATGCTGACTTCTCTAGCAACATCCTCGCCGGACAGTCTGAGACGTTTCGATGGCCGTCCACCCTCGCCTCTCAGTATCCGCGTCTTAGACGTGTAGGGTGCCTTTGGGACGCCACGCTTCAGCCTGGCCACGGCGTCTGCTAACGGATCATCCCTGTGGAAAGTGGCGATGGTGGCGAGCACCTCACCCCCTTCCAAGCGCACCGATGTGAGGGGCCATCGACGGTGCGACATCAACTCTCCCGAGGCGGCGTTAGTCTCCTGGAGCACAAGAACTCCAACCTCGTCGTGCCCCAAAAGAGCGTCCAAAAATATCTCTTCGGGCATGCTTGCTTGAATTCTGCCTGCAGCTACTACGGCTCCACCTTCACCTTCGAGCACACATCTTTTTCCTCGCCATAGAATTCGAGGTGGAAAGCGTCGAAGGCCGTCGTCCATCATTGATTCTTCCTCATTGCGAGAGGACGGGGAGGCCTCCCCATCGTCGTCATATTCACTATCATTGACATTGTCCCCGCCATCGTCATTTCTAGCGAGGTCGTCGGTGTCATCCGTCGCGTCAGCGGCAATGATGGCATTCAAGCATCGCGAGAAATTGTTGGAGGCTGCGCCGGAGTCCGCAAGCCAGCTGATGCACGTACAATATCCACATCTGGCCAAAGAACTTGCTTGCCGATACAGTCACCAAGCCTCCAGGAATTGAACCCCGCCAATACTGTATTTTCAAAGTCGGCCTCAACGGTGGAGATTCTTACGAGAAACATCTCGCATTCAAGGCCGTCGTCACCAACATGTCGGAAAGGACTAGACACCACAATGCCGGATGCAGCCACTCGCCCATCCATCAGTAGGAGAACATCTTCGTGCACTTGCCAGTTCGCCATCTCTTCTGCCG
Organism: Pohlia nutans; assembly: GCA_022496805.1. NCBI lineage: Eukaryota > Viridiplantae > Streptophyta > Bryopsida > Bryales > Mniaceae > Pohlia > Pohlia nutans. The sequence continues at coordinate 26,905,523 of CM040090.1, forward strand.
GATGCAAACACGCCGTAATTCCCATCAGTGCCATCACGCACGATCAGTTCCGCAGGCTCGGCATGACAGTTAATCCCTCCAAACAACTCGCCAAAGAGACGGCGAGTGAGAGATAGAGAGTGCCCCCCAAGAACCAATTGCCCAGCTATGGTAGCAATGCCTGGAGGATTCACTCTACCTCCACCTCACAGACTCTTGCAAGGATAATTTCTGTGCCAGGATAATGGACTCCAAACGCTCCAAATCGAGGGCAAAGTCGGGTTGGCTCCCCACCTGGCGCTCCGGGAGGCCTCCGTGAGGTGTGACGGGGGCGACCGTGGAGGCGCGGCGGTCGTCCCAGGCATCGAGTGGGGAGACCTCCCCATCACTTAGCGCTCCACACGGAGGGCGAGGTGGGGTTGGCTGCCCACCTGGCGCTGCGGGAGGCCTCCGTGAAGCGTGACGGAGGTGACCGTGGAGGCGTGGCGGTTGTCCCGGGCATCCGAGTCAGGAGACCTCCCCATCACCTAGCGCTCCAAGCGGAGGGCGAGGTGGGGTTGGCTGCCCACCTGGCGCTCCGGGAGGCCTCCGTAAAGCGTGACGGAGGCGACCGTGGAGGCGCGGCAGTCGTCCCCAGCATCCGAGTGGGGAGACCTCCCCATCACCTAGCGCTCTACACAGCGGGCGAGGTAGGGTTGGCTGCCCACCTAGCGCTGCGGGAGGCCTCCGTCACGCTTCACGGAGGCGACTGTCGAGGCGCGGCGGTCGTCCAGGGCATCCGAGTGCGGAGACCTCCTCATCACCTAGCGCTCCAGACGGAGGGCGAGGTGGGGTTGGCTGCCCACCTGGCGCTCCGGGAGGCCTCCGTGAAGCGTGACGGAGGCGACCGTGGAGGCGCGGCCGTCGTCCCGAGCATCCGAGTGGGGAGACCTCCCCATCACCTAGCGCTCCACACGGAGGGCGAGGTGGGGTTGGCTGCCCACCTGGCGCTCCGGGAGGCCTCCGTGAAGCGTGACGGGGGCGACCGTGGGGGCGCGACGATTGTCCCGAGCATCCGAGTGGGGAGACCTCCTCATCACCTAGCGCTCCCCACGGAGGGCGAGGTGGGGTTGGCTGCCCACCTAGCGCTGCGGGAGGCCTCCGTCACGCTTCACGGAGGCGACCGTCGAGGCGCGACGATCGTCCCGGGCATCTGAGTAGGGAGACCTCCCCATCACCTAGCGCTCCCCACGGAGGGCGAGGTGGGGTTGGCTGCCCACCTGGCGCTCCGGGAGGCCTCCGTGAAGCGTGACGGGGGCGACCGTGGAGGCGCGACGATTGTCCCGAGCATCCGAGTGGGGAGACCTCCTCATCACCTAGCGCTCCCCACGGAGGGCGAGGTGGGGTTGGCTGCCCACCTCGCGCTGCGGGAGGCCTCCGTCACGCTTCAGGGAGGCGACCGTGGGGGCGCGACGATTGTCCCGAGCATCCGAGTGGGGAGATTTCCTCATCACCTAGCGCTCCCCACGGAGGGCGAGGTGGGGTTGGCTGTCCACCTGGCGCTCCGGGAGGCCTCCGTGAAGCGTGACGGAGGCGACCGTGGAGGCGCGGCGGTTGTCCCGAGCATCCGAGTGGGGAGACCTCCCCATCACCTAGCGCTCCACACGGAGGGCGAGGTGGGGTTGGCTGCCCACCTAGCGCTGCGGGAGGCCTCCGTCACGCTTCACGGAGGCGACCGTCGAGGCGCGGCGGTCGTCCCGGGCATCCGAGTGGGGAGACCTCCCCATCACCTAGCGCTCCAGACGGAGGGCGAGGTGGGGTTGGCTGCCCACCTAGCGCTGCGGGAGGCCTCCGTCACGCTTCACGGAGGCGACCGTCGAGGCGCGGCGGTCGTCCCGGGCATCCAAGAGGGGAGACCTCCCCATCACCTAGCGCTCCAGACGGAGGGCGAGGTGGGGTTGGCTGCCCACCTGGCGCTCCGGGAGGCATCCGTGAAGCGTGACGGAGGCGACCGTGGAGGCGCGGCGGTTGTCCCGAGCATCCGAGTGGGGAGACCTCCCCATCACCTAGCGCTCCACACGGAGGGCGAGGTGGGGTTGGCTGCCCACCTGGCGCTGCGGGAGGCCTCTGTGAAGCATGATAGTGGTCGCCCATGGCGGGACTGTGGTTGTTCCGGCCTATGTAGGGGAGACCTATCTACGGGCATTGTCTGCTGGGGAGACCTCCCGACTAGCATCCTAGGGCTGACATGTAGGGAGGCCTTCCTATGGGTAAGACAAATCCGATAGGAAGATCTTTCTTCCACGTGTCAGACAGGGAAGAGTGTCGTCGGCGAAACAATAATTCCGTACACAATAAATGACAGAAATAGAATCCTACAATAAATAAACCTAAAAACAAGGACAAAACATAAATGAGCATTGCAGTAGGTGCGAATAAACCCACCTGCCACGTAGGCGGCTGACGTCAGAAAGGACACGTGTCAAGCGGTGGATGCGCCACGTCGACATAACATTTAATATCGAAAGTACGCGGAATTCCAAATGAGCGGGCTCTCAAAATGGTTGGCGGCATTGAAATGGCGATTTATTGTAGGGTTTCAAACTCATAGTTTTCCATCCTGCCTTCCCATTGGTGGGCCTCCGCAGCCGTCGGATTGCACATATGGACGGCTCAGATGGCGCCATGCGTCCAGATATTTGGGAAGATATTTAATATCCCTTATACACGGCCGACACCCTCCTATATGCGGCCGAGATCCGCTCGTACAAGGCTGAGAACCGCTCATACCCGACTGCCATTCCAAGCTACACGCCTGAGACCCGGTCTTACACGGCCGAAACTCTGCCTACTGTAGCCTGTGGCAGTGGCGCGCGGACGACCGTCAGATCTAGGGCAACCGCCCTAAACCGTTGGATCAAGCTCAAGCGGCTCCGCCACACTATATAAGGTCTTCCCAGACCTCATTTGTCCTCGCTCGCTTTTTGTGTCGTCGCGAAGCGCTGCCCAATTTTGGTCTCGTCTTCCTCGACGCAAATATCTTCGTCCACGGCTATGGGGTAAGCTCTTCAACCCTGCGCGGTTGTGCGTTCAATCTATTTTATATTGTCTCTGGGGAGATCACCATGGACCTCCCCATCCGTTCTGTAGAGAGGATTCCCCAGCCCACCGGCTCTGGAGCTCTTTCAGCAACTTCCCTCGGGAGCTCTTCGAGCTGCTTGTTAGCTAGGTCTCTCTAGATACTAGTTGCCTGCGTGGGGAGCTCTCCCTAGGCGCTCGCGTGGGGAGATCTCCCGAGTAGCGTCCGTGGGGAGATCTCCCGAGTAGCGCCCGTGGGGAGATCTCCCGAGCAGCGTCCGTGGGGAGATCTCCCGAGCAGCGTCCGTGGGGAGATCTCCCGAGTAGCGTCCGTGGGGAGATCTCCCGAGTAGGGTCCGTGGGGAGATCTCCCGAGCAGGGTCCGTGGGGAGATCTCCCGAGTGGCGTCCGTGGGGAGATCTCCCGAGTAGCGTCCGTGGGGAGATCTCCCGAGTAGCGTCCGTGGGGAGATCTCCCGAGTAGCGGCCGTGGGGAGATCTCCCGAGTAGCGTCCGTGGGGAGATCTCCCGAGCAGCGTCCGTAGAGAGCTCTCCCCAGGTGCGAGGGTGGGGAGCTCTCCCCAGGTGCGAGCGTGGGGAGCTCTCCCGATGCCTGGGCGTGGGGAGCTCTCCCCAGGTGCGAGCGCGGGGAGCTCTCCCCAGGTGCGAGGGTGGGGAGCGCTCCCCAGGTGCGAGCGTGGGGAGCTCTCCCTATCAGCGTGCATGGGGAGCTCTCGCTGGCAGAGTGCGTAGGGAGCTCTCCGGAGCAGCGTGCGTGGAGAGCTCTCTCGAGTAGCTTGCGTGGGGAGCTCTGTCCAGGCCCGAGCGTGGGGAGATCTCTCCACGGACGCTGCTCGGGAGCTCTCTCCACGCACGTTGCCTGGGAGAGTTTGCCACGCGCGCTGTTGGGGAGAGCTCCCCACGCGCTCTGCTCTGGAGAGCTCACCACTGAGATGCTAGGGTGAGCTTCCGACGCTCGTGCCTGGAGAGAACTCCCTTCACGGGCGCCTAGGGAGATCCCCCCACGGAGGTTGCAGTATCCACCCGCGTCCGTTTGTAGCGCTTGCAACGGTGGTGTGCTCGGAGCAATGTGTAAATCTCAAGCATTCGGGGATCTCCTTACAATGCCAGCATGGGGTGGTCTCTCGACAACCCACACATTCGGTCTGCTTACCATCTCACTCTGGGGAGGTCTCTCTACAACTTACGCATTTAGGGAGTTTTCCCTACCATTTCACCTTGGGGAGGTCTCCCCACAACCCAAGCACGGGGAGGTATTACTACCATTTCACCCTGGGGAGGTCTCCCTACAGTCCACGCCTGGAGAGATCTCTCCACAGCCTATAGCAAGGCCTTCCCAAAAACCAAGAATGGAGGTCTCTCTACAATCCCACCCTAGGATGGTCTTCCAACAATCCAATCGTGGAAGGACCGTTGAACGATCCCCTGATTGGTTTTATGTAGGTGCGTTGTCTGACTCGCTGTCATTGATGTCTTGTAGGGTCGATATGTCCCAGATCCCTGATGAAATCCGACCAATTACGCTGAAGCCTCTTTGCGCAAACGTCCTCGACGATGCCCTTACTGGCTTTAAGAACAAGCCGGGGTGTGCCTTTGTTTGCAACCCCAATATCTTGAAGTGGAGCATAGATGTTGAGACAGCAGGTGTCCGCCCGAAGATCTGTTTTTTGTACGTACTGGCATCCACACCCGAGCGCCCCATCAAGCCTCCCCACACCGCTGTGCTGCAAGTGATTCCTGCCCCCAGTGCGCAGGAAGTCGATGTTAATATGGAGGAGTGTCCGGGTGGGCGTCGGCTTTTTCGACGAATTGCCTTGCGTTTACCTATTGCAAAGCTTTCCAGTGAGCTGTCACCGGCGCTTGAGGAGAAGGGATTTCTGTTTAACTGGCAAACGCAGGTCTTCTCTCAAGGCGATGTCCTAATCGGATTCCGAGACATATTTGAGGAATTTGAGGGCATCGACGACGACGACGCTGACCAGGGTATAGCACTCACGGCCGGCGCAGCACCTTCTCCAACCAAGCGATCTAGAAGGAAACCCGTCAATCCTGAGTCGCGAAGGCTGAAGGACATGGAGGACGCCATCATTAAATTGGAGAAAGCTTTCGACTTGAAGAAACACGTGAGCAATACTAGAGCACTGACCGAGTGCTCCGAGTTTTTGGCTAGCCAGGTGGACCATCTGTACCCCTGGGGCAACTCTACGGTGGATGATTCAGCAAGCGGCGCATAAAGGTGCCCCTCCAAAACTTCCACAAGGCACCAGACACTTGGGTGTACCGCAGCATCGTGCCTAAACGGGTGGACGAGTTGAAGGCCCAATTCATCGGGAATCGGAGCACCGTGCAAAGGCTCCCCATCATTGTCATCCCCGTGCAACCAGTCCAAGGTGCGGAGCCTGGCAAGTTTGAAGTGGTGCCTACCATTCCTACAGATCGCGATGCGATGGCCACGCACCACTTCTGGATTGTTGGCGGCCAACATACTATTATGGCATCCGAGGCTGTAATCCGCGAAAATGCGAGTGACCCCACCTTCCAAGACCAGTACGGGAAGCACGAGATAATCGTGGTTTGGATTCTAGACATGAACTATATTCGATTGTTGTCCAGGATTCTTAATTCCCGGGCCTGGGACAAGGAGAGCACCCCGGACCTCTTCGACAAAATCAAGCAAGCTCGGGCTGTCTGGAAGGAAATGGGTAGCCCTTCTGCGGTCGAAGTTAGGAGCGTTGAATGGATTGTAAGCACCCTCCCCTCCCTCTATTGCTCCCAGACCTGCTTTTGTGAATTTCTTCATTGGGAGACCTCCCCATGAGCTTGCAGTGGGGAGACCTCCCCATTAGCTTGCACTGGGGAGACCTCCCCATGAGCTTGCAGTGGGGAGACCTCCCCATGAGCTTGCAGTGGGGAGACCTCCCCATGACCTTGCACTGGGGAGACCTCCCCATGACCTTGCAGTAAGGAGACTTCCTCATGACCTTGCAATGGGGAGTCCTCCCCATGACCTTGCAATGGGGAGTCCTCCCCATGACCTTGCAGTGGGGAGACCTCCCCACGAGCTGTCAGTAGGGTGGTATCCCCGGGAGCTTTCATATGGGATGCCTCCCTATGCGCTTCCTGTAGAGAGGTCTTTCCGTAGAGTGTCAGTGGGGATGGCCTCTCCATTGACAATCACTGCCTCCAACAGGGAGGCCTCCATGCATCAGCGGAGTGGATAGGGAGTCCCTGCCTAATATATGCGCCGTTGATATTAAAAAATGTGACAAATCGATTGAATGTCCGCAGAATTTCAAGGGGGCCGTCACTAGTATCCTCAACGCCGCAGATAAAGTTGACCTCAAGGAGGTCTATGGGTTTGTCTGTGGGTCGGACGCAGCCTATGATATGTGGAGGAAGATTTCGGACCTGTGGGTGAAAGGATCTCTCCCTGATGGTAAAGGGCAAACGCTGGAGCATCGGAGGACTGGACAAGGACGCTCGACCGTAACAAAGATGGACATCAAGCCCGTCCACACGATGCCAGACTGGGCAATTCTGGAATGCGGGAAGAAAGTGCTGGCAAGACAATTGTGCCTGAAGACCGTCACTGAAGAGGTATGGACTGCCCCTGCGCATTTCCTTGGTCTGAGCCCCGCCGCGACAGCGTTGCGTGGGGCTCGCAGTTTGCATTGGACCTCCCATGTTGGTTTCGTTAGTGAATCCTTCTTAGGTGCAGAATGTAGGTAGACTCTAGGAAGAACTCCCCACGCACTCACCGGGAAGAGGTTTGAACGCATGCTAGTTTAGACAGCTATCTCACGAGCGGCTCGGGAGAGCTCCCCACCCACGCTGCTCGGGAGGTCTCCCCACGCGCGCCTAGGGAGAACTCCCGACGCACGCTTCTGGAGCGAGCTCCCCATTCACGCTGCTCGGGAGGTCTCCCCACGCCCGCTGCTGAGGACGCCTCTTCATGTTAGGACTGTAGGGAATCCCCGCCATGTTGGAATTGTAGCGAGACATGTCCCTGCTGGGGTTGTAGGGAGACCTCCCGAGGTAGGACCTTTAGGGTGACCTCTCCATGCGGGGACGTGACAAAGTGCTGCGTTCTAGATTTTTTTTTGATACGGAACCTGTTGTTCAGGGACTGGTTTGCGATCCGTCGCGGACTGGGCAAAGTCCAAGAAAGAAGATATTGCCGTCATGCGCCGCGTAATGCATAAGTTCGGGCATCCCCTCCAAGGCAAAAAGGTGAACTTCACATTGGAGGAGTGGATCGATAAGGCAGATCGGTATAAAATGGACGAGACTTTCTTGCGGTACACGGCGAGGGTGGCTCGAGAGACGGAAGTAGGCCGGCAATGGTTTGATTCAGAGATGAAGGACAACCTACGCGGTGTAGCCCAGAAGAAGTCTCCGCCTCCTCAATTCGGCCGTGCACTTGAGAATTGGATTGAGCGCCTTGGAATGGCCGAGGTGGATGTGGAGGAGGTTTACGGCCCTGCGCGCAAGTACATCTGCTTAGCGCAGGATTCCCTTGCTCATCTCCATGACCACTGGGCTGACGTGAGCGCAAAACTCCAAATCTCTTCGAAAGAAGCCCTGTACACCATCACTAATCTATTCTCACCGGTGACGGGTACTGAGGTAAAGGGGCCCATCAAATTCGAATTCTTTTTCTCCCACTTCGAGGAGTTGGTGCCGAGTGCGGAGACCACCGAGAACGTCAGACTTTCGGTGGGCGTGCACATCCTGTTGTGCGGTCGTGCCCAGCTACACGACCTATTATGTTGGTATCATTCGGGTGAACCGGTCAAAATTTGGGCCATGCACGTTTGCATCTACCACCCGCACCCGGGGGATGGATTTACTCCAGACTTCTCGACCGACGGACAAATTGTACACGTTGTGTACCTCTGGCCAACGCCGGGGAAACTGGACGACGTCAACGATGCCCGGGTAAACATGGCCTTGCATGTTGGGAAGCAATACTTGGCTTCCTACATCTTGGGTGACTCGGCCTTCAGGAACGCCGACAATGACAGGAATTATTCAAGCGGGAGGGCTCAACCCAGCCAAGCAGCGATGTCGGCCATTGCCAACTGCGTGCTCAAGGATAACAGAGTCATTGTCAACATCTGGAGCGGCGGCCCGATGACCATGGAAGGACTGGTGAGTTTCTATGTTTCTTTGTTTTACCTACACTTTTAGAATCTGCCCCCGACGGAGGTTGATGGGAAGGCCTCCGTATCAGGAAATTCATGGGGAGGTCACTCCACTGCAAGTTGCTGGAGGTCACTCCACTGCAAGTTGCTGGAGGTCTCCCCACTGCAAGTTCCTGGGGAGGCCAGCCCACTGCCAGTTCCTGGGGAGGCCTCCCCACTGCAAGTTCCTGGGGAGGCCAGCCCACTGCAAGTTCCTGGGGAGGCCTCCCCACTGCAAGTTCCTGGGGAGGCCTCCCCACTGCAAGTTCCTGGGGAGGCCTCCCTACTGCAAGTTCCTGTGGAGGCCTCCCTACTGCAAGTTCCTGGGGAGGCCTCCTCCCTATAACCTTCTACTCCGGTCTCCCCAAAGGAAGTTCATGGGGAGGTCTCCCCATGACACATTTCTTGGAGACGTCTTTCCTCTGCATGATCCTAGAGAGGCTTCCCAGTGGAAGTTATGGGGAGGCCTCCCCATTGCAAGGTGATGGAGAGGCCCCCTCTTTGCAAGTCCTTGGGGAGGTCTCCCTGCCGCCAGTTCCTGGGGAGACCTCCCCTCTGGTAGTGTCAGGGAGGTCTCCGCATTGCAAGTTTGTGGGGAGGCTTCTCGACTGGATGTTTATGGATTGGCCTCCCTAGTAGAAGGGATATGGGACGTCTGTTTCTTGAATTATCATGGTCGTCTTAGTTTGCTCACAGTTGGGGAGTCTGTCTAGCCATGCGGCCGAAGCCGGAGATCTGTATTGTTCTGCATTGGGAGTATCCACCTTCTCTGCGTCGCTGGGGAGCCCTCCCCAGAAATGTAGCATCGATGGAGAGCCCTCCCTACCTATCTTCCATCGCAATGGCCATTGACTTGTGTCACTGTGGTTTGCAGTCTTGCAAAAGCAAAGTCGTAGAGTTTGTCCATTCGGAAGCGGAGATAGAACCGACTCAGCTAATGGCCTCGCAGATCCTAAAGGTCATCAAGGAGGCCGAGGACCTCGAAATTAGAGGCGAGGACGACGGGGGAGACGATGACAGAGATGACGATGCTTTTCAAGAGGTCGACGATTCCGATTCTGAAGCAGCTGATGACGTCGCGCCAGGCGCTGATGAGCTGGGTGGTGCGGCCGATGGTCGTCCAGCGGACGTCGATGGTGTCGGTTCAAGGTTGACGTCGGACGATATTGCTGATATCACCGCATTGGAGCAACCGGGTCCGAGCTCCACTGCTGCGGTTGCCGGGGATGATTTTAGTGTTCATGCGCATGTGCCTCCTCCTCCGCTTGCGGCTGCACGCGAAGTAGGCGAAGTGCCGGGGGTGGTCGATGGGCCCAGATATAGCTTTGAACTGCGGCATGTCATGTCTGGCGTAGAGATAGAGAGGGCCCCCCGCAGCGCCCTGCCCCCATTTCCCCGACTCCGAAGGGCGGAACGCACACATGACGCAGAGGAGTCTTGTGGACCAGAAGTGGAGAACCCCGACAACGTTTCGTCCGATGCATCTCCGGCACACGTCTCTGCGCAGGGCCGACGTGGGGAGCCCTCCCCATCCCAAAGCACCCCGCCCAGTGAGTCAGGACGACTTAGGGCCACGTCCCCGATTCCGCTGAGCTCGGACACACTTTCCGGCCGTCAGGGAGAGCTCTCCCCATCGCTGGAGTGCACTCCCACCATGTCGGGATCTTTAAGGGAGCACTCCTCTGTGCCACTGAGTCAGACAAATCTGAATTCACGTCTGGCTGGAATCCAGCTCTGCAGTGATCTTGGAGAGGCCTCCCGGGCTTCGGGGGCCTCCGTGCCTGGGAATTGCCCCAGCGGAGGCGACGAAATCCTTGGCGGGGAGGCCTCCCTATCGCAAAGGAGTTTGGGGAAGGGTTCGCAAAAGAGGAAGGCCAAAGACCACCAACAGGTAGAACCGCACAACCAGGGGACGGATGAGGATGACGGTGGTGCGACCAACATTCGGAGGTCCAACCGAGAACCCCGCCCCGTGGTTTTCCCCGACATGACCCCCTCGAGCCGAGTTGCAGGTGCTGCAGCGAATGTCCGGGGTGGCAAGGCCGGGCGTCGCGGACGAGGTGGCGAGGCCTCTGCCAACGCGGGGGGGAGCTCGCGCTCTCAGTTCCGGGCGCCCGGTGATGTCGTTGCCTCTCCCCGGAGTGGCGGCCGGGGTTCTGTACGTGGCCGCACTACTCCTGTGAGTACACCCGTGGGATCGGGTGCCCCAAATGTTGCAGGTTCTAAATCCATAGACGCCGGTGGGTCACAGACATCGGCGAGGCGTGTCCAGTCTAATGCTGGCAAATCCAAGAAGCAGTCCAGCAAGCGAGCGGACCCTGTTAGCGGATCGAACACAGACATTGTTGACTTGAGCGCGGAGGGCATGATGGCGAGCATGTCGGAGGCACCGGACACTCATATGTCTCCAGGTAGATAGGGAGGCTTCCCCTCATAGAATATCGACCCGTATGTGTTGTCTGCCGTGATAACCGCGATGGACCGTTTTCTGTATTGTACGTGTTATTTGGACTATCGAATATGACTTATGTTTTCACAACGTTTGGCCTTTCGATGTGTGTCGTGCATGTTAAGGTCATTCATTTCATGAGTGTTGTGTTCTCTTTGGATGGGGAGGTCTCCCCATCGGTACTCTGGTATTCCACGACAAGGCAATGCGTTCCAAGCGTGGCCTTTGGTTCTAACAGCCCGTAGTTTGTATCTAACAGCCCGTCGTTGTATCTTGCACAGACCGGGCGACACTGCAGGCTCCGCTCCACATGGCAGACTTTCCCGACGTGGATTTGAGTTGGCTACCCTCGTCTCCGCCGCTGACAATATTTCTCGTGTTTGACGTGAACGGACTATTATGTGACTCCGACTCCGGGGCCAGCGGCAAAATTCGGTGGAGGGAGAACCTGAATGGTTTCCTTCGGTATTGCTTTGCCCAGTTCGAGGTCGTTTTCTGGTCCGCATGTGGGGGAAAAAAATTGGAGCGATACAAGAAAGAGCTTCAGGAACTCACAAAAGTCATTCTAAGGTCGGACCGGCTATTTGGCCAAGACCTTTGTGAGTGCTCCCAGCATCGGGATCCCTTGAACCCGGAGAAGCCCATTTTCCTAAAGCCCCTCTCCAAGTTCTTCGCACAATGCCCCGATGCTAATGCGTCGAACACAGTCCTCATCGACGACTCGCCCGACAAGAGTTGCATGAACGATCCCCGCAATGCAATCCACCCGTTTACGTACCGTTCGAGTGATCCGAATGCACCTCCCGGGCTCATGGCGATGAAGCGGTTGCTAATCAATTTGCGTGGGTGGACAGGCGACGTTCGGGAGTATGTTGAGCGGAACAGACCCGCTTGGTTTTATCCACCTGTTACCGCTGATCGTGTGAGATTCCTCTTGGAGGGCTCTAAGGCGCCGCAACAGACGGCTGTAGTGATGACCTTGTAGCGTAGGAGACCCCAAACCCTTCCCAAAGTTTAAATGAACGATGTAGGCTATGAACTTTGCAATGCATTGTAATGACCGTGGCCGGAATTTTGTACTTTCATCAATGTAAATATAGTCCTCTTGTTATTGGAATACACCGTCCATCAAATTGTTACCACCAAGGAAATCAAAAGTAGGGATTTTCTCTGCATTGGACATTCGCGTCTTGTTCAATACTCAGTCGTCGTACCTTCCTACCAAAGTAGGGAGGTCTTCCCATCCACGGACCTTGGATAGGGAGGTCTCCCTACCGTCTAGATGTCCAGTCTGTGGCAATCACACCTCCCTACAGGCTGATTCATAGATACGGTGGGGAGATCTCCCCATCCAACATTATGCCTCTGCTCGAATTCAGTTGACTAGCGCGCTCCCGCTGCGTGCGAGCAGCTGTATTCTACAGGGGCTTCCTCTGTCTTCTAGGGAGGCCTCCCCATTTCCAGTTGCTCTAGCCACCTCCCCATCGCTATTATCCCGTCCAAAATTAACTAAATATACTAATTCCGGAATGAAAATAGTACAAAATTAACGAAATGTGTGTTTAAAGTCTTACTACTTAACCCCATATTGTTTGTGGACTAATGTAAGTGAGTTTGATTACAAGAGCAGCACCTTCTCTCCAAACTTAGTGAAAATCTAGTGGAAAGTAACAATTTCTCACTTTTAGGCAATTTTGAATTATAATGTATATTATATTCAGCAAAAAATGCCAATAATTTCCCAAAAATTTCAGGCATCTACTTTTAGAATTATTTGTTGCCAAACCCGCTAGGAAACTACGGTCTGTATGACTCATCTCACTATGTATGACTTATGTTTAACTCATTTTATGTATGCTAAAAAAATTGTCTTTAACACCATGTATATACAGTAGTTGTAGCTATGGCGCCTATAACACCATTTAATTTTTATACTTTTTTCAAACCAAAAGATATTTCTTGAAAATTACACTATTTTTGGAGGATGTACCCATATCAGGCCATCAGCCAATAGGGGTTATACGAGTATCAAAAAATTAAAGGGACTTACTCTCTGAAAATTATCTCAAGACATGGTTTAGGGTACTATCAAGGCATAATAACTTGGTCAAGACACAAATGTTTACGACAATTCAATTATATGTCTTACAAGACACATGTAACACAACGCATTTATCCATGGCAACTTCAATAATTAAGCTAGTGTCTCACAACACCTTAAGTATTTGAAAACACACTTAGCACAATGCATATATATGTCTTCTTTTGTTTGGTAAGTATTTATTTTCTGTGAAATGTCAAGAAATTAGTACTGGCCCCCTTAAAACCCCTATTCAGTGTATTGATGAAGTCATGTTGGGTGTTGGAATATACTGCACCATCTATTGTAAAGTCAAATAGAGTTTGGGGGAGTCAGGGGGTGCACAGTACTAAACACTTACAAGTATACGTGAGTGCACAAAAGGGATATTAATTTGAACATTGCTCATACAAGTCATTCGTATAATTATTCATATATTCATACGATTTAAACATATTTAGAGTTGAAAATATTGATGTATATTTACATTAAACATATGTTTATGTCAAAATAGATCTGTATACAAATATTTTAGACATATAACCCCTCGTATATAAGGAGTTTTTTTAGAGGAGGTCACAAAACACACCCCACATGATGTCAATTTTATAACATTAAACTAGGTTGATAAAAAATAATAAGAAAAATGAAATAATTTATTATTATTATTAACAATAATAATATGTAAAAACTTTTTGGGTCTGAAAAAAAAATCAGAAAATTGTATTGGATATTTAGAAATTCAGGGAAGAAAATGTTGAAAGTACATGATATTGCATCCTCCTAATCACAATACATTTAAAATTTCTCCAACATGCAAGCACTCTATGTCTAAAGTCTTCATCTCCATGTTGCAACTTAGGGCTTTTTTACACTAGAGGCGAGAAACCGTGAAGAGAGAAATTTCAGCCAATGGAAGGCCTAAAAATCGAGAAGACCAAAGAATGTTACTTTACACCCGATTAAAGAACAAGGGACGGAAGGGGGGGAAATGACATGGACAACACTTTTGTCCTTTGTGGCAAGAAAAGTGAACATTTTTCAAGGCCCCCAGATTTTGCATCAAGCCTACCTCAAAAGGTGGGTTTTTGGCCAAAATTCTCAGAACCAATCATTTCTTATTTTTTAAGAAATATGTAAAAACTTTATCTTGAAAAATTGGCACTTTATTTTGTAGCCCCTTCTCACTTTACACTATATCCAAAGGCTGTCAAATTCAAAGGTTGGCTTCTCAAGAATGAGCCATGACCCTTGTGAGGTTTTCTCCACGGCTTCTCGTCTGTAGTGTAAAGAGGGTCTGACTGTATTCTTAGAAATTTAGAGAACATGTCACTAGCATACAAACAAAAACCACAATGCAAAGTTAAACATAAAAAGGTTGCAATTACACAACTTACCTAATGTTTCAAGAATCCGAATTGGCTGCACAAGCTATGATTTATATTTGATACTTGTCTCAGGGGCAAGATAGGGCCAGTTGGTTGATACAAATTTCCTACCATGATACTTCAACAACAGTACCAAGTCATGTATATTACATCATTGCTCAAACAGACCCAATGAAAATCAAACCCGAACCACATAAATATGATACTTGGCCCTTCACCAACCAACCAACCAAAGAACTCATGATTTGGCAATATTACTAAACTTAAAACATACTTTATATTAAAACAAAAACCCAACCATTAATACATTGTTACTTTTATTGTGTTACTGTAACAATAGTGTCCATTCTCCGGAGGGAAAAGTAGTTTTGTTCCAATGGCCTTCTGTATGGTGAGCACTGATTCATTGACATTACGAACGGACTTTTTATTCACGCCGGCTTCGAAAGAGGACTGGAGTTTCTATCTATGTGGTTAATATTTGGCACGTCAAGAATGCCAAAAAATCAATAACTTCATCCACTAAAAAAAAGAATTTTTGAAAATTGTTTAAATTACTAAATTCAAAACGTTTTTTTTTTTTTTTTGACTCAAACAAAGAGGAACCCTTAGTTGCGAGAGAAGGGGCAAAAACCAAACCCACCCCCACCATGACCGGCGAGAAGGGTGACCTAGGACTGACTAACCTGAGTAATCTCACTAACCTGAAAATCAGTAAAAGGGCCCGTGAGGGCCTAGCAAATATTGTGCTCAAAAACGTATGTTTTCAACAAGTGAATGCCAAAACCAGAAGTGAGAAACGGTACACTGAGGGCCTCTTTACACTAGAGACAAGAAGCCATGACGAGAGAAATTCCAGCCAATGAGAAATTGGTCTTCTCGGTTTTTAAGCCTCCCATTCGTTAAAATTTCTCTCCTCGCGGCTTGTTGCCTCTAGTGTAAAGAGGCCCTCATTATCACATTTAGTGTGTGTAGTACTAATTTCCAAAGCACACACTATTTTGTAAAATCTCAAAATCAGTAAGATCTGAAATTTTTACTAAGTAGCTGACATCTTTATATCACGCTAATTTTGCATCGTACTGATATTTAGTATCACAATCACAAATTTCCCACAAGCACCATAAACCCTCCCTCACTAAATGGGATAATTACTGCAGTGAAATCTACTTTTTTAAACCAATCACTTTTGCATTTCCGATACACAGTAATTTAGAACCCGCAGTAATTATTCAGCGCCTACATTACTTGCAGGGTTTGTGTAGCTTTTTCCTACAGAGGGAATTGTACACTCTGTAAAGGAGAACGACATGAATGCCGAAAGCCCCAAGATATGATCCACAACAGTGTGCATGCAATAATGACCCAAATTAGCATACCGTACCTTCCAAGCAGCTTCGTCATGCTTCAAACGAATATTTAATATTTTTCAATAAGTCATGTTCGTTTGCATTTTTACAGATTAGTTAAATTCATTTTCTTGAAAAAACATAATATTGTGTTTTCGTCATTCATCCAAAAGGGCCTTGCAAGTTAGTATCACAATATGGATCACTTCATTTGCAAGATCTTAATGAGTGAGAGCTGTAAAGTCTTGTGCTTTATACAAAATTCAGGACACTAGTGCCAACAATGAATGTGGGATATGTAGAATTCTCACTTCTTGTTCTCTTAACCCCTTAACGTACCGATCCTTTGAACGCAAGTAGATGTTAGCCTGAAAAATAGATTTTAGCATGACTCAAATGTACAATAAGTGTACATGAAAGGACCATTACATGCATGAAATCTACCCAACAAATTTGACATATTTGCATTTGGAGGCCTCTCCAATATTATGGACCTCTCCCCATCACAAGAGATTTACTCTCATTGGTAGAGAACTTATTAGGCTTGCAAAGGTGACTTGGATGAAAGTCATCCCACATTGCATGAAAAGTTACAGGACTTTGAATCCGTTCATGATCCAGTTTCTGGACGCTGTGACGTTTAGGGGTTAATCACCGGTTAAACTCCTTTACAAGAATGTGAATAACTTGAGAAAAAATACATCAAATCACAAAATTCTTTTTGGAAGTGAAAGATTACTTGAAAATGCAACTATTCTTAGTTGAACAATTCTCAAAATATGATAGTCTACTATGCACAATTGAGCCTCGAAAGTCTGATCACAACACATGTTCTTCTCATTCAACTCATGCATGTTCTTCACACCCTTACTGAATTTTGTTCATAAATCATGCATCAAAACTTCAAATCAAAAAATTCTTTTTGGAGGTGATAGACAACTTGTTCTTCTCACTTTTCCTAGTTGAAAAATTTTCAAAATAAGATCATTTGGTATGCGCAATTGTGCATCAAAATCTACTGAAAATATGGTGTGGTGAGAATTCACATGAGCTTGCAAGTTCTTATCCCATATCATTTGGGAGTGACTTGGAATGAACTTGATTACAAGGTCAGCTCTTTCTTCCTGACCAATTCAGATTTTCCTCTCAAAATAATGATAAAATATGTGAAAATGGTAATATTTCAACATTTCGACTATTTCAAAAAAACAATAAATATGATATTCGGCAAAATCTACTTATAATTTTCAAAAAATTCCTCTTGGTTTTTTTGAATTATTTAAAGACAAAGCTGCTTGGAAGGTACGGTAATTTCCAAGTTGCAAACTCACCTAAAAGTTGCATGTAATGATCTAATCACTCCCTAATCACTTAGTTTCGGTCTTATTTAGCTGATTCTTGTTTTATTTTATGCCATTTTTTTGTTCTTGACAGAAGGTTACAGTAAGTGAAAGAGGTAAAAACATCTTAAAATTTCTTAGTTTTGGAACAAAGGATTAATTGCATGAGGATTGATCCTCGTCCAGGTGACACTGTGCAGGTATTTACGGCAAAAGGCCATTCATGAGCGCTTCGTATCAATTAGAATTTGGAGCTTGAAGGACGTTGCACGTGTTGAAATTGGATTATTTTCTTGTGCAAGCTTTCCGTTTGTACTGACAGATAAGTTACGTTCCGCCAGGTAGGACCAGGAAAACTGAGATAAAATTATTGTTTCATCTGAGTAAATAAAGAGCTAACTTACGACACAACAGAGTTATCCGCAAAGTGCTCTACAGTTGGGTGACTGGACCGCAGGTTGTGAAAAGAGAGGTTGAGAAGACAATAAAAGTAGACATGTAGGATGCTGTAAATAAACTAGAGGTCTAAAGTTTGAAGGCACCAAAAACGGTGCCCAAAAACTTCCCAACTTCAGTTTCTATTCTCGTGGATGCTTTGTCACATGGGCTTCCTTGGCTTGACACGAATCTACATGGAGTGGGTCTTTGGAGTGGGTCTTTGGAGTGGGTCTATTCACTGAAATAGAAAAATCAGTAACTGACAGCCCCTAACAGCCCCACCACGAGCCAATTTTCGTATACCCAAGAAATTGCCAAAGTCAGGCTCTTAAAACCCATGAGTTTGCGGAAAACTCTAACATCTAGGAAAAAAAACATTGTCTTGACATCATGCTGATGCTGGCCTACATGAAAATGTTCATGATTCTCAAACCCTACACTGACAGTGCAAGGGCATGCACTGGCACAAGAGTTGGGTGGGACGAAAACCAAGTTAAATTGGAACACTATAGGTTCTAGATATAACTCCTTTAGTCATGTCTAGGTGTCCCCTGGCCTCGCCGGACCTGGCGGGGTTGGCTTGTATTTTGTCTTGTTCCTTTCTCTCTTCTTGCAGTAAAGGGTTCCCTTTATTTGTGTAAAAAAAAAAAAAAAAAAAAAAACCAAGATAAATTTCCCCTCACGCTACAGGTGCTTACACTCCTCACATTATTTCTTCTCTGTCAAATTTTTTCAACGTGATTTTTTTTTTGTTTCCGCTTCTTGTTAACCCTTAAAGGACATATGCTTTCCTGATTCCACACCCAAAATCTCTTTTAAACTCCATTTTAAGCATGATTCTCTTTTTGGTTTACTTTGATTTTATTCTAAAGAAGTATAGATCCCTCAAAGGTGCCCAGTTTGGCATTTAAATAACCCCATTTAGTAAAAGTTATGAGCAAGATTCACCCAAAATACTATCAAGTCCCTAGGGTTTGCATTGTCCTTTAAGGGTTTTAATGATGACGATAACAAAGTTTCCCGTAAACTAGATGCTACTTACAGCCTTCGTTTTATTGAAATTTTGGGAAACAAAAATTGAATGAGGTTCATTACTTGGAAAAAATAGAGCATGCACCAAATGAGCTGGTGGTGGAGATAGAAGCATTGATTTGGATTTGGCACAAGCTTAAAGCTAATTCGGGGACACCACATGGGCGGAGTCAAAGCTTGGAGCTCCCTGAAATAACTAAACTTGGTTGGATCAAGAAAACTAAAGGTTCCAAATTTTTGGGCACCGTTTTTGAAGCCTTGAAACTTGACACCTCCAGTTTTTTTTTAAACAACTGAAATTTCTACTTTTATTGGGTTCTCAACCATAGTTTTCACAAAATTTGGTCAAGTCACCCCTCTTTTATAGACTTTGCGGATAACCCTAACATCTTTGCATCTATCGTAATTTCCACCAAATATTTGAGTTATCCGTAAAGTCACCTTGGATTTGAAGAATCAACAAAGAATTTCGCTTTATTATACTCATATTTGTTCACTCCAAATAGTCAAAAGGTGTGGAAGATCTTGGTGGTTTATCATTACTAGGTGTGTAAGAGGTGTGTAAGAACTTGGTGGTCTTGAAAAGTTTTAAAAAGTTTTTTAGCAACAAGAAAGGAGACTAATGATATTCTCTCATTAGGAAAAAAATACTTTTAAAATTTTAAAGTAGAATGTTTAGTTTTAACCAATCATACCAATTTTTAAATTCTAAAAATAAATTTTGTAATATTGATGGATTTTAAATGATAAATGCTTATAAATTCATTAAAAAGGTATTTAAAACTATTTTTAAAATTTTGATCTTACCGATAATTAATAAAAATCATGCTTCTCATTTTATCTTTTGGACCAAACTTCATCAGAGTTGGAGAAATAACATTTTATAACACATCTTGGTATTACTCTTTCCCCCTCTGTCATTTAGAGGTTACCTGGGAGTCCATGTCAGCTGAACCTGGACGGTTTCGGTTTGATTTTCTGAGAGCAATGATATTACCTGAGCAGCTGCCCTGAAATTAAAAAGCACAGCGGGGCATCTTGAACTGCCCGAGGCCCGAATTTTGGACTTCCCCTCTGCCCAGCAAAATAGTGTAGGAAGCAAAATAGACGTTTTTTTTTTCCATTTCAGTTTCAGATCTTGGGCATGTTTGATTCTCCTCACTTCTTCCATTTTCTCTCCAGATTTTTCATCCAGCGTGGCAAAGTGATTCTTCGGCTTCCATACCATGTGTAGGGTTCGCATTTCCAATTTTTTTGATTTAACCTCTAAAGGCCCACATTTTCACCCAAAAAAATAAGCACCATGTCAAAGAAAGTGCAATTCCAGCTCAATAAATGAGATCCATGAAAATTTCCCACTGAATAGTGTTTATATCTGCAATGCCTAGAGTTGTGCAATATTTTAGAAGATTTGACCGTCTTACTTACAAGATTATATTATTTAAAGTTTGTATTCAAATTTTTGAGGGGACACTTTGACGCCTCTTGGACCTTCAGTAGGGAGTTAAAAGCAAAAATAGTATAACTTCTTCACAAAATGTGCTGATGATTGGATACTGCAAAGTCAACTCTCAATCTACAGCGGTCAAAGGTTGTGATCTTCTAATGTACAACAACGCCATTTTAACTGGGACTTTCAAATATCAAGGACCAGTATCACGTTCGTCAAGATCATACGGCTGCCCTTAGAGCATCCACACCCCTACGCGCCATACTGGGCCAGGGTCTGGTTTGGCGACCCCGGGCTGCAGGAACCGTCCCACCGTGACTCGCTCAAGAAAACTTTTGGTTCCGGCCTCGTCAAAACAGGTTCTCCACTCCTCAAAATGGCGAGTGTGTGCATTCCTTTGGCGTGCCCAAAACCCGGGAGATCTTGCCTGATCTCGTTCTATTTTTGTTGGAGTTGCCACTTGCCGCTCTTGGGCTCATCCACCACGAATATTATCTGAGCATAAAGTGCTTCTACCTTTATTATTAGCGATGTTCCTGCTGGTTTGAGGAACCAGGGTGAGGGTCTCTTGCTTTGCTGAGTCGCGGAACGGTCGTGGAGCCCTGTACTGGCCCTTTCCCGAGTGATTTTTCACGCGCAAGGGTGCAGATGCTCTTACAATTTCAAATTACTACTGCATCAATTAACATTGAGCAGGCAATTCTCATGTGATTTCCATGCAACATCATTCTGACATTGACCTCATACAAAGCTCATGCACTCTTGAACATGAGGTTCATGTTGTATTGGCAAGCACAAATTACCTTTTTGATTTTTATTGACAACAAGGAACTAAGCACTAATTATTTTTATGAATCATGTCATATTAACATAGAAATCATGCCATCATTCTAATGTAAACTCTGGCAGTCACTAAAGTATCTATTCTTGAAAGAGGAGAGTAGTCTTGCACCAATGGCCCTTTGTTCGGTGGGCACTGGCTCATTGTAAAGACAAACAAACACTTAAGTCACGCCAGCCTTGCAAGAGGTCCTGAGTTTCTATTTATCTATCAAAATTCTGGCAACTATAAATCTCCAACGATTTCAGTGTCAAGGTCCATGCTAAATCTCGTCTGATTTCAACGTCAAGGTCTATGTGAGTTTCACACCGTTTTCACATCAGAATGATGCCCCCTGTTTTTACTGATGTGTACAGGCAAATGATCAAATCTGCATTTCCAAGCTTGCCAGTTTAGGAGTCGAACCCCCCTCTGACCTGGAGGGGTTGACAATAATTGTAATGATATTATCATCCACACATGCAATGCACACACTCAAAAGTCACTCGAAGAATTCTTTGCAATTGTAATTCATTCCTTGTCTTGGGAATCAAGCCCAGGGTTAAACAACGAGAGAAAGATCAAACAAAAAATATCCAATCACTTGAATAATTCTTTGCAATTGTCCTACATTCTTTGATATCAACAGTTCTAAAGTATTCTCTTGAAAGCTTGCAGAACTAGAGAAAAATCATACCAAAAATATCCAGCGTACTTCATTCCTACCAACCCCAACTTGCAAAGATTCGACAACAAGAGAAACTTTTTAAAGAATATCCAGGCAATGTTCAATCAGTATGTACACCCAAAAGCCACCTTATTTATCAATTGTTTGCAATTGTACTTCATTCCCTGTGTTCATACTGTACACCTCTTGTCCAGAGAAATGCATTCATGAATTCCCCTTCCTACTCAACAGCACTAGCTCGGCAACATTATTCCGAACCATCCTGGATACTTCACTACCAATTTGCAGCTCTAATGGGAACCTTTCCATGCTCTGCTAGCTGCAACATGAAAACACGGTACTGATTTTGATTCGCTACTAACACCACCAGAGTGCCAATAAAATGGGTTCATGGACAGCACTAGAATCGTGTACAGTACATGATGAAATGTCGTTTCTAAAATACACTACATGGTTTGTCATTTTCTTGAAACTCAACCCCATGTATGAGTGTACTAGCAAAGGGCCTCACTCCGAGTCTCTTTTCCCACCTATCTTCAAAATAAACATCATCAGGGACACATATAGTATCGGGAACCTCACCTCGGAAAATGTACCCGCTGGCTACATTCTACACGAGATAATACACGAGATAATACACGGGGAGGTTTCCGATACAACATCCTAGCCCATCAAAATTCTACTCCCTCTACTCCAAAATAAAAAGCCCTTTGAGAACTGGAAACAGTGTTCCCATGGGATTCATACTTCGGAATTTTAACATGGCACAAATGTTGAGGCTCTTCAGGAAATGTGAGACTCAGAGGGAAATGCAGATCGATTCCCTGTAGATTCCGGTACCACAAAGTGGGCAGCTTGTGCACACAACACAGAAGCTCGCAGCCACCAACCATGGACAACTAGCATTGTGAAAAACCATGGCAAAAAACTTCGTCAAGATAGTCACCCCAAAAAGATGAGAAAAAACATGATGCAACGAACGCGGCACTGTCTTGACGAAGCATGAAACTGGTGAGGACGCCACATTCTGGACAGCCTGTTGATGTTATGACGATTCCGAGGATTTGAAGCAGCAACTTAGGAGGCCGTGGGACTTGCGTTTGCGGGGGGGTTTTTTCACACAGGCAGCGCGGTTGATGCCTCCAGGATACAAGTCTTCGTTCCGGACGGCCGGCAGCGGCGCGTGAACGCGAACGGGCCCGCCGATCTTCTTCTCCTGCGCGGCGTTCTGGAACAGCAGCGTGTAGCAGGGCCCGGAATTGGCACTGTGCTTCTCCCACTCGCCGAACTTGGGCAAGTTGCTCAGCTTGTCCGAGTTGTTACTGCTGCTGGTAGTCTCCGTGGACGACGGGTTGCTGGAAGTCTCCATGTCCGACGACGATGACTTACAGTCACTGCTGCTCTCGCAACCCGCCGCAGTCGAACTTCGCTTCTTCTCCTCCCGCGCCTTCGCCATCTGCGACACGTACTTCGTCGGCTTCTCCCTGTTCTTCGCCGTTGGCGTACTCCTCACACTCACCGTACTACTCGACGGGACGCTGGAAGCCGACGACGCCCGCGGCGTTTCGAAGCTTGCAGGAGCTCGGGAAGATTCAACTGTTCGGCGTTTCAACATGATGTCACTGTCCTGCCTAGCCTGTTCTAGATTGCTCCCCTCCACCGCCATGGCTAGAAATCTAATGTAACAACGTCGGCGCACTTGAGGGAATTCGACGGAAACTCACATCTAGCGGCACTTGAACACCACAGTAAGTTTCGGTGCTCGGAAACTAGTCATAGCCATCAATCTAAGTAGCTCTCAATTGCACAGACTAGAACCAGGGACGGTCTGCATTTCGTAGTAATCATTCCACATCACAAAAGACCAAATGGAGTATTCCGAACGTTGTCGATCCTTGCAGTGGCTCTTAGTGCACCTACTAGCTAGTCGCAGTGATTCCTGTGGAAGTCCACACAGAGATCGAATACTCCGTGGAGGTGGTCCAAACGCCTGCAAGGGAAGGTGGCTTTGCAGTACAATGATTCACGTGTAATGGAGTCCTCACGAAGCTCGAGATCTCTTTTGCAGCGACCAACTGAAAGTTCCACGGCCAGAAAGAGGTTCAGGTAGAAGATTAGCTTTGAAATTGGAACTGGCGAAACAATAAGTAGTAGTGGCACTAAAAGTCTACCTACAAAAGCTTCTGCACCTACCTATACCGTTTCAGGCGTTTCCCTTTCCAAACGCAGCCATTTCAGGGTCAGCCACGGAGCCACCTCATACTCTCACCGTAACTCACCGTATCTGATCGTATGTACGTATCTGTTATCCATTTACACTACGGTACCCTGGTAGGTGGGGATCCGCCTTGGAATCAGGCATCTTGTTTCATTGAATCCATTTTTTTAATTCACGTAGGTCATAACATTCTTTAGCAGTAGGGTATGTCAGCACGGTCTACTTAGGGTCGCTTCACACTATGGCCGTCCAAGTTGAGAGGCCGTGGGTTTGAGAGTCCAAACTTTGTGGAGAGTACCAAGAAATCTCTTGAAAATAGGCAATGAAATAGAGTTTTTATTTTTTATGAAAAGAAATCGACAGCATCTTGATCATAGTTTGGGTTTCCATTCCCGTCCAACCCAAACTTCCTTTCAAGAGGCCGTCGCCTTGATCAAAAAGTATTGCCACGTAGGCATTTTGGAGAGCAACGGCTGTTGGACTTTGGCCTCTAGTGTGAAGGGTCGAGAGGCCGAATCCATGGTTTGATTGGTAGAAATCGACAGCCTCTTGACCTTCGGCCATAGTGTGAAGCGGCCCTTAGTTGCGTTTCACAATGCATTTTTGCAAAAATTCCAATTTTGGAGGGGGTTTTAGGCATTTAAGGGTTAAGCCTAGTCTTTTTTTCTAAATTAAAAATTAAAAACTGGATTGATGATGTACAATTGTATTGTAGTTGCATCATTCTTCAATATTAAAGTACAAGGCTTCTACAATAGCGCTACTAGTATACAAAGAGAAAGCAATCTCAAGGATGTTGTGAAAAATCAATTGAATAGGGAGAACCAACTTCTAGTTACAAATTGATTGATGAAAACTTGATACTTGAATTTCATAACCTCATAGCCAAAAAAATGACAAATTCATATGGAAAGCGATATGTGTCATGTCTTGATTGGTTGGTGCCTTTAAAACAAATATACTAATACTAGTAGAAAAGCGATCTTGGAGTACCAAACTACAGCGCTAGAGCATAGTACCACATTACCATTTTGGCACTAGCTTGGTGTCCAAATGTTCCTTCAACACTATAGTTTGGTGCCTCGAAATCACTTTTCTACTAAAGTAGTGCATGCAATCAAATCGATGACCACATCGTAACATTCAGTAGCCTTCACTAGGTTTGCCTTGTTCTTGAAGAGAATGTGCAGCATATTTTGCATTAATATCATTCAAAAACAATCAGTAGCTATCCATGGTTTTTTACAAATGGAGGTTTGGGAAAACTAGAAGAGAGGATAACCATGCATGGTCTTTGTTGACACATTCCCACATGTCTCACTTTTAAAGAGAGCAACATTATAAATAATAATACTTTAACCCAAGAATGTACGGTGCATGGCTAACTAATTGAAAATGGACAACCAAAACAAAACAAAACAAAATCCTTGAACACTGCGCCACTTCTTTTGTCCCTCCATTGACAATAGTTTACGACCTTCTTGCTTCTTTTCCCACCCTCCCCACTTTGTGAAAAATGAAAAATAAAGGGCTACACTTAACGCACTACATGGATGAAAATCACATGATGCATTACAAATCTCTAGATGGATGAAACGGTAGAGTAGCTGAATGCTAGTGAATGTTATGATTGATTTCAAAATTGAAGAGACTAACTTATTGTTAAGGGTTCCTCTCTGAACCTTGGTGTAAATGGCAGAGTTTCATTGCAGTGAGTAAAAGGAAGCCCAGCAATTCCAGAACAAATATGTCCGCCAAACATTAGTTTGAGGGCCATTTTAACCTTAGAGGAATGTTGTACAAGAAGTAGCCCAACAACATTCCTTGAGCGATCACCAAGGCAACATATAAAATAAAGATTTTATGAAAGTAACTTGATGACCTTGAAGCGCAGGCCCGTGAATAGTCTTCAAGCTCGTTATTTAATTGTTGATTGAGCACCTTTACTTGTATGGTGTGAGAAGTTTACTTGCGCCAAAACTTCTGTAGATGGCAAGGAAATTCCAAACTTTGGCTCTAAAAACTATTTTTTAACGTTAGTGGGTAGTTGTTGGACCAAACTTCGAAGCAAGTGAAGATGACCACCAAATCTTGGTGTTGGTCCCTCCAAAACACCTGCTGCTGGGCATGCTCTAACTGTTAAAATAAAACCAGTTACTAAACGAGGTCCAGTTGGGGGTTAGTGTTAAAAACTATCAATGTTAAAAACTGTCAATGTTAAAAACTATCACTGTTAAAAACTATCAATAGAGTTATCCGCAAAGTGGTCCCAAGTAGGGTGACTGGACTATAGTTTTCAAAAAAAGAGGTCCAGTTCCCAATAAAAGTAGACATGTCAGTTGCTTGAAAAAAACTACAAGTCTGAAGTTTGGAGGGACCAAAAATTGTGCCTTTTAATTTCATGACGTCAGTTTTCCTGCGCCCCAGGAGAAAATAGCCTTGAGCTTTTTTTAGACCGGGTTAGGGGGTGAGCAGTGGGCAGATTCGGTGAGGAGTGGGTGAGCGGTGAGCAGTAAGTTTTTTTTGGGACCCGACCTAGCTGGCTAACTGCCGACTGCTTGCTGCTGCAGAAAGCACCCGGCCTTAATTCAGAAACTTTGCCCCCCCCCCCCCCCCTTGCTGGCTGCTGCAGAAAGCACACGGGCTTAATTCAGAAACTTTAGCCCCCCTCCTTCAGCGCTGGTGGATTTACGAATTCACATAAAGTTTGCATTCTGCCTATATAAAGGCAGATGAATTTGCGGAAAACTCTAATGTCAATTTGTGCCAAACAAAAAAAACAAAAAACAAAAAAAACTCTAATGTCAAATTGTTAAGAATTGATGAGTGAACTAAACTGGCGTGTGCCTAGTGAGCCTGGAACCCATGTGAACATTAGGTAAATATGGACTTTGGTCACCCAGGATCATGTCATTTTGTTTGGGGAGGATAACTGGAGCTCACCGCCTATAAGAGGAGCCAACGGTTGTCAGATCTAGAGTTTGTCAATAAAGAGCCGCAAACGTTATTTTATACATTGCTATATTATGTATTGATTGATCATTGTTGCCAATTTCAACGACAGCTATCCAGATGGATTACTGACGTACTGACCGGTGCAGACTGACTGCAGAGACGTTAACCCCCTAAACGTTCCAGAGTCCAAAAACCCTGATCACGAACGAACAGATTTGAAACCTTGTAACTTTCTCATACAACCTCGGATGACTTTCATCCAAGTCACCTTTGAAAGCCTATTAAATTCTTTACCAATTACAATAAACCTTTTGTGATGAAGAGCTGTTGATAGTATTGAAGAGGCCTTCAACTACAAGTATGTCAAATTTGTTGGGTAGATTTTATGCCGGCAATGGTCTTCTTATGTGCACCTCATGTGCATCTCAGCCATGCTAACATCTATTTTTATTCGAGGCTAAAATCTACTTTGGTGCAAAGGGTTGGCACGTTTAGGGGTCAAAGTTGTGCCTGAATTAACTCCTAAATGACAGAGGGGCTAAGGGAAAAACCCATAGGTGTTATAATATGTTATTTCTGCAACTTTGATGAAGTTTGGTCCAAAAGAAAAAATGAGAAGTATGATGTTTAATAATTATCCGTGCCGTCAAACTTCCAAAAACAATTTTAAAAACTCATTTGATGAATTTAGAAGCATTTACCATTGAATTTTCATCAACTTTACAAATTTTATTTTAGAATTTGAAGTTTGGTGTGAATGGTTCAAATTAGACATTCTATTCTAAAATTAAAAAGGAAATTTTTTCAAAGGAGAGAACATCATTTCCTTCCCGAAATAGTAAAATTTATAATACTATGACAATGTTGAGGTCTTTGTTTTTGAAATATTCCTTGGTGAACCTCAATGTTGCAAATAAAATGCATCAAATAGAAGTAGAACATGATCTCTACCCCCAATTTGGACAGAAAACCAAAACTCAGAAAATGTCATTTTTTGAACATGAGTAGTCACTATTGTTTGGATTGTGACCAAAAAAATGGTCAATCAGTTGCTTAGGGTTTAAAAGTTGAAAGTTGTTTGTTCTTGTTACATTCGAAAGACTCGATTTGTGTTAAATTTTTGTAATGAAAACTAAATAAAAGTAACGTAGAAAACTCCAATGGTGTAGAAATGTGTATTGCAATGGTTCAATTTCACTTAAAGGGCTCTTCGAATAAACAAATAAATAAAATTACATTTATTTATTTTTGAGCGCGTTGTATTTATTTGTTCCACAATAGGGTCACTCTTACACAAATACTCTAAGAAAAAACCTCGTTTACAAGTAGGTTGTTCTAAAGCCATAAATCCTTGTTCTATCAGTATGAATCCTTTGAGGTCCAAATGATGCACTGATTTCAAAGATGTATTATAGAACGTTTGACAAATAACAAAAATGGAGTTGATATATAGAACAAACTTGTAAATGTCAATGGAGTTATCAATCAAGTCAAGCAAATAAAATCCACAAGAAGAAAGATGAGGTAGAATTGGTATTTTAGCTTAAAAGGTGGCAAAATTTCATTATTGCCCCTTTTTTTCAACCAATTACAACGCACCAAGTTGTCAAAGAGATTCAAACCACAAACTTCTCTAGTGAAAGAGTAGCTCCCTCAAACCAACTTGAGTTCTCACAAAGGAATCTCCACATACCCTCACACCAACTTCATGCTCCCCCAAGGAAATGAGCTTAGTGGCTTGTGTGAGCGAGTGTTTAAAAATTCTATACCAAGATTGAAATCACCCTATGGCAGACAGGTACCGGGTTCTCACTTTATCGATAACTCTAGTGTGTAAATTACATTTGTGCACTTGGATTTATTATATATTTTTAATTAAAATTAAAAAATTAAAATGTCAAGGTTTCCTTTTGAAATTCAATTAGCAAATTCCCAATTAATTTTTTTGTAATGAATTTGGAATAATATGCACTATGGAATGGTATGAGTTCGATTTTTTGATTTTACTTATTTCGGATCATTTTAAAGATCTCACTTATTGAACTAAGAATTAAATTTGACATAAACGTATTTTTTCATTTAAAAAATTTGACAATATGGTATTATAAAAATTGATATTGTACAAATGGTAGTAAATTAACACAACAAAGTTTGTTCATCCTTTTAACCCCTAAGGGACCATGCTCATTCCTAAAATTTTATCACTTTCTCGTGATGCTTTCAAAAAGGCAATTGTATCTCTTAATTGGTATTCATGTAGAAAACTTCACCGTTGAAGCTCAAAGACGACTTAGTCATGAGACTGTATGTCAATTTTTAGAACAATCTACCGCATATATTATATGATTATAAGGTTTGATCATAAGTTGATCTTTGAAATTTTTGAACAAAACCAACAGGTCATTCATTGCAAACTTTTTCATAAAATTAAAAACCATGATTAGCGTTTGAAATTTTAGGAGCATACAAAGATGTACTATATCTAGGTGCTCACAAAAAATGGTGTTCTAAAACTAAATACAACAACAATGATTGATTCTCAAAGATTTATGTTTGGGTAAAGTGACTTGTTGGTGACTCGTTGAGCCGGTGTTTGTGATTGTTGCTGATTTTTACATTGCATATAATGTTTTAAAGAATTCAAATATATATTTGGAATATTCCAAAATATTCCAAAATAATATAAAATATGCTGAAAAGATTCCAATTAATTTGAAAAGATTCCATTTTAATATATTTAAACATTTTCTGTAATTATTATATAGTGTTAATGATGCAATAATGGCAAATATTTTACATATTGTATACTCTCTTTTTTTAACGAATGTGACGTCCAAGTGTGAAAACGCCTTCCAAGTCATCAACCGCCTTAACTACCATGTCCCAAGTTCACCTACGTTGACGTTTTAGTTTTTTCCCGATGAATCAACCAACATAATTGCAAATCTTGAAAGATTTTTGTGTTCTTGTGACGGACATTTTTAATTCTCTAGTTAACATTGAGTCAAAATTATGAAATCCAAACAAGTTATTAAAGGAGGCAGTCGACGGGGGGACGATGGAGCTCCGAGAGCGCCCTGCGGCACGACAGGGCTCGATCGCTGCGAGCAATCACGCTCACATTGTACCCTCTTGCATGTAAGATTTGTGTCTACTCAATGATGTGATTGAATGCGGTTTGCCCAGATTTCGTTAGAATGTCCTCGCACATTTAGAAGATCAGGGAGCTTGAAATCACCGTGGGGTAGTAGTTTTCAGCTTAGGCAGCAGATCTCTGTGCTTTAGAAGTTTTGAGGGATCTCGTGCTTTAGATCCGGGCAATTGTGTTCCTCGTTGAGTCGTTTTAGTTCCACATCGGAGTCAGATCTGATCTGACTTACGTTTTAGGGTTAGGGTTCTAACTGTGCATCGGGTCCTGTGCGTTGAGCGTCCCTGTTACCCGCGTAGTAGACGGAGTTAGGGCCTAGGCTACTGAGCGTCTTGCGGTCGCAACTAGCAGGACACTTAGGCTGATACTTCCAACCGGCTGAGAACACGAAGCATCAGCAGATCATCAGAAAACCGCAATCCAAGATGGAGGATTCAGCGACATCTGGGAGCTACGCAGAGACCCTGAAGTCCAAGTTGGCGCATGCGCCCATCAAGCCAACGGCTAAAGAAGACCAGGCGATGGCAGAAAAACTCAAGCGACATGAAGGGATTGAGCCAGAGTTGGTGACAGCAACTACGCACTTAGGACAATTCGCCCAGCTCCACCCGACCAAAGCCACACCGAGGGAGGAGTTGCCGGAAGGAATGACAAGGAGCAGTGCAGGGTTTTTAATTAAGACAGTGGCACATAAGGTCACACTTTGTAAGGAAAAAGTACTCAAGAAGATTGAGTTCTTCCAAAAGAAAGTCGTGATCGCATACTTTGTTGGAGGACGCCCATCGTACCATGCGCTGAAAGACTGGCTGAGATCAGTGGCAAAAGAAGTAAGTGACGAATGTCAGCTTGGCAGGGAGTTGGGCCATGGATTTTTTCAGGTGGTGACAAAAGAAGAAGCAATCACACAAAAAATCCTCATGTTGACGCCTCATCTTTCACGTTGGAGCACCTGCATTATGCAGCCATGGATACCTGGCTTCAACTCGAGTCGCCCTACAGGCACCAAAATGCCCATTTGGATCACACTGAAGGAGGTACTGGACGAATTCATGAGCAGCGCCCTAGAGTTGGCACAAAGCCTCGGAACAGTGTTGGGGAGACACCGCGGGAATTCGGCCAATACGGACCAGAAATTCTGCATAGCTGTAGAAACTGGCGTGCCATTCATCATCTCTTTAGACGCAGAGAATCCTGTGAATGGGACCATCACCTCAATCCAAGTGGATTACACCAATTTACCAATCAGGTGCCGCTTTTGTCTGTCTACGAAGCACATGATCAAGGACTGCGGGGCACTACACGGAGCCAGAAAAGAGGAGGAGAAAGAGGACACGACAGAGAAGGATTGAGGTAAAGAACAGATTGAGGAAGAAAAAGAAACGGTAGCCTCGGAGACGCCGGGATGGACAAAACAGAAGAAAAATGGTAGGCCACGATTAAAGGCGTTCTTTTCAAAAGAAGTGACTAAGGAAAACGGAGACGGCGCAGGTGGTACGGGTTGCGACACAGGGCAGAGAGGGACACGTAATGTCGGTCAGCAGGCACAATATAGCAAAATTGGAAGGGAGGAGAGCCGTGCTCAGCCAAAGAAGAACATACCCGTTCAGCAGCCAGCCAAGGATAAGACCATTACGCAGAAATCAGCATGGGGGCAACACCACGCCTGGGAGCTCGAACAAGAGCAAAGGCGTGGTCGGCAAACCAAGTGCGAACCTGGACTGGCAGAGCTGGGCATCCAGAGAAAAGGAAAGGGGATACGAGTCATCCCCGAACGCACATGAATTTCTAGATGCACTAGAATTTCAGAAAGCTAGAGCAGATTGGAGGAAAAGGAGTCAGACCAAGGCCCAGAACGTGCCCGTAACTCCTTCTGGCACGGTGGGAAGCCTGCAAGCGCAGGAATTGAGAAGAGCGACCAAGCAGCAAAAAGACAGAGCAGGACAGAGGACCGAGGCTAGCAGGTCCTCGCCCCTGCCACCCAACAACATCCCTTCACAGAGCGTCAGCCATGCCGTGCATGTTGCGGAGACCATCGTCGGGTTTGGAACTGCGTCGCCTGGTGTCATCACCGGAGAAGACGTTGCGGAAACTCCCAGAGAATCAGGGATCCTACAAGGTGAGGATGAGGAAATGACGGAGTACACTAGAGAGGATGACCAACAAGGAGTCAGAACGCCACTGGGACAAGACAATTCTTACGCATGCGCCCGCAGCGGCCTTGGGTTCAGTCAAGGCAACGGGAGCGAGTCTAACCAAGAAGCCACATCCTGGGAGCAAGGGAGACAATCGGACAGCCTAGGGTTCAGAGATTTCGACCCACAACAAGGAGATGAGACTCTCCCGCTCCCACCGCCAAGACGCGCATTAGAAGAGCAAATACCCTCACATCTGTACCCAGCGATGAAGGGTTGGTTACAAGAGAAAGGAATTCATGCGAGCTTCCCCAATTCTCCGGCACAACCCCGACTTGCACAGCAGACGATAGCTCGGCGAAACGAAGGTGCGAGCGGCCACTCACCTGGAAAGATGAAGACTCCAAGGAAGTCCACCCGTAACGCCAAAAACAACCAATGTAGTCCGTATCCCCGCCAAGTAGTGGCAAACCTCGCATCAACCTTTAAATGAAGATCACGCTCATCAGCCAAAACGTCCAAGGACTCAACAGTCCGCTTAAAGCAGATATCGTCCGCCAATATTACAGGAGCATGCTGCGAGAAGTACACTTCGTTTGTTTTCAGGAGATGAAGCTTAGGGGTTCGAAATTACAAGTTATGGAGAACGCAATGTGGCCGGGTGTCAAATTTTACGGGCAGGAGGCCCAAATTGCTTATAACAACGACAGTAATGAAGACGGAGCCGGGAGCGGGGGGATCGGAATGTGGATCGCCTCAGCTCTCACACATTTGATCCACTCATCAGGGCACTCTCAGGCAGGAAATGCCCAATGGGTGAGATTACGAGGCGTACCAGGACAAGACGTCGCGGTCCTGAATTTATACGCTCTGAATTCCTCGCCAGAAAGATGCGCCCTGTAGACGGAGTTAATCTCCACACTACCGAGAGATTGTAGGTGGGTGACAGCCGGAGACTGGAACTTCGTAGAAAGGGGAGCTGACAAGTCTAACGGGAGAATCTCATGTATCTCGGAAGTGGAGCGTCGCATATTCCAAGAATTTAAGGAACAGCTGGCGATTGAGGACGGATTCCCACAGGAGAGCATGCTGAGATTTACTTGGGACAGCCGAAGGCGAGATGGCGCGCGGGTACTTGCCAGATTGGATAGGATTTACGCGTTTTATGTGGACGAGGCGTCCACAAGTCGGGATGATTACACAATTCTCGGAGGGAGTAACCACTCTGATCATCTACCAGTGCGCCGCCGCATCTGGCTTGCGCCAGAAATCAAACGGCCATCCACGTATGTCATGAACGCCTCGTAT
This sequence comes from Pohlia nutans, assembly GCA_022496805.1. Classification (NCBI taxonomy): domain Eukaryota; kingdom Viridiplantae; phylum Streptophyta; class Bryopsida; order Bryales; family Mniaceae; genus Pohlia; species Pohlia nutans. Next base: position 26,938,557 of record CM040090.1, read on the forward strand.
TTGAAAGAGGCCGAAGTACAAGACAAGATTAGGGCCATCTGGAGAAATTTCCCGAACTTGCCATTCTTTGACAAACTGCGCAAAAGTGTCCGATTCTACAAGGACTTTTGCAAGAGGAAGGTGGAGGAAAACAGAGCGGAGGAGAGCTCGTGGAGGCAGCGACTTGAGCAGACAATGGTCACTCTGCAAGAAGCGCCCGGCAACGCAGAACCCAGGCGGAATTATCAAACGCCTCGAGCTTTCACCAGCAAGTAGAAACGCGGAAAGCCGAGGGTCAACGGCTACGGAGTAGGATCAGTTGGAAACAAAAAGGCGATCAGGGGTCGAAGGATTTTTTCTGAGCACACAAGGCCAAATCTTCAGCCTCCCACATTACAGCCTTAGAAGGAGAGGATGGGACAGTCTACACGGGTCAAGACGAACTGGGGAGGATCTGTCAAAATTACTACCAGCGGCTCTACACTGCAAGGCCATCGTCGACAGCTGCGAGAGCAGCAGAGGAGGAAGCGCTGAACTGCGTGTCAGACAAAGTGCTAGCAGACATGAAGTTGCGACTGAGTGCACCCATAACCATGGCAGAATTGAAGAAGGCCGTGGACGACATGAAACCAGGTAAAGCTCCCGGCCCCGATGGCACTATTCTCGAATTCTATAAGATTTTTTGGGATGTTTTATGCGACGACTTCTTACTTATGGTCCAAGATAGTATTCAGAAAGGCAAATTACCACCGGGGGTGACGCACGGTATGATTACTTTACTTCACAAAAGGGGCCCGAGACTTGCTCTAATGAACTGGCGTCCCATCACCCTGCTCAACCTAGGGTACAAAATTTTCGCTAAGGCACTGGAGTTACGTTTACAACCTGCTCTGATGGAAATTATCAGTTTGGATCAATCAAAATTCCTTCCCATGTGTTTTATTTTGGACAATTTGTTACTTACTCAAGAGACCATGTCATGGGCTGAGCAATCGGGCAAGCCCTACCTTTCTTAAAACTTGATTTTTCGAAAGCATATGATATGGTTGATTGGGGTTGTATATTCAAAATCATGGATCGGATGGGCTTCCCGAGAGAGTTTACACAGATGGTATCCCTACTTTTTGAAGACGCAGCAGCAGCGGTCAAAGTTAACGGCGCGGCGTCTCCTCAATTTAAAATTGAGAGAGGTGTTATGCAAGGGTGCCCCCTGGCACCCTACCTTTTCCTCATCATAGCGGAGGTGCTGAATATTATGACCATGAAAGAAGCGGCGGAAGGGAGAGTGCAGGGCATCCAACTTCCCTTTGAAGGGCGACAACAACTCCTTGCCCAATATGCGGATGATACCTCTTTCACATTATTGGACAAGGAGAGCTCGGTAAGGAATCTCATCCATACTCTCAATACCTTTTGCCTTGCCACCGGTTTGGTACTCAATTGGACCAAATCCAATGGCTACTGGAAGAGTTCCAGACAAGTAGAAAGGCCGGCTTGGAAAGAGGGATTGGGCGTGACGTGGGCGGACAACAATAACGTGAGTAAATTGCTGGGAGTACCATTTGGGCTATCTTTGTCTACAGCCGATGTTAACTCCTTTCTGCATGACAAACTCACGGCCAAACTTACGCACTGGAGCACTACGAAAGTGAATAGGACAGGTAGGGGTGTAGTCGCGAATAGTATTCTTTTATCCTCCTTCTTTTTCTTCTTTTCAATTTGGGGAGGTACGAAGAAAGGAGTAGCCAAGCTCAAATCCTCCATTCTCAACTATTTAGCGGCGGGGAAAATAGAAAGATCAAGAGCAAGGGTCAGCTGGTTGCAATGTTGTCAGGCAAAGGAAGACGGAGGTATCAACCTCATTAATCCTGACGACGCCGTTGCCGCATTAATGGTGAAATGGGTGGTTAAGGCCCTAGAGCCCAGCAACTCTAACCTCCATTTGCTACTTCGGTTTAAGCTCATGCAATTTCAGCCATATAGCGATGGGAGATGGCAAGAAAGCCTGGAATTCTTCCTCTTGCCTAAGCATCAGGCCCGGCAAGGGTCCATAGTTTGGAACAGTGTAATCCCTGCGTGGAAAAGCCTCCTCCCGGCGCTCACTTTTGTTCCTCCGTCTTGATGGGATGACCTCATGAACATGAGCTGGTGGTGGAACCCGACAGTCCCTATGATTGGGCCCGGGTTTTCCAAGCTGCGAGCGTCACAGCTGCATTGAACTGGGCTTCAGTTCTACAGAAACGCTTGGACAAATGGTAGATTCTTGAGCCCTGTTGAAGCCCAGGCCGCATTCGGCCTTCTAGACGAGGAATTTGGTGCCTGGACAAGAGCAATCAACCGAGCCAGACAAAGGTGGAGAAGCCTCATCGTCAAGCAGAAGGACGAGATCAAAAGAGACTGGATTGGTGTGTTTGGGAATGACTTAAATGGCCTCCCGCTTCTTGTCTGTCGGACGGACGAGGAATTTCACCCCAAGCCCAGCACTGGTTTCCAGTACATCCCAATCAAGACCACGGTCTACCAAGTCCGCCTACAATCGGCAAGTTTAACAGAAGTACCATGGGAGACCAAGTTGAGTACAGCAAGATACGATGAGAAAGGGGATTCGGTCTGCAATGAAGTGGCCGGTTGCATCACGAGGGTCCGAGTAATCGAGGTTAAAAAAGGTCCCAAAAAACACCCTCTGCTCTTGTATTATGGTATAGTCCAACTTCTAACGTGGGATCCTACTAGGTCTGCATGGCAAGGCAAGACCGCTCTCATGAGCTATTCAACCAGCTTGGGCAGGAAGTACCTGCTGGGTACACACCCGATACCGGACGTAGTAGAGAAAAAGTGGTCCGGCACCCTGCCCATCACTTACCGGCTGAAATGGCTCAACACTTGGGACCGAGAAAGAGTGAAGAAAGAGGCTGGGCTACTTTGGGCCGTATGGCATAAGGGAGTGGAGGTAAACGCCTGGCGCGGAAAGCATCATAGACAAGGAGGTATTGACCAGTGTTGCCCAGTTCGTATGACATGTACCAAGGAGACGGTGATGCACAGATTTTGGGAATGTCCCACAGCCACTAAAGCGTGGAAGTGGGGGATGCATATTATGAATTTTCTCGCACCACGAGGGGCAGGGGAGACCAACCTTCTATCGACTACGCTAGAGGCGGACGTGCAAGATCAAGACGCGTTGGAGTTGCAAGCGATACCAGCGTCTGCTGCAGGAGTTCGAACAGCGTCGGCACTAACGGAGCAGGATGCGTCACCAACACGGGACGCACCACAGGCGCGTCATGCACCTCAAATACCGGTCGCGCTGCAGGAGCCAGCCCCGACGCAGGAGCCAGCCCTAACGCCGGAGCAAGCTGAGCCAAGCAGGGCAACAACAGCTCAACATCGACACCAACGACGCCGTATGCATGGGCCCTCACAGCCCCAACAGACGGCCAGCATTAGACACACGGAAGAGTCGATAGGAGAAAAGAGGGCCCTGGATTTGAACACCACACCCTCCAACTCAGCGGAGGATGGAGCTCACAGCCCACTACGTCGGCATGTAGCTCCTCCCGTCCCGCCCCTCATCTTGACGTGGAAACACGGGATTTTTGCACACAGGACTCCTCGCCGTTTCAAACCGGTCAGCCGTATATGGCTCCTCCTTCGAGGCGCCATAATGTGGATGATATGGAAAGAAAGGAATGACGCAGCTTTTAGCGGGGTGCATTGGCATATCGAGAAGGTTTGTTGCAAAATCTGGCTCGAAATGGTCGATTATGGAAGAATGGCATGGACTAAGACTCAAGCGGACATGACTAAATTCCATGATCAACCACAAAAGATTGAGCAATCCGTGACGAAGTTTAAGTCCTTGTGGTGTAGGAGGACTTTATTTGCTAAGTGGGACGGTATCCAACCATGTTGGAAACTTATCGGTCCTAGGTTTAGCTCGATTAGTGAGATCTAGGTGTCCACCGTCCTCGCCGGACCTGGCGGGGTGGGTTTGTATTTTTTCTCTCTCCTGTGCAGTAAAGGGTCTCCCTTTTCTTGTGTCAAAAAAAAAAAAAAAAAAAAAAAGAAGTTATTAGGTCCTTTAGGAGTTAATGAAGCGAACATTGACACCTCAAAAAACTAACTCCTAAAATCTCATCTAAGCTTTATGTTTTATTTAGACAATTTTGAATAGGTCCTATGTGGATTTTGCTTTGTTCAAATTAAGTTGATTAACCCCTAAAGGACCAAGTGTCCTAACTAGGACATTTAGAGAATCGGGTAGGTTCCGGTGAACACATTTTTAATCAAACTTTGAAGGAAATTTAAGAGTAGATTCCCCAATGTGCCACGAAAATGGGGATTCTTCTTTTTTTGAATTCCGACACCGTATGTGAAAGTTATGAGGGGAAATGTGTTTTTTTCGGGAGAAAGGGCAGCGGGGCAGTAGAGAAATAGTTGAATTTTAGGGGGGGGCCAACAAGATGGGCGGTGTGTGGAAAATGGGGTGGACTGTGGGGGGCAAAAGACTATCCCGTTTCCCAAACTCATAAAAAAATTTAATTTTTTTTTAAATTAAAAAATATTTTTTTATAAATAAAAAAAATTAAACTGAAAAGTATTATTTTTAATTAAAAATATTATTATGAACTAAAAGTTCAATTTCATAATTAAAAATATTATTAAATTTTTTGAAAATTAAAATCATTTTTAAAAATAAAAAATAAAAAATAAAAATCGTCCAATGAGGGACTGCCACGTGGCAGTGTACCTTGAGAGTTAGTGGGGTCATGAACATTGGAATGGGTTGGCACTTCAATTCCCTTCCTCCACCCTTTATTTCCCCCCTAACCCCCAAAATTCTTAGAAAATGTGCTACATGTCTTCTAAAACTTGGAGATTTATTTTTTTTTTTTTTTAAAATTTGCCATTTTGTAGAGGGTGGAATGTACTTGTGTTTCACCGCTCAGATTTGTATTTTAAATAAAGAAAGTCGAAAATATTGCAATTCCAAAAACATATAGTCTTTTCTGAACTTTTAAACCCCCAACAAGTGCAAGGTGTTATTCAACATCCTAAACATCTCCAAACGCAACGAAAATTGGTACACAACTAAGTAACATCATATAGAATGTGAAAGTGAAGTGCGACAAGTTTCGGTAGAGAGGTTTTTTTGATGTAGCTGTGGTCAAACGCATCTGAAATTTTCGGGCATGTGTTTTTTTGGGGTGTTTTTTTCCATCAAACGCAATTATCTAGCAATCTGTGCGGTCAAAATCAACGAAATTTGTTGTGTATGTTTTTCAAATAGTTTAGGACAAGATCTTACGGTTAGAAGGTAAAAAATAACATTCTTTTGGATTTTTTGCATGGGGGAGTAAAAATGGCAGCAATGGAGTGTTTTTGGAGGAAAAACACTCCGGTCCTTTAGGGGTTAACAATTCCAAGCTTTAAACTGGTGCCTTGAGATGCTCTTTCAACTTGCGCAAGGTTGGTCCACCTTCATTGAATCAATTCTCCCAGCAACTTACTGTTGGCTCACTACACTCTATAGAATATTCCCAGAAGGAGCCTAAAGTGCAGAGTACTTTAGGATGGCACCAGCCATTTTTATTCATTTCTTTAGTTTTCCCGCTATGTTAAAATTAGATAGAACCACCCACGTACATGTACAAATACGTATATACGTATATATTATGTGCTTATTCATAAAATTGTTTATCATAAGACATTTTCATCCAAATAGTAACGAATAGTAACAATTTTAGTAACTTTTGTTTGGAAGACTTTGCTGATTTCATCCACTTTTTGCCCATTTTTTCTCATGCAAAAGTAACCTTCACTTCCAAAATCATGTATGATTCTGGCAAAATTCACCAAAAGGATTTCGCTGCCTAGAATAGCTTCAAGCCTACGTTACACTTGGACAAAATTCTGATCAGAACTGGCTTTCAGTTTGCCTGCCTCTGTGGCAACAGAATATCTACACCTTGGAAACCTCTGAGCTTAGATAGAATGGCTTTGCACACTGTTGCTTTCCCTGATATATGAACCAAACCCTAAAATTAGTGATAGCCAACTGAGTGCAAAGCCATATCTTCATGGCTCTGCCTACCTGCCGGACACAAATACATCTGCTTGTGATACTAAACTTACACAGTTAACAAAGTCAAAGGATGCCTCTAAAGTAAGGCTCTGTCTACACTACAGTTCTGTCTACACTACATTTTCCTTTTCCTAAATGTCAACCCTTTTACCAGAGGTAATTAACGAGGTCTAAGGGCGGACTTCCATGTAAGGGGGGCAGTGGGTGGAAGGCACTAGAAGACAAGAATTGAGGTCTCAAGAACCACCCATGCTCCACCCATATCGGTACAAATGAAATTTATACTCTAGAATCCTCCTGTTTCCACCCATATTGGTAGAGCTTCCTCCTTTAGAGGACCGGCCACCCACTGCCCCCTTGCATGGAAGTCAGCCCTAAGAGCATGGCAAGCAGTGACCCCAAAACTCACGTCCAAGATGGAGTGTGAGAAGCTATCTCGTCCCAAGCAACAAGCACTAAATATGACCCAAATGATGACAGGTCCTTCAATCTCTTATGCCGTTCACTTCAACCTCCTCAAAGCATTCACACCCATGCACGCTAGAGCTAACTTGTTGAAATTGTTCATCTACATTTGAAGAGCCTTTGCACTTAGAGTAGGGCCAGTCATGCCCTCCCAGAGTTTCTCACACTCCAGAAGTAAGTGAAAAGTGCCAAGCGCCCTTCAAAAATACCTCTTGACTTTGGATCCTAGCGTGTTAGAAATTAGGCCTTCAAATCACTATTTAGTTGACTATATCCTCCCATTCTACTTGTGATTGGTCCATTGACTATTTGATGCATACTTTGATATGTGAAAGGCGTGCAAGGGTGGGGGAGTGTGAGTGCAAGGGCCCTTCAAATGTAGATGAATCATTTCAGCGAGTTGGTCCTAGTGTGCATGGGTGGGAATGCTTTTACACTCCTCCACCCTTGCACGCCCCTTACACATCAAAAGTGCACATTAAATAGTCAATAGACCAATCACAAGTCCCCGGGGAAGTCACTGTCAAGAATTTAGATAACTAATGAGAGAACAAATATAGGATGTCTTTTATTCATTTGAAATAAAAATTATAATTTTATAAAAGTATTTTAGGATGTTTTAAAATCAAATTGGGAATATTCTAAGAATATTTTATAGTATATATATATAATATACCCTAAATATACTATAAATAGTACAATATTCCAATTATTTCATAGCCTCCCATTAAATACCCTTTGTACGCTCATATGTACCCAAAATTTACACTAAGTGACTTCCCTGAGCACAAGTTGAATGTGGGATATAATCAACTAAATACTGATTTGAAGGGCCATTTCTTAACATGCTAGGATTAGGCATTTGTGAAGGGTTCTTGGTACTTTTCATCTAGTTCTTGACTCTTAGAGACTTTGGGAGGGCATGGATGGCCTTACTCTCACTCGACAAACTTCCTCCGCCACGCTATTCCAGGATAAACAGTCCTTCTTCACCCCACACTCTTTCCAGCAACTCCTTTTTGTTTTTCTCATAAATAGAATAGTGGAGGAGGGAATTCAACCTCACTCACTCATACGGTTTTTAACCCTTTAGTGCCCAGGTGACCACAGTATGGTCATTGCAACGTTCGAAATGCAAAATAGCAGAGAATCCATGAAGAATTGAAACTTTAGTTTTGAAGTTCAAATTTGGCCATATACATTACAGACCTAGAAAAAGAAATATTCAATTTGGAATTGTACAACTATCAAAATACCTATCAAAAAAATGCAAAAATACTGCAAATACTTGAAAATACAGTAAATACTAACAAATACAACATATGTATTATGTAGTATTTCATGTGTTTAGAAGTTTGTTATCTTGATTTATTTTTTTGGATTGTGTTCTCTTCTTCATCTTCCATTAGTTTGTGTAATCCGATCTTTACTAATGTACCCACTCATGTCAATTTTCAACGTATAAAATTTTGTCCTAAACCATATATAGATATGTTACCTTCACTTATAAATTTCACAGTAATTATGTGTGAGTCTATTCTTGATATGAAAGATTGCAACAAAGAGGTGTTGACATAGGCCATAGCTGAACTTCTTTACTTTCGTTTTTGAAAATTCAACCCAAATTCTATTTAACTTTGAAGTCAGACACCCTCCAAAATCTCATTTTTGAGCGTGCATTATACAGTTCAAATACATACTATAATCTTCCAATCCCACCATTGGATGATTCTAAAATTTTATTAAAATGTGTACTCTCCAGTTGAGAATAGAATTGTACGGCTACTTTTTAATTTAATCCATTCTATTTATGGTAGTCTCAATCAATATGAAAAAATCCACTGAAATTCAATGCTCCTAGCTATAGTACCCTGGGCATTGAAGGGTTAAGAACCTTTATGTCCGAGCACTGATCGACACAAATTTGGTGTCATATAACAAAGTTTCCCACAAATAAAAACAAAATCTCAAAAACCAACAGAAATTCTATTTAGAGATGGCAATCGAAAAGTGCCCGATCTTCACTACAACAATCTACAGTAGTCCTTTAGTTCATGATGGGTTATTTGAAAACAAACAAATTATGTCAAGAGTTCAAATCCCCACACAATCAAAGTCTCTTCCACATGATCCATTCTAGTGCAACCTTTGGGATTGCCTTACTGGAATTATTCTCCTTGTGTGCAAAAAATAAATAAATAAATAAATAAAATAAAACACATTTAATTTTCTACCTCTATCCGTCATTTGACCGCCACCATCACAGTGAATCTTCAGTCCATCATAAAATTCAACTCCAGACTGTTTGATTGGAATCATGGATCCCACGGATCTTGCCTTGCTTTTACTAATTTTGCCAACCACAGTATTTGCAATCACACGCAGGACCGGCTATTGGATTATTCATCCAAACACTTGCAGTCTTGCACAAGTGTGACAAATTGTGATACCATGGTCCGTCGTCATGATCAAAAAATAATAATTATAAAATGAGAAGTTCAATTTTTTGTGATTTTTAAATTTTGTTTTTTTTAAAATATTTTTTTATGATGAAAAAAATAATCTTTGAAGAATATTTACAAAATTTGGTATTTGTTGAAAAGGATTTTTTCAAAAAATAATAATTGGTTGGTATGAAATGTTGACCCTGACTAGTAGGTATGATATGTTTGATGTGTTTGGAGAAGCTTTTAGCCCCTAAATGTCCTCACCCCTTTCCAAATTTGGCAGTTTTGTAAAGATGCATTATAAAATGAAATTAGGAGGGATAATTTGAACTTGATGTATGAATAAAAGTTGTATTGATTATGAATTTTAGATTCTATTCATATAGTTAGATCTATGATTGCTATTACCAATACTTTTGTATAAAAATTGAAACTTGAAATTCAAAATTATTTTGTAATTTAATCACAAATAAGATATTGACAATTTGTGAATGAAATTTGTTGTGATGGATTAAAATGTAATACTCTAAGTGTAGTGATTTTTGGAGATTCTTTGGTTGCTTAATTTTATGAGTTGAATTTTTCAAAAGCACGTGAAAATTGAAATCTTTGAAAATTTTGGTGAATCACTGCAACATGAAATGAGGCATAAAAATTTCACAAATCATCCCCTTCATAATCGAATCACACATGTATGAAGCTACTTCCCATAAATTCTACCGTAAAAATTTCACTTCGCCAAAAATCAATGACGGATGATTAAAACAACTTTGATTTTGTACATCGTCTATCTTTTGGACGGTTGGGCGTTTCAAAGTTAGTGTGCGTGGTAATCGATACAACTACAATTCTAGAAACAACTGGTGAATTTTTAAACCAACTAGAGGTAATAGGCCTGCCTTGCACATGCAGTTGAGTTTGAAATACTCTAAGTTAACCCTTTAGTGCCTAGCTGACCACATTATGGTCACTACAACGTCCGAAATGCAAATAGCAGAGAATCCGTGAAGAATTGGAACTTCAGTTTTGCCCACATACATTACGCAGCTTCCAGAAAAATAAATTTTCAATTTGGAATTGTACAACTATCAAAATACCTATCAACAGAATGCGAAAATACTGCAAATACTTGAAAATACAGTAAATACTTACAAATACAACATATGTATTGTGTAGTATTTCTTGTGTTTGGAAGTTTGTTATCTTGTTTTATTTTTTTGGATTGTGTTCTCTTCTTCATCTTCCATTAGTGCGTGTAATCCGATCTTTACTAATGTACCCACTCCTGTCAATTTTCAACGTATAAAATTTTGTCCTAAACCGTACATGGACAAGTCACTTTCACTTATAAATCTCACAATAATTATGTGTGAGTCTATTTTTGATATGAAAGATTGCAACGGAGAGGTGTTGACATAGGGCATAGCTGAACTTCTTTGCTTTTATTTTTGAAAATTTACCTCAAATTCTATTTAACTTTGAAGTCACACACCCCCCAAAATCTCGTTTTTGAGCGTGCATTATACAGTTCAAATACATACTATAATCTTCTGATCCCACCATCGGATGATTCTCAAATTTTGATAAAATATGTGCTCTCGAGTTGAGAATAGAATTGTACGGTTACTTTCTAATTTAACTCATTCTATTTTTGGTAGTCTCAACCACAGTGGAAAAATCTACTGAAATCCAGGGCTCTGAGCTACAGTACCCTAGGCACTAAAGGGTTAATCCACCTTTTGGCTTGGAATGTCTAATTGAGCCGCACACTGATGGTTGAGTTGAAAACAAAACTCAATTTCAATTTAATCAAGTTGAGTTGAGTTATATGTACATTCCATGCTTTAACTGTGTGCCCCAAGGTAGGAGGCTCTAAACCGGCCTTTTTTAGGGCTGTGGCATTATGAAGACACAGGGAGAACTCAGCATGATTTTTAGTGGAAGACAAATCCAAGCAAAGACCAACATACTTTGAATTAAAAAATTTGAATGTTCCTAAAATTAATTATGAATTTCTGAAGTTGAAATGACATGGGTTCTAAAGTGGTGCTCTTCACCATGGGTACATTCAAAATTTCAAAATGTTCGTTTTTGGTAGACTGCAGATTAGCCCTCTACCTTACTACAAATTGAGTTCAAATGTGGCTTTTTAGACTACTCATACAAATGAATCAAGACATGAATAAGAATGGTGATTCAAGGCCAATTATGTTTCATTCTTTCATTATCTTGAGTTTTAAAAGTCAACCAAGAAGTAAGGAAAATCACCTCAATTGTGCCTGCACATACACCTGAGGTTGAGTTTACAAACTCAATTGGTTTCTCAACTCAACTATTTGTGCCATAAGGGCTATAATAACAACAAGATATCGTAGATAATTAACCCCTAAAGGACCAAGTGTTTTTAATGGGATATTTTCAATGTTTGGGTAGGTTCTCAAGTGTTAAATTTTATCCTCATTTAAAAGAAAAACATTATGTGAATTTGGTATATTGATACAAAAATGAAAGTTCATTTCTTCTTTACTTTGACTTTGTAAGTAGAAGTTATAGAGAGAAAGAGGGCTTTTTTTGGGGGGAGAATGGAGCAATGCGGGCATGGCTTAAAATAAATCTTAGAAATGATTTTTTTCATTTTTAACCGTAGGATCTTGCTTTAAACTACCAAAAGAACGCATGGTAAAACTTTCATAGAATTTAACTGTTCATATTGCAAGTTTATAGTGCTTGAAATAAAAGGATGAAATGACAATCTTTTATGACCTTTTTTGACTGTCTTTGAAGACATGGGAAAATTGTTGATTTGGTCAAAAAAATCTTTAAAATTTCACAAGAAAATGAATAGAAAGAGGTGAAAATGATGTTAAAAAACAAGAAAAACCTTAAGAGGAAGCCACAGTCCTTTACGGGTTAAGTAAAGTACAAGGCCAATCAATGAACATTTATAGTCACTGATCAATGAATGGAGTAATTAATTGAGTTAAAGTCAAGCGATTTTTTTTTACAAGAAGAAACACAAAGCTAAACTGGTATTTTACCTTGAAAGGCGGCAAAAACAAGTTTTGGCTCAACATTTTTCAACCAATCACAACACACTATGTTGTCAAGCAGATTCGAACCTTGCACCTTGTCAAAGATAAAGAAGCTCCTCCAAGGCAACTCAAGTTTCCACCATATAATCTTTATGTGCCCCTACATCAATTGACATGCTTGCTTACAACAAATGTTTGGCTCCTTGTAGTTGATGACCTCTGTGATTTCTAATTGAAGGTTGAAAACTTCGTGTTGCAGAAGGGCTACCCTCCCCCCCTCCCCACCCCAATGGACTTTACAGATAAATCTAATACCAAATTTGACTTAAAGACAACCTAATTCTCCCTATTGAAATGTAAAAATTCAACGGTTCATTCACACCGATCAAAGTTTTTTTACTAGGACATTAGTATTCTTGAGCTCCTTTGAAGTGTTTTTGGAGATGGCGTGAGAAAAATGGAAAAATGTACTCCCTCTGTCCCATAATGGCAGGCACGTAGGTTCTCTGAAATCTACCTCAAGAGGTAGATTTCAGAGAACCTACATGCTTGCTATTATGGGACAGAGGGAGTATCTGAGATCACTTTCAACTTCATGGAGAAACTAACTTGAAAAGAATCTTTCAGTTGTTTGAATAATGATGTGAGTCGGTCCATTGTTTTAACTTCCACTCCACATGGCATTACTTGTGCGTGGTTCATCATTTTGTGAGGGCCTTGTGTGGGTGAGCAAGTGCAACTTTGAAGCACTAAGGCGAGATCCCTTAGTATGGTCTAGGTGTCCTCCGGCCTCGCCGGTCTTGGCGGGGTTGGTTTGTATTTGCATCCCCGTGGCTTTCTTTTTATTTCTTGCAATAAAGGGTTCCCTTTGTTTGTGTCAAAAAATAAATAAAAATAAAGAAGAAACACTGAGGCGAGACTACACCTATGCTCATATCGAAGGAAGAAAACTATAACAAAATCTTTCCCCTATTTCTAGACATGGTAGGTCTATTTAGACAAATCAGGGGTTGCATGTTCCAAATTTAGAATTAAAATTTACCAAAAATAAAACACCTACTGTAGACCCCCAAAAATAAAAAAACCAAAAAAGTGACTGGTACAAGCATAGATTTTGCCCTAGCCACTTTGAAGGGCTTTGTTTTGGAAATAGCCAAGACCAATTGCCCGTGTCCTAGTGGAGATGCTTTCAGGGAGAGTAAGGTAGGAGGCTCTAAACGTGCCACTTTAACGGTTGTGAATTTGTGAGGACATAAGGAGAACTGAGCATGATTTTTTACTGGAAGACAAATCCAGGTAAAGAGCAACATACTTTGAATCAAAAAATTTGGATGTTCTCAAAATTAATTATGAATTTCTGAAGTTGAAATGACATGGGTTCTAAAGTGGTGCTCTTCACAATGGGTACATCCAAAATTTCAAAATGTTCGTCCTTGGTAGACTGCGGATTTAGAACTGTGGCAGGTTTAGAGCCCTCTACCTTAAAATGGCACTTCAGTGAGAGCGGTAAAAAGGCTCCGAGTGTGGGGAAGACACCAAATCCTGTGCTCTAGGAACGGGGATCGTGTCAACTGGGTTCCTTACAACCCTTATACCTTTAGGAGTTAGTCTGGTTCTTTTTTCTCTTCGCCCCGCGGCCTTCGTTGTGGTGGCTGAGTGGCTCTGTATTTTATTTTTTGCAATTGATTCTTTCAATTTGTGCCAGAAGAAAAAAAAAAAAAAACTCCGAGTGGCCAACTCTTAGGCCACCGACTTGGCGTAGGTAGCTAATTTGGGTTTGAGCTGTCGTCCCCAATGCTAGCGATCCTCCGAGGTCCTTTATTCTTCATATTCTTGTTCACACGGATTCTCTGGGCTCATCCCATGCGCTACTTTTCCACCAACTGGAGCTCATTACCGGAATCTTGTTATTCTGTTCCATCAACCTCATCAAGATTGGGCACACGGCAGCCTGTTGCCTGATTAAGGGCGAGCTTCAAAGTGAGGATCGGTCCGGTTGGAAGGCAGTAGAAGACAAGAAACGAGGTCTCAACAGTCACCGATACTCCACCCATTTCGGTGGAAGTAAAAATTATACTCCGACCTGAGTTTCACTGATTTTCACCGCTTCGATAGAGTCCCCTCTTCTGCGGCCCGATCACCCACCCCACATGGAAGTCGGCCCTAACTTAACTTATTACAACAAAGGGAGCGGCCAGGCTAACCAAGGCCTCTTCAGACAAGGAAGAGATGGTGTGCGTGTGGAGTGAAAATGGAAGAAATGACAATTTTTTTAATTTTTTGTGTCTTGTCTTATATTTCACATTAGTCTTACTATTTCTTTCTTGCATCGCCGGTGCACTTGCGCACAAAAACGTCCAACTGAATGCCTACTTGTTGTTTCGACAAACCAATGCGTATAATTCATTGGCATCCACATAAGCATTATTTTCATCCAAATGTACTTATATATATATATATATAAATATAAATATATAAATATATATAAATATATATAAATATATATATATATATATATATATATATATATATATATATATATATATATATATATATATATATATATATATATATATATATATATATATATATATATATATATATATATATATATATATATATATATATATGACGCAAGCACCATGACGATTCCGTGATTGGAACTGTCGTGCGTGACTTGATCGCAAGTCAACCCAGAATATAATCACGCCGAGGTTGGGGTTTTGTAGTTGACCTCTGCAACGAAACGGTCCTTTCAGAAAAAATGAAACAGAAGGAAGAAGAAGCAGCAGGCAGGCAGGCAGGCCGAGTATCTCGACACACAATGAGAGAATTGGTCTAGTCACCCCGATTTCAAGCGCCCCACTTGCAATGCAGAGCCCGTGTCCTTGGATCCGGGCGGATGCCGTAGCGGCGCTTAACTTCATGCGCTGCCGTAGCGGCACTGCAGCACCAGTGATGAGATCGAGCACCAGCGCTCGCCCGGCCTGTTGTAGCGCGCGCCACGTCCGGAACGTGGTGGCAACAATTCAATGATGATCACTTCATTCATTAATGAGTACTCCGTATTAATCTCTCGCTTGATTTTGTCAACTTCCCGGCCCATGCAAGCCAGCCAGCCAGCCAGCCAGCCAGCAAGCGCTTACACTATCCATTTCACCGTAATTTGATCGCAGCTGGTTCGCACCTCCTTCGGCCCTACCAGTCGCGGCGGAGTCAACGATGAAATTGGCCAAGTGGCCGCCTGGAGCGGGAAGAGGTTTTATTATGAGCGGGAATTGACGGCATGCATGCTTGCTTTTGCGGTTGTGTGGCATCCACATCATTCTACAGTCATGATCACCCCGGACTCACTGGATATTTCCATCGATGGAGTGAGAATAATGTGAAAATGCTTTTCCGTTTTGGAAGCCGGCTTGAAGACAGCGGAAAAGAAATCAAAACAGAATACAAATGACACCGGACTTGATCCGGATCCCACATTTGGGGAGAGAGATGACCGTGAGTGTGAGCACGTTGATACCTTCACACCAGTGAAGGTGGGGAATATATGGCTTATTAGCAAAAAGGCTTATGGAAAAAAAAAAATCAGCCTCAAAGGCTAATGTCACTTTGCTTTTGTTGAATACCGAAGGCTGCTTATCTTGTGGAAGTATGACAAATGGGCTATAGTGGTGGATTTTATTAAGAGCAAATCAGGCGAAGGTCATACATTGTAGGTTGAAACTTACTTTGAATCTTCAGCCGTGTATAATATATGACTTGCTTGGGCTTAAGAGAAGGTGATTTAGGGTTTTCGGGACGGACGTCAGGGCCAACGAAGGTGGTTAGCAGCAGGTCACGATGATGTCACTAGGGCTAAGGCAAATCCAACCAACCTAGCAATCAAGCCACGCATCATG
Organism: Pohlia nutans; assembly: GCA_022496805.1. Lineage (NCBI taxonomy): Eukaryota > Viridiplantae > Streptophyta > Bryopsida > Bryales > Mniaceae > Pohlia > Pohlia nutans. The sequence goes on from CM040090.1 coordinate 26,954,467, forward strand.
CGACGGTGGAGAGCATTAGGCGGTTATTCCATTAATATTATTTTTTCCTTTGTTGTGATTAGCCACATGCATTCGATTGTAGCCACGTGGCGAAAATTCGCTCACTTTAACTTCACTGCTCACACGGTACCGGGAGGGAGGTTGAGGGAGGGGGTGGTGATGATGTTTCCACACTAGTAGAAAAGGTGCTGCTCCCCAAGAAGATTCCCCGGCAAAATCACTATGCATGCGTGGAATTGGGCACTACTCGCGTGGGCATCTCCCTCGGCAATGCTACCTTTTCTACTAGTGCCACAACGTACTCTCATGCCTGCAGAGCTCTTTACCGTGTGAAGGGACCGAAGAAAGGCGGAGGAGCGAAGATGTTCTTGTTTGATTTCTAATAAGACAAGGGATACATTTGCTATCAGCTTAAGCATTTCAATCTACATGGAGCGCTGATTTTCAATGATAAAAAATTGCAGCACGTAAAACTTTGGGTTTAACAACCAAGCTCAATTTTTTCACAATGTATGATTTTGTTATAAATTTTCAAACCTAATATGCATAAATGCTTGTGATAATTAGATTGGGAACTCCTGAAATTGAAACAATTGCTTTTATATATAGGTGACCGCAATCAGTACCTAACACTTTTTGGTGCTTCTACCTTAAAGCTCTATTAATTGGCCAACTCTTGGAGCTTTGTCAGAAATCACACAATTTGATGTCCAAATTTGTTAGAAAACCTACGTTAGTATTTAGCTTCTTTGATAACATGGTAGGAATCTTGTTGAGGGTTCATGATTTTTTTTAATCTAGCTTGTGATGCTTTGAAACTTATAGAAAAAGAGATCAATACCAAGTGAAGTTGATATGTCAATGTGTCTTTTTTATCCACAAGCTTCTTTAGTAAGTTTAACCCCTAAAGGACCAAGTGTCCTAACTAGGACATTTAGAGAATCGGGTAGGTTCCGGTGAACACATTTTTAATCGAATTTTGAAGGAAACTTAATAGTAGATTCCCCAATGTGCCACAAAAATGGGGATTCTTTTTTTTTGAATTCCGACACCGTATGTGAAAGTTATGAGGAGAAATGTGTTTTTTTCGGGAGAAAGGGCAGCGGGGCAGTAGAGAAATAGTTGAATTTTAGGGGGGGGGCAACAAGATGGGCGGTGTGTGGAAAATGGGGTGGACTATGGGGGGCAGAAGACCACCCCGTTTCCCGAACTCATAAAAAATTTAAAAATATTATTTTTTAAAAATTAAAAATTAAAAATTAAAAAAATTAAAAAATTATTTTAAACTGAAAAGTATTATTTTAAATTAAAAATATTATTTTAAACTAAAAGTTCAATTTCATAATTAAATATTTTATTTAAAAATTGAAAATTAAAATCATTTTTAAAAATAAAAAATAAAAAATAAAAATCGTCCAATGAGGGACTGCCACGTGGCAGTGTACCTTGAGAGTTAGTGGGGTCATGAACATTGGAATGGGTTGGTACTTCAATTCCCTTCCTCTACCCTTTATTTCCCTCCTAACCCCCAAAATTCTTAGAAAATGTGCTACATGTCTTCTAAATCTTGGAGATTTATTTATTTTTAAAAAAAAAATTTGCCATTTTGTAGAGGGTGGAATGTACTTGTGTTTCACCGCTCAGATTTGTATTTTAAATAAAGAAAGTCGAAAATATTGCAATTCCAAAAACATATAGTCTTTTCTGAACTTTTAAACCCCCAACAAGTGCAAGGTGTTATTCAACATCCTAAACATCTCCAAACGCAACGAAAATTGGTACACAACTAAGTAACATCATATAGAATGTGAAAGTGAAGTGCGACAAGTTTCGGTAGAGAGGTTTTTTTGATGTAGCTGTGGTCAAACGCATCTGAAATTTTCGGGCATGTGTTTTTTTGGGGTGTTTTTTTCCATCAAACGCAATTATCTAGCAATCTGTGCGGTCAAAATCAACGAAATTTGTTGTGTATGTTTTTCAAATAGTTTAGGACAAGATCTTACGGTTAGAAGGTAAAAAATAACATTCTTTTGGATTTTTTGCATGGGGGAGTAAAAATGGCAGCATTGGAGTGTTTTTGGAGGAAAAACACTCCGGTCCTTTAGGGGTTAAAGTATTGTAAAAGCATGTGAATCTCTACAGTCATCAACATGAAACTATCAACAAACCAATCACGAGATACCTTGAAAGGATTACAAGCATTGTGTTAAAAGAATTTCACACCAATCTTTAGTGTGATCTTCACGTCTTTGGTTATATAACGTCAAGTTGCGATTTGAGGCAATTCTATAGGATGGGTCTAAAAAAAAGGTTATTTTTCATAGTCCTATTGTTCAATGTAAATCTTAGAAAGTAAATCAAGTGACATTTGTGATTCAATAAAAAGAACTTGACATTATCTTCAATAACCATCTTTAGCCTCTGAACTATCAAAAGCTATTTACTGTAGCCAATGGGTAAATTAGACACATCAGTGCCCAATAATTAATCGAAGCGCAGAAATTGAGTTGGGCACTTTTAATGTTCCCTAAAATCATTGTATTTATTTATTTTATTTTTTTAATTGCAATTAAAAAAATAAAAAAATAAAAAAGTAAAAAAATAAAAAACCCCTAAAATTTGGCATGCTATTTTAATTTTTTTTTTCCCAACCTGCCTTTTGCCTATGGGCTACGGTAGTCCATTTGTCATTGATTTTTTAATTTAAAAAAATAAAATTGCTGAATCGCAGAATCAATTGGCTAGAGGGGTGGAATGTGAAATGCTTTAGCTCATAGTTGTACTATATTCTCTTCCTTTAAAAAAAATGTAAAAAATATTTTTTAAATATTTAAATATGCAAATGAGAGTGTTGTATTCTCATCTTAGAATGATTGTGGGTATTGTCGTATACTCGTGTAGGAAAGAAAGAGTGTGTCTGTAAAGGGTGCTAGGGCCCCGCCAGGTTGATGATGAATTCATTCACTTCATAGAGTTGTGGAACAAAGGGAGGAACTGTAGGTCGGATATATTTTATTTTGGGCACAAATTGAAATATCATTTGCACCGTAGCATATGTATATTTAATTTGTAGCTCTTTTTCAAAGTAACGTCTGATCCACGGTCCAGGATAAATTTTAGCTTAACCCTTTAACGTCCCATTCCTTTGCAGAATAGTCAAACTACACTTTTACACACAGTTAAGCTTTCAAGAATTGATTAAATATATTTTTTGACATTTTTCATGCATGAAATTGTATATTTCCTATTAGTCATAAAATTTTCTGATTTTTTTAATAAAAAATGAATTTTTTACAAATTTTTAGGTCAAATACTTCAAGAAATTCATATTGATTACAAAATATCTTCAAAAAATATAAAATTTCTAAAACGTGTGCAAATGACAATGGAGAATCACATGATATATTTTTGTAGATTTTTTGAATTTTAATTTTAAAATTCAAAAGGTGAACATCCTATGCAGTGCAATTCAAACCTTGAGCTACCTAAGTTGCAACAGAAATAAAATATTCAATACTTGAAATTTATAAGATTCAAAAAGTGAAGTGGAAACTATTGAAGGTTAGATTAGAATGCCAAAGCCTCACACAAACACTTGGAATGCATAGGAAAGAGATGATCTTTACTCATGGGCTGCCCCTCTTAAGTAGCACACCCAAGGGAGTCCCCTTGGCAAACCATATGGGACATCAGCCCATACTCCACTCCTAGTACACTAGGATCAGCCCATATCACTTGGGAGACCCAATTCTCATTTCTTCTAACTAGTACCACTTCTCTAGTTGCAAGTCTAGCTCATTCGCATCATCTACTCTAGCTAATGCGCATGGCTATGAGCAACTTCAGCCCACGCAATCATCCTACTTCAACACTCCCACTTTGCGAATAGCCAAAGCCTTCGAGCCCAAATGCCACTACTAGTCTTTGATGTCGATCTCTCGCAAGAGCCTTTGTCAGCACGTCCGCCACCATGTGCTCCGTTGGACAATACTTCAACTCTATCACCTTCATCTCTAACTTCTCTCGAATGAAGTGATATTGCACATCAATGTGCTTTGTACGTGAGTGATGCGTTGGATTCTTTGCCAATGACATACTCCCTTGGTTGTCACACATGATTGTTGTAGCCTCCTCTTGAGTGCATCTCACATCCGCCATTAGTTGCCTCAACCAAATGGCCTCCTTCGTACCGTGGCTCGTCGCCATGTACTCCGCCTCAACCGTTGACGTGGCCGTGGTTTGTTGGCGCTTGCTATTCCATGAAACGGCCCCCGATCCAACTTTGAACATGTACCCCGTGGTGGATCTACGATCATTGGTATCACCCGCATAATCCGCATCACAATACCCACTCAACACAATGTTGTCACCTCCAAGACACAACCTCACATCACTTGTGCCTTTCAAGTACCGCATGATCCTCTTGACCGCAACCCAATGACTTGAACCCGGTCTTGCCATGTGTTGACTCACAACGCTGATTGGATACGCAAGGTCTGGCCTTGTTGCAATCATAGCATACATCAATGACCCTACAGCTTGCTTGTATGGCACATCCACCATAGATTGAGCCTCTAATGCATACTCCTCATCGGTGAGTTTCACGAGTTTGGAATTCACATCCAATGGAGTGCCAACTGGTTTGCAATCCTCCATGCCAAAGCGTTTGAGAACATCTATAACATACTTGCTTTGATTCATTGTTATGGTGCGTGTTGCTCTATCTCGCACAAACTCAACTCCTAGACAAAAGTGCAACTCACCCAGATCACTCATCTCGTACTCGTTCTCAAGCATTGCCTTCAATGTTTTCAAAGAGCTCATACAACTTGCAAGGATGATCAAATCATCCACATATATGATCACGATGACCACATGTTGCCCCTTTTGCATGAAATACAAGCTGTGATCAGCGATGCTCCTTGTGAACCCGATATGAACAAGAAACGTGTCAATCTTTTGATACCATGCGCGTGGAGATTGCTTCAACCCATACAATGACTTGTTCAACTTGCAAACAAGGTTCTCATTACCTCGTTGCACAAATCCTTCGGGTTGCACCATGTAGATGTCCTCGTCCAACTCGCCGTTCAAGAACGCCGTCTTCACATCCATTTGATGCATTTCCAAATCCATGGCAGCCCCGATGGCCAAAATGCATCGAATAGTGGTGAATTTCGCCACCGGTGCAAAGGTCTCATGAAAATCAACACCTTCGATTTGTGAAAAGCCCTTTGCCACCAATCTTGCCTTATAACGAACCACATCACCCGTTGCATCTCTCTTTGCACGAAATACCCACTTACAACCGATAGCGTTGCGATTCTTGGGGAGGGGAGTCAATTCCCAAGTGCCATTGTCCATCAACGATTTGTACTCCTCTTGCATGGCTTGCTCCCACTTGTTTGCATCATCACAACTCAACGCTTCACGAATCGTCAATGGAGCATCTAAAAGTGCAACGTTTGCATGCTCCTCCTCACCTTGAGGGAGAATATGATTCTTCCACCACTCGCCAAGTGGTCTACGATTTCTCTCTGGATAACGACGATCGCTCGAGGATGCATTGTCTTCAACCGCCGTTGCTTGTGCCTTTTTCTCGCCATTCTTCGTCTTCAAAGGTCGCTCCTCAATATGTTCCTCATCACCACCATCTTCGTCATCTTCGTCTTCATCGACAATATCAATAACGGGAGATTTGGAAGATTGGTCCACAATCGCCGGTTTATCGCCACTTCTCCCACTTGGACCATCGTCCAAATTGTCTTCAACCTTGGAATTCTCGCAAAATGTCACATCACGAGCTCGAATGATCTTCTTGGTCTCGAGCGACATGAGCCTGTACGCCTTGGTACCTTCACAATATCCAAGAAACACACATTTTGTTGCCTTGGCCTCAAGTTTGGTTCTTTGAGAATCGGGTACCTTTGCAAATGCGATGCATCCAAATGTGCGCATGTGCTCCACGCGGGGTGGCCTCCCACTCCACGCTTGCTCTGGTGTCATGTTTTGAACCGCACTCGTCGGGCATCGGTTGCGTGTGTACACCGCAGTCACCACCGCTTCCGCCCAAAGGTCCAAACCCAAATTTTGTGCATGCAACATACTCCTTGCCATTTCCACAATTGTTCGATTTGCACGCTCTGCAACTCCGTTTTGTTGTGGTGTATATGGCGTTGTGGTTTGTCTAGCAATGCCTTCTTTCTTCAATAACTCTCCAAATTGGTTGGACAAGAACTCGCCGCCATTATCCGATCGAAACACCTTGATCTTGTGCTCGGATTGCTTCTCAACCAACGCCTTGAACTCTTTGAACTTCTCAAAACACTCGCTCTTTGCTTTGATCGGATACAACCATATCTTCCTCGAAAAATCATCAATGAACGTCACAAAATACTTGCAACCCCCCATAGACGTGGTCTTCATTGGACCACACACGTCGGAATGCACAATCTCAAGAACCTTGGTTGCACGAGTTGCCCCATCAACTGGAAACGGTGAGCGTTGTTGCTTGCCTTCAATACAACCCTGACATGTGAATGAACTAGGTGCGACGTGTGATTGTGCAAGATCCATGCCACTTACCATTCCACGCAGTGCTTTCACACTCTTGACATTCAAATGCCCGAGACGACGATGCCACAACGCCAACTTGTCTTCGTTTGAACTCGATTGTAACAACGTTGCGGATTCCGCCGCGTGCATCTTGGAAAACTTGATTTGGTACAAGCCGTTGACTTCGTGTATAATGGCCACCTCCTCACGACTTGGGGACAACACAAAACACCCTTGGTCGCTAAATTCCACTCGCAAATGCTTCATTACCAAATGTCGCACCGATAAAAGATTTGCCTTCAACTTGGGAACGTGGAGGACATCATGGATGGTAATTGTCTTCACACGACCCTTCACCTCGGTGTCTACGACGATGGATCCTTTACCCACGGCTTGAAGAACCGTATCATCACCCAAAATGACATTCTTTGGAGATATGACGTGATATGATTGGAAACAACTCCTAATGGGCGCCATGTGACTCGAGGCTCCCGAATCAACAATCCAATCGATCACACTACCATTGCATGACACGTCACTTGCCATCATTGCATACTTGTCCCCGTCATCACTACAAGAAGAGACGCTAGTCATAAATGCGTACTCATCACCTGCATCGTTGACCTTTGTATTGTTGGCACTTTCCTCTCTCTTGCGTTTGTAGCAAAATTTTGCCAAGTGGCCCTTCTTACCGCAATAGTAGCATACCTTGTCTGTAGAGCTCCCACTGGCACCGCTCTTGGATTGCTTCGCCATAAGCGCCGCGCTATCGCCACGAGTCTCGTTCCCTTTGCGCCGCGAGAGTTCATGCAACAACCGTGATGTCACATAATCAAGAGTGAGCTCGCTAATGGGCCTACTTTCCATAGCAACGATAAGATACTCGTACGACGGCGGCAAACTCTCGAGGAGTGTCATAACGATATCACCGTTGGTAATGTTGACGTCTGCGCCGTTGAGCTGATCCGCAAGAGCCTTGACTTTGTTGATGTGCGCCAACATGTCGTCGTTTTCTTCCATCTTGATGGTGAAAAACTTGCGCCTCAAAAACAAGATATTGACCAAGCTCTTTGCCTCATGAATATTGCAAAGCTTGGCCCATGCCTCGGCGGGAGTCTTGCACGACCGAATATGAGAAAGCTGGGAATCAGAAAGATTAAGAGCCAAAATCGCAAAGGCCTTTTTCTCTCGCCGAGTGTACGCAGTTCGTACCCTAGCCTCGGCGTCGGACGAAGGCGGTTCCTCACTACCCTCAACTATCTCCCACAATTCTTTTTCGGCCATGACCATTTCCATCTTGAATTTCCACAAGTGGAAGTTGACGCCATCGAACTTGTCTACAACCTTAGCACCTTCACCCTCAAATGTAGCCATATCCTTGATTGAAGGACGTACGCTCACAAAATTCAGCCCCTAGAAAGCTAAGAAAAATTGTTTTTATGATTTTTGACAATTTTGTGATTTGTGAAGCAAATTGCACACGTATGTGCTTCTAATGCCTCCAAACTAATTCCAAACACTAAATCAGCACCTTTGTGCTACACATCAACCTCACAACACTCAATCGTGATGGTTCTTAGTGAATTTGCATAAGATCATACCACAACACCCTAACTAGGAGAATTGCGCACTCGTTGGCTCAAATCCACTCAAATCAGCACCCTTGTGCTTCACAACATGTAATGCACCCTATGCACACCCTTGTGCCTTCCAAGGACTCTAAATCAATGCAAATTCAGCCCCTTCAAGTCCTAATTGCATTGAAATTCATCAAATCAGCCCCGTTGTGCATTCACTAACCCAAACTCTAATTTTGAGCACTCCAAGGGCATAACTCACATTCCAAACCCTTGTGCAAGAATTGCAATACCAAAATCAGATTGTAGACTCACCCCAAGAGCCTCAAAGCATAAAAGTGCCTTGCAACAACACAAGTGCACAAATTGAGCACAAATTGAGCCAATAAGCTCCAATAAGCTCCAATAAGCTCCAATAAGCTCCAATCAGCTCCAATATACTCCAACAAGCACCAATAAGCTCCAAAGCTCCAATTCAGCCCTTGTAGACGTGTATAAACTCCAAAAGTGCTCCAAAGTGCTCCAAAAGCTCCAAATCAACAAATGATAGCTCCAAAGTGCGAATTCAGCCCTCCAACACGCAGATCAAAGGTAGGAAGATTGTAATACCTCCCAATGTCGAAATCAGCCCACCAAAGCTCGAATTCAGCCCTCCAAAGTTCCAAATCAGCGCTCCAATACTCCAAAATCAGCGCTCCAATACTCCAAAATCAGCGCTCCAACACACGACCTCCACACAATGAGCAATCTAATCTTTGACTCACGCAAAACACATGAGTGGGCCCATAACCTATTGAAGGTTAGATTAGAATGCCAAAGCCTCACACAAACACTTGGAATGCATAGGAAAGAGATGATCTTTACTCATGGGCTGCCCCTCTTAAGTAGCACACCCAAGGGAGTCCCCTTGGCAAACCATATGGGACATCAGCCCATACTCCACTCCTAGTACACTAGGATCAGCCCATATCACTTGGGAGACCCAATTCTCATTTCTTCTAACTAGTACCACTTCTCTAGTTGCAAGTCTAGCTCATTCGCATCATCTACTCTAGCTAATGCGCATGGCTATGAGCAACTTCAGCCCACGCAATCATCCTACTTCAACAGAAACTAGACTCCATAAACTTCATTGTCTCAATTGAGAGCAATAGCAAAAAACGTCATCTTCAAGTTCAAAATTGGCATTGACCAACAATCATCCACTATTTGGATGCGCGGTCCTTAAAGGGTTAACCCCTAAACGCCGCCGCGACCAAAAAATGGCTCATGACTGAAATCGAATGCTTTTCATCCAATTCTTTATGTGAAAGACTTTGCTTGGTGATGCCACCCCTTCAAGTTAAATTCAAATCACTCAAGCTATTTTTAGATTTTACATGAGTCCCAACTAAAAAAAGAGTCGTAAAAACAATTCACCGTGTAATGTATTTTGATTTTGTTTTCGCTTGTTTTACTTAAACTAAATTTAAACCATGAAAATGAGTTCCATTTCATTTGAGCTTACCTAACAAAATGAAGCTTGCCAAGTCTAATTTCTACTCCACTTTGAATTTTTGGAAGAATTTGAAAAATGAGTGTTTTATTGTAGTTAAAAGTTCAGTAGGTATCACCAAGGTATAGCAAAATTTCTAAATTTAGATACACGGATAATTTTCATCAACTAAACTTTTCTTCATTGTAATTTACACCTTAGGTAAAAAAACCGGAATTTTCTAGAAAATTTTGTAATTGATATAGATTTTTTTTACAATCACTTCATAAAATTATAGTAATCTCAAATTTTTACCAAAATTTATGAAAAAATTCATGATTTGTAGTAGACATGTGACTTAATCTACTTAAAATATAAATTTGAATTCTTGTGTTATTTTTAGTAGAAAAATTGAATGTGACAGATAAAACATGGTTCCATGGTCATAGGCCCATCCTTTAGGAGTTAACCCTTAAACAGCTGTTCAAACCCCTTGGGCTTGATTTCTAAAGAATCTTACTTCTAGCATGCAGGAGTACTACTCATATCCTTCTAACCAAACATAGATCATTGAATACAAAAAAATAATAATGCATGTGATGTGCTTAGTTGCAACAACAAATTCATTTATGCTTATTTGCAATGCCTAAATCAAAGGTATTGGAGGATCATTTGATTTTGCCCAAGTTCCCAATTGATTCGTCATGTGTTTGTTTCTTTGTTGTGATTGGCCATGCACCCATGCCTGAGCTAAATATATAATCCGTCTTCTTTCAGAGATCCTGAGGCTGCCTACTAAGAACCTAAAATGTTGTTTAAGGGTTAATCGGCTAAGATCCCACATTTTCTTGAACCAATCAGTTTTTAGATATTGGTGATTGCATCAATTCTTTTTGAACTACTTTAACTAGACAGATGTATTCTGTTAACCGAATATTCATTGGATATTCCCTTAGGCTAAGAGTAGGCTAGTCTATACCCGGCAGGAATAGACCCGGCAGGCGATACCTGGCAGTACAGGCTGGTCGACCCGACTTTTCCGGTCGACCAGTCTAATACACTGTCAGACCAGTCTCCTATATGTACCTTCACTCTCTTTGAGAGAGGTGTTGCTATACCATTTGTACATCTTCTTGGCAACCTCAGTCGTACTTCGCTCTTGTCTTAACTCTTCTTGTGCGCACTAGTATGTTAGACTACTGCTGTTTCCTGCTCTTGTATCGCTCTTTGTGGTTGTATCTTGGTTAGTTGCAGTAGTCTGTGGATATGCAGGAGCCGACTCACTAGCGAACTGGTGCTTTTTCCTAGCCGACAGTACGTTCTCCTTTGTAGAAACCTCTTACTACTCCTCTCAAACTCTAGTAACTAGTCTAGAATAGAATGGTCTTGTGCGGAGTAGTCTCATTCGTTTAAAGTCGGTTCCTAGAAAACCCCCTTAACATTTGGCGACCATGCAAAGTTCAGCTCAGAAACCAGTCTTTCTGTTGGGCTAGTCAGATTCAGATCTAGATCTAGATCCAAATCCTAGTCGATCCTGTCGACTATCGCTAGGCGCTATACGTCCCTGGGAAACAGCAGTCATCTGCTTCCTACACGAAAATCATAAGTCTTGAAAAAAAAATCCAGAGCCGGAGTAGCCGGAAAGAGCCTCGGAGATCATTGTGTGTGACAGTCGACCATGGTAGTCAATAGTCGATAATGCTACTGACCAAAAATCTGTAAGAGCAGTCTGTGAACAAGGCTTACGGTGCCAAAGAGCAATTGACTAGGCCAGCACAAAAGACTAGCCAAACAGATCTCAGAGCCCGACCTACCTAGCAGAGTCAGATCTAAATCTCAGATCCAGATCTAGATCAGATAACTGCCACGTCACTAGTATGGAACGACCGCGTATACGAGCTACCGGTTCTCCCTTACTAGTCGAAGTAACTGCCGACCAGCTCTCTAACCCACGTTTTCACAGAGAATGGCGAAATTTACAGTCGGAGACCGTTCCACTGACAATAGTATACGATACTACCACGGGAATAGATCCCCGACCAACATACGAGATTCGGCGGCAAGTCGCAGCATCGACCTCTACCGACCCGTCTTTACAACACTACATGGAGTTCACACAGGGAAGGATGAATACCCCGGAATGTACCATTTTTCACGAAACTTCTGTACCAATGGGACGAGGCATCCCAACTATACCAACCCGACCCCTGGCGATACTACCGACCGTGCATACCACGAATCATCAGTTTACCCGCCCGACTGTGGCGTTCCTGACGATGTCCAACCCGTCGTCTCCACGAAGGGTCCTCGACGACCTACTCGACTTACCGGAACGACCTTCCACTGCGTATCAACGACTAGTAAGGTACGCTACCGAACCTCCCATCATTTCGCATCAACGACAGTTAGAGATAGATCAACTACGTCGTAATAGGGACGAATTAGACTCCTAACTGGCCGGTCTCTTATCCAGCCAGAACCCAACATCTGAGCAACTACACTCAGAATCTCATCCAAGTCGACCGGACCAGTCGCCTCCATTTCACTAGGAACCCAGTTCTCCTGGTCAAATGAATAGTCGACCCGGGTCACCTAGTACCGACAACCAATATCCGACTGGCATAGACGGCTTGGATAATGACCTAGTCGATAGGATCAGCCAGATCTATCAATCTAACCAACGTGTCGACCAGGTTGTAACTCGACCCAGTCTCCCGAATATTCGCACTCATACTCATGAGCCGAATATTCTATACCTAAATCAGTCGAGAGTAGTCCAAACCACCACCCCCAGAGTGTCGACCCCTCGTACTAGTCTACCACCTGGTTACCAAACTCAGCCAGCAATAGGCATTCCTATGATTCAGCCTATCAACCAACCATCGTTTTCACAGGCACATAATAGGCCTCTACCACAGAATCCGTACAATCGACCGGTAGCTTCCCAGCCACCAGTCCTACCGATTGTCACCCAGTACCAACCTACAATACCAATGTGTGCATCTTGTGGTTGCTATGGTCACCTTCTCGAACAATGTGCACTATACAACCCTCGGTCGATAGACTATTCGGTACATGCAGCCCAGATGTAGCAGCAGCCTTCCTACCTAGCAGCGAAACTCCTGACTCGGACGACTGCTCGGAAACCGGTAGCGATGCCCACCTACAAGGAAGGTAAGTGCCATTACGCATGTCCATCGATTTCTCAATGCCCTTAATTTGAATGGCGAAACTGATTCGGCTATTATTATAGCGTTATTTGGAAATTTGCTAGTCAATGCGGCTAACTATAATTGGTTCTCGACTCAACGAACGTCATACCGACACCAAGATTTACACGGAATTCTCGATGCCTTCAAACACCGCTACCAGGATATCGACAATGACGACTAGACTTACCTACGTTTTCGCAGTATGAAACAGGATGCCAAAGAGTCGGTCGACGATTACTACGAACGGATGATGAAACTAGCCAGCCAGTTTGAGGTCCTTCCGGCTGACAATTTCCTACTGAGCAATTTTCGAGCTGGTTTGTTGAAGTATCTGCAGGTAGCCACAGTTGGACTACCAAGATTGACACTAGCCCAGGCCAAGAAATCGGCTAAGCTTGCAGAAAGCAGACTACCTAAGGAACCCGACTCGACCACTACCGAGCGGACCGAGACTACCAAATGAGCATTTTGCAACCGATGCAAGAAGCCAGGCCATCTCGAACGCGATTGCTGGCTCAATCCAGAGAGCGAGATTGGAAAAAGGCGTGCGGCGGCTAATAAGACAGTCCCGGTAGCAGCAGCCACACCAGTGTCGACTACCGTCCAACACGTCGTTAGTAGTCATTGAAGAACTACCGAACACTACGGTTGGTGTCCTGACGGTCGCAGCGATTACCAGAAGCCAGTCTACCCCCCGACCCCCGACCAGCCGACTCCTGACGAGACCACGGAGACGACCGACTGGACTGCCCAAGAACTACTACGTGATCAAATGATGCAGGAAGTTTGTCAACTCCAAACCGAGTTGGAAACAACAACTTCCACTAAAGACCCAAACTCGACTAAGGACTCGCCCTCACTCGACTGGGACGCGGATGCATTACCGCAACAAACGATGACCCCTCAAGACGACCCAGACCAACGGATTCGGGCCACAGTCGACTAAGGCAGCATCGCATTCGGCGCTGTCCAGCAGAAGATCCTCGATCAACTGCAAGATTGCAAATTGCAGGTATCCATCCGTGACTTACTATAGTTATCACCAACCCTCACCAAACTGGTTCGGGATCGACTGACTCATCTAGACCCAGGGTCGACTCCAGAGTTACCCTACTTGACTACAGAAGAGGTGACGATCGCCGCTGCAGCAGTCATCGACAAACACATGCCAGTCATCACAGTCTCAGTCGGAAAAAACATGGTCGACGACGTTCTGATTGATGGCGGTTCCGGCGTCAATGTGATCACCGAAGATGAACGCCGACGTTTGGGACTATCCAAGCCGTCACCCGCACCATTCAACCTCAAGATGGCAAATGGCACCATAGCACGGCCCAAAGGATTGATCAAGGATGTCAAAATTCATATTCATGGCATCCCCTACATAGTCACGCTTATAGTCATCGACTGCTCGACAGTCAAGTCAGACTACCGGTTATTACTCGGTTGACCCTGGCTTCGACATGCCAAAGTCATACACAACTGAGGCAACAACGAGGTGCACATTATGGGCAACGGCACAGTCAAGACCGTCAAGATAAAGCGACAGTTAGGATACGAGGCGGTTACACCACATGCTCTAGTGTGTTACAACTTCGCGGAAGGCATCACCGATGAAGAGGAGGAAATCTTGATGGCCTCCGACCCGACCCTCCACACAATGGGCACAATCGACTGGAACCTCCTAGCTACCGAGTCGACAGTTGACCAGACTAGGACAGAACCGACTACGACGGCCTATACCACTAGGCACCAAGGTATTCAACATACACCAGGAACAATGTTGGTAGACGAGACACCAATACAAGACAAGCTGCGGTTCATGGACATTGCCCATTGGAATCACAATGAGGAGGATCGACTCGACCATATCAACGTCGGTACCTCTACCAACCCCAAGATGTTGAATCTGAACGCGAATCTGAGCCCTAGTCTCAGAGCTAGCGTAGAATCCTTGTTTAAGGAATACATCGACATTTTCTCCTTCTCTTACGAAGATCTGCGAGGTATACCGGAACACATAGCGACTCATCGGATCGAGCTCAACCCGACCATCTCGCCTAGTCACCAGGCAAGATACCGGATGAACCCGAACTATGCACAAGCCGTGAAGGATGACTTGGAACGGCTTCTAAAAGCAGCATTCATTGCACTAGTCGACCAGACGACATGGCTATCCCCAATAGTTGTGGTCCCTAAAAAGAATGGGAAACTACGGATATGCGTAGATTTTCGTCGACTTCATGCAGCAACCAAGAAAGACCTGTACCCCCTTCCGTTCACGGACGAGGTACTCGACGCAGTCATAGGCTATGAAGCCTATTCCTTCATCGACTGCTTCTCAGGCTACCACCAGGTACGGATCGACCCGACCGACCGCCCCAAAACAACGTTCATCACCGAGTGGGGCGCGTATGTATGGGTTGTGATGCCGTTCGGATTGAAGAACGCCCCGCCTACCTACCAGCGCATCGTCAACCAGATCTTCAAAGAGTACCTGGGCGACTTCATGAAGCTATTCCTAGACGATTTCAGTGTCTTCAGCGACATCGACTCCCACCTACCGAAGCTCAGACTAGTCTTTGACCAATGTCGACAGTACGGGGTAAGCCTCAACCCAGAAAAGTGTATCTTCTATGTCTCTTCTGGTGTAATTTTGGGCTACATTGTAGGACGGGAAGGCAAGTTTCCGGATCCAAAGAAGATCCAGGCCTTAGCCGACATGCTACCACCGAAGGACGTCAAAGCCATTCAGACGTTCAACGGACTAGCCCAGTTCAACCGATGCTTCATAAAAAAATATGCTGCCATCATGGAACCCATCACCAAGCTGACCAGGAAAAGCGAACCGTTCGACTAGGCGCCGGCGTGCGCAACAGTATACCAGACCATCAAGGATCGATACTAGACTGCACCAATCCTGATCGGAGTCGACTGGTCACTCGACTTCCACATACACACAAACGCATCCGACATAGCAGTCGAGGCGATGCTAGCACAAAACCCGACCGGCAACATCGACCAGCCGATAGCCTACGCTTCCCGACTACTCAACAAAGCAGAGAAGAACTATACAACAACTCAGAAAGAAGCCCTCGCAATGGTGTATGCCATCAACAAATTCCGCCATTACCTTCTCGGTAATAAGTTTGTCTTCTATGTCGACCACCTGGCGCTCCAGTAGTTAATCAACAAACCCCAGGTATCGGGTCGACTGGCACGCTGGCTTCTACTGTTTCTTGAATTCGACTTCACCGTGGTTTATAAACCAGGAAAAACGCATGGAGTAGCCGACGCACTATCAAGAAATGAAGGGCCGAGTTAGCCATAGGCATACCCGACCAGACAGTCGACGCACAGCTCTTTTCCACCGAAGTCGACTGGCTACACCCGATAGTCGACTACTTGACTACCGGGACTTTTCCAGCCCACATGACGAAGGAGGCTCGCAAGCGAATCGCTCACAAAGCCATCCCGTACCAAGTACTCGACGGCCAACTGTACCAACTCGGCAAGGACCACTAGCTCCAACAAGTCCTGACCGGCAGTCAGCCTACAACAATCCTCCAAGAATTACACAAAGGCAACGCTGGCGGACATTTTTCTCATGACGTCACTGTCCGGAAAATACCGGACGCAGGCTACTGGTGGCCGACTCTACACCAAGACACTGTACGGTACTGCCAGTCGTGTCATGAATGCCAGATAACAGGCGGACTACCCAAGACAATTTCCTCTAAGCTCGTCACCCAACTACTCGCGGAACCCTTTATGAAATGGGGACTCGACTTCATAGGCCCCGTCAAGAAGACCCGACATACAGCCTGTCGATACATTTTGGTGGCTACCGACTATGCCACCAAATGGGTCGAGGCTAGAGCTCTTCGAGGAAACACCGCCAGGGAGACCGCACAGTTCCTGTACGAGGCAATCCTTACCCGGTTTGGATGTCCACTTCACCTAGTAAGCGACCAAGGTGCCCATTTTATTAATAGCACGGTGCACACTCTCACCGAGCATTTTTTACTCCGACACACGACTTCAACAACATACTACCCGCAAGGCAACGGCCAAGCCGAGTCGACCAACAAGGTCATAGTCCGGATGCTCCAGAAGCTAGTCAACGAGAATCGAACCGACTGGGACTTACAGCTCCACACGGTCCTCCTCGCCTACTGAACGGCATACAAAGTTGTCACGGGCCACACACCATTCCAATTGGTGTATGGTCTGACACCGTTGATGCCAACCAAATACATCATCCCGACCCAACGGTCGACATCGACTACCGACTTCACTCCGAGGCGAGTACTAGCAGCCCGAGTCGCCGAACTCGAGAAATTAGACGAGACCCGACTGGCAACAGCCACCCACCACGGCGCACAACAGTGGAACTGAGCACAATGGGCCCAGACCCAAGGCCAGTCGACTCTATACAACATAGGCGACTACGTCCTCTGGCACCCGAAAGGGACAAATGTCCATGCCGGTAAACTTCGTAGCAAATGGTTCGGCCCGTATCGCGTCCAGTATTCCCTTCTCAACAACACGGTCCTCCTAGTCAGCATTCAGCACTTTGACCCCGACCCGGTAGTAGTCAACGTCAACAAACTCAAACCCTACCGAGTCCTAGGCGATAAACCTCCTACCGAATTGACTAGCTCACTCACTAGTAAATCAGAGATTAGGTCCACACTAGAACAGAACGAAGATGAGCCCACCCGGCAGCACCCGACCCGACCCGACCTAGTTACCGTCGGTCGAAGTCCTCGACTGGTGAACCCGACCGGTCAAACTCTAGAAGAGCCGCCGTATTTATGGCCGCCGCCCTCACCTATCCCATCAGTTTTGAATGCGAGGCCAATAGGGCAAGTATTCAGCACTATGGCCGCACCCCTTCTTTCTCCTCTTGCTTCCTCGCCATTGTCATTAGCTCTTCCTCCAGCCGACCCACAGGCCGCGCGCCTCTTATCTCCCCTTCATCTCTCTCCTCCCTCCTTCCCTTCTCCTCCGGCCGACCGCCACTCCGCGGCCCTTGCCTTATGCATTCTTAGCAAGAGATTTAGACAACCGAGAGTAGGACAACGAAGAGTAGTCAAGCGACCCCGTAGCCCGACTGTGCGAGAGATAATCGAGAGTAGACAGAGTAGGAAACGACCGCGCCCATCGCCACTGCAGCCGACTGTGCGCGACCCAACTTCGGGGCTACTCCGGCCTTTTTCTTGTCTCTTTGTGCGCAGATTTGCAGCCGACCGATCGATGGCAAAAGGCAAGTCGACTGACCGCGGTCCACGACGCCTCTGGTCCTCCGCACCACCGACTTATGAAATTCCGATCCGCACTAGGGAGGGACTCTACAAAACCCTCGCCTTTCAGTCGATGCGGCCGATTCGAAAATGGCGCGAGTACGCCAATGAACACACGACCGAGGCAGATTCCATCAAGGCGATCAGCGTCTCCGAGTTCGTAGCACTCAACTGGGACAACCCTCAACGCGCGCCACGTATGGAGCTGATCGAGGAGTTTGTCAACGCCGCGATAGTCGACCTCCCCAACAAGTCGATCACCGCCCGCGTCCGCACACAGACAGTCACGGTCGACCCGACTGTCATTCACGAGGTCCTGAAACTCCCATTTGACATTACTATACAGCCGATCGACCCTGCGGAGTATCCACCGGGTCGGTTCGAAGAGTATTCTGCTGCCGGCAAGACTGCTGAGGCCTACAGCATCTGCCACTACAAACCCGAACACCACAGGCGACTGACGGCGTTCATTCAAGGCCTTGGGTTCAAACGCAAAACGACCTACATTAGCAAGGAAATGCTCGACGTCGTGTGCACAGTCGAGTCCTTGATCGACCGCGCCATGCAATGGGACTGGGCGACATGGATGTTCAACTCGATCGCCATCGACATCAAGACGATGCAGACCACGAAGACCACGATCTGCCCTTTAGCTGAGGTATTAGACTTCCTCCTTGAGTCTTATTTTCCTAGCACTGACGAGGAGTATATACACCAAACAGTCGCCGAGCAGAACACCAAAGACCGACGTAGACAGTCGGAGAACTTGGAAAACAGCTCCCGAGGACCCGACTACATCGTTTTCCAAGGCGGGCTTGGAGCCGACCGCACATCAAAGGACCATGTTCGACCTCCCCGACTAGTCGACCAGGGCCAAACATCGACTGCCCGCCCTCCTAGTCAACAAACCACGCCCGAGCCAGTGGCACTGACAGCCACTACCGGGAGTCAACCGACCACCGAGCGAAGGGAGACACGCTCCTCACACGCACGCAAGCGGGACCAGGAGCGACAAGAGAAGCATGCCAAGCGAGGCCGACTCACCCCTTTAAGTCAGTTTCTACCTCGACAGGTCGACCTGACCTCATCCGACAGCGAGGCCCAGTGGACTCCACCACCAACGCCAGGTGAGACCCCCCTCCCTGACACACCTCCGCCCTCACTATCCGACTTCGCGCCACTCAACCTCGAAGCGCATATGAAACGGCACCAACCGGCGAGTTTCGCCAGCTACCGCCCGTCTCCCGAATGACTCGACCTCCGCCATCACCCGGGGTCAATCAACCAGCAGCCGACTCACCAACATCACAAGCCACGACGTTAGCGTTGCACTGGCGCCAGCGCCTCGATGACGTCCAAGGAGCCGTAAGTCGACTCGAAGATGTCGGCTCCCAAGTGAACCTCCTCTTGTTTGAGGCGGTTCAAGCAAAGACCACCCTTCAAGCCGAGCTCGATCGCCACCGATTGGACAGTAGTCGACTGACCAAGGACTCCACAGCGTACAAGCAACAGGTCCACAACCTCACTACCGAACTGGCAAGAATGCGTACTACTCTCACCACCGTCACGGAGGAGAAGAGTCAGACCGCCAACAGACTTGCCCAGCTAGAAGCCGACCTCCACACCAGTCGACAGCAAGAACAGACACACCAGAGCGAGCTCGTGGTAGTACGAAACGAACTTGGAGTGGCACGAGCCGAGGTAGCAGCAACCCAGCTCAGTCTTCAGCAAGCTCGGAAGGACATAGTCGACTCCAACAACCGACTCGACCTACTGCTCCAAGACAACGAAGAGAAGTCTCGACAATTTGCAAGTCGGGAGCTGCAATTCCACAAACTTCGAACGCGCAAGTACCGACTCCAACTCAAGGCAAGAAACCGAATCAAGGTTCTCAAGCACACCCTCAGCACCGACCGCCACCAGCTCAACATGTACCGCAGGCAACTCGACCAAATTCAGCTTGACCATCCGGACTTAGAGATTCCAGCAGTCGACGAAGACGAAGAGAAGGATACAAGCCACCTCGAACCCGACCATTCGCTCTGGGAGAACCAGTCGACTGACGACGACGAGGTCTTGACTACCGACGTCAAGTTGAGTGAGGACGACGACGAAGACGATAGCGAGTCGACCAATGAAGACGAGGATCGAGATCAACAACAAGAAGACCAGCGGACACCACCAGCCAACCCTCCAGACACGGTGCAACAAGAGCCAGCAGCTCAGCACCCTCCTTCTCCACAGCAGCAGCAGGATCAGCAGCACCTAGCACCCGACCAGATGACGACAGCACCTACACCATTGGTAGTCAACACCCCAGTCGATTCACCCGTAATCTCTTCACCACACTCTCTGGGGTTCGACTTTGCAGGAATGCCTCCAGATATCCGTTCACCAGGCATGACCCAGGACTCTAGCGACGTCAACTAGTGACGAGTCGACCATAGTCTGGGTCGACTACTCGACCGCGGGTAATTTTGTCATTCCTCGTGACCATTTTCCCTAGTCGCCTACCGGGGTAGTCTAAAGTCCACAGGAGTGTACTTAGCTCAGAGGGAGGACAATGTTAACCGAATATTCATTGGATATTCCCTTAGGCTAAGAGTAGGCTAGTCTATACCCGGCAGGAATAGACCCGGCAGGCGATACCCGGCAGTACAGGCTGGTACAGACTGGTCGACCCGACTTTTCCGGTCGAGCAGTGTGATACACTGTCAGACCAGTCTCCTATATGTACCTTCACTCTCTTTGAGAGAGGTGTTGCTATACCATTTGTACATCTTCTTGGCAACCTCAGTCGTACTTCGCTCTTGTCTTAACTCTTCTTGTGCGCACTAGTATGTTAGACTACTGCTGTTTCCTGCTCTTGTATCGCTCTTTGTGGTTGTATCTTGGTTAGTTGCAGTAGTCTGTGGATATGCAAGAGCCGACTCACTAGCGTACTGGTGCTTTTTCCTAGCCGACAGTACGTTCTCCTTTGTAGAAACCTCTTACTACTCCTCTCAAACTCTAGTAACTAGTCTAGAATAGAATGGTCTTGTGCGGAGTAGTCTCATTCGTTTAAGGTCGGTTCCTAGAAAACCCCCTTAACATATTCTACAAATGCCAAAAAAAGAGGGGTTAAATATACATAATTTAAATTAATGTTTATGTAAAAAACTAGTGCCTTGTCACACTGTAAATAAATAGCACTCAAATTCTATATGAGATGGAGAAAAGAGGGTTGTGGATGGAAGATTGAGCTATAAATTTTTTCAAATGTATGTTCAAATATGTGGAGAAAAATATCGGTTCCAATTTTTCATTTTTTTTTTTTCATTTTTTTTTTTCATTTTAACAATTTTAAAATGTGTTATTTTTGGTATCACTGAATTTTTCTCTATTTTGAAAAACTTTTTGGATAGACAAATTTTTTTGATGTGTTTGAAAAAGAATTTGTTTAGGTGGCCTTATTTAAAAAAATTCAAATATAGAATCAAACATGGAT
The DNA here is from genome assembly GCA_022496805.1 of Pohlia nutans. NCBI lineage: Eukaryota > Viridiplantae > Streptophyta > Bryopsida > Bryales > Mniaceae > Pohlia > Pohlia nutans. The sequence continues at coordinate 26,976,078 of CM040090.1, forward strand.
TATATTTACATTCAAAGTTTGATCATACTTACATATTTAGTCAAGTTGTTATTAAGATGAGAGTTTTAATACCCAAAATCTTCAAAATAAAATCATTTTGACAAACTAAGATTTTATTCTATGGTTAATATGTGTCTAACTTTAAAAGTTGGTTCGCTTCATTTTTCACTGTGTCATTGCTACATATTTTTTAAATTGGTTTAAAAATTGGTTTTTCCGAAAAAATGCACAATTTACACTAAAGCCGCATTATCACAAAATCCTCAAAATCCTCAAAATCCTAAATTCCTTCAATGTGGTGAACTAGACCATGCAAACACTCTACCTAGTAACACAATGGTGCTTCTGTGCACACACGCTTTCCATAACAATTTCACTATTGAAACAGCTGTGTCAGAATCACTTTGACATGGACCTATGTATCTATTACAGAACGTACAACCGGTACAAGGTGGTGAACGTAGGAACACACAATCCCCACAACGGATTTGCCTCCAAAATGGTCGTGTTGGGTAGCGAGCGCTGACATCACTAGATGGTTCAGTTGTTAGAACCGTCATGTCAAACGTCGACTCAACCCAATCTAGTTATATAATACGCAGGCCATCCATACACACGAGGATGATTATGAAGCCATAATTGCCATGCCGGACTACAACACGTGCCATCCTAGTCTATTATATAACAAATAATAACAAAGAATATGGGCACACAAAAGCAAGGATGGTTCCATTGTAAGAATTATCAAGCCAAACTCCAACACAAGCCAACCTAGTATATTATATGTTTTGAACTATGCATGCAAGCACATCAAAATGGTTCTGCCATAGGAATTGTTGTGTTGGACTCTTGTACGGGCCAACCTAGTCTGTGTGCAATACAGACCTTGTGTGTATGCACCGGAGAACAGTTCCAATGCAAGAATTGTCGTGCGAGACTTTCACATGGGCCAACCTAGTCTTTCATATTCCGTATACAGATTGTGCATGTGAGGACGGTTCTAATTGGAAAATATTACATGCGAGTTCTGCACATGTCGCTTCTATTGCTGAATCGTTACATTAGAAACATTAGGTTGTCGGAACCAAGGCGTGCATTTTGGCAAGCCACAATTTCACATGGTGTTAGGGTGGATCCCCAAAAGAGACCTGCGCCTGCTCTGCAAATAGAGAAGAAATAATTTTACACCATGCTTTGGATTAGAGGACGGGTGCTAGAGTGAGAAGGGGCTTGGCACTTCCTCAAACCAAAAGCTGTTGTTTTTCATAGACCTGCTCTCATTTTTATCATAGGAGAATTAGAGGAGATTGAATAGTGAACTAGTTGTCTATGTTTGCAAGAGCAGACCTGGGTGCTTCATGGGGAGCGGCTCTTACATTAGAAGGAAACTTTGCAGGTTCGGTCCCTGAGTTCCATTCAACTTCCGAGTAATAGATCATCCATTTGTCAAGAAGTCATGCACTTATCTGGATTCAAAGTTTGTACCAACAAGCTGTTTTTGGTCACATATTACATTTATCATTATGTATATAAGACCAACATTTTCCAAAATTCTGCAACAATGAAAACAGGGAACTATTGAACTAAGAGTCTTGGAGACCAAATGCTTACAAAATTTCTTGTAATGTTATTGTTTATGAACATTTTGAGGTTATGGTAGAGTACTGTATAAAACATTTAGTAGCCTTCATGTTCTCTGCCTTTCCTCCATGCATCATCTTGGGACTCCACCTACTTAGCCACTAATTTGGTCTTGTTGGAATATGTTCCACCATCTATTGTGGGTTCAAGGCAGAGCCACTACAAGCTACTGAATGTTGCGTAGTAAGAACGCAGAGTAGGGAAAATTATAAATTCAAGACATTTATTCACAAATCACAATAAGAAAACATGACAAGTTTACCTGACCTAGCAGCCGCTCATCATAGACATTAATTCCCAACATCAGATGATTATTCCTCCGTCTCTCTTTTATACTAATTAACATCATTATACTAAGTAACTTCGAAGGACATCATTCACAAATTTCGGCACATCTTGAAGGCCAGTTGATGCAGTCATGAATACTCTCTCCATTGTACTGCAAGTGAAACTCTACATGATGCTCGTAATCCTGATCTCTAAAGTCTCCAAAACCACAATTTTTCAAATCTTTCAATTTGCTTACAAAACTAATTTGATAATGATGTGCAAATTAATGTTGTAATTTATTCTAAAATATGTCACTTTTCCAGCACCAAAATTGCCAGGACTTCCATCTCAAAGCCTCAAGAGTCAAGATGGTATTTGCAGGTGCCCTGAACAAATTGGACTTGAATAACGGATTTGTAAATCTCTTATTCAAATTGGACTCGCAGGTAGGGAAATGAGTTTCAGAGGGAGGACCGGTCACTGGAATTAACCCCCAAAGGACCAAGAAGCCCAAACTGGGCCTCACGTTTTTTTTACAGCGGTTTTGAGTAGGTTCTATATAGACTTCCTTTTTTTCAAATTTGTTTGTCTTTTTACCAACATATATGCATTGTTCTTCATTGATTCCAGTGATATAAAATTCACTCTCATCTCAGTTGTTTTTTTTTTTTTTCAGAATATGATCAATTGAATTTGTCATTTCAAAACAATGAATCCTTAGTCCTTCAGGGGTTGATTTAGTTATGCACATGATTGTGGACAGTTTAATTGGTTATGAACAGTGGACGTCACAGGAGGTCCTGATTGTTATGGCCCATTCACACCAGCCCCCTGCCACTGTTGCATTTGCGTGCTTGAAAGGATGGGAGGTAAAAATGAAGAAACAAAAAAATATTCACATCTTTGTCCTTTCCTGCTGCAACTACTATTGAACCACTGTGCAACTGCGTTACAGTGCGGCAACTATAGACACGTTCGTTTTTTTACATTGTGTTGCTTCCTAACATGCGGCACTGGAGAAATTCCTCTTCATATATTTCATATTTTTCTTTTGACCTCATATTCCTTCAAAGTTATCTGACGCATGCGTGCGTGTGGCACAGTTGGTGGATGTGAATGGGTCTGGTCCAGTGATCCCAGAACCACTATATGTCATCTAGAACATTATGCGACTTCCCACATAAACGGTATCTACTTTTGCTAGGTACCCAGTGCATACAATACTCACAATACCTCTGTAATATCCGGCAATACCGTTGATATATTAAGGTGCTACCATGATGATATCCGCGGATATCACCTCAAGAAGTTGCTACATATTTATATCATGATGAGCATTCTCGCTACATTTCCATTTCCATTTTTTTTCATTTTCTTTCTGTATGTTTAGCAGCCCCATTTTTTTGGGTAGAAATCCAGCTAATTTCAGCCAGTTTTGAGATCACTGGTTTGGTCCAGAAATGATCTAAATGATGATGTTGAATTCATACGTAGACAGTTGTTAAGGGAAAACATGCTCGCGTAATAAACGACTAGCAAGGGTTTCTAATTCTTCCTTCTTTTCCACGAGTCCACTCGATCAATTAGCATGATGACCTGCAACGTGATAAATATATATTCTAAGCCTGTTCGCGATCGCAATTGTGTAGGTTTCTAGACGATTACTCCTCGGAAGACTACGAGGATGTGGATGTCAACGACTCGCAGCATCAGACTTGGCTGGAAGTACCTTCCCAGTTCTCGAACAGCGAGTCGGATCATGAAGTCCTCTCGGATGCAGTGGAAGCAGAGCCTGTCATTAAAGCAGAACATGCAGTCGAAGGAGATGCGATAGAATCTGAGTCTGCGGAAGCAACAACCCTCACCCCACTGGTGACATGGAACACACTGACAGCCATGGAATCGGTCACGGAGGCAACAGTAATCCGGATTCACCAGCGCCAAGACTGGGAGACGATGAAGTGTGAGGGGTCCAGCCGGGCGTTCATGTGCGGCACCATGCTGAAGAATTGGATCGAACGCTTCCTCTTCGAGATTGCGCGCCTTAGGATCCGTTTCTACCGCTCTATTGCAACAGCGTTTCGCAAGGCCAGCAGCTGGGCGACCCGATGGGCGACTCAGAAAGATAAAGATGAATGAATGATTCATTTGTAGAAGCAGTGTGGATCATGCATATCTTAGATTGCCATTGAAGCTGTACGTTAATTGCCTTCTGTATGTATTGGCGCATGCACATATGTTTAGTGTACATTGAATTGGATCGATGAATTCGCTTGATGTACGTCGACCAGCTGCAGCTGTTCTTCAGGTTCGTCAATTACACATAATTTTGAAATTTTGATCAGGCTTGCCAGGGACTTCAGGTCTCATGCAGAATATATGGAGACATAGAGAATTAACATAAGTGTGGAGTAGTACAGACTGTTAATTTCAACGCCACGTACGATACATGTATCTCGATTTCTTCAGAGATGGAATAATGAAAGTGGTGGATTATGTAATTGAATGTTCTTTATTTAATGTTGCTTGGTCGTAGCTTCAGGCTAGTGTGCATGTTCAAGCAAGCAGCAAGTTGAACTCAGAAAGATTTAGAGAGGGAGATAACTACAGGATTCCCACATGGGAAACGCGGACAAATTTCCCATAATTGTAACTTCCCCAATCATCCCAAGAAAGTTATGTCAATTGTGGAAATTTTGTCCACTTCCCATATGAAATCCCATGTGGGAATGTCTTTAGAACTGACAAAAGTACTTCTCGATCTTGCCTCGGCCATGCACTTGTTTTCATGAGTTGTGCATATTCTTCTTGTGACAATGCACTTGTTTACCCCTTTAAGGGTTAACTGAACGATCTGCATATATGCAACCATGCAGGAGTGGCAAACCAGTGAAACAAACCTTGCTAACACAGAGAGATAAATACAAGATTCCCATACGGGAAATGCGGACATATTTCCCACAATTGTATCTTTCCAAGATCGAAAATACACTAGAATCATCCCAGGAAAGTTACAATTGTGGAAATTTTGTCCCACTTCCCATATGAAATCCCATGTGGGAATTTCATTATTTTGCCCCGTGTAATAGAGTTCTTTCATTTTTTGTGATCTGCAGATATATTCAATTAAATGTGCAAAGCTCCAAGACCAATGACTGCTACAGAGCTAAGTTTTCAGACGGTCGTCTGCCATCTGAAAAAAATAGGCAATAGGCAATAAATATGATCATATTATTAACCCCTAAACGTCACAGCGTCCAGAAACTGGATCATGAACGGATTCAAAGTCCTGTAACTTTTTCATGCAATGTGGGATGACTTTCATCCAAGTCACCTTTGCAAGCCTATTAACCCCTAAGCTCCCGAGCGACCATTTTCTGGTCGCTGCCCGGAAAAACGGGCTGCCCGGAACAAAAAAATCTTTTTTTGAAAAAATAAAAAATATTTTAAAATACTACATCAAGTCTACTTTCCAACCCAATTTGAATTATGGCAATCCGAGTTAAACTCCACCCGGGAGAATTTTTCAAAGTAGATCACCTCAACATTGTCTTAGTGTTACAAAATTTGCTATTTCGGGAAAGTAATGATGATTCCTCCATCGTTTCTCTTGCTTTTTTGAAGTTTACGATAGATAGCCCAACTTTAACCAATCGTACTAAATTTTGAACTCTAAAATTGAAAATTATAATTTATACAAATTTTCGAAGGTTAATGCTTTTAAATTCATTAAAAAATGATCTAAAGATTATTTAGGAAGTTTGACCGTATGGATAATTTGTAAAGATGATACTCTACATTTTGTCTATTGAACCAACCTTCATCAAACATATGGAAGGCACATATTATAACACATCTATGTTTTGTCCAATACCCCTCGGGCTTTTAGGGGTTAAGTTCTCTACCAATGAGAGTAAATCTCTTGTGATGGGGAGAGGTCCATAATATTGTAGAGGCCTCCAAATGCAAATATGTCAAATTTGTTGGGTAGATTTCATGCATGCAATGGTCCTTTCATGTACACTTATTGTACATTTGAGTCATGCTAAAATCTATTTTTCAGGCTAACATCTACTTGCGTTCAAAGGATCGGTACGTTAAGGGGTTAACATAAACATACTGCAATGGAATGGCTTCTACAGGGGGCAAGCACAATAAATTAAGTGTACCACAATTTAAGTGGAATGCTCAAATTGTTAAATGATTCATGCACACAAAAACATCAAATTTGTGTGGTGATTTTCGGTTAACTTTTTTTCTAGGCATATAGGGCGTTTGTATGGTACAGTCCACTAGATGACTAGAATTCTTGACATTGTGCACTCTTTTTAAGATTTTGGAAATTCAAAAAATCCATTCCGCAGAATTAAAATATCTTTGTGAAATCTAAAGTAGTAGGATGAATTGTACCGATAATAGAGAAATTTTTTTTGATAAAGAATTGAAAAATTGGCATTATATTTTAATGGAGGATGAAACAAAGGGAAATATCTTTGTGAAATCTAAAGTAGTAGGATGAATTGTATCGATAATAGAGAAAATTTTTTTGATAAAGAATTGAAAAATTGGCATTATATTTTAATGGAGGATGAAACAAAGGGTTAACCAATGCACTGTCATAGTCAAGAAGAACATGTACTCCAAATTTTAAAAGAGAAAGAGAAAAGAGGGTTGTGAATGGAATTTTGAGCTATAAAATTTTCTAGTGTTCAAATATGTGAAGAAAATTATCTTTCAATTCTTTTTTAAAAAATTGAATTTATTGAAGTTTCAAATTTTAAAGTGTATATTATTTTTGGGAGGAATGAATTGTTTCTCTATTTTTTTAAACTTTTTTGATGGTTTTCTTTTTTGAATGTACTTAAGAATGAAATTTTGTAGGTTGGATTAGTTTTAGAAATTTTAATATAGAATCAAACGCGAACTATATTTACATTCAAATTTTATTCATAAATTGGTAAAACTATTATTAGAATGGGAGATTTGATACTCAAGATCTTCAACATAAAATCATTTTAACATTCTAGAAGTTTATTATTTTTATTAATACGTACATAAATTTAAAAGTTGGTTCACTCATTTTCCATTGAATCATTGCTACATAATTCTTAAATTGGTTTGAAAGTTAGCTTTTTAAACAAAATGCTCAAAGTGCACATTTGACCACCTAGTTGGTGAACCGTACCATACAAATGCCCTATGCTTGTGTTCCTAACATGCATAAGCATTGTGAGAATGTGATTTTAGGCCAAGAATCAAACAACCTTTAGAGTTTGAAATCATAACATTGAAATGAATCATAGTAAATTGTAGATTTCTTGTTTTACATTAAACGAGGAGGGAATTCGAATGATTATGGTTTGGTTAATGTTCATTGTCCACTGTAATGATAAATGGTAGTACTACATGATGACTCCTCTCAAGTTTTTGTACACAATTTAAAAAAAACTATGGTTCAAAAGGTTTAAAACACTAATTTTTCAAACTCACTTTTGAATACTATTTAAAGTAGTTTTTCATGATTTTATATTTTTATTTGAAGAGCGAGTGCGGTGCTTGTACAGCGAAAGAGTTGTAAATGCAGGAAATCAATTGGCGGAATGAAAGTGAAATTGAAGCAAAACAAGTGCATCTCACGAGGTCCTGGCAAAATTCCAAGAAGTCACAGTGTGCCTTGGATGGCTCCTGGCAAAATTGCAACTGCCTAGACTTCATTTCGGTTCCCCCATGGCAAAGCACCGCCAATAAGTAATCACGTGTAGGCGAATTGGCCTCTTTTGGATGAATATCGTTACACATACATTTTGCAAGGTCTCATCTGTTGGTGCTTTCTGGTTAAATATCGCCAAAAAAAAATGCTCTCTAGTGTTACATCACCCTTCTAAACTCAAATATACTTTCTTAAAACCGTCAACATTTTCCATTTTAAAAAACTATATGTTTAAGCAAACTATTTGGACAAGTGTGGGAAAAGTGTGACTACGATAATCATGCCTTGAAAAAAGCCATCACATTGATAATGCCTTGAAAAAAGCACAGAAAAGCACCACTAACAACTTAGGTGGTTCGTATTAGCTTGAATGGACCTTGACCGCCTCACAAATTAAACCTGCGTTGCGAGAACGATGGAGGTGGTCCATCTGGGGATTTATTGCTGAAACTTTAAGCTTGACTTGCACTCGATGCCGCATTCCTCCTTCGCATCAATTCTCGGCTCACGCCGGAAAGACTCTGGTAGTCTGTCTCCAGGGAACTTAGGTGCTCCTCGCTCTGCGCCAATCCTCGGGCAATGACAGCGCGCTCATCGGCATGCTCTTCTTGCACGCGACTCAGCCTTTCGCGGAGCAGCTGCACCCGGTTCAAATCTTCCCCAGGCAACTGCGTTTGCGTTTCTGCAGGTGTGATATTGGACTGAGCTGTGGCCAAGGGAGCGGGACGTGTGCCTGCATGGGTAATATTGCTGGCTGGTGCTGCATCGCCTTGTGATGGCTCCGCTCTCGTTTCGGCGTAGATGGAGATGACGTTGGCTTCCAAGGTGACAGGGGCTCTGCACACAGGGCATGCCCGTTTGGCCATGACCTCCACCCACGTGTGCAGGCATGGCCAGCAGAAGAAGTGACCGCAGGTAGACAGTGCACACTGGCTCTCTCGATTCCTGAAAGCAGATGTTGCATCCCCAGGGTGGAAGAATGTTGTTCTCTGGCTCTCGTGACTCTGCCATCGCTGCTTGCTGAAAAAGCCAACTCCACAGTCAGAGATCACGTTGGTGATCGAGTCATTTGCTTTTCACTGTAACTCATTAAGAAAAAATGTAGAAACATATGTACCTTGTAGAATCACTCACACGAAGATCTAGCGAATAATTCATTAGAGAGGATCATAAAAAGAAAAGCATGAATTATAAAGATTCACAAAGGAACTCGTACCTGAGGGTGTGTGGCTAGGATCGGAGAAGCCCCACCACAATCCAGATCGCCGGGAAGCTGTGATAAGAAAATGAAAAATTTATGCATGTGAGCTCCGATTTATACCCATGCACGAGCTACCGAGGCTAGCTTCAAATACCTTGCTTGGTTTCAACAGTGATTATGGTGATTCAAGTAATCCAGTCCTCGGCAGGCAGGCCACTCAGGAGCACCACACCAGATTCAGCAAAGGTACTGCAGCGTTGCTACCGAGGCGTGACGTACGTGTATCCATTGCTCGACAGGAGACACTCAGGGCTTCGACCACCAACTGCATTTAATTAATTTCCTTCTCCAAGGTAGTGGCATTTGTCTGGGATCCGAGTTTGTGAATGAGAATAGAGTGTGAAATTTGAGTTCAGTGTCAACGTTAACAAATAGAAAAAATCACAATGTAAGGTTGTCTCATATATTTTTTTGACACCTCAATAATTATGTAATTATTTGAATTTTCAAACTTGAGATCATATATGAAGAAACCTAATATTGACAACAAGGTTTTTTTCGGCTTCTTGGAGCTGAACACCCGTGTCATAGCCCATTTATAGTGGTTTAAATCTAAAGGGACCGCCCTCCAGTGTTTGCATGGCGTACTGCTACAGCGCCCAAAAAAGAAAAGCCCTTGATTCAAATTGGTCTGGCAAGTACAAAATGAGTTCCAAAGGCAGGACCAGTCACCTAGGAACTAATTAAGTTATGTGGTTGTGGACAGCTTGAATCCCTGTGAATGACGATCATCACAAGAAGTCTTGATCGTCAGTCTGGTGAAGAAGGAACTCAGTGAGTCTCGCAAATCGGGTAGTAACTACATGTAGAGGCAGTAGAGCGGGAGGAAGAGCCCCATTTAAGCGCCACACGGCTCACGCCATCCCTCACTTTGATTTGCTTCATTCATTCTCTACAGTCTGTCAGCTTCTCGCTTTTCGTCTCTCACTGCTGCCAGTTACTAGCTAGCATCTCGGGAGCGCCGTGAGTTAAGTTTTTGATTTTTCACTATGACGGATTCTCCGTAAGCATGCACGACCTTCCTTCGCCTTTTCTCTGGCTTGGAATAATTAGGTTAATTATTTTTGCGGCATGCAGTACGTTTTCTACATGTGCTGGATCTTCACAATGTTGTCTTGCTCGTGCATTATACGGCTGCGTTGACTTGCTTAGCCCCATCTGCTTTTGTGCCATGATCCATTTAATCGTCATGGATTGCGGGCTTCACATATATAGCCTCATGGAATCTTGCTAGCGTGCTATTTACCTTCATGGTTTACTTACAAGCGACTAAATCGGCTCGATCTATTTACACACGTGTTCACTTTTTGAAAACGCCCTAAGTTGAGTAATGTAATGTACAAAATGGAACTCATAATTAAAGAATGGAAGAAACGGTCTAAATGATGCCAATAAATACTTTCCCCAAGCTAGTTGTACGTCCGGTCAATTGAAGGGAGAACATGCTCGCAATGAACTACTAGAATTTATGGTAATTCATTTGTCTTTTCCTCAATCAATTGGCAAGATGACGGCGGTCGACTGTTACATTCTGAGCCTGTTTGCGATTGTGTAGGTTTCTAGACGATTACTCCTCGGAAGACTACGAGGATATGGATGTCAACGACTCGCAGTATCAGACCTGGTTGGAAGTACCTTCCCAGTTCTCAAACCGCGAGTTGGATCATGAAGTCCTCTCGGATGCGGTGGAAGCAGAGCCTCCCCTCAAAGCAGAATATGCAGTCGAAGGAGATGCGATAGAATTTGAGTCTGCGGAAGCAACAACCATCACCCCACTGGTGACATGGAACACACTGACAGCCATGGAATCGGTCATGGAGGCAACAGTAATCCGTATCCACCAGCGCCAAGACTGGAAGACAATGAAGTCTGAGGGGTCCAGCCGGGCGTTCATGTGCGGCACCATGCTCAAGAATTGGATTGAACGCTTCCTCTTCGAGATTGCGCGCCTTCGGATCCGTTTCTACCGCTCTATTGCAACAGCGTTTCGGAATGCCAGCAGCTGGGCGACCCAATGGGCGACTCGGAAAGATAAAGATGAATGAATGATTGTACACGCACGCACGCACTGTGGATCATATATATCTTAGATTGCCATTGATACCGTCAGTTTGCCTTCTGTATGTAGCGCGCACACATGTTTAGTGGTGTACATCGAGTTGGATCGATGAATTCTCATGATGTACTTTGACAAGCTGCTCTTCGGTTTCGTCAATTACACATAATTTTGAACTTTTGGTCAGGCTTGCCAAGGACTTAATTAAGGTCTCCTGCAGAATATATGGAGACATAGACAATTAATATGTACATGTGGAGTAGTACTGTTTCAACGCCACGTACAATACACGTATTTCAATTCTCTAGAGATAGAATAATCGATCAGTGGTGGATTATCTGTTTGGTTGTACATTATTTTATCTTGCATAGTCGTAGCTTCAATCGGGCTAGTGTGCATGTTCAAGCAAGCAACAAGTTGAACTCAGAAAGATTTAGTATTGACAGAAGTACTTCTGGATCTTGCCCCGGCCATGCACTTGTACGTCGTACCTACGTAATTGGAGTGGCTTGTTGATAATTTCTACATACATAATTTTGAGATATAGATGTGTTTAATGTCTTATTCTTGCAGGTAGCTGATGATAATTTGGAAGTAGTTAACCCCTAAACGTCCTCACAAAGAGACTCCAAATTTGGCAGTCTTACAATCTTAAGATGTATTATAAAATGGAACTAAGAGGGATGTTTTGAACTTGATTTATGAATAAAAGTTTTACATCTTGAATTTTGGATTCTATCCATATGGTTAGGTTTATGATTGCTGACACCTATATTTTTGTGTGAAATTTGAAATTGAAAAATGATTTTATTTTTTTCTATTTGATTATGAATAAGATATTGACAATTTGTAGATGAAATTTGTTGTGATTGGTGAAATTTAATACTCTAAGTGTATTGATTTTTGGAGATTTTTGGTTGCTTAATTTTATGCGTTTATTTGTTCAAAGCCCATTTAGATTAAAAACTTTGAAATTTTTTGTGAATCATTACAACATGAAACAAAGCATAAAATCTTCACAAATAATCCCTTTCTAATCGCATCACACATGCATGAAACTATCTTATCATAGAATTTTGTAGTATTTCTTTTTCTTGCATAAAAATGCATGATGGATGAGAAGACGCTTCATGCCTGTTTCTTATTTCTTTTAAGGGTTTTTAAGTAGTTCTCACTTACACTTCCTTTTGTTGAAGTTTTTTTGTTTTTTTTAACAACACAAGCAATGTTCCTCACTGATTCTGGTGATATAAAATTTGGTCCCAGGCATCCTAAATACACTATTGATAACATAAAATGAAGTGATTGAATTTGTCATTTTAAAACCATGAATTCTTGGGCCTTTTAACCCTTAAACGCCTGAATGACCAATTTTGGTTGAGCATATTTTGCTGCAGCTGAAATGCAATTTTGGCCATCGAGATGATACTTTTTGAAATTGAGCTTAACTAACAAAATGTAGCTTACAGAGTCTAGTTTCCACTCCATTTTGAAATTTTGAAAAATTCCTAAAATTGAACAATTTATAGCAATTACAAGTTGTGGGTGTATTACCGTGGCACCTCCACAATGTTCTACGGTTTTAGGTTTTTCCACTGTATTTTTAAACTTAGAAATATTTTTTGAGCACGGTAAACAAACTAATGTTTTTATTTGTAATTTACACATTTGGCAAGTTTTTTGTATTTTAAAAATATAGTTTATAATTGATGTGAATTTTCTTTGCTTTTATCACTTCGAAAAATCATCATAATTTAAATTTTGCATTAACAATTTTGAAAAATTCATATATTGTAGTTGACATTTGGTTTCATGTAGGAAAAATATGAAATTTAATTTTTTATTCAATAATAATGATGAAAGATGGCCGCATACAGTCTAAAGTTTTTCCACCACGGTAATAGGGTCAGGCATTTAAGGGTTAAGGGTAAACCGAACGATTTTCATATGCAACCATGCTGGAGCGGCAAACAAGCGAAACAGCCCTTGCAAATGGACATCTCTCAGTTTTTGAGATCTGCAGCTTTTCTCACATTCAATTATTTAAATGCCCAAAGCTCTAAGACCAATGACTGATATAGTGATATGGAGCTAAGTCTTCAGATGGTCGTCTGAAAATTTTGCCACTTTCGTGAGTTTTGGCAAACAGGCAACAAATATGATCATTATATAAACATGAACATACTGCAATGGCAATGACTTCTACAGGGGCAAGGACTAAAAAGTGTACCACAATTTAACCCTTAGTGCCCAGTGTTGTTTGGAGAAACCCCATGTTTTTGGGTGATGTTTTCTTAAAACTCTCAATGTCCAAATTAGGGATACCATTAATAGTATCCAATAGTATGAATGTAAGCTTAGATTAATGAAACAAGTGTTGGTAAAATCTTGGTAAGATCGGACCGTTGGATTGGAAGATTATAGTACGTCTTTGAATCGTATAATGAACACTCAAAATGAGATTTTGGGGGCGGGCTCAGGGTGTGTGACTTCATGATTAAATAGAATTTGGGTAAATTTTCAAAAATGAAAGTGAAGATGTTCAGCAATGACCTGTGCCGACACCTCTCCATTGCAATCTTTCATGTCAAGAACGAACTTATACATAATTATTGTGAATTTTATAAGTAGGAGTGACTTATCCATGTACGGTTTAGGACAAAATTTATACGTTCAAATGAAAAAGGAGTTGGTACACTCGTTGGTACATTGATCAAGATCGGACTACATAACTACACTAGCAGAACATGAACAAGAGAACAATCCAAAAAAAAAAAATTACAAGATAACAAACTTTTAGACACAAGAAATACTACATAGTATGTGTGTTGTATTTGTAACTAAACTATTTGCTGCATTTAGGGGTATTGCAGTATTTTGTGTTTTGTACGTAGGTGTTTGGATTGCTAAGAAAGTCAGATTCCAAAATTATTTTTTTGCATTATTTGGATAATATATCAAAAGTTACACATCTAAACTTCAAACACCAGACTGAGATGATTCACATTTCATTTTCTAATGATCTAGTGACCACTTTGTGGTTATCTGGGCACTAAAGGGTTAAATGGCCGATGTTGAAATTGGTAAATGATTCATGCACACAAAATCATCAAATTCGTGCAGTGATTTTTGATTAAATTTTTGTTTTGGGCATACAGGGCATTTGTATAGTACGTCCACTAGAAATCTTGTCATTGTGCATTCTTTCTAAGATTTAAGAAATTTGAAAAATACATTCCGCAGAAAGAAAAATATTTATGTGAAAACTAAAGTCGTACAGGATGGACTTTCTCAGGGTCTTGGTGAAATTCCAACAAGCCACAATGCACCGTAGATGAGCTCCTTGCAAAATTGCGACCACCCAACATTCATTTCGATTCCCCCATAGCAAAGTACCGTCAACGCGTAAACGCATTTAGGCAAAATTGGCCTCTTTTGGATGAATATCATTACACATGCATTTTGCTACGTCTCATCTGTTGGTGCTTTCTCGCAAAATATCGCTAGAAAAAATGCTCTAGTGTTACAACACCCTTCTAAACTCACATATTACTTTCCTTAAAAATCTCAACATTTTTCATTTATTGAGACTTTATGTTTAAGCAAATTATTTCGACAAGTACTGGAAAAGTGAGACTACATGAGGAATCCATATTCACAAGGACAGACCATAATCAATTTCTTTTTAGTACAAAACTATTCTAAATTTTAAAACCTTAATTTTGTTTAATCACCAAGCACCTAAGTATGCTTCAAAATACTATCTCTTTTGCAAAGGAGCTCTTTTACAAGAACCTTTCTTGTTTATTTCGTCAAGTTAGGGCTTCTTTGCAAGCTTATTTCATGATATAGATGCACTATACATTAAACTTATTTGAAGGCTTATTCAATCAAGCCTTATTTGATTCTCCTTACAGGAACCAGCGCTTAACTCTCAGCACCGATATTAGAAACAAAAATTACACATAAGAGCCTACTCACACTTTCTCACTTCACTGCAATGTACAGACACCTTGTGTAGATGCAATTGGCCTACATTACTCCGCAGGCGTTAAGTTGGATGCAGAGACGATCGACATAGATCTCAAAAATGATGGTAAGTCTGTATGTACAAAGCCATGAGAAGACGCTCCATGAATCTCCAGAGCTAGGAGCCCTCACTCGCAAAAGAGTTTAACTTGGGCCAACCCGGCGCCCCATGCTGGCGCTCGCTCGTGACCGCCTCACAATTAAACCCGCGTTGCAAGAACGATGGAACTGGTCCATCTGGGGATTTATTGCTGAAACTTTAAGCTTGACTTACACTCGATGCCGCATTCCTCCTTCGCATCAATTCTCGGCTCACTCCGGAAAGACTCTGGTAGTCTGTCTCCAGGGAACTTAGGTGCTCCTCGTTCTGCGCCACTCCTCGGGCAATGGTAGCGCGCTCATCGGCTTGCTCTTCCTGCACGCGACTCAGCCTTTCACGGAGCAGCTGCATCCGGTTCAAATCTCCCCTAGGCACCTCCGTTTGCGTTTCTGCAGGTGTAATACTGGACTGAGCTGTGGCCGAGGGAGCTGCATGGGTAGTGCTGCTGGCTGGTGCTGCAGCGCCTTGTGATGGCTCCGCTCTCGTTTCGAAGTGCACGCGGACCACGTTTGCTTCCAAGGTGACAGGGGCTCTGCACACGGGGCATGCCTGTTTGGCCATGTCGTGCACCCACGCGTGCAGGCATGGCCAGCAGAAGAGGTGGCCGCAGGTGGTGCACACTGGCTCCCTCGAATCCTCGAAGCAGATGTTGCATCCCCAGGGTGGAAGAATGTCGTTCTCTGGCTGTGGTGACTCTGCCATCGCTGCTTGCTGAACAGACCAGCCCCTCATGGATTACACTGGTGAATTTATTTTTAATCTCTGTAGCTCATACAAGAATTGCAGAAATCCGTAGTTACCATGCAGAATCACTTGCACAGGAATCACTCAAACGAAGATCCAGACGGGTCGACATCATTGCGGGTAGCCCATTACAGATGATCATCAAACAAAGCATGAATAATGTTCAAAGGCTTAACAAAGATCAAGGAAAAGACACTCGTACCAGAGGGTGTGTAGCTTGGATCGGAGAAGCCAGAGCACAATCCAGGTCGCCGGGAAGCTGTGATAAGAAAACATTTGCAAAATTTATGCATGTCAGAGCCCTCCGAGATGTACCCATGCACTAGCTACCGAGGCTAGCTTCAAATACCTTGCTTGGTTTCAACAGTAATAATGGTGATTCAAGTAATCCAGTCCTCGGCAGGAAGGCCAGGAGCACCACACCAGATTCAGCAAAGATCTAGCAGCAGCGTAGCTACCGAGGCATGACGTACGTAGTACGTGTATCCATTGCTTGACAAGTGACACACAGGGCTTCGACCACCGACTGCATTTGATTTCCTTCTCCAAGGTAACCGAACCTGAAAGTGGCATTTGTTTGAGATCCCAGCTTGTGAATGAGAATAGAGTGAAATTTGAGTTGAGTTTGTTAACAAATAGAAAAGAATCACAATGGAAGTTGTCTCATTTTTTTTTGACACTTCAATAATCATATATGTAATTATTTGAATATTCAAATTTGAGATCACATATAAAGAAACCTAATGTTGACAACATGGTTCTATTCGGCTTCTTGGAGGTGAACACTTGTGTCATGGCACATTCATAGTGGTTTAAATCTAGAGGGACTGCCCTCCATTGCTTGCATGGCGTACTGCTACGATGCCAAAAAACAACCTTGATTCAAATAGTCTCGCACGTAGGAAATGAGTTCCAGAGGCAAGACCAGTGACCAAATATACATGATTGTGGACAACTTGAATCATTGTGACCGATGATCATCACAGACAGTCTCGATTGTCAGTCTGGTGAAGAAGGAACTCAGTGAGTCTCACAAGTCGGGTAGACTTAACTACATGTAGAGGCAGTAGAGCTCGAGGTAAGGGGAGGAAGAGCCCTATTTAAGCGCCACACGGCTCACGCCATCCCTCACTTTGATTTGCTTCATTCATTCTCCACAGTCTGTGAGCTCCTCGTTTTTCATCTGTGCTATCTCTCTTACTTGCTAGCATCTAGGCAGCGCCGTGAGTTCAGTGTTTGGTTTTTTACTATGATGGATTCTCCGTAAGCATGCATGACCTTCTTTCGCCTTTATTCTGGCTTGCAATAATTTGATTAAATTTTGTGCGGCAAGCAATACGATTTTTTGCATGTGCTGGTCCTTTACATCGTTGCCTTGCTCGTGGATTATACGAATGCGAAGACTAGCTTAGCCCAATCTGCTTTTGAGCCATGATTTATTCAATCGTCATGGATTGCAGGCTTCACATAGCTTCATGAAATCTTGCTAGCTTGCAATTTACCTTCATGGTTTACTTACAAGCGTCTAAATCGGCTCGATCTATTTATACATGTTTGTTTGTTGAAAACGCCCTGGCTTGAGATAAGTAATGTAATGTATAAAACGGGACGTATAATAAAAGAATGGAAGAAACGGTCTAAATGATGCCGATGAATACGTTCCCCAAGCTAGTTGTACGGTCGATAAAGTGGAGGGACATCATGCTCGCAATGAACTACTAGGGCTTCATATAATTCATTTGTCTTTTCCTCGATCAATTGGCAACATGACAATGGTCGACTGCTATTATTCTGAGCTTGTTTGCAATTGTGTAGGTTTCTAGACGATTACTGCTTGGAAGACTACAAAGATGTGGACAAGCAACGTGTATCCGTCGCTTACTTACTTATTACTTACTTACTTAATTAACTTTTCTTACTTAACCATTTTACTTACATAACCATCTTCCTTACTTAACAAAGTTACTCACTTAACCATCTCATTTACTTAACCATCTTACTTAACAATCTTACATACTTATCTAACAATCTTACTTATTTAACCATCTTACTCACTTAACCATCTTACTTACCTAACGTATTTACTTACTCAACAAACTTACTTACTTAACCATCATACTTATTTAACCATTTTACTTACTTAACAATCTTACCTAAGGTCCATCTTACTTACTTAACCATCTTAGTTAATTACTTAACCATCTTACTTACGTACTTAACCATCTTACTTCCCTAACTATCTTACTTATTTAACCATCTTACTTATTTAACCATCTTACTTACTTAACCATCTTACTTACCTAACCATCTTACATACTTAACGAACTTACTTACTTAACTATCTTACATATTTAACCATCATATTTCCTCCATTTTACTTACTTAACCTTCTTACCTAACCATCTTACTTACTTAACCAACTTACTTACGTACTTAACCATCTTACTTCCCTAACCATCTTACTTCCCTAACCATCTTACTTCCCTAACCATCTTACTTCCTTAACCATCTTACTTCCTTAACCATCTTAGTTACTTAACCATCTTACTTAACTAACATACTTACTTACTTAACGAACTTACTTACTCAACCATCATACTAACTTAACCATTTTACTTACTAAAGAATCTTACCTATTCATCTTACTTATTTAACCATCTTACTTACTTAACCATCTTACCTAACCATCTTACTTACTTACTTACTTAACCATCTTACTTCCTTAACCATCTTACTTACTTAACCATCTTACTTAACTAACATACTTACTTACTTAACGAACTTACTTACTCAACCATCATACTAACTTAACCATTTTACTTACTTAAGAATCTTACCTATTCATCTTACTTATTTAACCATCTTACTTACTTAACCATCTTACCTAACCATCTTACTTACTTAATTACTTAACCATCTTACTTCCTTCACCATCTTACCTAATCATCTTACTTAACTTTTTTACTTAACTATCTTACTTAACCATCTCACTTAACCATCTCACTTAACCATCTTAACCATCATAGTTTCACCAAATATTACCCAAATAGCACGAAAAAATAGCGTGAAAAAAGCTGGGTAGTTGGGAAAATTGAAAAAAAACCACTATTGTAGTGTTGTCTACATGTGCAGGAGCGGCAAAACAATCCTTGCAAATAAACTTCTCTCAGTTTTTACAACCAGACTTCTCTCAGTTTTTACAACCAGACTTCTCTCAGTTTTTTGTGATCTGCAGATCTTATGACATTCAAGTGGGCAAGGTCCTGAAATCTATGATCAAGTGATACAGAGCTAAGTTTTGAGATGGGCCTCTAAAACTTTTGTCAGTTTTTTCAATATAACAAACGGCTAGTCGCAGAGTCCATGCCTTAGTATTTATCCCATATTTATTTTGAGCTCGGGGAAGTTACTCTTTGTGTCTTTTGAGTATCATGTGTGAACAAAGGGTATTTAAAAATACCCTAAAACTTAAAGTAAATCTTACTATAAATAATAATGTTATGAGAATGTTTTACTTTTATTCTTGTAAACAATTTTGAGCATCCTATATTAATGTAAATCATTTATAAAATCTGCATTCAAAGAATTATTTGGACCCAATTTTTGTTTGCACATTGTTACGTAATATTTAGAAGTGATCTCCCCGAGACTTTAATTGCTTTATTTTTACTGTCCAGTTGTGTAACTCCTTAAAACATAGCATTTTTATAGTCTCTTCTTGTGGGGCAGGGACAACAAATATGACATTGACATATACATACTGCAATGGTAATGGTTTTTGCCAAGCAAGGTTTTCATGTTTGAATTTTTTTTTCCAACTCGTCGTATTAGACATTAAATGTTGGTTGTCTAATTAGACAAGTATCAAATATGTTCAACAACTTGAATGAAACTTTCCTAAATATCCAAGAATATCCAAGAATATTCTAAATATGTTCTAAAATATGATTGTTTGACAGACGGGGAGGTGTATAAGTGTATTACACATCTTTGACATCCTGATCAACACTTAGTTTGTTTAGTGGTCAAATAAGACAATCTTGAATTCTACCCTTACTAGGAGGTGTCACAATTCGCGACTTTTGTCCCGTAAGAGTATGCAAATTTGGAAACAAGACTCAAATCTCACAGCTAGGGCTACTACTTTTGCACGCAATTATTGGCTCGAAAATTGGCTCAATTGTGTTAGACTTCATTTTAAAAGTAAAATTGAGATTTTGCATCACAACCTTAAACTCTAACACCTCCTATTTTGGGCTTCCGAATGGCAAACAAGTTCAAGGTTTTGATGTAGAAAGTTGTAACAAACATGCAATTGTGCGTAAAAAATTTCATCGCTGATTGTGCTAATTCCATTCATGTGAATTTTCCATGGTCTGAAATTCATTCATGCATTGGCAATACACATGCCTATCAATTCACAAATAAAATTGAGTAATTGGTAATCGTCCATGAATTGCTCAAAGAATGTTATGTGATGGCAATTTAATTCATTTAGTGACCGTCATTAACAAAAGTCTACAGATTGAGTCTGTGTACATTATTCTTAAATCATGTCAATGCACTTGACCCTTATTTACATCGTCGCAATTTACTTCAAAATAGAATCCCAAGCATCAACACATGAAGCTGAAGCACCAACAATCCCTGAACAGAACCGATCAGCAACTGTCACCGACGCCCCACCCAGGTGACATAAATATAATTATATCAATCAATCAGCCTTCAGAAAATGTTTCATCTGAACATAATTATGAGCATCAATTTAGACTTGGAAAAGTTACATACAGAATCCACCAGGTATTAATATAAGTTATATCAGTTTAGAACCTTTTCTTCAATCACCATGCACCTAATTATGCTTCAAGAAACTATCCCTTTTGTAATGGAGCTCTATTACAAGAGCCTTTCTTGCTTATTTCATCATGTAAATGCACTACAGATGGAACTTATTTGCGAGCTCATTTCATAATAAAGATCATGCACTAGCTATAGATGTACACCTTATTCGCAGGCTTAATTATATATTTGCTTCTCCCTGTTACAGACCAGGGCGCAATTGTCAACACCATAGCAACTTACAGAAATTGTACATTAGAACAGGTCTGCTCAATCTTTCTCACATCACTGCAATGTTGATCATACACGGTCTTGTAGATCATGCCGTTGGCCTGCATTACTACTACACTTTCGGTGCAGAGACAATTTAATCAACACAGGTCTCATTCAACACTGGAAACTTTGATCAATTTAGTCCCGGCTAAACTGGGGTGGTTTAGCCCCCTCTTTAGTCCTCCTTAGCACTATGTGAAAAATGTGGGGGGGCTAATTTTTTTGTACTATTAGCTCTTTTTGTACCACTAGACAGGGCTAAAACACAAATTAGCCGGGGCTAAAAAGGAGAGATTCGGATTTAGCCCGGGCTAAGAAAGAGAGATTTGGGTTTAGCCGGGGCTAAACGTTGTGGTTTAGCCCCCACAGCTGTTTTAGTCCCGGGGCTAAAAGTTCAAAAGCTTCCAGTGCAAAGGCAAGTGTTTATGGAAGATCGACAACAACGAGTACGTCTCAAGTGGAGCCTTCGTTAACCTGGGCCATCCCGGAGCCCCATGCTGGCGCGCATGACCCGCCTCGCAACATCTGCGTTGCGAGAACGACGGCGCGGGTCCATTTGGCGATTGCGGATAGCTTGACCTGCAGTTGATGCCGCAGTCTGTTGGTGATGTCAATCAACCCCAACGTAGGGTTGGATAACCTATTACCACCACCTCCTCTAATTATGACACGTACAACTTTCTTGGAGCCACCACAATTGAGACCCAAAACCACCAATTTCACTATTTAAGTAGACCAATGGCATGCCAAGAATTGCAAAGAAATAGCTGGTGGCTTTGGGTTAGCTCATGAGCGGATCTAGGATCAACAAAGTGTGAACTTAGGAAATTGGTATGTGATGTATGGGTAAAAGGTTACTTTCCACTTTGGAATTCTGTATAAAATTGACAAATGCGAATTAGATGTTGCAAATTTTTGCAATCCTCATCAAAACCTATTTCGAATGCACTCATTTTATTTTTTTGGGAATTTAGCACTGCCAAATATAGGCCAGATTGCTTAAGTTGGTGGTAATAGGTTATCCAACCTTAACTACCAGCCAGCTCAGCAGTAGTACAGTCCCGGAGACTATCAGAGCCAATAAAAATAAGCGATAAAGGTATATTTTGGATAAATACTAAAGTAGAAATAGACTATGCGACTAGTTACTAACTTGTTGTAAGGTACTTAGGGCCGGTTGAGACTATGGTGAGAGGCGATCGCTATCCAAATTCAATTTATGGTGAGAATCCAAATTCTTAGGCTGAAAATATATAGGGAAATAAATAAAAATTGATGGCTTTTTGAGGGAGAATGTTGTTTCCGTTCTTAGCCGACCCAATTTTCCCCCGAGAGGCCGCCGCATTGCGTCAAAGCTCACAAAACCACTTTAGAAGGCAATAGCCTTTGGACTTTGACATGTACATAGTGTAAAGTCTTGAGAGCGCAATTTCTAGCTTTCTTGCAATTTGATTAGTGGAATTCGACAGATTCTCGACCTTTGGCCATATTGTGAGTTGTTCCTAAGAGCATATCCAATTGTGCAACAAATACCTCAACATCTCCAAATTTTGGATGAAAAGTTCACAATAAATGCTAGGACCCACTTTCAAATTCTCTATGTTCTTCCAAATCACTACCCTTTTGAGAAGGTGTTAATAAACAAGTAGGTACCATAGGTGGAACATTGGAAGATAGGACCAATAGAAACTAATTTCTAAATTAAATGTTGAAATTTTGGAAAATATTTCTTGTAGATTTTTCTTTTTATGATGAATAAGAAAATCTTCAAAAGTATTATTTAGAATATCAAACCTTATTTTATTTTATTTTAAATAAATATGTGGCATAGATGTAGTGACATTGTCTTCCACCTACTTTTCTACTCCCTCTATCCCACTAAAACATGATATTTTTCTGTGTACATTTAAAAAGAAAACACGGTCTTTGAGTGGGACAAAGCCTTTGTGGGGAAAATTGTGGTCGCAAAGGGGCCCTGGAGACTGTCACGTGGGAGCAAAATTTGGGCCAGCCCGTGCACTTTTGACGAGGGCACCAATGGTGCCAGCAAGCCGGGTTCCAGGAGGTCGAGCCAATCGCGTTGAAAGAGCGCG
The DNA here is from genome assembly GCA_022496805.1 of Pohlia nutans. Lineage (NCBI taxonomy): Eukaryota > Viridiplantae > Streptophyta > Bryopsida > Bryales > Mniaceae > Pohlia > Pohlia nutans. Next base: position 26,999,094 of record CM040090.1, read on the forward strand.
TGTGTTCGGGCGGGGAGACGGTGCGGGGCTGATAGGAAGCGCCGTTGCAGCGCACAAATCCCGAGCCGGTCGAGTGCTGTCAGTAGGCCTTCACGGTTCAATTTCTGAAATTTGTCATGAGTCCGGCCACCTAATTTTTTCGCAAACGTCAGCGATGCTGCACCTTGAAACGGAGTTCTGGAGGGGGTGACATGCTGCCAACGGCTACCTCGAGGAGCCACTACATTGGAGGCGTTTGTAGTGCTCGGCAGCACAGGTTTGTGGGACGATGGGCACAGCGCGGGCAATGGCGATGGCGTTGGCGTGGGCGATGCCGCTGGCATTGGTGTTTAGGGTCGATTTGTGGAAGCATTGGTTCAGGGTCGCTTCAATTAGTCAGAGCTGCGAGGTGCCCATGTGATTGGGAGTTACGGTGGGGTTTGGGCAGCGAATTTGCATGAATCTGGTATGTTCCAGGATTTAGAGTGGAAATGTGGCCTTCTTCGATCGCTGGCAACATAATCTGCCGTTCGCTGCCAGCGGGCTGCAGAACGCATAGTTTTCTGGTTTTTTCCAAAATTCTGCCGTGATATAATGTGATTTGTGTTGCATTGAAAGGGTTTAGGGTCGTATGCGGGTTTATCCAATATTAGAATTTGCGGTACATACTCTGGCGTTTGCTGCCATCGAGGGCATATCTTGTACTATTGTGGGTTTCTTAGATGTGTTGACATCACATTACCTGGCGCCTGCTGCCATCAAAAGCAGAACCTGTAGTTTTAGGGTGTCTTCCACTATTCTGTCATTGCACTGGCATGGCTAGACGGCCAAATTCCCAAGTGCAGAGCGTTGTGCTGCATAACAATCAAGACGGAGAGGGCAACTGGATCCCTATGAGGTTGGACTGTGATTCATGGGTTATGCTGCAACCAACGTCGGAGGGGCCTTGGGGTAGAGAGGCAAGGCGGCATGGTCGAGATAATTTTCTAGGCGCCTTCAAAGTGCAGATCATAGATTTCTCGTGGACACCTGGTGTGCGTGGAGAAATCAACCTGGATAAAGTGCTTGTACGACATGCGTACCAGCCTCGCCATCTACGTTTGGATCTAGCGTTGGCAATGAATGGGCCATGCATGGCCAACTACCTATACGCGTCGCATTCTGAGGATTGGGTGCACCCCGCATCTATCATTGGTCCCATTCTTCTGCTCCATGCAGAGATTGGGGAGGCAACCCGGAATGGTTGAAGTCACGTGGACTTGTTGGACAAAGGTACATTCTTCCTCAAGGGTGTGTATTTTCCTCCAGTGAGCCCCGAGTTGTACGGGAAGGTAGAAGCCCTTCTGCTCCCTGGTTTCAACGATGTCGAATGGCCTTTGCCAGACATGCACACATCCGAGGCCTTCAGAACCAGGCTTACCGCAGATTTTGCAAATGCGATGAAAGCGTCGACCGGTAGTAGTTTCGCCCACCAGCAATGGTTTATGCCTATTCATGTTATGGTTGATTTGTTTGTTGTATCATGTGACAACATTCGACGGACACCTACACTCTTCGTTCTCCAGAGTCCATCTAAGGCTCTCCTAAGCAGTTTGATGAATCCAGGGTGGAGCGAGAAGTTTCACATTGGCCAGGATGTTATCAAATGTGTTGTGAATAGGTCCAGCATTGGCTTCCGCTATCATGTGGGTAGGCAGACACTGTACACCAGGTTCCAGTATACAAAGTTTAGGGGTGCTGCCAACAACACGTGGGATGCGATTGACCACCTGCCAGACGTGGAGATGGTGGAAGTGTGTTGTCTGTTCAGAAGAAGTGCAATGCCAACATTTCAAGTGGGCAAGGCATGGCCAGTATTCCACTTACGCCACGAAATTGCAATGATGCTCGGCGATGGCGTTCCCGAAGAATACAACATCGTTGTGCTGGAGGCAACCGGTAATCGCGAAAAAAAGGTACCTGTTGTTCGCACCATTCTCTCGGATTTTGGGACCCAATCTTCTGCTGCTTGTTGGAAGCAAACAAAACTAACGTACCAAGTTTGATGCCTTGATGCAGATCAACAAACGCCATGAAAGACATCTACTTGCTGCTGAGGTCGCGGTTCCCAAAATTATCAAGATTGTAGAAGTGTAGGATGAGAGGTTTTTTTACAGGGGTACTTCTAATAGGGTCTTAAGAAGTCCGCCTACGATTAGTAATGAGCGGTTTAGGGTTCCCCACACTGACCATTTGGTCCATACAGTTTGACCGGGACAGCTCCCTAACCCATTTTGGCAGCACCCCATTTTTTACAAGCACCGGAAATTATCTACCATACACGGATTACATGTTCTTCTTTGTTGTATCTTGTTCTCATATGCAAATCCTAGAAAAAAATGGAAATCCTAGTAAAAAATGTGGCAACTTCATGGATTTTGTGCAAATCCTAGTCAAAACTGATGATGCTAGCAAACTTGTTGGACTCAGATGCAAATCCTAGTCAACCGGGGGCATATCCTAGTTAATAGTGCAAATCCTAGTCAAAAATGCAAAACCTAGTCAAAAATGCAAATCATTGGATTGAGTGTGAATCCTACAAGGTAAATGATGATGCCACCAAACTCGTTGGACTCATATGCAAACCCTAGTCAAAATGCAAATCCTAAAGTAAATCCTAAAGTAATACCCTTTAATAGTTATAAATTACCCAACCGGTAACTTTCAGTTTTTTACATTATTATTGATATTTGATCTATGGATTTTAACTACTGCAATAATTTCGGCAGTCCACATCAAGAATTTCGGACCCCACTGATTCTGCACTGATTCAGTGCGATTTCCGATATTTCAAGGGTTCGTACGATTTTCGCACTGATTCCGCATCGTTGCGTCATTCACCGCAACTACACTGATATGACACGATGTTCGTACAAGCGGATATAGTACTGATTCGACACGATTGATACATCTACTGAAAACGTATGAATTCAGCACTCTTTATAGTCGTCAAATGTCGTGTTTTAATCGTCTTTAAAACTACACTAATTCAGTGCGTTTTTCGTGCGACATCATCTTTTCCATATCTAGAGTTTGTTTTCTTTCTATATCTAAATTTGATCAAAATAATATTATTAAAAAATATAAAATAAAATAAAATATTAAAAAATATAAAATAATTATTTTCCTCGCTACCCACTTCAACTACACGGAAATGCCCGCACATGCGGTAGGGCCCACCATAGCTTCCCAAGCTCTATCGCCAACAATGGGATTTGAACTCTCAACCTCCCGGTTGCTAATCAAGTTCCAAATCACCAAACCACCTCAAACTCTTCATGCATAGAATGTTACTCTTTTGGTAATTATCAAACTTTTTTTTTCAGCGGACTTTGAATATTTTTAACTATGTGAAAAAAACTTTTTTTCCAATTTTTTTTTGCACTAGATTATGCAGGACTTTTTCTATATCTAGGATTTTTTTCATAATTTTTTGAATTTTTTAAATTTTTGCCAAAATCGTGATGGCAAATCATGGCTGTGAGCTGTTTTCTTTTTTTCAGCGGACTTTGAATGTTTTTAACTATGTGAAAAAAACTTTTTTTCCAAAATTTGTTTTTGCAATAGATTATGCAGGACGTTTTCTATATCTAGGATTTTTTTCATAATATTTTGAATGTATTTATTTTTTGCCAAAATCGTGGTGGTTGTGAGCTATTTTTTTTCGCTCCTATGATGAAAAGTACAATGATAACCAATAATTCCAAATTTGAATTCTAAAAAGATAAAATGTTATTTCTTTGAAATTTTAATGTGTATTGCTTCTAAACTCTATAAATGAAGATCTAAAAATGTTTTGGGAAATTAAACCGGAAGTATAATTTAAAGAAGATTCTTGGAATATTCCAAAATATTCCAAAATATTCCAAAATATTTTGAAAGATTCCAAAAGATTCCAAAAGATTCCAAAAATATATTAAAATATTGTACACAGATGTCATACGAAAATAATTTGCATTATAATAGATACTGAAATCGCACGAATATAATAAATGGCATTAATATGATACGTATACGATACTGAATTCGCATTAACTAAAACCGCACGTTATCCGTGTCTTATCAGCCATGTGATCTAAATACACGATTAACGCACGGATTCCGTCAAGTACGACTTTCGTGCGGAAACAACACTTTTCTGATAATCATTGAAAAGACACTACATCGACACTCTAGTAATGCATGTCACTTCCGTACAGTAACGACACTTCTGAATGCACGTATGACGTGCGGAATCAGTGTTTAACGATAAATGCACTGAATCAGTGCAGAATCAATGGGGTCGGAAATTCTTGATGTGTGAGTTGTTTTTTTTTTCAGCAGACTTTGAATGTTTTTAACTATGTGAAAAAATCTTTTTTTCCAAATTTTTTTTTGCACTAGATTATGCAGGACTTTTTCTATATATAGGATTGTTTTCATAATATTTTGAATTTTTGAATTTTTTGCCAAAATCGTGATGGCAGATCATGGCTGTGAGCTGTTTTCTTTTTTTCAGCAAACTTTGAATGTTTTTAACTATGTGAAAAAAACTTTTTTTCCAAATTTTTTTGTTCTAGATTATGGAGGACTTTTTCTATATCTAGGATTTTTTTCATAATATTTTTAATTTTTTAATTTTTTGCCAAAATCGTGGTGGTTGTGAGCTATTTTTTTTTGCTCCTATGATGAAAAGTACAATGATAACCAATAATACCAAATTTGAATTCTAAAAATATAAAATGTTATTTCTTTGAAATTTTAATGTGTATTGCTTCTAAACTCTATAAATGTAGATCTAAAAATGTTTTGGGAAATTAAACCGTAAGTATAATTTAAAGAAGATTCTTTGAATATTCCAACATATTCCAAAATAATATAAAATATTTTGAAAGATTCCAAAAGATTCCAAAAGATTCCAAAATATATATTAAAATATTGTACACGGATGTCGTACGAAAATAATTTGCATTATAATAGATACTGAAATCGCACGAATATAGTAAATGGCATTAATATGATACGTATACGATACTGAATTCGCATTAACTAAAACCGCATGTTATCCGTGTCTTATTAGCCATGTAATGTAGATACATGATTAACGCACGGATTCCGTCAAGCACGACTTTCGTGCGGAAACAACACTTTTGTCATAATCATTGAAAAGACACTGCATCGACATCTTAGTAATGCATGTCACTTCCGTACGATAACGACACTTCTAAATGCAGATATGACGTGCGGAATCAGTGTTTAACGATAAACGCATTGAAATCGTGCAGAATCAGTGGGGTCTAAAATTCCTGATGATTACACCCGTGAATTCTTCCCAAATTCATGCTAATTCGTGCCAGAAGCGTCCGCTGGCACCAACGGCTTAGGAGGTCCGGCCAGCAAGCGCACGCTGGTGGTTTTGCCTCCAACATCGTCAGATTCATGCGAAGGTAAGTTGCCACAACCAGTAGCCGTAGCTAGTTTCTTGATGGCAATTGGGGATTGTGAATTCTGCAACCCTCGGAGTTTGGTGGCAGCACGGGTTCCTCCGACTTCCGCACAACCCACGCCCAGGGCTTCCCATATCGGTTTTAGGAATTATGGCGCTTGGATAGATACAAGGGAGTTTCTAAAAGTCCTACCTCGAATTACACGATGCATGCTGTGAGCGGCATTTTTTCCACCGTCCTAGGGTAGGAATTGTGGAAGCCTTTGATTTTGCTTCCAGCAACGGTGATTAGCGTTTAGGGCTACTTGTTGACAGCGATTGGGTTTAGCGTGATTGGAAACCACCTCAAGGTGAGTCCGCATAGCGTCATGATCGTTCTGTAGCCTTGGGAAATTTGGTCACTGCTTTGTATTTTTGGTTTCTCGATGGCAGCAAGGCGCGTACCTAGTGCTTCGTATGTTCCCCAAGTTGCGCTTGATGCGTGCTATGCACCAATTATTAGGAGAGGTTCTCTACGATCTGAACGGCCGTGTCCATCAACGTTTCCAGCACGGAGGGCAGCCGGGGATACAAACATTGACTTGTGGACCGATGGCAGCATTTACCCGGTTGATCCAGTAACAGGGAAGCCCCCTCCATTCAGAACTCTTAAGGAATGCCTCCAATTCATATGCCATGGAGAGCTGGGCATGTATGGTTATACATGCAGATTGGAGTTGGGACCCCAAGGAGGTCCACATCGAAGTGTGTTGGAAATGCGATGCAGACTGCTGCAAGAGGAAGTGAATGAGGGTAGAGGCGAAGCTGCTGTCAGCATCGAACGACTGGACCGTTGCAGAGACTTAGAGAATACATGCATGGAATTGCGGGCTCAATTGCAGGCTATACGCGAAGAGATGGACAACAAGGAGAAACTTATAACATGACGGTGCAGCATCTGGAATCTGAGGTGCATATTTGTAAGCGAGAATTGGAATGCCTCCAGCGAAGTGCCGGTGCAATGAAAGACACGCCTGTGGGAATCTGACGTAGGGCTCGGTTGCTTAGAGGGATTCATGAGTTGAATCCTGGTACGGGTGGTGCAAAACGTAGAGTGAAGCTCATCAGAAGAGTGTTGCAACCACATCTCGTGCAAGCTATCAATGACCGCAATAGGGTCGAGCGTGAGAGCCAATGACTTCATGGGGATAAAGAGTCACAAACTAGAACCGCGGTAGCTCTAGCCAAGATACTATCTAGGCACGAAGGCATGGCCCTCGCGAGTCACCCTGCTATGGGACATGTTGAGACCAAGATTGCCAACAACGTTCTCAAATCGATTGGAAAGCGTGTAGGAGCGGATGAAATTCTTGCTGCTTGCGACCAAGTAGGGGTGTCCCATCGGGGATACGGTGCTATTTACAAAGCCGCGAGGGGTCCCATTGCTATTTTGAATAAGGATATAAAAGCTAGCATTCTACCCAGCCCCTATCACGTGAAATTGCTTTGGCAGGAGATGAATGCCAATTTGCCACAGTTTATTGGCGAATACTACCACGTTGAAGGTCGACTGGAGCTGCCAACGACGTCCAAGAAATCCAAGAAATCCGACGACATACGGAAGGACGTAGTCTTGACTGAAAAGAATTAATTATTTACTAACCTTGAGGTGGTCCAACAAAGCATGGTGATCTTCTACGGCATCACGGAGATAGGTATGGTTCTCCCTCTGATCTGGTTCGTGGCTCACTGTTTGTCCGTTTGGTGTCAGCAGCCACACTGACTGCGTACAACAAAGAAAATACACTACTAGAAAACTATGACCACTTTAGCACATTTTCAGCAGATTTCTGTTAAAGAGGGTACCGGCGGTCACTAATTGACTCGTTCAACACTTTTCTGTGAAGGAATGAGCAGAACCGACGTGATTGTCGTTGACCGTGGCGCCTTTCTTCAGAGGTACTTTCACTACTAGAAAATCATGACCAAATCAACAGAAATTCAACAGATTTATGTTGTTCGGGGTGCTACAATGATCAATTTCACTGATTTGTAATTTTTTTGTAAAAGTCAATAGTTTGCTGCTTACTTTTCTGTTGATTCAAATAGTGCAATGACCAAATCAACAAAATTTTAGTCTTTTTTGGAATCTTTTTTGGAATCTTTAGGAATCTTTTTGGGGATCTTTTAGGAATCTTTTAGAATATTTTTGGAATCTATCAAAATATTATAGAATCTATTGGAATATTCTAGAATATTTTGAATATTCTTGAACCTTTTGAATCTTTTGCACTTTATATGAGAGTTTTGTAATCATTTAGTACTAGAATGGGTGTTTTATGTAATTGGATTATACAACTGCAATTTTGCAGACTTTCATCATTCCTGACAAACAACAACAGAAGACAAGCAACTTGATATTCCCTAAATTAACCCCTAAGCTCTCGAGCGACCATTTTCTTGTCGCTGCCCGGAACAAAAAATCCTTTTTTTGAAAAAATAAAAATATTTTAAAATACTGCATCAAGTCTACTTTCCAACTCAATTTGAATTATGACAATCCGAGTTAAACTCCACCCGGGAGAATTTTTCAAAGTAGATCACCTCAACATTGTCTTAGTGTTACAAAATTTGCTATTTGGAGAAAGTAATGATGATTCCTCCATCATTTCTCTTGCTTTTTTGAAGTTTAGGATAGATAGCCCAACTTTAACCAATCGTACTAAATTTTGAATTCTAAAATTGAAAATTATAATTTATACAAATTATCGAAGGTTAATGCTATTAAATTCATTAAAAAATGATCTAAAGATTATTTTGGAAGTTTGACCGTATAGATAATTTGTAAAGATGATACTCTACATTTTGTCTATTGAACCAACCTTCATCAAACATATGGAAGGCACATATTATAACACATCTATGTTTTATCCAATACCCCTTGGGCTTTTAGGGGTTAAAGCTATTGAGGGTGAATCTTGACACACTTCGGCTGCTGACTAACTTTAAGCTCCATCTGAAACAATCACAGGGACACCCCAATAAATAAATCCACTTGAATGGGACAACAGTCAATCATCTGTGAACCTTTTTTTTTCTTCCTTCTCTGAATCTCTCTGTGCTAGAAACTTGGAATCTTCTTTTTGTTTCTACACAGTAATCCGGTTTTTTGAAACATTCAATCAATTGAACTCATTAACCCCTAAGTGATCAATCGACCATATTTTGGTCGCACCCAAATAGCAGTGACTGCCCATGGTTAGGAAATGATATTTTCAAATTTTAATATCTTGTCGAACTTGGGGGGGGGAGAGATCATGTTTTAGTGTTGTTTGATACATTTCATTTGCAATATTGAGGTTTAGTAAGGAATTTTTCAACGACATAGACCTCAATATTGTCTTAGTGTTATAAAACTTACTACTTTGGAAAACTAATGATGTTCTCTCCTTTGAAACTTTTGCTTTTAAAATTTTAGAATAGAATATTTAGTTTTAATTAATCATACCAAATTCCATATTCTAAATGTAGAATTAGTACGTAATTTTGGTGAATGTCAAATGGTAAATGAATCTAAATTCATTAAAATGAGTATTAAAAACTCTTTTTGGATGTTTGACCATATAGATAATTACTAAACATCATGCTTTTCATTTTCTCTTTTAGACCAAACTTCATCAAAGTTGCAAAAGTAACATCCTATAACACATCTAGGTTTTTCCCTTACCCCCTCTGTGATTTAAGGATTAGCTTAATCATTCACAATTTTTTTTTTTAAACGCAAACTTTATAGGCCATTTTGTCATAGTAAAACAACTTTTTTCAAAAATCTTTGAACCAAGAAAAGTTGCGAAATGAAGTTAAGTTTCATCTCCGAAAATCCGTTTGTGATTTTGAGCCTCCATTCAAAAGTTTTAGACAAAATTCAGAGTGGGGTAGCAAGGAATATTTTCATTGATATTTTCAAACACCATCTCTGATTTTTGTCTATAACTTTTGACTGGAGGCTTCAAATCACAAACGGGTTTTGGAGATGAAACTTAACTGGATTTCCCAACTTTTCTAAGTCCAAAGATTTTTGAAAAAAGTTAATTTACCATGTCAAAATGGCCGCCAAAGTCTGCTGAATTCCAAAACATCGAATTGTAAGTGTTTATGTAAGAAAAAAATAGTTCTATGTTCATCAAATTCTAAGTGCGATGGATTGGTTAGAGTGATGAGTGTTAAATGTAAGGTCACGAGTTCAAACCCCGATTGTCAACGGAGTTGTTGAAATTGGGCTGCCCTAAAAGTCCGGGCAGCTAAAAACATTTTACTGCCCGAAAATTCCAGGCAGTAGAAAAAACATTTTCTTGGCCGAAAATTCCGGGCAGTAAAAAAATGTTTTTTTTTTTTTTTTTTTTTAAATTAAATTTTTTTTTTTCTTATTTTCAGGTGACCAGATCAACAGAAAACTTCAACAGATTTCTGTTGAATAATGACCCGCTCAACGCGACCGATTCAACAGAAACCCTCAACACTTTTCTGTTGATTTGGACGGTGAATTTTCTAGTAGTGATAGCTTGTAGGCACATTGAATCTGCCCTCACTCCCTCTTACAATGGTTGTGCAGAGTTGAGAGGGGCACCGCTGATCTTTGTCCTGAAACTCGACGAGGCAGAGATCGTTAATGGAAAAAAATTTGAACGTGTTAGTATGACATTGATGAATAGGGCATTAGACACTGCCATTCACAAGGACCATGAGAAGTACTTCTCAGTACAATCCGAACAAGAAATCTGGCCCGTTGCAACCTTCCAGGTGGAGAAGGAGTCATACGATGTTCTGTCGTGGATATTTGCACGATCCAAGTTCCCAGCTGTGATTACAGCACAATCAACAGGTAAAAAACTGCAAGTCTCCCGAGTTGGTGAATTCCATGTGGAGTGGCACTTTGCAGCGGATATGAAGACTATTAAGTGTATATACGGGCTGCAATCTGGGCCTGCATGTGCAATGAACTGCATATATTGTGAGCAAAAGAGGATTAAACCTACAGTGGGGACAGCAAGTCAGGCAAGTGCTGCCATCAGAGGCCGTGCTAAGGCAAATTGGGCGGGAGGACTTTTTGCGAGCAGTGTGGCAGCAAAACTTTGTGACATGATGGCATCTGCTCGGTGGAGGCCCATCTTGCCAATTCCTTTGTCCAGAGTGCACATCTGTACACTGCATGCCTAGGTTCGATTAACGGAGAAGATTGTGCACATGCATATCATGTATGTTTGGAACATGCACGATCAAAAACTTAGGGCTACTGCAATCGAGCAGATAGAGAAGTCATTGTCAGCGATCGGGGCTCATGGTGGGAACGTAGAGATTAGAAAAGACCCGAAGCTCAGTGGAAACACTGGCAACGTGCCACAGAAACCATCTCTCAGTGGTGTTGTTGCCAGCAGGCTTTTCAAGCCGAGCGTTTGGTCAGGCAACGATAAAGCGTGGAAAGATGTTTGTCAAGCCGAGAATAATAATACTCGCGGTGGTGCAGACCACATTGCCAAGGCTGCTATGTGGCAAGCCTTTGAGGATGTCCTACCATATTTGTCCGGATTGGTGTTGACAGCAGAACAGCGTCTGCAGTTCAAACAGAAGATAGAACATTGGAGAAAGGCATATTTAAAGGCCTTTGGAGAGGAGCATGTTTCCCATTACATAGTATGTTCGTTAATACGTTTGTCAAAATCTAATTCGAATCTTGACGGGCCACTTACTTCATCGGGGGAACGGGTTTTAACTTTCTTCTTCTTGGTGACAACACGTACTTGTGAGGCACTCAAGTTGGTTTGTGGAACAATATGGTAGCCTCGGAGTCTGGAGTTGCCATGGTATGGAGAAATCTCACTATCAAGCGAAAGCAACAAATCAAGCACATACAGCTCATGGTGGTGGCTCAGCGCGCATCAGTGTCATTTTGCAACAATTCCAGCATTGGTACCAAAATATACAGCATCGCTACAACAAAAAATTGGAGTGCTCAAAATTCGTCCATACCCCTGATGATGAAGCAAGAGGCGCAGCTGCGTGCAGAAGACGCGACTGTTGGCATCAATCAAATGCTGCCAATGCTTTGGAGAACTGGCGGTCAAGGCGACGGCGTGTCGGCAAAGCGTGGGTTACCGAAGACTCCGTGGGAGGTGGAGGGGATGGCTTTAGGGAGGGCGACCTGGAATGGAATTGCGATGGGGTGATGGTTGGGAATGGAGGCGACAACGAAGAAGAACGGGATGTTGCCAACGATGTGGACATTGAGGATACTGCCAACGATGTGGCCATTGAGGTCGCTGCCAACGACGTGGACATCGAGGATGTTGCCCACAGTGTCGACATTGAAGATGCTTAGAGCGATTGAGGAAAATACATTACAATTGCTCATTTCGGATATACGGGATATGGTTTAAGTATACTCTTCTAATTTCAACGATGTTTGTCTATTTGTACAGTACCCTATAGAACGGGACAGATGGCGTTTGACTTGTAAGAAGCTCTTTTGAAAGTATTCGTTTTGGATATATCCGTCAATACTACCCTTTCAAAACGCAAATCCTAGTCAAAAACGCAAATCCTTGTGAAAAATGATGATGCCAGCAAGGTTCACCTTCCCCAAACTACTTGCAAAATTACTTGCACGGTTTAAGGGGACAGAGTTCTAGGCACATGTTCACGATACAATTACAACGATGCATGTCTTTACCATGAGGATTTTCATTTATAAGGGGGTCAACGTTCCACAACGTCTGAGTTGTCACTCACAAAAACGACCTACTTACACATTGTTGGCAGCAACTACTATCCAATGCCCCCGGTTGACAACAAAGAGTACCATAGCACTCTGCCGATGAAAATTAAACAACGAACCGTAAACCCGCTAATGTTAGTCCATATGTTCACTATTTACAAGAACACCTCAAACCTACTTCACGCCTGCTATTCCAATCGCGTCAACAAGGGTGTCGAGATTTCCCTCTCCTTCGAGCTCATCGAGCCACTCACATGGCACATCATCTTCATCTCCGCCTGTGCCCTCGACCTTCTCCGGTGCAACTTCTTGTGCTTCCTGTACAGTGTCGCTCTCGTCCTTTACGTCACTGGTGGCAATGTCCTTCACCTCCTTTGCGGTTGCTGGCATCAAAGCTGCGAGAGTCACCAACCCGCGTGCGATTGGAGGCTTCGACGTCCCCCCGGGGCCTTCGATGCGGTTCTTCTTCATCATCCAACCTTCGTCCTCGGAAGGTCGAAGGATTTCCTCAGCGGGCCTCTTGCTGCCACTAGAAGTTCGGTGGAGACGTGGTGAAACCCGCTCGGGGGACTTCAGAATCTCTTGAGTCAACTGCAGTTCCGCCTGAGCCGTCTCATTGAGTGGATATTCCCACTGTCCAAGCCACCCTCCGGTCACAGCGCGCTCGCATCGCCTACACTTCCCGTCAAGCGAGAAAACAAGCTGAAACATGCAATGTGGTGTGCTAAGCAACCGCACGTTAAGGGTACGCAAGCTGTGTCAACAAAGTATCGGTCGCAAAAGGGGCATGGGCCTGACACTTGGATGGGCAGGGCTCGGAACTGTGCGGGCAAGCGTGGCAAAACATTCTTCGGTTGTATGAAAGCTGTTGCCAGCTCGAGGGACAATATTACTTCACGGAGAACTCCCACCTCATCTTTGCACTTCTCTATATCTTTCTCCACATCCCTCATTGAAGCCTCCATTGTGTCAATGTGGCCTTGGCAATCTTGGGCAGCTTTGCTTGCAAGCTGGACTTGTTCACCACGAAGACGGGCCAAATCTGCAAAGTGCCTCTTCTCTGCATCGTTGCCAGCGGCCCCCGCTTTCTTGCTGGCAGCACGGTGGGCAACAACGTCGTCATGACACTTGTTCTCTTCATCCTCCTTCTCCGCTAAAAGGGCCAGCTGGTTTCGCAAATCGCCCTCAATGCGTGCACGTTTGGCCTCCATCTTCTTGAGTTCCGCTTCAGCTTCAACTTTCTTCCTCCTCGCTTGCTCTAAATTTGCCTTGGAATCCGGAGTGACACCGCCCTCCTGTCTGCTGCCATCAAGCGGAGTCGTAGGCTTGCTGCTATCTGGGGGAGACCTCGGAGATCTCGCATCTTTGTTGACCATACGTATCTTCGGGGTTCTCCCGTGACAAATTTTTTACTAAACCATACCCCTCGTCAATGCCCTCTTTGCTGGTGCTGCCGGTCACATTGGCGGTGTTGTCAACTACTGGGGAGGCTATGATCGCACCAGCTTGCTCGTCCTCAATGTGCTCCGCAAGGATCTCAATGATGGCCTGAATCTGCTCCCTCAAAGCTCGGGGTGAGAGTTTCAGGGGATTCCGTGAATCCTGCTTCTCACGCGCCTTCTGCAACGACTCTGCTTTCTGGGCCTAGTTCACCTCTTTGCCCATCTCAAAGCTCAAATAGTATGCACGAAGAAATGACGTACCAAATGTTCCGTTGTTTGGATCACCTCCATACACCTTGTTGTGCATCCGTGTGTAAGCCTCGATGGCTTGTTCGTCACTGCAATCCGCAATGTAATGCCGCCCAGATGCCCGCTCTGGCCACCGGTGCAGAAACTTGTTCTTATTTAAAACATTGTCATTGCTGAGCAGCCTAAACGTGGTTCCCTCCTGCACAGGCCGAGGGTCCGGTGGAAGAATTCAGCATCATAATATGCCTTCTTCCTACCAACAAGAAAGCACTACTAGAGAGTGCGTAAAAACCAAGACAAAACCAACACACATCTGTTGGAACCAACAGAGAATGGGTTTAACGTAGCAAACATTTAGTCATCTACACAGAACCAACAAGTTTTCTCTTGGAACCAACAAGTTCCTGTTGATTTTCCGGAATCAACTGTTCCTAACCCGCACAGAACCAACAAAATTTCTGTTGATTTTGTGCGGGTTAGGAACCCCATTTCTCTAGTAGTGAAAGGTGCCATAAACCTGAGTTTAGACGCCACAGAATCCGGCAAGGCCGTCAGGTCAAACGGCTGGTCCCACTGCGTGATTCCCTCATCCGAGTCTTTGCTGGCAGCAACCACTTCCACGTCGTTGTCTTCGTGCTCCCCTGGCTTCACCTCTGGCGTCACAGCGGTGGGGCATTTTTTTCTCGTCGCCATTCCTGCGTTTCCGAGCCAAGTCTTCAGTGTGCACAAAAATTCAGCTGCCATGGCTGAAGAAATGCGGCAAAAAAGATCTGGCCTCAATGCGTGGGGTTTCAAAACAGCATCTACCGTAAACCCAAAGAAAATTCTAGGAAAAAAAGCTACAGCGGCCAATGCGTCACAATCTTACCTACACGTTTGAGTCGTTGCCGTGGTCTCCTTCGCCGCTGCCACGCCCACTTGCACGCTGTTGCCTCCGCGTCTATGTCGGCACGCGTCCAGAAGTATCTAGGCTCGCTGAAGACTACAGTGTTGCTCGCGCTCCGCTTGCCCGCGAAGTCGCTCGCCCTTCCACTAGTAGAAATCTTGTCTTATATGACAAGTCTTTAGTGACTCAATGTCTGGAAAGACAAGTCCATATTGACACAATGTGGTCTTTGCGTCATTATGGACTTGTCTTTCCGGACATTTAGTCACTAAAGACTTGTCACATAAGACAAGATTTCTACTAGTGTTCGCACGCGCTCGCGAGAGCCTGCTCGTTGGCGTCGCGGGAGCGTCTGCTGGCAGCAACTAATAGTGACTGAGGGCAGAGTGGGACCAGGGGGGCCCTCGGAGAACATAAAAATTGGACCAACAGCGCTAGTATCCAATGGAGAGAAGTCCACAGTTAGCGTATGAGAAATGAAAGTGAAAATTCAAAAATGAGGGGACCATACATACAGCATGAGCCTTTAAGTGGCTCTTGGAAGTGGACAATGGGGTGGTGGCTCCTTCAATGAAGCCCTTCATAATGAACGAAGTGAGGTAAAGCCCTTCACCCTAAACATCACATCCAATTTCACTATGAAGCGTGCTAACACAATGATTTCAAGGGTGGAGGCAACATGATATTGGCTACGTGTCATTAATAATCAATTGAGTGTTCATGGATTTACAAATTAAGGTGCATATTTGTTGAGGATTCTTGGATTTCCAAATCAAGGTGAATATTTGACCCCTTACTCTTTACCATGTCATAAATTGAAATTGGGGGTAATAGGATGACTCGTCAACAAGATGAGTAAGATTTTTTGTGGCATCCCTCATCATGGCCTGCGATTTTTTGATTGCATCAGGAATTTCGGACCCCACTGATTCTGCACTGATTCAGTGCGATTTCCGATATTTCAAGGGTTCGTACGATTTTCGCACTGATTCCGCATCGTTGCGTCATTCATCGCAACTACACTGATATGACACGATGTTCGTACAAGCGGACATAGTACTGATTCGACACGATTGATACATCCATTGAAAACGTATGAATTCAGCACTGTTTATAGTCGTCAAATGTCGTGTTTTAATCGTCTTTAAAACTACACTGATTCAGTGCGTTTTTCGTGCGACATCATCTTTTCCATATCTAGATTTTCTTTTCTTTTTATATCTAAATTTGATCAAAATAATATTATTAAAAAATATAAAATAAAATAAAATAATAGAAAATATAAAATAATTACTTTCCTCGCTACCCACTTCAATTACACGAAAATTGCCCGCACATGCGGTGGGGCCCACCATAGCTTGGACTTCCCAAGCTCTATATCGCCAACGGTGGGATTTGAACTCTCAACCTTCCGGTTGCCAATCAAGTTCCCAACCACCAAACCACCTCAAACTCTTCATGCAGAGAATGGAACTCTTTTGGTAATTATCGAACTTCTTTTTTCAGCGGACTTTGAATGTTTTTAACTATGTGAAAAAAACTTTTTTTCCAAATTTTTTTTTTGCACTAGATTATGCAGGACATTTTCTATATCTAGGATTTTTTTCATAATTTTTTGAATTTTTTAAATTTTTGCCAAAATCGTGATGGCAGATCAGGGATTCAGGGCTGTGAGCTGTTTTTTTTTTTTCAGCGAACTTTGAATGTTTTTAACTATGTGAAAAAATCTTTTTTTCCAAATTTCTTTTTTGCACTAGATTATGCAGGAATTTTTCTATATCTAGGATTTTTTCATAATTTTTTGAATTTTTTAAATTTTTGCCAAAATCGTGATGGCAGATCAGGGATTCAGGGCTGTGAGCTGTTTTTTTTTTTTCAGCGGACTTTGAATGTTTTTAACTATGTGAAAAAAACTTTTTTTCCAATTTTTTTTTTGCACTAGATTATGCAGGACGTTTTCTATATCTAGGATTTTTTTCATAATATTTTTAATTTTTTAATTTTTTGCCAAAATCGTGGTGGTTGTGAGCTATTTTTTTTTGCTCCTATGATGAAAAGTACAATGATAACCAATAATACCAAATTTGAATTCTAAAAATATAAAATGTTATTTCTTTGAAATTTTAATGTGTATTGCTTCTAAACTCTATAAATGTAGATCTAAAAATGTTTTGGGAAATTAAACCGGAAGTATAATTTAAAGAAGATTCTTGGAATATTCCAACATATTCCAAAATATTCCAAAATAATATAAAATATTTTGAAATATTCCAAAAGATTCCAAAAGATTCCAAAAAATTCCAAAAAATATATTAAAATATTGTACACGGATGTCGTACGATAATGATTTGCATTATAATAGATACTGAAATAACTAAAATTGCACGTTATCCGTGTCTTATCAGTCATGTGAAGTAGATACATGATTAACGCACGGATTCCGTCAAGCACGACTTCCGTGCGGAAACAATACTTTTTTGATAATCACGGAAAAGACACTGCATCGACATCTTAGTAATGCATGTCACTTCTGTACTGTAACGACACTTCTAAATGCACGTATGACGTGCGGAATCAGTGTTTTACGATAAACGCACTGAATCAGTGCAGAATCAGTGGGGTCGGAAATTCCTGATGAATCTAGTGCAAAAAAAAGTTTGAAAAAAGAATTATATACACATGGCAAAAAATTGCTAATGGTTTCAATCTTTTATAATTACCAAAAAAGTTCCATTCTATGCATCGAGGGTTTGTGGTGATTTGGTAGTTTGGAGCTTGGTTGATAATCGGGAGGTCGTGAGTTCGAATCCCACCGTCGGCGATTGAGCTTGGGAAGCCATGGTGGGCCCTACCGCATGTGCGGGCAATTTTCGTGTAGTTAAAGTGGGTAGCGAGAAAAAAAATAAAAAAATAAAAAATATTTTATTTAATATTTTTTAATAATATTATTTTGATCAAATTTAGATATAGAAAGAAAATAAAATCTAGATATGGAAAAGATGATGTCGCACGAAAAACGCACTGAATCAGTGTAGTTTAAAGACGATTAAAACACGACATTTGACGACTATAAAGAGTGCTGAATTCGTACCTTTTCAATAGATGTATCAATCGTGTCGAATCAGTACTATATCCGCTTGTACGAACATCGTGTCATATCAGTGTAGTTGCGATGAATGACGCAACGATGCGGAATCAGTGCGAAAACTGTACGAACCCTTGAAACATCGGAAATCGCAGTGAAATCGTGCGGAATTAGTGGAGTCCGAAATTCCTGATGATTCCCAGCCGTTCTGGAGACGCCGAATTGTACGCATGCCGGTTCATGGTTGCGTTTCCTAGTGGGCGATGGTGGTGGCCCCGGCCGCTCTCCACCGTGAAGCCGTTGTGCCAACAAACTTCCCATCGCCGGCTTCACCATGCCGTTGGCAACGATCACTCCGCGTTGAAGGCTGTGCAGAGCGCCTTCAATGTTCTTCTCCGGTCGGTGGCCAAACACCCCGGCCACGTCGGCGCCAGCAAGCCGGCCTCGGTGCCACGCTGCTCTTTTCCGACATTGGGAATAACTCTGTGGGCAGCGCTGCAAACCGCCGCTGGCACCAGCAGAGGCTCATTTGGGCAGCCGGTTCACCTAACACGGGCAAGCTTACAGGGCCCTTTGGGACCCCATTTTTCCCCTAATGGGAGTACTAGTGAATAATAAGCCTTGAATGGAGGAACTATGTAGAAGAGAACAAGTGCACTAGGTGAAGTGAGACAAGATGAAATTTGGGGTATTAACTGAATTTGAATCCCTTTAAATGCATTAATGGACAAGAAATACAAAATCTATGACAAAGAGGTGAATTATCACATTCCTTTCAAATGAATGTTTGGTCTTGTAAAAGACATGGTAGAAGTCCAAGGTGAGCAAAAGGAACCCCATAAGAGACATTGTGGTTTTTGTTTGTTCTAAATGATTGTTGATCTCTTATGTTATTACATCTTTTAATAGATGTCTAGATAGGTTTTTGTGTTAGTACATCTTTGGAGACTCTTTCCAAATATTTTAATTAATGATGGTACAAGTCTCGTTTGCTACCACTACAAGAGTGGAGTATCAATCATACCCATGAGTAAACTTCACTAGGATAAAAAGAGTGGAAAGGAAACACAACATAAATCTGTGGATTAATACAAATCATCATCCATATTCAACCAAAATCATTCAAATTTGGATGATCATTCAATCAAATTGAATGAAATTGAATTTATTCTAATGAAGTTGGATAATGAATCATCTTGATTTGTTCCAAATTTATTTGGAACATATATTGTATCATAGTGAATGATTTTGGAGTTGTTATTAAAATTTTACATGTTCTTGTTGAAAATTGAAAGAGGTTTCAAATACAATAAATAGTTCATATTTTGCATGTTATATGCAAAAGTTACAAAGGGCTAAAATCTTGTTGGTAGATGTTTTGAAATTGCTTTTTAACCAATGTGTAGGTATTGATTATAGAGATGTATACTAGTCGAACCGAGAGTCGAACATCTTATCATTGATGTACCACTTGACAAGTGGTACTTTAGGATTCTTAGTAATTTTGGAAGTCCCTATTTTAAAAGCAGTTTCTACTTTGATTCCATTTTAATCACATTCTTTCACTACAAGGAAATGGGTGTTAAAATGACCAGAAGTTGACACAAAAATGTCGAGATTAACAAGTGCTACTGTTTTCATCTGCATTTTGTCATTTCGGATTTTCTATGTGGTTTCTGTCAACTTTTTGACAACTTTAGTATTACCTTTACAGCGTGGACTCAGAAAATAGGTTGTAATTCAAGAATTCTTTTTTACTTTACATATTTTCTTGAAGTCGTGCACCTTTATGTTTACATTTTATTTATTTATTTATTTGCCATAGTGAACATATCCAATTAGCTTATGACACGTGTCAACATTTTACAGCGTACATATCTATACATAATGACAGCCACTGGTTTCGACCTACATTAATCGGTTTCTACTTCAAGCGGTTTTATAGAGTAGAGCGCACTGCAGCGAAAGGTAAAATATTATGAGGTAGAGCGCACTGCAGGGAAAGGAAAGGACAGGGCCTCGGCAACAACCAGAATTTAGTGAGAATTAAGCCAGTGACTGTCGGTTGTTTCCATTGATTGTGTTTATTTATTTTTTCAACTTTTGAGAGTTCAAAGTGAGGAGTGAGTGACATCATGTGTGGCAGAACTTCTGGACTCGTGAGCCCCAGACATGTCGAGATTTTCTCACACTGCAGGAATGTGGAGCTCTTTCCTATGACGAAACCCTAACGGCTTTGATGAACCTGTATGTCTGATTGTTGGAGTCAGGGCAGCAGAGTTGTCTGCAAACTGGCTCTGCTTGCGGAAATCGAAGTTGTCGGATGCGGATGCAACGTTGATCGACGTCGCCCCGTTCTTTCTGCTCCATTAAGTTAGCTGATGTTGGGTACTCTCTGCACTCGCGGCGAAATTTCGGAGTTGGCTGGGAGCTTGGATCGGCGTCGCGTTGTCTTCTGCCTTCCCCGACCTGTCTCTCGTTTCTGCTGCTCCGTTGTTGCTATGATTCTGTTCTCAAGCGACGACCTTTTGTTTGGACGCTCTTGGTTGCAAGCTTTGTCGCTCTTGTCGCCTCTCGCTCCTGGCTGCTCCGCCTTGTATTGCTGACGGGGAGCTTCTCGCTGCACCCCCTGTCTCCCACCCCGCGTGATATTAGGGAGGGAAGACAGGGTGATATTACGGAGGGATCCACCCTCACCTCCTGTTTCTCCAATTTTGATGGTTAGGTAGTATTTGAACACTACTTGTGTGAATGGTTGTAAGATTTCCACGTGCACAACAATAGAATTAATTGATTGGGCCCCTTTATTACATGTGCAATTTTCATTTGGCCACTTATAACCGGCACGGTGGTTGGACATTGAAACTTCAATGGATGTCACGGAATTTAATTGTGAGTTCACCCAAAAAACAAGGAGCCCTTATAGAATTACCCAACGTTCTACATGCGGTTTTCACCCATCTACGAAGATTCCCGGAAATTCACAATGCAATTTACCCAGTTGAAAAGAGTGATTAACGTAAGTAACAATGCTGACATGGCATAGTATATCCAGCATGGCAGTGAGGAACTTTGCTCGAGCATCCGACGTGTATTTTTGTCGTAAGTGACAGAAAAACTGACAGCAGAGTGTCAAATAAGTGACGTATAATTGAGAGGGCAGTTGACAGTGTCTTGTCAAGTTCCTGTCAATTAGGACACCCAGAACACGCAATTCGCTATTTATGCACTTGGTCAAGTGCGTTCATTTCATGAGCAAATCTTGCTTAAAATTTTTTGTGTAAAAATTTCTCTAAAAAACAACCATTTTTGTCGTTCTACAATTACTTTCATTGTAAACAAACAATTATTTAATTTAATTTTTATTCTTATCTTTATCTTTTATCTTTATCTTTTATTTTATTTTTTCTTTTATCTTTTCTTTATCTTGTTTCATTTATCTTATTTCTTTCTTGTCTTCAATTTATTTTCCTTCTTGTCTTCCTTCTTGTCTTCTTCTTTTTCTTCTATTTTTTTTCATTCCTCTTGTGGCAGCCGCAAATCCTTCGCCCGCACCAAAGACAAAAAAAATAAAAATAAAAATAAAAATAAAAAAACTTTTTTTTTTTTTTTTTTTTTTTTTTTGGAGTACGTCTTCTTTTTTGTTTGGGGCTCATGAACCCTGAAAATAAAAATTAAAAAAAATAAAAATTTAGGGTTCAGCCGCCGGCGGCTGAACCCTAAACGGCACAACAAAAAAAAAAAAAAAAAAAAAAAAAAAAGTTTTTTTTTTTTTTTTCTATTTTTAGTCTGCTGTGTGCTAGAGGGTGCGCGGCCGCGCACCCTTTGCCTCATTTTCTCCTCTCCTCCTCTCCTCCTCTCCTCTCTCCCTCTCTCCCTCTCTCCCTCTTCTTCTCTCTCCCTCTTCTTCTCTCTCCCCTATATATATGAGGAGAGGGGAGAGGGGAGAGGGGAGAGAGAAGAAGAGGGAGAGAGGGAGAGGGGAGAGAGAAGAAGAGGGAGAGAGGGAGAGGGGAGAGAGAAGAAGAGGGAGAGAGGGAGAGAGGGAGAGAGGGAGAGAGGGAGAGAGGAGAGGAGGAGAGGAGAAAATGAGGCAAAGGGTGCGCGGCCGCGCACCCTCTAGCGCACAGCAAACTAAAAATAGAAGATTTTTTTTTTTTTTTTTTTTTTTTTTTTTTTTTTTTTTTTTTGCTGTTTAGGGTTCAGCCGCCGGCGGCTGAACCCTAAATTTTTATTTTTTTAAATTTCTATTTTCAGGGTTCAGGAGCCCCAAACAAAAAAGAAGACGAACTCCAAAAAAAAAAAAAAAAAAAAAAAAAAAAAAAAAAAAAAAAAAAGTTTTTTTTTTCTTTTTCTTTTTTACTTTTTTTGTCTTTGGTGCGGGTGAAGGATTTGCGGCTGCCACAAGAGGAATGAAAAAAAATAGAAGAAAAAGAAGAAGACAAGAAGGAAGACAAGAAGGAAAATAAATTGAAGACAAGAAAGAAATAAGATAAATGAAACAAGATAAAGAAAAGATAAAAGAAAAAATAAAATAAAAGATAAAAGATAAAAGATAAAGATAAGAATAAAAATTAAATTAAATAATTGTTTGTTTACAATGAAAGTAATTGTAGAACGACAAAAATGGTTGTTTTTTAGAGAAATTTTTACGACAATATTTTTAATGCTTCCGGGGACGAAGTGCATGATTATATGGCCAAGTGCGTAAATAGCGAATTGCGTGTTCCAGGCCCTTGTAGTGTTTAATATTATAATCTCGTGATACATAGAATATTGAATGTTGTGTACTGCAAGTGGAGAATTTTCACATTAATGTTATGTTCAAAACTAATTCACATAACTTGCCAAAGGTGTGATATAAAGGAATTATAAATTTATACCAATAATAGACTAGATAATGACAAGGGTAGCTTGAATCTAGCTACTTCTAGATTTCAACTATCTTAACCCAAGAATAAGACATCTAAAATTTAAAAGTAAATAAGCCTTAGTAATGTGCTAATGTTCAACTCATTATGGGTGTACACAATTATTGAACAATGCCGTACGTACTTTGAAATAGAAATACTACTAGTAGAAAAAACCATAAATGGGTATTAATGAATGGTGTCAAATCATGATCTCCAAGGCCTATATTGACATCAAGCCAGTGCCAATATGGGTCATAGGTACTATACTCTAACATCGTTTTTGATGTCCAAAAACCACCTTTACTACTAATAGATGCAATGCCATGAGATCCTTGTAAACTGCGATGATGGCCATAGGAAAGGTAGAAATCTTTGTTGCTTAGGTTGGGTGACAATGTTTATAGCAATGTGTAACTTAATGTTAGACTAGGTGTAATGAAACCTTTCTTAAATTTATATTTAAAATATCAAGGACATGAAGATATCTTCAATTTCTGAGAAGTCCAAATTTAGGAAATATCCTTGAATTACTTCAAATAAACACTACAATTATAATGGTGTTTAGGTTAGTATTATGATTGTTATTGTTAATTATACCCTTCATTTATATTTCAACATAAAAAGAAAATACCAAGCAGTACCGAGACAAGGTACTACTTTTGGTTTTTTTTGTATAGAAAGGCTCTCGCAATAGGGTTTGCCCTTGTGTAAAGCCCAAGGCATAACCAATCTTGTCATCAGAATGCAAAGTTCAAAAGTGAGTGTGTATTTGGTACATCCAAATGTTGGTTAATGTTATCTCTCTGCAAGCATGAAATGTTGTGATGAATTTTGGCAGCTGACGTGGAGTACGGCGGGTTGGGTTTTTATGTGCGAGGGACGATTCCTTGTGAGGAATGTCAAGGGATTTTATTTTTGCCCTTCCACTGGCGTTTTGAAAGGGCCTCCCGTGTTGTGAAGCACCCCCAATTTCTATTGAAAAAAATTCCACTGAACTTTTACGAATTCTAACTTCTTGAATTCTAACCAAAAAAAAAAAAAAAAGGTGATTTAAAAAAAAAAAAACCACTTCATTTAGGGCCGCTTCACACTATGGCCGTTCAAGTCGAGAGGCCATGGGATTAAGAGTCCAACTATGTTGAGAGTCCAAAGAAATCTACTGAAAATAGGCAATAAAATATAGTTTTCATTTTTTATGAAAAGAAATCGACGGCCTCTAGACCATAGTTTGGGTTTCCATTCCCGTCCGATCCAAACTTCCTTTCGAGAGGCCGTCGCCTTGATTAAAAAAGAATGCCATGTAGACATTTTGGAGAGCGATGGCCATTGAACTTTGACCTCTAGTGTGAAGGGTCAAGAGGCCAAACCCATGATTTTTTGCAATTTGATTGGTGAAAATCGACTACCATAGTGTGAAGCGACCCTTAGATGACATTTCTATACCACCTTCCCATCCTTCACTTTTTTCCTCCTGTACCTTCAAAATTGAGTGTAATAGCTTCAACCATGACTTTTTTTTTTTCCCCTCAAGAAGCAGCAATGAAATTCAAAAACCAAAACCAAATTCCAGTTCTTGAACACCACAACGGACTCAAAATTTCCGACAGTCAAAGAAAGCCACCCATCAACACTTGCAACAGCCACCCCGTGGAAAAGTAAGTTACGAAACTTCCGAACCAACGAAACGCCCACTCTGACTGTCCTCGCAATCACACCAAAAACGGTTCCCATACGTTCCCAACACCGAAAAGAACGAGAAAACGAGGGGTGCGACCGCCGCCCTAAAGCCGGGACGATCTCCACCGCACACAGTCATAGGGCCGGGCCCCTGGCTTCTAGAAAGGGTCCACCACCGTGCCTCCCATTCGCGGCATCTCCCAAGGATGCTCCAGCATCTGAAAAGTGCAACCCTTCTGTTGCTTTAGGGTTTTTTCAACCTCTCTGGACCTCCAGTTCTTCACGAGCTTTGCGCTGCATTCATAGTTGCAGAGTTACGACGGGATTCTCACTGTTAGGGGGTTCTAGCCCGGTGTTGTTGCTTGCTGGCTTGGCGCTTGTCATCAGGCGCGATCTAGCTTCGCAGCAGGCAGCGAGAGTCGAGATGGTGATGGCGATGGAGGCGAAGCGGAACAACGGGATGGCGGTGCCGGAGTTTCTGTACTCCCCCCGGCAGGCTGTGGCCAGGACGACGAGGAGCTCGAGCTCCGGGGGGCTGTTCCAGGCGCTGACGTCGGAGGTGGCGAGCAGCAGCAATGCAGCGTTCACGGCGACGTCTCTGTTCCGGCAGGTGGCGGGCGCGGCCCGCACGGAGCAGGGCGTGGCCGGAGGGTCGTTCATGGTCCCGGCGGCGGCGGAGCCCGGCAAGATCGTGATGTTTTCCGGCGAGTACTACCGCGCGTGCGCCGTGGGGGGGATGCTGTGCTGCGGGCTGACGCACATGGGCGTGACGCCGATCGACGTGGTGAAGTGCAACATGCAGATCGCGCCGGAGAAGTACAAGTCGATCAGCGGCGGGTTCTCGCTGCTGGTGAAGGAGCAGGGCGCCGTGGGGCTGCTGCGCGGGTGGGCGCCGACGCTGTTGGGGTACAGCGTGCAGGGCGCGTGCAAGTACGGGTTCTACGAGTACTTCAAGAAGACGTACTCGGACTATGCCGGGCCGGAGAACGCGAAGAAGTACAAGACGCTGATCTACCTGGCGGGGTCGGCGTCGGCGGAGGTGATCGCGGACGTGGGGCTGTGCCCGTTCGAGGCCGTGAAGGTGCGCGTGCAGACGAACCCGGGGTTCGCGAAGGGGCTGACGGACGGGCTGCCGAAGCTGCTGGCGTCGGACGGCGTGGCGGGGCTGTACAAGGGGCTGGTGCCGCTGTGGGGGCGGCAGATCCCGTACACGATGATGAAGTTCGCGACGTTCGAGAGCACGGTGGAGGCGATCTACAAGTACGCGGTGCCGGTGCCGAAGAGCGAGGTGTCGTCGGGGACGCAGCTGGGGATCTCGTTCACGGCGGGGTACATTGCGGGCGTGGCGTGCGCGATCATCTCGCACCCGGCCGACAACCTGGTGTCGTTCCTGAACAACGCCAAGGGCGCGACGGTGTCGCAGGCGGTGAACCAGATGGGGCTGAAGGCGCTGTTCACGCGCGGGCTGCCGCTGCGGATCATCATGGTGGGCACGCTGACGGGCGCGCAGTGGGGCATCTACGACTCGTTCAAGGTGTTCGTGGGGCTGCCGACGACGGGAGGCGTGGTGGAGGAGCCGGCGAAGAAGCTGGCCTAGGGACGATCCGGTTGAGGCTGGAGTTGCAGCAATTGAATGGCTTGGGTTTTCTGTGAGGGCCAATTGATTACGAGGAGGAACAGGCATGTGGGGACGGGGCGCATTGGACGGAGCAGGGATGGTGCATGGATCCGAAGGGGTGGGCCAATTAGGTTTGATTGGGATCGGCCGTGAGCAGCAGGTGCAGATTCGGGAAGTACGAAGGTTGCGCCCAGTTTTCTTGTGCTCCCGGGATCTGATCTGGCAGCGGTGTCCGGTTTCTGTAGTAGGGCACCACCCATTGGCATGTTGACGGTTCCCAGCATGGCTGAGATTGAGAATTTGACATTCATTTGGCAGAGAGAGACAGAGAGGTAGTTTAGAGAGTTGAGAGGACGCAATGATTATTGTTTGTAGGCGGAGGCGAGAATAAGAAGTTGGCAGTGGTATGGTTAAGGAGCAGCCTGGTTGTCTGACAGGGTGTTAATTTTGTTGACATGATAAGTCGCACATTATGAATGGAGCTGATGCTCGGATGGCGACATTCACTCCCAGAGGTTTTCACTGGGCTTGCTAATCTGCGACCCGTAGAGCGGTACTTGTGTGTGTGTGTGTGTGCGTTTTGATTGAGCATGTGAGGAGTTGGGAGGTTTTGCAGAGAGTGTGAGACGGGAGCGTTGTTGGATTGCAGAGTTGGAATTGTATGGTTGTGGAATGGATGCATGCTCTGGCCTGGAACATCTGGATCGAGGGTTGAGGTGCTTGGCTGTGGAAGGAAATAGTTTTTCCGAAATGTGCATGGAAGTCGTAAAGCACTATGAGGGGGATAGCAGGCTGGTGTTGCTTGATGATGGCAATTGCGTGGAGGAGCAGGGAAACTGGTGAATGGGGTGTGGTGGGGCTTTCCAGTGTGTGGGGGGTCCCTGAGCCGTTTCTGTTTTTTCGGTTATTGATGTTAGACCAAGCGACCAGTGACTAGTTTCCACGTTTACACCTGAAGATTTTGATGCGGAGTTGGTTGGTTTTATTTGGTTGGGTTGTGTACAGTATTGTCATTTCCTTTTCACGTTTGTTACTCCTCAAGAGTAAAATGTAGGAAGGTGTGCAATATTCAGCTTTATCTGTTGCACTTTCCATGGTTCTCTTATTCATACTGCTATTAGAATTGAATTTCAGTGTGAGCTGGCCGTGTAGACTAGTTGTGGAGTAACTTTTTTCACTGATTATGAGGTTTCATGGTTTTGTCCAGGTTTAAGGTAGGCGACCTGTTTCCGATCATCTTAAGCAATTCAGCATACTTCCGGTGGAGTAACGAATAGGCAAATAATTTTGTAGTGTAGGGAAATAGATTTGAAGGTCACATATTTTTGAACAAATTTTCGGGCAATATTGAATTTACTACAAATTTTCAAAGTGAAGATTCTCTCCAACACGTTCTCGCAATAGTCTGACCTATTTCCAAGAACTATAAAACTAAATTTCGAGAACACATGATATCATACTAACTCGGTAACATATTTCTATTCTCGGCGCCAACTATTCCTTATTATGAAGAAACATGTTTCCATCACCGTTTACAAGTGAACTCGAAAATAATGCAGGCTGCTTCACGGAAATAGGTCACCCTCTATTGCGTGAATGGGGCCTGATCGGAAACACGTCGTCTACCTAAGTCGAAACTCGAAATGTTAAATCATCATTGTTGACCTGGTTTAGTGTTATTCTACTCTAAATGTTATGGTGTTCATGTGGTGTGAATACCCTAGAAATATACATTGAAAACCATGTCAAGAGTGATGATAGCAATATTTTACCAAGACACATAAATACTTGGCCATTGCTGCCTGCTGCAGCACTTCAAAAGGGACGTCTGCCATTTGTCCTTGCAGCCCTTCCTGCAGTTCAGCAGTGCCAAACTCAGCTAATCTCTCCAAACCACACGGAAAATCTCAATTCAATTCATCTATTCAGACTACAAGCCTCCGCTCAGAAAAGAAAAAGAGGCTTCAAAATGCATATTAGGTCACGATACAACCAAATGTTTTCCTCTGTAAAAAATCCACATTCACCCTAAACCCTAAACCTCAACAAATTGAGATAGACTCAATTCATCTACTTAAAGGTACAAGCCTCGGTTCAGAAAAAAGAGCATTCAAAATCAAAAGTAGGCCATGATACAACCAAAATTTTCCTCCTTAGATATCCGGATTTGCTCTAAACCCTGAACCCTAAACTTGAGACGAATTGTAGACTGCAAGGAAAGAAAGCAAAGCTAACCTCGGCGCTGTCGGTATCACTCTCGTCATCTTCACTGCCGCTCCCGCTGCCATCGTTGGCACTGGAAACTGGATCGTCGCTCTCTTGGATTTCATGCTCTTTCTCGAGCTTCTTGCGTGCCATGGTTCTTCGACCAGCTGAATCCTAAAATCCTCGGTCGGTCCAAACGCACACGCACGTCGACCTCAACCGCCGGCAGCCGCGGCACCGGTATACGCGGGACAGTGTTGGATACTGTGAAAAACTAATCGTGTGTTCTGTATCTGGAAATACACGATGCTAAAGGCAGCAGTATAGCACCATGGAAATTTAGTACGAGTTTAGTAGAAGTTTTGTAATTTAGTAGTCCTGGCCACAGCCTGCCGGGGAGAGTACAGAAACACAGGCACCGACAGCCCGTTGTTCCGCTTCGCCTCCACCGCCATCACCATCTCGACTCTTGCTGCTCTGGCTGCTGCTGCCGAACTGAAGCTAAGGTAGGAAAACCAAAAATGGTTAATGCCCTCAAGGCGTGCACTAGAGTTGCAGTAAAACAGGGAGGTGGTAGACCCAAATGGAGAATTTTTGCATGACCAAGATTACTAAAAATTTACTAAAATTTACTAATATTTTTTGAATTTTTAGTAGCCTCATGTGCGGTTTTCTGTGATATTAGTTAACTGTTTTAGGTGTTATCATGTGTAGAGAAGGAAGAGTCTAGTATACAAGAAGGGGGTTTGACAAACTTCTCACTTTGAGAAATTGTAGATAATTATTCACGGGGAATAAAAATACGAAACAACTTGCATTCTTCATCATTTCTTCTTCTTCATCTCAAAAAAAATTCACATAATTTCTAACTCCATTCCTTCTGGTCAAATCACCATATTTTCACCGTTTTTGGTTTTCCTACCTTAGATGGCGCCTAAAAATAAAAATAAAAATGAGGTTGAACTGTCATTTCTAATCTATAAAAAATGGTTCCTTTGACCCAAACTTGTAATGTTATTTTTATTTTTATTTTTTCAAACACAAGGCGTTTATTTCAGTGCATAGTAGAGTTTTCCGCAAACTCATGGGGGTTCAGAGCCTTACTTTGGTAAATTCCTTGGGATACGAAAATTAGCCCGAGTTATTGGTTTTTCTATTCCAGTGAATGAGTTTTCAAAAGCTTTGATTTTTTTAAAATAATGTAGATCCTAGGAAGACCCACTCCATGTAGATACGTGTCAAGTCAAGGAAGCCCATGTGACAAAGCATCCATGAGAATAGAAACTGAGGTTGGGAAATTTTTGGGGCACCGTTTTTGGTGCCTTGAAACTTCAGACCTCTAGTTTATTTACAGCATCTAACATGTCTACTTTTATTGTGTTCTCAACCTCTCTTTTCACAAGTTGTCGTCCAGTCACCCCAACTATAGAGCACTTTGCGGATAACTCTAGTAAAGTACAAACATCAGTGGACCGAGAGGCTTGACATCTAGCATTGATTTTTTGATACAACAAAAATAAAATTTCTAGGCCTGTATTGGATTCTGCCATCCGCTGCTCCCTGATTTTTATTTTATTTTAAATTTTATAACGTTTAAACTCCATAAATGGCAAGGTGAAGAAAAAAAAAGACAAGAGGAAGATTAGAAAATAAAGAGTAAGACTAGAAGAGCTAGCTTTAATCGGTCATACCAAATCTCAAATTCTAAAAATAAAGTTTGTAATTTTAGTAAATATTAAATAGTAAATGCTTCTAAATTCATTAAATGAGTATCTAAAATTGTTTTTGGAAGTTTGACTGTATAAACTGCTTCTCATTTTCTCTTTAGGAAAAAACTTCATCAAAGTTGCATAAATGACATTTTATAACACATGTAGGTTTTCCCCTACCCTCTGTCATTTACGGGTTAACACTATGAAGAGTACGAATACCATAACAATTTGCCATTAACCCTAAATGCCCTTGAGATTAAAAAATGGTTTATAAAAGAAGTTGACTGTTCAATTCTAACTGTTCCTCAATGCAAGGCGCCGGTCAGCGTGGGCTGTCGTAGCGGGACAAACCGGGGTGCGTGGATGATTTCCATCCAATTTGTTATGTGAAGGACTTTGCTTGGTGATGCGACCCCTTCAAATTAAATTCAAATCATTCAAGCTATTTTTAGCTTTTACATAGATTCCATTTACCAAAAGAGTCCTAAAAACGGTTCACTGTGTAGTGTATTTTAATTTTTTTTGCTTGTTCTACTTAAACTAAATTTAGGCCATAAAAATGAGTTCCATTGCATTTGCGTCTTACTAGCAAAATTAAAGTGTAGTTTCTACTCCACTTCGGAATTTTGAAAAAAATTGAAAATTGAGTCTTTTATTGTAGTTACAAGTTCAGTATCACCAAGGTGTAGCAAGATTTCTAAATTTAGATAGACTGATGATTTTCATCAACTAAACTTTTCTTCATTGTAATTTACACCTTACGTAAAAAAGAATCGGAATTTCATTGTACATTTTGTAATTGATATAGATTTTCTTAAAAATCACTTCATAACACCATAGTAATTTGAGATTTTCACCACGAATTATGAATTACGAATTTGGTGAACATGTGACTACATCTATTAAAAATATAAATATAAATTTTGGAATTATTTTTATTAGCAAAATTGAGTGTGACAGACAAAACATGATTCTACGGTCATAGGCTCAACTTTTAGGGGTTGACACTTTCAACACACTTGACATAACTTCAATTTCATGATTTCAATGTACATTTCTAGAGTATTCACACCACATGGACACCGTAACATTTAGAGTCGAATAACACTAAACCAGGTAAACAATGACGATTTAACCCTTTAAGGTCCCAATTCAACGATGCATTGAAAGAAACGTTATAAAATGTTAGATGAATACCAAAAATGGAGTCGATGTACAAAGCAAAGTTGTAAATGTCAACGAGAAGATCACATCTGTATGGTTGGATTTATCATGTTTTTTATTAAGTATTTTTAATTATTTTTGAAAGGTTTTCTCTTGAAATTCGATTAAAAATCCCACATTAACACAAAAAAATTAAATTAAAATATTGTAATGAAATTGGAATAACATGCTCTATGAGATGGTATGGTTTCCATTCTTTGATTCTACTTATTTTGGAAAATCATGTTTTAGGTCTCACTTTCTGAACTAAGAATGAAACTTGACATAAACCAATTGTGTGATTTTTCCAAAAATCATAATAACCCATGTTTGATATCCAAACCGTACAATAGATAGTAAACTTGCACAAGAACTAAGAAAAATTTATTTGGATGAAAACTGTCCAATTCGGATGAGAATCGAATGACTTGAATCTGTCCATCGTCCAGTATCTGGACGCAAGGGTTAACATTTCAACTAAACCTAGACAAAACTATGAAACCTCAAATCAGTGAAAAAAGTTCCCCTAGAACTAGTCTACATGGCCAGCACACACTGAAATTCAATTCAAATAGCAGTATGAATAAGTGAGAACCATGGTAAGTGCAACAGATAAAGCTGAATATTGCACACCTTCCTACATGATACTCTTGAAGATAACAACTTTCACACCATGCAAACGTGAAAAGGAAATGACAATACTGTACACAACTCAGCCAAATCAAACAACCAACCAACTCCGCATCAAAATACTCCAGTGTAAACGTGTCAACATCAATAACCAAAAAAAACAGAAACGGCTCAGGGACCCCCCACACACTGGAAAGCCCCACCACACCCCATTCACCAGTTTCCCTGCTCCTCCACGCAATTGCCATCATCAAGCAACACCAGCCTGCTATCCCCCTCATAGTGCTTTACGACTTCCATGCACATTTCGGAAAAACTATTTCCTTCCACAGCCAAGCACCTCAACCCTCGATCCAGATGTTCCAGGCCAGAGCATGCATCCATTCCACAACCATACAATTCCAACTCTGCAATCCAACAACGCTCCCGTCTCACACTCTCTGCAAAACCTCCCAA
This sequence comes from Pohlia nutans, assembly GCA_022496805.1. Classification (NCBI taxonomy): domain Eukaryota; kingdom Viridiplantae; phylum Streptophyta; class Bryopsida; order Bryales; family Mniaceae; genus Pohlia; species Pohlia nutans. The sequence continues at coordinate 27,031,364 of CM040090.1, forward strand.
CTCCTCACATGCTCAATCAAAACGCACACACACACACACACAAGTACCGCTCTACGGGTCGCAGATTAGCAAGCCCAGTGAAAACCTCTGGGAGTGAATGTCGCCATCCGAGCATCAGCTCCATTCATAATGTGCGACTTATCATGTCAACAAAATTAACACCCTGTCAGACAACCAGGCTGCTCCTTAACCATACCACTGCCAACTTCTTATTCTCGCCTCCGCCTACAAACAATAATCATTGCGTCCTCTCAACTCTCTAAACTACCTCTCTGTCTCTCTCTGCCAAATGAATGTCAAATTCTCAATCTCAGCCATGCTGGGAACCGTCAACATGCCAATGGGTGGTGCCCTACTACAGAAACCGGACACCGCTGCCAGATCAGATCCCGGGAGCACAAGAAAACTGGGCGCAACCTTCGTACTTCCCGAATCTGCACCTGCTGCTCACGGCCGATCCCAATCAAACCTAATTGGCCCACCCCTTCGGATCCATGCACCATCCCTGCTCCGTCCAATGCGCCCCGTCCCCACATGCCTGTTCCTCCTCGTAATCAATTGGCCCTCACAGAAAACCCAAGCCATTCAATTGCTGCAACTCCAGCCTCAACCGGATCGTCCCTAGGCCAGCTTCTTCGCCGGCTCCTCCACCACGCCTCCCGTCGTCGGCAGCCCCACGAACACCTTGAACGAGTCGTAGATGCCCCACTGCGCGCCCGTCAGCGTGCCCACCATGATGATCCGCAGCGGCAGCCCGCGCGTGAACAGCGCCTTCAGCCCCATCTGGTTCACCGCCTGCGACACCGTCGCGCCCTTGGCGTTGTTCAGGAACGACACCAGGTTGTCGGCCGGGTGCGAGATGATCGCGCACGCCACGCCCGCAATGTACCCCGCCGTGAACGAGATCCCCAGCTGCGTCCCCGACGACACCTCGCTCTTCGGCACCGGCACCGCGTACTTGTAGATCGCCTCCACCGTGCTCTCGAACGTCGCGAACTTCATCATCGTGTACGGGATCTGCCGCCCCCACAGCGGCACCAGCCCCTTGTACAGCCCCGCCACGCCGTCCGACGCCAGCAGCTTCGGCAGCCCGTCCGTCAGCCCCTTCGCGAACCCCGGGTTCGTCTGCACGCGCACCTTCACGGCCTCGAACGGGCACAGCCCCACGTCCGCGATCACCTCCGCCGACGCCGACCCCGCCAGGTAGATCAGCGTCTTGTACTTCTTCGCGTTCTCCGGCCCGGCATAGTCCGAGTACGTCTTCTTGAAGTACTCGTAGAACCCGTACTTGCACGCGCCCTGCACGCTGTACCCCAACAGCGTCGGCGCCCACCCGCGCAGCAGCCCCACGGCGCCCTGCTCCTTCACCAGCAGCGAGAACCCGCCGCTGATCGACTTGTACTTCTCCGGCGCGATCTGCATGTTGCACTTCACCACGTCGATCGGCGTCACGCCCATGTGCGTCAGCCCGCAGCACAGCATCCCCCCCACGGCGCACGCGCGGTAGTACTCGCCGGAAAACATCACGATCTTGCCGGGCTCCGCCGCCGCCGGGACCATGAACGACCCTCCGGCCACGCCCTGCTCCGTGCGGGCCGCGCCCACCACCTGCCGGAACAGAGACGTCGCCGTGAACGCTGCATTGCTGCTGCTCGCCACCTCCGACGTCAGCGCCTGGAACAGCCCCCCGGAGCTCGAGCTCCTCGTCGTCCTGGCCACAGCCTGCCGGGGGGAGTACAGAAACTCCGGCACCGCCATCCCGTTGTTCCGCTTCGCCTCCATCGCCATCACCATCTCGACTCTCGCTGCCTGCTGCGAAGCTAGATCGCGCCTGATGACAAGCGCCAAGCCAGCAAGCAACAACACAGAGATAATGAATAATAAGAACTCCCTAACGAAACAGACCCCTCGAAGGTCTGCAAATCTGAAGCGATGATCGAATTTCTGTATCGCTGAAACCCTAAAAGCAAGAGAACGATGCTCCCTTAGAGCTCAGTGAAGGCGTCCGAAATACGCGTGGTTGTTATGGTGGAGAAAGGACACCGATTATCCCATTTAGTGTGTGTGGTACTAATTCAGTGGGTGAATATGAAAATCTGTTGTTAACCCTTTAGTGCCCAGCGGACCACATTATGGTCACTGCAACGTTCGAAATGCAAATAGTAGAGAATCCGTGAAGAATTTGAACTTCAGTTTTGAAGTTCAGATTATGCCACATACATTATACATCTTCCAGAAAAAGAAATTTTCAATTTGGAATTGTACAACTATCAAAATACCTATCAACAAACGCAAAAAATACTGCAAATACTTGAAAATACAGTAAATACTTACAAATACAACACATGTATTATGCAGTATTTCTTGTGTTTGGAAGTTTGTTATCTTGTTTTGTTTTTTTGTATTGTGTTCTCTTCTTCATCTTCCATTAGTGTGTGTAATCCGATCTTGACTAATGTACCTACTCCTGTCAATTTTCAACGTATAAAATTTTGCCTAAACCGTATATGGATAAGTCACTTTCACTTATAAAATTCACAGTAATTATGTGTGAGTCTATTTTTGATATAAAAGATTGCAACGGAGAGGTGTTGGCATAGGGCATAGCTGAACTTCTTTACTTTCATATTTGAAAATTTAACCCACATTCTATTTAACTTTGAAGTCACACATCCCCCAAAATCTCATTTTTGAGCTTGCATTATACAATTCAAATACATACTATAATCTTCCGATCCCACCGTTGGATGATTCTCAAATTTTAATAAAATGTGTGCTCTCGAGTTGAGAATAGAATTGTACAGCTACTTTCTAATTTAATATAATCTATTTTTGATAATCTCAATCACAGTGGAAAAACTCACTGAAATTCAGAGCTCCCAGCTACAGTACCCTGGGCACTAAAGGATTAACTCCTAAACGTTTGAAAATGCCTTTGCGACATGTAGGATACAACGTATATTTCTTGTATTTGGAATGGATCCACACCTTTCATGGGTTTGAGTTCAACAAAGAAGTTGAAATTTAGATCAATGCGGTTCTCGTGAGCTATTGAGACCTAATTTAGAACTTCTTGTTGATAGCAAATGTCGATTATACAAAAACGTATCTACTATCCCCATGGGACGTTTAGGGGTTAATCCTAGAATCGAATAACACGTATATGCCATTGCTTGTGTGTGTGTATAAATGAAAAATCAAAATTCGACGAAAACTACTGATCAAATGCTATTGATTTTACCAAGGGAAATGAGAGACTTCATTGATTAAAAAATTGCAATAATTAAGTGATATTTCTAAACAACCAAATATACATGACAACATGTTATTGCTTATGGATATACAAGAACAAACAAATAGAGACAATAATGACATAATACTAGTCAGACACTGAAGAAATATAAAGTTATCAAATATATAAATAAATGGCAATAAAATTGCAAAGTATATGTTGACCTCTTTAATGTTTCATTCTCTAATGTCACATTCTTTGCTCTCCCACCAAACGCTAAGGAGGAGACATTATCCAATTCTTTCTCTTATGATGTTACATGAAGTTGCATATCCATTTGATGATAATGAAGTCAACAAGTGTGAAAAGTCTTCTTGATGAAAGTTGCAACCCTAAGTACTTTTTTAATGGAAATTCCACACAATAATCATAAAACTTGCCATAAACTACACAATAATCATAAAACGCACATGCCTGGTTTCATCCCTGCCACCCGCCATGACATGTGGCGGGATGTGATTCGTTCAAAAGTCGAGGCAGTTCGGCTGAGTGCGGCTCCCACGCACATGCCGCTCCGCCACCCGCCCACGTGCTACAATCTAGGAGGTAATCACTTGAATAAAAAATAAAATATCTTGATGGGTAAAGGACCCATTCACACGAGCCCACTTCCTTGAGGTTCTAGGGCGACTCCAGTAACTCCGTCGCCAATATTGCGTGGAAGCTCGACCTCAGTAAAATTCCGCAGTAACAGTAAGATTCGACAGTAAACGGGCGGTAAATGGGGAGGTACGGAGCTGTGGCGGCCCTCGAACTTGGCGGGAGAAGTTTGCTGGCTGCGTCGACGTAGTTGGATGAGAGTCGTCGGCAGCCGCCGGCGCCCGCCAGGTTTTTTGTGCATATGCGTGAGGCCAATGCCATGCTCCGCACGCGTTCATTTAATCGTCATGAACCGACATCAATTTCTCCTTTGTGAGTGGCATTCATGGCGGGTTCACACTTTGAATTACTTCATTTAAGATTGGCCAAAAGGACAACGTAGAAATCTATTAAAATATCATAAAATCATGGCCTTGGCTCGTCATAATCTGAAAGCCTACAAGATATTGAGACAAGACAACATGTATTTCCAATCTAATCTTTAACCCCTGAATGTCCACGAATCCAGTTACTGAATGTTTGTTGGTCAAACCTAATTTTGATTTTGAAGATGACTTTTGTTGCTAATACACCCAACAAAGAAAATGAAATTTATTAAGTCTAGTTTGTACTCCACTTTTCAAATCTTAAAAATTCCAATTATTGAGTATTTTATTGCTTTGCAAGCTTTGTAGCTCAAGGTTTGAATTACACTACATAGGATGTTCACCAGTCGAATTTCAAAATTTAAATAAAAAATTTCTATGGAAAACATACCATGTATTTCTCCATTATAATTTGTACCTGCTCCCAAAAAAATATTAATTTTTCAAAGCTTTTTTGTAATAAAATTATTTTTTGAAGTATTTGACTTAAAAATTTGTTAAAAAGGCCGTATTAAATTAAAAAATCTGAAAATTTCAAGACCGATAGAAAACATTCAATTCCATGCATGAAAAATAATACAAAATATATTTAGATAAATCTTGAAGGCTAAATTGTGTAGTTTGACTTTCCTACAAAGGAGTGGTACAAAGGAGTGGTCCGTTTAAGGGCTAATAGATACAGCACACCCTAGTCATGCAAAAAGATATCTCAAATCTATGGAAAGATTTAGACTTGAGATACCCGCGCCCGCAATTAATATCATGAACACCATCGAGTACAAAGACACATTAATAATTGGCCTCAAGTTTACAGAAATACTAGATTTTACCATGACACAATAATAATTGGCCTCAAGTTTACAGAAATACTAGATTTTACCAAGACACATTAATAATTGGCCTCAAGTTTACAGAAATACTAGATTTTACCAAGACACATAAATACTTGGCCTCAAGTTTCCCGTTCAACTTCAGGGCACCTTATATCTCTAATCTGCCTAATTCTAAGCGGGCAGGACCTTACACCTTACACGTAAGATGCCTTCTTGAAAATTTCCACAAAGAAAACATGAACACTTACTGCCAGGTATTTACGTTGGGTGAAGTAATTCATTTGGGCCTAGCAGAAGCCCTTCCCGTTCGGGCGTAGGCAGGCCCTCATGAACCCTATATTTTCCCTTCAACTTGACAACAATTTAGAAGTGATCCAGGTCTTCAACTGGCCATCCAGCTTGGTTCACTCTGGACCATACAACTTCAAGACAAATCATGATACACATGGAATCATGATGAAAAAATCAACACATCTATTTCAGCAGCGCCTTATACAAACTGCCAAAGGGGAAGAATATACGCGTGTCACAGGAAGATCAGTGCAAGATCAAGTTGTTTCTTTCTAGCATCATAAGCTGGAAGTTGTATATTTCTCCAGCTACTGTGCTTAACAAAACTAGTACCACTGGTACTCGAGCTTTAACCCTTTAACGTCCTGATTCAACACTGTTTTCAAAGATTTGTTATAAAATGGTTGATGAAAAACGGAAATGGAGTTGATGTACAAAACAAAGTTTTAAATGTCAATGTGTAGATAACATCCGTACGGTTGGATTCATCATATTTATTATTAATATTTTTAAAGTAATTTTGCAAGGTTTTCTCTTGAAATTCAATTAAAAATCCAAAATTAACACAATTTTTTTTTTAAATATTGTAATGAAATTAGAATGACATGCACTACGAGATGGTATGGTTTCCATTATTTGATTCTACTTACTATGGAAAATCATATTTAAGGTCTCTCTTTTTGAACTAAGATTGAAACTTGACATTAATCACTTTTGTAAATATTCAAAAATTCACATTATCTTATTTGGAAGATCCATACCGTACAAATGGTATTCAACTAGCACAAGAATGAAAAAAAATAAAAAATGGATGAAAAACATCCGGTACCTACGGAAAACGAGCTGCTGAAATTCATCCGGCGTCCAGAATCTGGACGCCGGCGCGCTAAAGGGTTAAACTATGAACGTCACACTTGTGGTCGTCTATATGGTAAAAATCTATGATCCTTGGCAGAATTCTTTTTCCTGCGCTTTTCCAAAAACTTATCCAGCTTTCCACTCTCCTGCAAAACAATACACCCTCGGCCATAAGATTCATTTGATCCACACCCCTGATGCTAAAACCAGAGGCTGCGAACGAGTATCACATGACGTGGACAGTAAGACATGTTATAATATGGCAACTCTACTGAGAAAAAGTATAGAAAAACTCTCACCTTCAGTTCTTGGTACTTCCCAACAAGCTCTTCTTTCTTTTGCTCAGCTGCACCACAGACAGAAATATGACACATCAGTAATAGCACCAACTTCGATTTTTATTTTTCAAAAGTACTTACTGTTTCGACTGTGCAAAGTGCAAGCATTGCCGTAATGAGCCCCAAACTACATGGGATTGAATCTGCTTACACTTCTTCAGATAAAATGGTTTCTTCCCCTCCTTGACGGCCTTCCTTTCTTTGCTTCCATGCTGTGCTGCTGCCTCTGCCCGTATCCGTCGCTGCTGCTCTTCTCTCAACTCCTTATCCTGTGCCGTTCACCAACAAAAACATTAAGTAACGCTAAAGAATCTTCATCCTTCATACATTTCATCATCATGCATGTAATCATATCCCCACACTCGTATTGCTTCCTTGAACTGGTTAAGACAGTTAGGTGACAAGTGATGAAATTCCTAGATACAGCAATCCTTTGGTGTGAATGCGCATATAGCATGCCAATGTTTGTCCGGGGAGTTAGAAACGTACTATCCAATCCAACCGCTTTTGTGCTTCTTCTTTGTCTCCACCACCACCTTTTTTGCTCAATTCCTTTTTCAGCCTCTGTACAAATTACAAAACAGAACCAAAGTCAACTCCCTGGTCGGTATCAATTTAGATGAGTACAGCCTTCTCCAAGCAGGTATACCGCAAAAGCTAGATCATATTGAAAGCAGTTCTATTGTTTGAGAGGTAGATGTAGTGAGCCAAATTGTGCATCCATGTCACTCCTGGCAATAAAGACCATGTCACGTACCTCGCGCTCAGCAGGAAATTCTTCATCGTAAATAAAACTGTATGATTTCTTGAACCTGATCTCCAACATCACGAGAGCCTTCATAAGAAAATCTGAGCCAAGTCTAACTACACAAAAGCAACTCCATGCATAAAAAATGGTTCATCGTTGGGGGTAAAATCCAGCCTCAGATCATCATCTTCAGATAATTCCTGTAACAAACTGCCAGTCTGATTCCCTAAACCCAAGAATCCTACAAAACATATGCTAAACGTGTACACATCCATACGTAGCATACTTGCCTAGATTCAACAAACTTTCCACATAATGACTCGAACCGAGGATCTCGAATCTCCTGCATTCAAAACACTAGTTAGAATAACTCGTCAGCAGAAAAAATGGCTGTACCGAGAAAAGGGCTCAACTGCAACCTTTCCAGGGTTTCACTTTACATCCGACAATTGTATCAACAAGGGATGCTGGGAAAGAAGAATGAGTTCATTGGGGAACAAATTGTGACAAAGTGTCAAAAGGGCATTTCATGACTACTGCTGGAACAAAAACACGCACCCGCTTAGGTGCCTGAAACACTTCTCGAAACCGCCCCACTGGTTTCTTGCTACTCATCTCCATCGGCCTGTACAAGAAACAGAGTCACTTGCACGCCGGAAAGACTACACAAACATTACTCATTCAAACTCAAATAGCACCCGTAACATTTGGAACCCTAAAGGACGCCGAACTGACCTATTCTTGTTTGCTCGTTTGGTCTCCGCCTGTTTCTTTGACCGAGACCCTAAACCAACTGCTTGGCCATTGCTGCGTGCCTGCTGCAGCACTTCAAAAGGGACGTCTGCCATTTGTCCTTGCAGCCCTTCCTGCAGTTCAGCGGTGCCAAACTCAGCTAATCTCTCCAAACCACACGGAAAATCTCAATTCAATTCATCTATTCAGACTACAAGCCTCCGCTCAGAAAAGAAAAAGAGGCTTCAAAATGCATATTAGGTCACGATCCAACCAAAAAAATTCCTCTGTGAAAATCCACATTCACCCTAAACCCTAAACCTCAACAAATTGAGATAAACTCAATTCATCTACAGAAAGGTACAAGCCTCGGTTCAGAAAAAAGAGCATTCAAAATCAAAAGTAGGCCATGATACAACCGAACTTTTCCTCCGTGGATATCCGGATCCGCTCTAAACCCTGAACCCTAAACTTGAGACGAATTGTAGACTGCAAGGAAAGAAAGCAAAGCTAACCTCGGCGCTGTCGGTATCACTCTCGTCATCTTCACTGCCGCTCCCGCTGCCATCGCTGGCACTGGAAACTGGATCGTCGCTCTCTTGGATTTCATGCTCTTTCTCGAGCTTCTTGCGTGCCATGATTCCCGATCACCACGAATGCATAAAATCGCAACAAAAGTCGCCTGCCCGATCTAATTCCTAATTCCAAATCCCATTTTAACTGCACCAGGCCAAATTTTAACACTCAGAAGCTTAAATCACAAGATCAGAAGCAGAAGCTGGCCATTCAACAGAGAATCACAAAAGAAAAGAGGTCAAACTACCAAAATGGATGTAGTCTTAACCCTAAGTTGGTGAAAAAAACTGACCTAAGACAGAGAAGCAAGGCCGATGGAGATGCAGTTGGTGTGCACGGTGAGATAGAACTGCAGGTGCTGCGAGCAAGAAGGAGATGAGAGCAAGAACGAGAATTGCAAAGTCATTGTCCAATGTTCCATAGCCGTAACGCCAGAGACTAGGAAACACAAGAATCCAGCCAGATCAAGTGCATTCTGACCACTCAGTGACATGTGCATGAGCACAAGGGTGTAAGAGCAACCCTAAACCCTAAACCCTAAACCCTTGTCAACACAGAAGCAAAGATTAAAAGACATAAAACCCTAATTCACGCAAGCAAGCAAGGATAGAGACAGAGGCTCATAACCTAATTCACGCAAGCAAGCAAGGATATAGACAGAGTCACGCAAGCAAGCAAAGATATAGACAGAGGCTCATAGTACTCACGTCTCAAATTGGAAAACTTCAAAGAAAGCACAGAAAGTTCGAGACAACACAAAACTTATATTTACGTAGACACCCTCTGTTTGTGACACATGAACCCCCGCGTCCTCCGGCCGGTGTAGGGGCCGGTCACAAGGGAGGGGACAGAAGACATGGCACGTCAATCACTCAACGTCATCACTGGCACGCTTTAAAGGGCTACATCACGGCCCCTGGCCAGCCCTCGGCTCGGAATGGAAACTCATGCAACTTAGAAAACAGAAAAGAACAAACGTTTGCTTGCTTGCTTACTTCCGGTGCCGCAAAGGACAGACAGACAGAAACACTCACACAAACACCGAAGTGTGCAGTCACTTACCCGAAGCGGTGATTGATGTTTTGGTGATGTCAATATCTCGCCGGGTGTTGCGTCAATCTCTCGCGCCGGAGGTGGGTTTTGCAGAATCGGGCCGCATCGTCGTTGTCTTGTCGAAGCGATGGTGCTGCTGGTGGGGGTGATGCTTGACCGCTCGCCGCGGTCGCTGACGGCCGCCAACGCGCGGCCACCACGTCGGGCCTCGGAACCCCACGCTGTCGTGGAATGCATCATTATGGAATGGAATGACTCATGCCACATACGACGCCACTTAGGAAAAATTGCTCCTTCTGGCCCGGCCCTAGTATAAAGCCCCTGGTTGCGATTTGAAAGAATCAAGCGATTCTATTCGTTGAAATTTAAAGAGTTCAGGTCGGCCCGACCTTCAATCCGGCCCCAAGTATAAAGTGGGCCTGAGACACAGTTGAGTTAACCAATAAAAAGCCCATTTAATCTCCCTTTTTGCTTTACTTCTAACCTCTTTCTTGAGCTATACTTGGGTTGAATAGTGTTGTGTCATAAATTGTTCCCTTGTGGGCCATGGGCTTGAAGTTTTGGTAGATTGAAGGTGTGGTAGTGATTGCGAGGTGTGGAGAATAATGATAGTGGCTTGTTTTAGATTGTCTCCCAACTCATCATGAACTAGTTTTTGGTCTATTTATATTTCAGTAATATGAGTTCAAGAGGGATTCAACACGAGTTTGCTAAAAATTTGGTCTTTGAGCTGACTTTTTGATTAATTCTAGTGTTGTAGAAATTTGGGTACTGTAGTACTATAGCTAGGGTCACCACCCTACGAACGAATATTTTATAATAAGTTTTAAAATAAAGTTCGTTTTCAGAAAATGAATTTCTAGGTTTTTGTTTTTGAGCAAAAATGATTGAAAATGGCCCAAAATGGCCCAAAACAGCTAGGAAATAGCAAATATAGATAAAATTAACTAGGGCTCCGTTGCTCTCCGCACTACCAGTGACGAATGAAAATCCATAGCATATATTTTTTAAATTATAAAACGACAAGCATAATTTATACTATATTTATATTATAAAAAATGATTTTCCTTTATAATATTCCCTTCTATTAAAGAATTATATTTTGTTTTGGAAATGGAATCATTTTGGAGTGGGAGATGCAATTAGCCAATTTAATAGTATACAAAGTAATTTACTACAAATTCATTAAGGAGTCTAGAATATTTCACCAAGTTGACTATGAAATCTTCACATCTATAGTAATTTTGATCTATACCATACGAGAGGAATGGTTTATGGTAGAAGAGAATCTAAAGATATATTAAGAAGTGACTTACAAGAGGAATCGTTCATGGTTAAAAATAATTTGTAGGTACATTTCTAGAAGTGTTTAAAGTAGACCATTCCTACTCAAAGTTTACATTCCTACACGCATGACTCACACATTCCTTTTCTTAGTACCAGACCTAGCAATCTTACTTCTAAACATGGAGAATAATACCACACTAGCACATTCAAAAGAATGATAAACTTATACCATGATCACAATACATTAATCTACAAAAATATAGAATTGGCTAAACTTTTTAGCCACTACAAGTGCTATACACTAAACATACATCTCTTGTTTCAAAACAAAACTACATCATTTCTCTCTTTAACTTACAAAAGAGCCAATTTACAACTACTGTTTTTCCTGCCCTTGCTACAAAATTTTGTCCAAGGCTTTTGACTTAAGCTACCATGGTGTATAGGTCTTCAGACTTCTTCATGCCCAACATCTCTTCCACCTTCTGAGCCATAGCCGGGTTTTGGGTATCATTATGAGTGAAAGTTAGTACCACGTGGTGTGAACATGGGGAAACCTAGAGGTTTGATTTGGATCAGAGGTTACTTTCCACTTTGGATTTTTGTATAAAATTGACAAATGCGAATTACATGTTGCAAATTTTTGCAATCCTCATCAAAACCTATCTGAGTCATATTTTTTTCCGAATTTAGCACTGCCAAAAATAGGCCAGATTACTTAAGTTGGTGGTTTTAGGACAATCAACCGCTTAGAATTGCCTTTACAATTGAACTCTAATGAAAGGCAAGGAAAGCGACCAACCCATCCCCAAAGTGTGCATGTCACGCCTCCACTCACAATTCGACACCGTCTGCGCTTCTCGCACTCTTCCCTTCCTCCCACGCCACGGGCGTCAACAATTCCCCCCCCGCCCCAAATCATATCACCAATGACAGTCAGAGCTTCACTGTTTGTGATGAGCATGATCGCCATGGCCACTTTCCAGTCCTGCAAGTGATTCATCGGCCCCTGGAGGTGATTGATTTTCTAGGTTCTGGTTTGAAACACTTTTCCAGGCGCTTGTGGTTGTTTTTACTTGATTGTAATTCTGCTTGTTGCAAATTCTTTTGCAGTTTGATTTTCTTTCAATGTCCGCCCCGAGCTTGCTCTGTACCCACAAAGCACTCCTGCCTGCAATCACCACGAAGAAGAAGAAGGCCAGCGTTCTCGGGCGTTTGAGTTCGATCGTCATCAAATACTCTGGAATGGATTCACAAGCTGATGATGGGTATGTTATGCCTTTGCTCTCCTGTCCTCGATTATCCCAACATTGAACTACATTCATAACATTCTTGAGCTGGCCCCTTTTCTACAGTCTCTTTTTAGAGGAAAAATCTTGATCTGAAGGTTTATAATACTACTGCAGAGCCACCATTTCTACTGTTGAAAAATGATGTTATTTACATTCGGATTACAAAACCTTATCAAAGCAGGAAATGACTAGAGTAATGCAAATTAGAAATTGTATCAAGGAAGGTTGAGAATCCATCCACGTGGGGGGCTGAAAACTCACCCATTGCCATCCTAGCTCGTGACTTGTAAGAAATGAGATCAACTTCTAGGTTCTCTGATTGTAGATTCAATACTCTGGGGTCGGGACCCTACTATTTAAAAATTCATAACTTATTCATAAAGTATTCACTCAAATCCTCTCAAAATTGGTTAAAAGAAGAACACCATTTTAATGCCCTAAACCACTTGAAGCCATGGAAATGAGTTGTCTAAAGAAACTGTTTTTTTTTTGTGATTTCTGGTATCTTGCTTGGTAGCATGTTGAATGTTTTTCAACGTTTCGTAATACTTATAGGCTAAGAACATAATTTGATAAAGAAGAATTGCAAAGAATGCAATATATATAAAAAAGAACCTCAGTCTATTTTTTTTTTGAGAACGGAGTATTCACGTTCTAGGCTACTCATACGCTTTGGTACCAATCTGCATGCCAAGCACTTATGTAGCATACCTGATTTGTACATTCTTGTTAGATTTATATACTCAAACCTTCTCTAAAATGACATTCTACAATATCCTGTACACTTGCCACACTATCATTGACGTAACATATTCATAGTGAAAAAGTAGGGACTCCAGGTTGTAAAATTAGAGAGGCTTGAGTGTACCTTGAAGAACGTGCCTAACATACTATAGCACTAGTTAGTTCTACTGTCAGACAGGTCAAGAACCCTTTTCTTCTTGACGCAAGCCCTTGTATTTCAAGCAAAAAACAATCTGTTGATTTGGTTCTCCCAAATTCCAACATGATGGGTTTGCTAGGGGAGTGCCATATGCTTGCTCTCTCGAGTGAATGCAAACTTTTAAGGAGCTCTGTTTTGTTTGATCTGTGGAGAATTTTAAGAAGGGTGAGCTCTTACAAGTGCTATAGAATGTTATGTGCTGATGTATTAAAATGCGCATACTTTATCAAGTTCTAGGAGTATTTGATGATTTCATGTGCTCAAAAAGGAAAGATTGTTTGCAGGCGCTACACGGGCAGAGTGTTGGGGCCAGCAGCTCCGGACTCAGATTGGTGGGATAAGAAGCTGCTGTCTGGGGCGGTAGTGGTTCCGGAATGCGGCAAACCGGGATACCGCATGTATTACTACGGGCGGGCCACGGACGAGTGGGCCAAGGGCGTGACGCCTTTCAATGCCACGCTGCCCACGGGGCGCAATGGCTTGGCCGTCAGCCAGGATGGGCTGCACTTCGAGCGCTACCGGGGCCATCTGAGCGGCGGTGCCATCATGGACCCCTCTCCGGCGTATGACACCTTTGACGCTGTGCACTTGGGCGTCAGTGACGTCCTTTATGACCCGGAGAACGACCTCTGGCGCATGTTCTACTTTGGTGGCGGCTACGAGGAATCGCCCCTTCCCTCCAATCCTGAGAAATTGTTCAGGTGCTTGCAGCCACTGCATGATGCTTGTAATAACCCATGTTCTTTTCGCATTTTTGAGTCAGTCACATGCTTGTAATCTTCACTTTTTTCAAGCGTTTTTGAGTCAGCCATATGCTTGTAATCTTCATGTTTTTTTTAGCATTTTTGAGTCTGTCATCTGGGATCTTTCTTTAGTCCAATTTTGTTTATTTTTTAGTTGTTCTACTTTGGTGGTGGCTACAGGGAATTGCCCCTTCCAGAGAAATTGTTAAAGTGCTTGCAACGACTGAATGCTTGTATCCAGTTGTGGTATTGACAACCTGTTATTTTTTTAGCATTTTTGAGTAGGTTATATGGGACCTTTCTTTAGTCCTATTTTGTTTATTTTTTGAGTTGTTCTGCTCTACGAGGAATCGCCTCTTCCAGAGAAATTGTTCAAGTGCTTGCAACGATGGAATGCTTGTATCCAGTTGTGTTATTGCCCGTGTTATTGACAACATATTGTTTAGCATTTTTGAGTAAGTCACATGGGACCATTTTTGTTGATAAACGCATGCAGTGTGTTCTTCACTGATTCTGGTGATATAAAATTCAGACCTCGGGGTTAGTTCTTTCGGGGTGAATGGTATTAGAAGCTCAAGTATTTTTATGGTGAGGTCTTTTGCTGACCGTTTTTTAATGTCTATTATTTTTCTCTTGTCATGTGTGTTGCAGGGGGCTGAAGTTACGGCCTGGTGTGGCTACATCCAAGGATGGGCTGTCGTTTGAGGACAGGGAGGGCCCTATCCTGGAGCTGGGAGAGAAAGGAGCTTGGGACCATGTTGGCGTTTCTTGGCCTAGAGTCCTGCGTCCCGAGGGTAAGTTACCCACCTGACTACTTCAGTTTGGGGTTTTCACAAAACTCTCAAGGTAGAGAGAATACTCTTTCCGTCACTAAATTAAGCAAGCATTTTAATAACCAATATGGAGGAGTGTACTTCTTACTATTGAGGTTTGGGTACAAGAGCCACATCAAAATTTTCTCACTCAATAGAGTTCTCTTCTAGTTCAGTTGTTTTCAACATCGGTCAAAACTTGTGTGCGCAGCAACATGCCAAATCAAGTGTTGAAAACCTTTTGACTTCAAAAAGATAACTGCAGTGTATGATGATTTCTTATGCAATAATTCAGCGTGAGAGGGTGTAGGGACAACAAAACAACTCCATTTCCATTCAAAGACTAACAGTGGCCATAGACATGTAGCGAAGTCATGAAGGTCTTCAAAGTAATTAGCAATAAATCAAATAGTTAAGTGGTTGCGATTGAAGATTTTGATCCAAGGAAATATGCATGTTATGTTTTCATATGCACAATTTTGACATTGGAGGGCATGCATGGCCTATTGACATCCTTTTTCTAGCTGTCCACTTTGCACTAATGTCCATTTATGCAATTCTTACCTGACGGGAAGAGAGGAGTGCTCACACCACTTGCGTATGGAAGGTCAACCGAGTGTATTGAAAGAGATGAGATCCTTGATGGTTCTAGTATCCTCTGCCTTAGAGCATCTCCGGATAGCTCTTTAGCTTTGGAAAAATGGATGTGCATAGATTGGTCAACAATTTATTTGGAGTGTGACACTGAACAGTGTAACCCACTCAATCACCACTCAATCTAGTGTATGTTCTCTTCTTAATTGCACATCAATCCATGAGTGGTGACTTGTACTATTTTCAGAGTCTAATTGAGTGATGTTGGTGGGGAAGTACAGGGTATGCCTTGTAATTTTTGGATGATCTTCAGAGTGAAATTCAGAGTTGCTGGTCAACCACAGGTACCAGTAGGCTGACAGCGTGATGTGGTGGAAATGCAGGAAACGGAGAAGGGCAGTGGCTGCTGACGTACCACACGAGGGAGACGGGGGGCGTGAACAACTTCGGATTCTTCTCGTGCGGGGTGGCGACGTCGGCAGATGGGAAGCAGTGGCAGAAGCAGGGCAGGGCCTTGTCAACGGGGGAGCCCGGGACGTGGGACGAAGGAGGCGTGTCGGTGCGCCATGTGCTTCGAGTGAATGGCAAGTACGTCATGTTCTACGAGGGCTCCAACTTCAAGTTCCAGTTTGCCATTGGGCTGGCCACCTCCGACGACGGCTTGCTGTGGCACAAGGACACCGAGGCCGGACCCGAGCCCGGAGGCCCCATTCTCAAAGCCCGCGTCGGCGAGAATGTGTGGGACAATGTCATTGTCGGCACGCCGTATGTTCTGGCCATGCACGACGGCAGCTTCCGAATGTACTATTTGGGAGTCGGGAAACTGGAGGGCGAGGACGCCTCCAAGCAAGGCATTGGCCTGGCTGTTAGTGATGGCCCCAATTACAGGTCCTGGAGGAGGTTCCAGGAGTGACCACGGTCAGCTTAAATAGTATATATTGAGTGTGCAGACAATTGGAGTGATGGCAAGAAGACCCGGGAATGATGGATTGCTTGCCACTACATGCTAGAAGTTAATCAGTGTACAAAATTTTATTACGTAACCTTGCGCCGCAAGTAGGCAAGTTCACTCTGAACCATTGTACCCAACCAACCGCTCTGAAAAGTGTGTTCCGAATCACTCGTTTGATACCAACAAAGTGAATCATGTCGGAGCCGAGTCGAGATGCTCGGACGTTTTCGAACCCGCGTTCAATCATCGTATGCTCGTACTTGGCCAGCGCTTGCCATGGGTCGTCATCATGGCTCAAAGCTCGCACCAGGTCTGACGCATCGGCGAACGCGGTGTTGGTGCCCAGGCCTCGATGTGGGGTCATGCAATGCGCGGCATCTCCAAGCAACGTGACCCGCGAGGTCTGCCCCAGTGGGTTCTCATCAGTCGGCACTATTGTCCGTAGATGCTGGGCTTCATGAAACACGTAATCCTCGGCGTCCGTTCCGTGTACTAGGCTCGCCAACTCCTTCCCGAGCGTTGCGGCGCGCGCGTCGACAACCTGTGCACCACTTTCATCGTTGGAGTGAGTGAACGCTACGAGGCACCAGACCCAGAGTTGCCACCCGTTCAAAGACATCGAAAACGCCGTTCAGAAACATAGATGAACGAGACCACATTGACCTAGAGTAGAAAGCGTGAGATAGACCATTGGAACCCTGGCACGTGACTCCTACGAAGCCTACACTATTCACTGCAAACCCCTTTCCAACCTAGGTACACTATTCAAAACTGTGTGTCATGAGATACGGTCATTTCCTCAATCGTTCAGAAATGGGTCGTATTTTATATACGAACAGGGTCACCGCGACCCTGGCCCTGAGCAGAACGAGCATTTGGGACGCCGTCGATTCTCACCTGTTTCAGTTTGCGACGATCAGTCGGTAAGGTGACTGAGATTGGGGCAGGGAAGGAGAGCGCCCAATGGAGCCTCTTCTGTCCATCAGGTGTGCGGTACTCTATGACCAATACGGTAGTCCCGCCGGCACCAAGACAGAAACAGATGCTTGATCTTGCAGCGAGCTGAACCAGCTTGGGCACCCTGGCTACGGTATCTGGAGTCACGGCTACTGTGCCCCCGGTGTTCAAAATTGGCACGGACTGGAGTTTCAAGGCAGGACAGCGCTGCAATCGGACACGGGACCTGGAACCGTCGGCTCCAATGAGCAAGTCGCCGCTGGCTTGTGTTCCGTCATCGAAATGGGCAACCACGCATGTCTCGAATTCTTCGTATCGGACGAACTTCTTGCCCCACTGAATCTCCAGACCTTCTGCCAGTGCGTTTCGCAATATCCCACGGCTCACAAGGAATGCCAGACCATCTGGGCCGGGTTCCCGTTTGAGCTCTGCCATCACGTCCAGGTCGCCATCCGCAATGCAGGCAAAACCCTTGTGCCAGCTGCTTCCGAGAATTCCTGCGAGGTGTGGGATACAGGCAATGCGGGATAGCCCCGAGTGCTTAATGCCGACTTGGTAGCCTTGTCCACGCTGTGTGGGTGTGGCATCCCGTTCGAAAATGATCACTTTGTACTTGCCAGGATCAGACACCAACGGCGAGTGACTAAGAATTTGCGCGAAGGCCAGGCCCCCAAGCCCGGCTCCAATGACCAGAATCGTCCGAGGGGGCGCGCCAGCCATCACCATTCTCGTACTCAAGCACTAATAAATATTGCTGACACTCCCGTTAATGCACTGATCCTCACAATCTAGAAACTCACCAAATGCAACTCAAAGTCTAACTTACTGTTCTATAATCTGCACCCTCTCTGATCAGGCATAATATATGTCTCACCTGGCATGGAAAAGCACTCTTTGCATCGTCAGATTTCAATGCTCTAGAAGAATCACATTCGCACATGTATGAACGTCGTGCCTGGGATCCATGCTCGCGTGGGCCACTCCTCTCTGTACCCAGCAAGACCTAGTTTTTGTCTTCAACCACTGGTTGGTCAGCGGTAACAGTTATATCGGCAAAAGAATCGCCACAAGGACCTTGCTTCTTTCATATATAGACAGATGTTGAAATTAGAGCATCTCCACCGTTGCTCGCCACAATCCGCGCGCTAAAAGGTTTCTTGAGGGCGCTACAGTGACCGAACCACTCGCCACAATTTCAGTCCTCACCCGCACTCGCCAAAGGCCTTCCGTTCTTGGGTTTTTTGGGCGGAGATCCGGGAGGGCCAGCCGGCAGGCTAAATCGGGGCGCAGCAGCCAGCAAGTATTCGCAGCGAAGACGGAAGCCGGACGATGTGGCGAAGGCTGAAGGCTGAAGCCGGCGAAGGCTGAAGCTGGTGAAGGCTGAAGCCGACTAAATAAATCCGACCCTAATCTGAAACCTGGAATAAACACAATCTTCCAAAAACATTCCGCAGAAGGGGCGCGCTCACAAACTCTGAAGACTCTGAACAATGGCGAGCGGAGTCGAAAATTTGGCGAGGCCGCGCAGCCACCGACGGTTCCACGAGTCCCGGTGGGGGACGTTTAGTAACCCGGGCTCGCCATCAGGGATCGCGGCCCCATTTGGCGAGTCCCGGTGGAGATGCTCTTACATTGTTAGCGTGGAAAGAACAGTGTCAGTGAAAGTGTTGAAAGTTACTCGAACAGGGCTTTTATGAACGAAATAATCGCAGTTCGTCGAATGAACTTGCAAGAGCGTTTTTTTGCAGCCATCAGAGCATCTCCACCCCTACGCAGGAAGAGAGGCTCTCGGAAAGGGCTGTGAAGGGCCTTGTACATGCATGGAGGAAATATGACGCGGCCGTCCCCCACCCTTCTTCCTTGTACCCGCTCAAAGCATGCGAAAGGTATCAGAGATTCCCTTTCCAGCAGGTGAGTATATTTCTTCTTCACGGGTGTTGTGCCTGTAGCCAATCTTAGAGTTTCTACATCTGTCAATGTCAACTTGAACGTGTCCTATATGTCTATACATATAGGACACGTTCAGGAACTTCCGGACGTTCATGGCACCACCCCCTCGAGTTGGAACGAATCGCTGAAACTGCCCATTCATTTCGGGGATTCTCACTATTCAAAGGGATAGGTAAAACCGCTAGATTTGCACTTACAAGGAAACTCCTGTTTACTCCGAACAGCACTCCCAGGCTGTTTTCGAGCAGTTGTATTCGCATCTATCAATATAAAATGGTCCTTACCAGATCGATAAGGCTCTGAAGATAGGAGATCAGAGCAATCATGACAGGTGCGCCTGCGGAAACGGTGTGCGTGACAGGGGCCTCCGGCTTCATAGCCTCATGGATTGTGAAGATGCTGTTGGAGAAAGGCTATAATGTGAAGGGTACAGTGCGGAACCCAGGTGAGTGTTCTTCCATTGATTGATTGATCAAGCGGCTGTTGTTGCATGCAAGCATGTTACGTTGTGGCACTGCTTTGATCGAATGGCGTAGCCGTCTTACGTGATCGTGTACATGGGCAGAGAATGCGAAGCACTTGCTTAAACTCCCGGGCGCCGGTGATCGACTCCAGTTGCTGGCAGCCGACATTACCACATCCGGCGTCTTCGATTCCATCTTCGAGGGTTGCGATGGTGTCTTCCACACTTCTACACCAACACCTGGTGCCTACGACTCTGCTTCAATGTCGGAAGTAAGTCATCAATATTCATTTCCAACACAAACCTACACTCTTTTATTTGATTTAGTGTTTTTTGCCAATTAGTGTTGCTTGTCAAATAGTGTTTGCTTCTTTAGTAGCGTTTGCTTCTTGCCTAGTGTTGCTTCCAATAACAGGAACCACACTAAATAGATCTTAGTGTGAACATTAGTTTGGTGTATGCTTCAATTCCGTCAAGAGGTTGTTGCTCAAATAGGGTTTGGTGGTCGGTGGAGTTGGTGCCACAGTAGATTGGATGAAGAGTGTGAGCAGGTGCCATCTCTTGAGATAATACGATGGCTTACATCTAATAATCGGATGTGGATGGATTCAGTCTGATTATATTGAAACAGCAGTCAAGGGCACATTGAATGTGCTGGAATCATGCGCCAAGTTGGAACGCCCACTGAAGCGACTGGTGCTCACTTCGTCAATGGCGGCCGTGCACTTCTCACCGAAACTCACCCCAGACAGTGTCATCGACGAGACCTTCTTCAGTGACCCTGACATCATTCGAAAAATTCCTACCATCGTGAGTACACACCCTTGAACTTTGTTGAAAACTTGTTGATGATGGTGCGCATGTCTCAACCGGTCATACTGCTTTAAACCTCAAAATTTCTGTCATTAGATCAACAGATTAGAATTTTAAAATGGTGTTAGTAGTTGAAAAATTTAAGATGGTGGATTCTTGATTTCACAAAAAGCACTTGTAATGAACTTGACATGTCTCCATGTTGATGGTGAATTCGTGAGTAGAAAGTGAGTAAAGGAAAGGGTAACCACTCTAGATTAATATGGAACTTGTGACAAGATTGAGTACTTGAATGGTTAAGATTTGGCACAGGAAAACCACAATCAGTTGACCCCATGGTGTCAAATTGACTCATGTAATATCACCAATTTAATGGAATGAGGTGACTGTTTTTGAAACAGGGTAAAGATTTCAAGGGCTACATTCTTAGCAAGACGTATGCGGAGAAGGCAGCATGGGACTTCGTAGAGAAACACAAGAACTTGAACATGGTGGCTATCAACCCAGTTATGACGATCGGACCCACGTTACAAGGCGCCGTGAATCCAACAAATTCGTTTCCGCTGGACTTTCTGTCCGGTACAACACATTTGCTGCAAGTTTTGTTGATTGTTCTCCAATTTGAAGAAGTGTGTGTTACACTGAAATCGAACTTGGCGCCTGCAGGGGAACTGAAGACCATCCCGAACGCAGTGCGAGGTTGGATCGGCGTGAAGGATTGCGCCATGGCACACATTCTGGCGTACGAGAAGCCCGAAGCGCACGGCCGTTACATTGTCTCGGAGAGCACCTTGCATTTTGCAGACCTCGCTGCCGTATTACGGAAGCTGTTTCCCAACTACAAAGTTGAGGCCAGGTTCGTGACGCATCCTCTTCATCTTCGTGTATATCTCTTACAATTGAAAGGATGATCGAGACCGTTTTCTGTGATAGCCATGTCTGGATCGCTCGCTAGAAAAGCTTTGAATGTCGAGATTGATTGATGAATTGATTGAGTTGTGTACGGAAAGCAGGGAAGATGTGAGCGAACCGCGGGCGCCCATGTATACCGTGACCACCCAGAAAGTGAAAGAGCTTGGACTTGACATGCAGCCCTTGGAGGATGTTCTGAAGGAGGCCATTCAGTGCTTCATATCTCTCGGCAGGCTGGGAGAGCACAAATGACACCTTCTCCCGCTTGCACTAAATGTTTTTGACACCCATCTGCACTTGAAAATACGTCTTCTCGTTTGAATTCGTGCAACTGATTCTACCCGAATCAAACTATTGGGCACCATAGCCGATCGAAGAAAGCTCTCCATGCAAGAACAAAACGGACGGCGCAGATATATCAGCGCTCATGGCAAGCGACGGTCAGGAGTGAAATGGGATTCACAAGCATCTCCTCTCCTTAAGCATCTGGGCCTAGAGTCCACACCAGACAACCCATCTACGGAGTACCGTTTTAATCTGGTACAGTGACGTCAGAGCATCTTCTGGAGCGGTCAAGAAAACCGAGGGTGAGAAGAACGCTGAACGTAAGCAGAAGAAGCAGCTGTGAAGAATGCTGTGGAAGAACGAAACGGATGGCTCAGATCAGCGGTCATGGCTACAGACGGTCAGGAGTGAAACGGGACTCACAAGCGCTTCCCATCAAGCATCTCGGCTCTCAATGTGAGGTGCATTTGAGTCGCGTTTCACTCCAGAGATCCCATCTATGCAGTCATTTAGTTTGACCAGCCTCAGAGAATCAATATTTTAGTTGTGTACAGACAGCTTTTCAAGTTTCCAAGAGCCGCACATCCTCGGATGCTGTGCATGTTGGGCTCGATAACTTACTGCCGTGTTCACCTCAATCAGTGAAGGTGGGGAATATATGGCTCATTACCAGTAATCTCAAAACTGGCTAAAATTAGCTGGATTTCTACCCAAAAAATGGGGCTGCTAAACATACAAAGAAAGAAAATGAAAAAAAAAATTGAAATGTAGTGAGAATGCTCATCATGATATAAATATGTAGCAACTTCATGAAGTGATATCCGTGGATATCATCGTGGTATCACTTTAATATATCAAGGGTATTGCCGGATATTATAGAGGTATCGTGAGTATTGTATGCACTGGGTAGCAAAAGTAGATACCATTTATGTGGGAGGTCGCATAACGTTCTAAATGTCATAAAGTGGTTCTGATATCACTGCTCATTACAGTTATCGGCAAAGTCGTCCCAAGTAGGGTGACTGGACCATAGTTCTCAAAAGGAGAGGTTCAATTCCCAATAAAAGTAGACGTGTCAATTGCCTGGAAAAAAACTACAGGTCTCAAGTTTGGAGGGACCAAAAATAGTGCCTTTTGATTTCACGACCTCAGTTTTTCTAGTATGCCATTCTGACAGGCTAAACTGGAACGTTCCACCAAGGCAGGAGTGGAGAGGAAGCACACATTTTAGCTGATCGTAGTGAACATTATGTATTCATGTCAACCAATTAAAAATGTATCGTGTCAGCCTTGACAGGTTGCAAGTCTTTTGGCCCATAGAAAAACGCCTATTGAGTTTACGTTTCTTACATTTTTACACAAACTCAGTCTCAAAGGGAAGATGAGTTTGTGGAAACCTCTATTAGCAAAAGGCTTATGGGAAAGAAAAATTTAGACATTTTTCTTTTTTTGAGTACCAAAGGTTGCTTACCTTGTGGAAGTATGACGAATGGGCTATAGTGGTGGATTTTATTAAGAGCAAAACAGGTGAAGGTCGTACGTTGTACGTTGAAACTTACTTTGAATTTTCAACCGTATGCAATATATGACCCACTTGGGCTCTAGAGAATGTGACTTAGGGTTTTGGGGGCGGACATTAAGGCCCACAAAGGTAGTTGGCAGAAGGTCACGATGATGTCACTAGGGCTAAGGCCACACATCATACGACGGTGGAAAGCATCAAGCGATTATTCCATTAATTTTAGTTTTTTTCCTTTGTTGTGATTAGCCACATGAATACAAATGTAGCCACGTGGCAAAAATTCACTCACTTTAATAACTTTACTGACCTCAATCCATCCAGTTTCCTTCATGAGCTGTACGATGCATTTCACGCACATTCCCGTGTGCTTGTCCCGAGAGTAACAGTGATCAACAAATTTGCCCCAAAGGTTTCAGAGAAGCAGTGCATACATCCACTAAAGGCCGCTTCACACTATGGCCGAAGGTCAAGAGGCGGTTGATTTCTACCAATCATATTGCAAGAAACGATAGGTTCGGCCTCTCGACCCTTCACACTAGAGGCTAAAGCCCAAAGGCTGTGGACCTCCAAAATGCTTACATGGCAACACTTTTTGACCAAGGTGACACTTTGAACAAAAGTTCTTGCTCCAGTGTCTCCGAAGGCCACCCGAGTATATTCAAAGAGATGAGATCCTTGATGGTTTTAGTAACCATCCTCTACCTTACATAGCTCTTTAGCTTAGGAAAAATGGATGTGCATAGATTGGTCAACAACTTATTTGGAGTGTGACACTAAAGAGTGTAACCCACTCAATCACCACTCAATCTAGTGTATGTTCTCTTCTTAATTGCACATCACGATTGCACAATCCATGAGCGGGGGCTTACGTACTCTTTTCAGAGTCTAATTGAGTGATGTTGGTCCCGATGTTGGTGGGGAAGTACACGGTATGCCCTGTAGTTTTTGGACGACCTTTGTTCAGAGTGAAATTCACAGTTGCTGCTGATGGAGATGCTCACAGGAACGCAGGTACCAGGAGGCTGACAGCGTGATGACTGTGGGGGAAATTAATGCAGGAAACGGAGAAGGGCAGTGGCTGCTGACGTACCACAAGAGAGAGACGGGGGGCGAGAACAACTTCGGAATCTTTTCGTGCGCGGTGGCGACGTCGGCAGATGGGAAGCAGTGGCAGAAGCAGGGCAGGGCCTTGTCAACGGGGGAGCCCGGGACGTGGGACGAAGGAGGCGTACGTGTCGGTGCGCCATGTGCTTCGAGTGAATGGCAAGTACGCATGTTCTACGAGGGCTCCAACTACAAGTTCCAGTTCGCCATTGGCGTGGCCATCTCCGACGACGGCTTGCTGTGGCACAAGGACACCGCGGCTGGACCCGAGCCCGGAGGCCCCATTCTCAAAGCCCGAGTCGGTGAGAATGTGTGGGACAATGTCATCGTTGGCACGCCGTATGTTCTGGCCATGCACGACGGCAGCTTCCGAATGTACTATTTGGGAGTCGGGAAACTGGAGGGCGAGGACGCCTCCAAGCAAGGCATTGGCCTGGCTGTTAGTGATGGCCCCAATTACAGGTCCTGGAGGGGGTTCCACGAGTGACTTTAGTATAATTATATGGAGAGAGTGTGCAGACAATTGGAGTGATGTTACAAGACTTGTGGCGATGGAATGATGGATTGCTTGCCACTACATGCTACAGTTAATCAGTGTACAAAATTTTATTACGTAACCTTGCGCCGCAAGTAGGCAAGTTTTCATATCCTCTGCTTGTATTCTGAGCTTCAATCGTGTCATCATTTTGAGAGAGTTGGTTTGCTTTACCTAAAGCACGCTGTGAAAAAATCCTTTACGTTGTCCGGGCGCCTCACCAGCGGGAGATACCGTTTGGGACTCACGATTTCCTCACGGTGCAAAAAAATTGCACGGGCAGCTCAAAATTGCACGGGCAGGTCCGAAATTTTTTCACAGCGTGCTTTAGGCCGGTAGAGGCCCCCGCCCTCCGGGCCTGCACACGTTTCGAGAGACCTACGTCGCCCGTCCAGGCTAGCGCCCTCCCGGGGCTCCTCCGGTCTCTCAAAACGTGTGAGGCCCTCCGGCGGGGGCCTCTACCTTTACTAACCGCAGTTCAGCATTGTCTCCTGGATGCTTGATGCTCATGTTCAAAACAGTCGGTATACTTGTGGAAGGCTAGCTGAAGAGACTGGGTTTTCAATCCACCACTTGGAAGCAGCAAAGGTGTGTTACCTGCGACGTTACAAAAATTCTTAGCTTCCACTTCATCTGTTTGATGTTGAAAAGGAGCCAATGATACCTATAAGTTCAGCACTCACTCAACCTCCTCTAATGACACACTTTGTAATTGCACATTCCTCAGAATCTCTCGTGTTGTTTGTGTGCACTCCACCCTCTCTAATGACACACTTCGTAATTGCACATTCCCCAAGATCTATCATGTTGTTTGTGTGCTCATCTGATTAGACATGTCAAGTTCAAGAAAACGTGCTTGATATTAGAGTTATCCTTAAAGGCACCTTGTGTTTGAATAAGATACCATGAATTTTGCATTAATGTACTCTTATTTGTTCACCCCAAATAGTTAAAAGGTAGGGAAGAGCTTAGTGGTCTGTCATTATTAGGTGTGTAAGAGTTTGGTGGTCTTCAAACTCATGGAAAACTAATTTAACTGTCTTTCTTGATGGTTTAACTATCAAGAAAGACAATTAAATTAGTTTTCCATGAGTTTGAGTGAACAAATAAGAGTACATTAAAAAAAATTCACGGTATCTTGTTCAAACACAAGGTGACTTTGAGGGTAACTCTATTATACCCTCTCTGTGTCATAATAAGAGTCCGTTTTTTTGACATTTTTCTTTTCTTAGTTTTTGTCCTATGTTATATACTTCAAACTTCAAATGTGAGCACTATCCACTTCAAACAAGGTGAACAATGAGAGTGACCCAAAGACTACATACTACTATTGAAGATAGACCATATTTTTGAGTATTGTGATGACTGTTTTGGTTGATAAAAGCGTTAAAAAAGCGGACTCTTATTATGAAACGGAGGAGGGAGTATTATATTATGTGGTATGCAGGTGACTGCTGTTACCTTAGTGGCGAGCATTGTGCATAGCCATAGCCAGTGTGCGTATTACGCTGGAAATGTCAAGGAAACATGTTTTTGGCAACCAGTTGCTCCCAAATAGTGTTCCACGAGCGCTTCTCAATGGCTTGTGGGATGCGAAACTGCTCTCCTTGCAACAGCCCTTGGACGAAATGGACCTTCATGGGCGTGATGAAGCGCATGCTCTTGTCCTTGGCGCAACACAAAAGCTTGAGGAAATGCGGAGAGGAGATGAGAGCGTCCCAGTGCTTACACACTACACGGCACCTGGCCAACCTCTTGGTGGGCAACAACACCAGAATCATCTCCACCACGTCATCAGGTAATGCCGCCATCGGAAAGAAGCTCCCAAAGAGGAAACTCAGCTCAAACTCATGTTAGACTCGTTTTGAGTTGAAGAAAGCTCCAAAACTGAGACTAAGCCAAGTTTTTAAATTCTCTAAAACAAGCACCTAACAGTATGATCTTAGCTGCGGGACCCTCAATTGCAAACACGTTCCCCAAATCCTCAGTTGCTATTCAATTCGAGACTAAGTTACTATTCACTGAGAATATGTGACAGTGAATCTTATTTTTAGTGACAAGACTCTTGTTTGACTCTTGTTGCAACCTCTCTTGTTTTTGGTTAATTAATTCAATTATTTGAACATTTTGCTTCACTCGTAGACCAATGTTTGCTTAACCCCTTCAAGACCAAGAAGCCCAAATTTGGCCTCATGTTTTTTATAGCAGTTTTGAATAGGCTTCTTTTTATTCAAATTTATTTGTCTTTTGATCAAGACGTGTAATGTTTTTCACTGATTCCGAGTATATAAAATTTGTACTCAACTTGAATGATATGTTTTTAGAATATGATCAATTAAACTTGTCATTTTAAAATTATGAATCCATGGTCCTTTCGGGATTGTGTCATTGCCCATTCACACCAAGCCTCTGCCGCGTTTCCGAAATGGAGGAAGGTAAAACCTAAGAAGAAACGAAAAGATATTCAAAGCCTTGTTTTTTCTTGTTGCAACTACTGTTCAACTACATTACAGTGCCGCAAGTAGTACCATGCTGCTTTTTTGCGTTGCGTTCCTTTCTTTCATGCGTTAGAGTAAGAAATTTCTAATTGCGTATTTTATATTTCTTAGTTGACAACAGATTCCCTCAAAGTTACGTGACGCCATTGGTGTATGTGAATGGGCTATCAGTGCCATTGTGAGGTTCTTCAGACTCTCTTGAACGTCTTGGGATATGAGATCAAGCACTTCGAGATATCTTTCTGCAAGATTTTGTAAGTTGGGATGCTTCCTTGCCCTAATTCCATACCGTTCTAAATCTCAACCTTTCGTTTTCTTCTTCACACGTTTATACTATTTCTTTGTGTCACTTGGAACACTTGTTGGAGTGTGATTTTCGGGAGTGTGGAGGGATTCTAAGAGCCAAATCCGTTGAGATCAAACTTTTATCAGCATGTATGAATTTCTTATGCAGTTTCTACCCCTATAGGACCTAGGATTCATGGTTTTAAAATGACAAATTCAATTGATCACATTGTGAAAATTAGAATTTAGATGGAACCAAAATTTATTTCATAAGAATCAGTGAAGAACATTGTATGTGTTGGTTAAGAAATAAAGAAATTTGAACAAGAGGAAAGTCCACATTAGACCTACTACTCAAAACTGCTAAAACAATATGAGACTCAATTTGGGTTTCTTGGTCCTTTAGGGGTTAAAGTGGGAGAAATCCTAATGCTTCTTTGCAATTCTTCAAATTTGGAAAGGGTTGTGGGCATCAATTAGGGGTTAATTGTAGTCACAATGCACTCATTGTTTCCAATTTGTAACCAAAAAAAATATTTGCTTCTAAACATGTTACATAATATACCATATGTCGTGATCAATTTCAACATAAATTAATTTTTTTGACATCAGGCCTGTTTAAATGTGATCCTCAAGGCAATTGTATGAAACATTTCCATTAGAGTTGACTTTCCATATTTAGTCACACTACCATCTTTAGCTTTAGTCTCCAAATGTAAGGTAGAAAGACCTTATTCTTTTTCTAGCCCAAATCTTGTTCTATTAAAAGTTCCATGGCAATGCGTAGCAAGGGATTCGAGCTTAGCTCTTGTTTTCTTGACTAGTTCTTGTAACAACCTTCCTAACATTCAGTAGCATGCATTGTCTTTGCCTTTGCCTTGGCTCTACAATAGATGGTGTAGAATATTCCACATCCAACAGTAGTTCATCAGTAACTAAGTGGGCATGTGGAGGCTCAAGGTGATGAGCAGAGTGCATGAAGGAAAGGTAGTGGCCATGAAGGCAACTGAATTCTATGTCAATACCTCATTAGTGGGGGGTAATTTTGACAATCAACACCATTGAAATTAAAGAAGACATATATAGCTTTTGTATGGAAAAATGATCAACAAAATTGCACAATTTTTAAGGAAAATGCCACCGTTGAGAAGATTGATAGAACTCGTTTGGAGTATTTGGTACATATGTACATAAAAGTTGTACTGTACATTATATATTTTTTGATTCTATGCATACGGTTAGATTTGCGATTGCTATCACCGATATTTTTGTATAAAATTTGAAGCTTAAAATTCAAAATTCTTTTGTAATTTGATTAAAAGTAAGATATTGACAATTTGTACATGAAATTTGTTGTGATTGGTTGAATGTAATCTTCTAATTGTAGTGGTTTTTGGAGACTTTTTGGTTGCTTAATTTTATGAGTTGACTTTTTCAAGAGATATTTTACACTAAAATCTTTGGAATTTTAGGTGAATCATTACAACATAAAATGAGGCTTAGAAATTTCACAAATCATCCCTTTTCTAATCGGATTACACATGCATGAAGCTAAATTCCCACAAAATATATAGCAAAAAAACCCACATTGCAAAAAGTCAATGACGGATAAGAAATTGGTGTTTGATTCTCTACATCGTTTACCTTCTGAACAGTTTGGATGTTTAGGGGCTAGCCAAGAACAACTCTAAATCATTTAATTCTCATTAAATTTTGAAAGTGTTAGAACAACACTAGTCTAGATTGTGATCATCTAGTCATGATAGATTCTGACATACTTGTCCTAATGCTAGAAGTGCACTCTACATTATATTGAGAATCATGTGCGTTCATGACCTCTTCTAAAAACCACTTCTACACGAGGAGTTATATGTTTAAAAACCTTTATACACAAATCTATTTCATCATAAA
This sequence comes from Pohlia nutans, assembly GCA_022496805.1. Classification (NCBI taxonomy): domain Eukaryota; kingdom Viridiplantae; phylum Streptophyta; class Bryopsida; order Bryales; family Mniaceae; genus Pohlia; species Pohlia nutans. The sequence goes on from CM040090.1 coordinate 27,060,908, forward strand.
CATATGTTTAATGTAGGTATACGTCAATATTTTCAACTCTAAATATATTTATTGTATGGTCGTGACATACAACAATGTTCAAATTAATACCCCTTCTGCGCACTCACGTATACTTGTACATGTTCAGTACAGTGCACCCCGGGTTCTAATGCTCACGTGATAGTGATTGTCAATCAACAACCTCAGTGAACATGTATTGATTCATCTTTACCTAGCAAATAATTGACGGATGTATTCCCAAGCAAATTTGAGAACAATGTTCATTTCACAGAGAAAGCAACTATCTTGGTTACAAACATGTGTTGAAATGTTAATGATAGTTTTAATATTAGGGTTTTGGGTTCTTGAGTTAGTCACTTAGTGTTACCATGTCAAGCTTAAATCTTATGACAACCTTGTGGCATATTATTGTTGATGCAATACTAATCACAACACTGAAGGCCAAAAGCTACAAAGATTGATAAGCTCAATTAGAACGAAAGGAACATTTTGGTAAAATTGAGAGCCATTGGTATATCTGAGCATCTAGTGGTAGGAGCAGGATTCAAACGAAGGGAGGAAAGGTGGTAGATGTGGGCACAAATTTGCAGAGAAAGGAAATTGTGGTCAGAAGATGCATAATAATACTTGACTTTAATCACCGATCTCCAACTACGGTAACGGAAGGAGGCAGTGCGGAGCACACCGACAACAACAAAAGGAAGATAGATAGAAACTCCAATCCTCTTTCGAGGCCGGTGTGAATAAAGTGTCCGTTTGTAATGTGAATGACTCAGTGCCCACTGGACAGAGGGTCATTAGAACTAAATGGATGCAACACCGGGACTTCCTGGGAGATCACCCATCCCAGTACTATTCCGGCCCAAAGGCGCTTAACTTCAGAGTTATGATGGGATCTGGTGTAGTAGCCTTGGTATGACCGCATCACCAACAAAAGGAACATGCGAGCAGACTAAGAATGCACGGAAAGGATGAAAGAAGGGACATAGTACCAAAACAATGCTGAAAGTTAAAACGATGGCAGAGAATAAGAATGGAGTAGACACTACATGAATGCAGTGAGCAACTGCGAAGACATCAGGCCCACGCACATTGACCTCAACTGCGGCACTGGTATAAGCGGCACAATGTTCTCACTGGAAGAGCTGCGAAATGCTATAAGATGCAGCTGCGCTCCCACGTCGTAGAAATCCTGACCGCCACTTGTAGTTATTCACGGCTATCACATCCCTCTTTGAACTTCAAAGGTGGTATTCAATGTCTTGCCGAAAATAGCAAGTCACTCTTAAACTTCCACCTGTATCTTCATCAACGAAGGCTGCAGCAGCCAGCTGCAACTTGCAGCTACATGTGCGTGGGCCTATCCAAGAGCAAGAGGTGCAGGAGCAGCAACAAGGAGAAAGTGCGTATGTAGGCTTGGGGGTACCGTATCGTGTCAAATTGAATATCATGGTTCAATTGTGTCAATTAAGGAGGTCGTAATATACTTCTGGCTTGTGTTGCGGTGCACAGAGTTTCTGCATCCAAGGAACGAAAATAAAAAATCCCATATTAGAGTTAACCAAAATTAAGTGGAAAGAAACCTTAAATTCACCTTAGACTTGTTTTGAGTTCAAAAAAAGTGCAAAACTAGTCTATGGTGAGTTGAAGAATAATTGAATCCCATATTAGAATTAACCAAAAAGAGAGTCTCCAAACTAGAAAGAACGTTAAACTCATCTTAGATTCGTTTTGAGTTCAAAATGACTGCAAAACTAATCTATGGTGAGTTGGAGATTAATCAAATCCCACATTAGAGTTAACTAAAAAGAGTGTCTCAAACTGGAAAGAAACCTTAAACTCACTTTAGACTTGTTTTGAGTTCATAAAGACTACAAAACTAGTCTATGGTGAATTGGAGAGTACTCTAAAGCCAGGCCATGCACCGCCATGAGGAGTAGAACTTGTGACCACCCCAATACTAGAAGAGAGTTTCCACAAGTTCCCCCAAGCCAAGAGACCCAACCGTGGAAATAATGCTTGTCAGAAATTGTAATTATAGAGAACAAACTCCACTTGAACTCCTAGTAAACTCCTCTTTTATTTTGAGATAACTCTATTGTATGAGCAAGTTTATTTGATGTATTTGAAAATCAAATAAAAATGACAACAGACGTATGTGGAGGGCAAGATCAGCAAATGGAATATGTGTAAATGTTTTTTAAAGATTTTCTTTTCACAATAGAGAAACATTTCTTTTTTTGAAAAAAAACAATTCCCCAAATTTGTTGGTGGGTATGTTTTTAGAAGGATAGCAATCCTACGTGTGTACTTCCTAAGTGCATGTAGGTTCCAGAGTGCCAACCTGCCCCTATTTTGTACTTGTGTAGGATCCCCTACTTCCAATGATAAAGCCATTTACACCAACGCACATAGAAAGTACACATGTAAAAAAGATCACCTTTGTTTTTAAGAATATTTTTGGCCAACCTTGCCTTTCACTTTTCTTTTTTCCTCTTCCTCACATTTGAAAACGTGTCTTTAATGGAATTGAAGTCATGCTTTAAATGTATAACTTTGGAAAAAAAAAATCAATGAAAAAAAACAAAGGATCAAACACATTTTAGACTATTTTCATGAATGACGGTAACTCACCTCAAAAGCATTTGCCGCTTGTAACAATTGAGCCTCTGACCATGGTGGCCCAATCAGCTGGAGCCCCACTGGCAACCCGTTGTGATCATACCCTATCTACACATTCTCATAATAATAATAATTTAATAAAATAATAAATTTATCATAATAATAATAATAATAATAATGTTGGCCTAAGAGACCATTGTGAACGGAGAGTCTATTAGTTAGTTTGTCTGACTATGTCTCAGGGGCATGGGTAGCGAGGTCTACCCTTGGTGTCTCTTCTCAGAGATTATATAGCTAGGACTAGCATCCAATATACACAATTCCACATTGAATTTGATCCTACGTACAAGTGAAAATGGACTTACAAGTGATTCAATTAATATTGTGAAATTATAAAAACCAAAAAAACTAATAATGATTTTATTGGGCCAGTTCACACTATGGCAAGAGGCTATTGCAGTCCAAACCCAATTCACGTTGAAAAGTTTGAAGTCTTGGGTTGAAAATACATTATAAAATAAATAAAAACTCAACCTCTTGAAGGAGAGTTGGGTTTCCATTCTCAGCCGACCCAATCTCCTTTGAGAGGTTGTCGCATTGGCACCAAAACTCACAAAAAGTGCTATCATGTAGGCACTTTGGAAGATGACGGCCTTTGTATTTTGACCTCTAGTGTGAAGTCCTAGAGGTCAATTTCTTACAATCTGATTGGTAGAATTCGACGGACTCTCAAACATTGGCCATAGTGTGAACCGCCCTTTAGCAACATTCCAAGTTCTTATACAAATGAATTACAGAATTTCGGGCAAAACTACAGGCACTTACAGGTATGGAAATTGCTGGCAGACCTAAGAAGTTTCCAGCTATTATGTACCGCATCATCTTGGCTGCAAAACCCGCACTAAAATATGAGCTAAGTGAAAGTACACAACGCATGGAGAAAGCCACAACCCCAAACACCACTTCCGTTAAAAGTGATGAAGTGCATGTGGCACAAAATTATGATCATGAATTTGGGCTCTGAATTGCCAACCCCTCATATCATGCAAGAAGATTTTGAAGTTTATGCTATGAATTGAAAGGGATTGGTGATCATCAGCCTCCTTATCTTGGTGTGTACTTTTCACAAAAGCAATGTTTCCAGGACATACCTACCTTCGTAGCAACATCGTCCTTCCTCGGACAAATAAATTCATTATTTTGAGAAATAGATTTCGTTTTCCCTTGGAAAAAAGTGCTTTTTTTGAAAAACAATTTCCCGAGATTCTCGATTCTATTTTTAGAATTATTTAAAAGCGAAGCTGCAATGAAGGTATGGTATTGAATATTATGTGAGCATGAACCCTTAAAAGCAACACTTCCATAGAGAAGTAAGGTAATTTGAAAAGTGACTAATCAATGAAAACCGGTTGTAGGATTAGAGTTTAAAATTGCATTTGCAATGGATTTCTCCACTTGCATTCCAGGAAAAGAAAAAATTAACAAAGTGTGGGCAAATCCAAGACTTGAGTCATTTAGCGGTCTCTGACAGTTGCAATGATAGAGAGACATGATAAACATTCGGAACATGAATTGATTCCTGTATATTATCATCCTCACAAAAGAGTGGCTTAAAGAAAATTGGTGTACCTCCAAGAAAGTAGTCGAGCTCCCCATAATTTTCAGCTCCTTGTATAATCAGGGGGGCGGTACATCTGAACATTACATTACAATAAAGTGGCAATACTTCAATCACCCATCATAAAAACGGTAACATGAGTTTTGTAAAAAAGACCATGTCTATAATGGAGTTATTCTAAAAGTCAAGTGGTGTTTGAACAAGATATCATGTGTTTTGATTTAATGTACTCTTATTTGTTCACTGTAAAATGTCCCTATAACTTACGCAGTAGTTGGTGTGACTATGAAATCTGCCTTCTTGAAGACATCATTATGATGTTCCATGCAACGACTCCTGCACAGGTATCAGTAAATCAGTACCACTAGTAGGAAATGTGTCGCTTTTCACTTACTGTAAATGAAAAAGAAATGAAACTGCGCCAAGCACATGGGTTGTGTCAATGTTGGTGAGTAGTTTTGGTCACAAGAAGATAGAAATATAGGTATAATATTCCGGTACTGTTCGCTGTTCTAACAAAGTGAGGAATGAAAAACGACAGATTTGCTACTAGTGAATTACAAAAACGTTGGCCATGAATCAATGCAGACCTTAGACGTTGTGCGGTAACGAATTCTCGGTTGCTGAAACATTGGAACAAGGAGAAACTAGCCCGGACATCTCCGCCTGATTCTGTTCGACCTCTGCATGGCAAAAAAACATTCTACAACATGAGGGTAAAATTTCCCAAAACTAAGAGTGAACTTCCTGTCATTTCCACCAAAAAGAAATAGAGAAGAAATTTGGACTCTCAAGCTCTCTATGCATTTCTACTACAACTGACATTCCACTATAGAAAAAACCTAATAACAAAAGAATCACAATTTAGCTAGCAAGTAGACACGCCACATGCATAGACTAACTAAAGGACCCACAAACAGACCCCACATGACGAACTAGACTAGTTGTGGGTCTTGTGCTTCTCAAGTCTACGCAGGTGGTGTTTCTACTAGCAGCTTGTCTTCTTATGGACCATTATTAAGTGCATGCATGAAAAATGTGAATGTTACCACTACCAAAAAGGGGTGTTGTTTTTGACACTCTCCTTGATTGTCATTCTTTTCAACATTATTTTTGACACTAAAATGTCAAAGACAATTTCCAAAAGAGTAAAAAAAACAACAGCCTTCCTTTCTTGGGACCATTTGATTGTGAATTGAAGCTATTAAAGAAGTCCCTCTAATTAGTTTGAATGACAAAGTCCAAGTACAGGTTCTCAAAGTCAACGCCAATTGAAGCAACGATTTCACTGCCTATAGTTATGTAATGTGCCAATCGCATCTCCTCAAGCTCTGGGATTGCAACATCCACAATCTGCAGCCCAAAGAGAAACAGAACGTCAAATACGATGAACGAGAAGAACCGACCTGGGGAATGGTTTGATGTGGGTAGCACTTTTACGCGTCTCACATAGTCTGACTTATATCTGACTCAATTTATGTGTTAGAAATTTCATCTTTTAACACCATGTTTATGGATGCAGCCATCATGCCTATAACACCCTCTAGTTTTTGTAATTTTTCAATGTTTTTTTCTTACCGAAAAATATTTCTCGAAATCACACTATTTTTGGAGGGGTTACCCATATCAAGCCATCACCTACCTCTAATTCTAGATTCACGGACACTTGACAAGTTAAATTTAACCCTTAAAAGGTCCCTTGGGATAGCTGATACGCTGGCATATATTTGGCATTTGTTACAAGTAAGAAGCTCCACGTTGGGACTCTAGTAGCTCATTTGAACCATGGCAGCATGAATTTCAACTTCACTTATTGATTTTAGACCATTGCAGGTGAGGAGCCATTCTAAATACAACAAAATATTGATGTACCGGTAAAAGACTGGTCGGAACGGGTTCTCTGGACCTACAAGAGTTAAAAACCTTAAGGAAAAAACCGGTTTCTTTTCTATGAAAGGCTACACATGTCACATCGTGATTGGTTGAGATCCCTAAAATCAACTTTCCAATTGACGAACAAAGAGGCAATGACCGAATGATTTTAAAAAAGAGAGGGCCATCATTGGTTCCTCTTAAATCCTCTCCAAACCCTAAAATCCTAAACCCTAATCCCATCATGAAGCAACTCACAGAGAGATGCAGATGTGATGAAACAATTTCATCAACCATCTACTAAAACCTGCAGGCTGAATTCCTTTATACATGGTAAACAATGTACGCAGAACATACGGTTAATCAGAGACTTAATTAATTATAAGAATACTTTCCAAAGGGCTTACCTTACATCCATAAGTATTCTGCATTTGCTCTAAAGCTTTATCACATACATCCTGAATGGGATCGTCGGCATGATTAAACCACTGTTAAGAAAAACCCCCATAGACAAAGTCAGTACTAAACACCGTTCAAGGCATATCCAAGCTTCACCATTGTAAAAATGATTGAATTTAACCGTTAAAGGACCGAGGATTTGTAGTTTTAAAATTGACAAATTCAATCAATCATATTGTGAAATATATAATTCAGATAGGACCAAATTTTATATCCCTGGAATCAATGAAGAACATTGCATGAGTTGATTAAAAAACAAATATATTTGAGGAAGAAGAAGTCTAAATAGGACCTACTCAAAGCTGCTATAAAAACATGAGGCCCAATTTGGATTCTTGGTCATTTAGGGGTTAATAAAAGCTAGAAATTGGTGTTTACCTTTGAGAATTTGGCGAATTTAAAATCTCCAACCACCTTTGATGTGGCCGTCGGGCTCTTCCACAAAGGGATGGTGGCTGGAGGCTAAAACCATGAAAACAAACAATGAATGAAAAGAAGTGGTTTTCTATGTCGTTAGCAAAAGGTATTATTGGTAGTATTGGCAATTTACTGTTCAGTTTTTGGAGAAGACATACGAAGATAGAGGCACCTCAAACTGTGAATGCCCCATGAACAACAATCTAGGCTTCCCCTGCAGTAGTAGGAAGCTACAACTTTTTCTTTTTTTATCTCATTCGAATTTAATGTTGAATCATTATTATTTCAATCTATCGTGAAATTATTTTATTTTATTTTAAAGTTCATGTTTTCACAGAGTTGAGTACTCAAACATTTAGAAATGAGTACTTTTTTTTTTTGTTATAGACAAGCCTATTCAACAATTAGGGGTGTTGACTTACTTTTTGCTTTAAAAATAAGTATCAATTTCATCATTGAACAAAAAATTATGCAAAAATGTGAATTATTTAGGGCCTTTTTTTTTCCTGGTTACAGTAGCAAATGTACGTCAAATCCCTTAACTTCACCGTTCAAGGTGCCTCTACCTTATTTTATCAACGAAGGTGGCTCTCCCAAAGAGATGCCCAGGCAAAATCACTATGCATGCGTGGAATCGGGCACCACTTGCCTGGGCATCTCCCTCGACAATGGCACCTTTTCTACTACCGGTAGTGAAAGCTCAACTGCAAAAATAAAGAAAAAGAAAAAGACTCACAGGAATAGACACAAGTCTGTCATTGGGGAGGTGTCCTTGCACAGCTGCATACCTGCAAAAGCAATTTATTATGACATTAAATTTATTTATGCTTTGGGGTCAGATTCAACACATTGTTGAGTCGGAATGCAAATGCGACAACACATTTCAAGAGGTTGTAACCCACTACAAACTGACAAGTGTCACTTTGACAAATAATTAATTTTTCTTTGAACTTGTTATTATCACACCCTTCAATATCACATTCCCAGAATAATTAAACGCTGTGTGTTTGGAGTGTACAGTCTATCCTCCATACAATGATACTCCATAATATGATGACATTATTGTTTCAAGCAATACACATGACAAGTCATTTACGTGACCAATCCATGTTTGCCACTTTGAAGGTGGGGCTTCCCAAACATGCCATAATAGAGAGGAACAAGTGTACGTCAAAGAGTAGTACACTATTTTTTTGCTAACAGTCTCACCTGCACGATTAATGAATGTAAAAAGACTAAATTTTTCACACAACATAAATATTTTTACCAACAATGTTCACAAAATCCTCCTACAGTGTAAAAAGTTATAGCCTCAAGTAAATGGTTAGTATGGGTGGGAGTAATAGCGAAAAGTAATGCACTGAGAAATCATTTACTTACATAATGTGTGCATCCTCCACAGAACCCGTGAGCGTTCCCAACGTTCCCACTGTCCAGCTCAACGGCAAAAGACTGCACCATCATAATTGTGCCATAAAATTAGTAACAAAGCATGCACACTAAAATGGTTGTAACTTAACTTTCTGTCATCACTCCAAATTGATTCTACACTTAAAACTCTTTTATATCACACCTTTGGTAACCAACATACATAAGCTCAGAACTTGGCACTCTTTTATATCACACCTTTTGTAACCAATATACAGAAGTTCAGAACTTGGCATCATGTAGAAAGTATCTAATCACATATGTACAATGAGTGTTCTTTTGATTGTTTTTTCTTTGAATAAAATCATATAGGGTTGTTGAGCTTCCAGCTCTTCATACGTGGTATTAAAAACTTTAAAGAAATGGATGAACACACCCAGACTTTGTTGTCCGACCAAAAGTTGGTTTCAGGCCAACCACCCCACATATACCAGCAGGCATTCGTACCGAGCCTGCACAGTCACATGGAAACTCCCTTCAGATATAGAACCGAGGATTCGCTAGTAGAAAAGGTGCCTGTGCCGAGGCAATATTGTCCAGTTCTAGGCAAGCGCTGCCCATTTGCCTCGGCACATGCACCTTTTCAACTGTTGATTCATGGTTTGAAAGTGGCTAATTCAATTCATCGTGTAATGAAACATGTAATTCAGATGAGACCATATTTTATATTACCCTAATAATATTGTATGTATTGGTCAAAAATAAGTACCATTGAAAAAAACAAAAAGTCCCCATATGATTTACTAAAAAAAACATGAGGTTGGTGTAATTTGGGCCAAGTCTTGGTCCTTAGGGGTTAATATGATTTGTAGCCATGATGATGCCCTTTGAAGGTTATGAACAAAGTAAATCCAACATCACACTTGCCTCGAGGGGTGCAGTCTTTTATGTGTGTGAGGAATCACGTGAGTGCACAAGAGGGGGATTAATTTGAACACTACTAGGGCTGAAAAAATTTAGGGCTGAAAATAAGGTTATTTATTTACATTATATAACATGAACAAATATAAGAATATTCTAATTTTACAAGGGGCATTTTTTAAGGGGGTTATGATTGCATATGATTCTAAGGTTTAATAAAGAGTGCACCCCAGGAAAATTGCACTAGAGTAAATTCAAGTTGCAAAGAAAGTTCTAAACCATTGCCACCAAAATAGATCACTACCAAAAGGGTGTTCTTTTTGACACTTTGATGCAAAAACAATGGCAAAAAAAATGTCGAAAACAACACACAACGTATTCGATAGTGGGTTGAGCTTAGAGGAAAAAACCAATGTGCCAATTGTATTACCTCCTCCATCTACGCCCAAAGCAGCCGGGCAGAGGCCAGCAGCCACAGCAGCTGCAGAACCTCCAGATGAGCCTCCCGTTGCCCGCGATTTGTCATGTGGGTTGCGGGTTGGCCTACTCGCAACACATTATCCCTCCATATCAGAATTATGTACATAATGTTCTTTAGCCCTTGTTGAACCACACCTTTTACACTGTAGAGAAATTACTAATAAAATAGTCCAACTCTCCAATCTTCTTCGCTTGGACTAACTGAAGTCAAAGAATTTTTATGTGATTCCTCTAATCCCTTAACAAATGCTTCAGATTTGGAGGTGCAACAATGGGCCTCTAAAGAACGTTATGTAGAAGACACTTCTATAACATTCTTGAATCCATCATGTTGGTTCCCTTTGAATTTCAACCTTTGTGAAATAGAATTTGTCCCCATTCCACTTTCCATGATATTATCAATCAAATAGGTAGGTCTTCCTTAAACCATGAAACCTCTGGAGGTCCTTAGAGCATCCGCACCCCACCACTGAATTCTGAGTTGACTTTGAAAAGTGCTTGTATTTAATGTTCCACAATAGAGTGGGTGAGAGAGCCAATGAATATAAGCATGATATAGTGACACCTCAATATGTCCCTCTATAGTGTTGTTTAAGGAAGATACTTTATCTCATATTGATAAACAACAATGATTTATTACCCATGTATCGTGATTGTGATTGGTTCACAACCTATATAGAGGGACACATAGCAATTCAAGAGGGGTGGAAACGACAGATTGTGACACTAAATTTTGGATGTGATGATAGTAGTCAAGTGGTGAATTGAGGGAAAAGGGTGCGGATATTGGTCAATATTCATGCCTACAAAACGTCCAAAATTCATGGATGGATCAAGGCTTACCAACATCCTAATTCCACATATGAAAAACAACCATTTTCTTGTTAGGAGGACACAATTTAAGGACAAAACTCATAAGTTGAAAAAGCCGCACACGAGTAGGAGATCTGTCGTTTTTCACTTACTATAATTGAAAAAGGAATGAAACTCTGCCAATCACATGGGTTGTGTCAATGTTGGTGAGTAGTTTTGGTCAAAAGAAAACAAAACTATAAACATAATATTCAGCCACTATTCACTATTTCCACAAAGTCGGGAATGAAAAACAACATGTTTGCTACTAGTGGCACTTTCATTTATGCCATACATGAATTTCGGCCTTTTTCCGATGTGTCACATTCTAGTTGTGGTTACGAAGCACGAGTCAGTAGTAACGTACCCATAATGAGGGTTGATGCCGGAGGTTCCCATGCCAAGCTCATGCATGTTGGTTTTGCCAACCATGACAGCTCCACATTCCCACAAGCGCTTCACAGCAGCAGCGTCCTCCTTCACCTCTCTTGTTTTGCTCAGCCACGTGCTTCCTCCTGCCCATTTCATTCATTTCCCCCATTCAAATTAAAAGGCACATGACCAATTCATTTTCAAGCTTGATCAACGTCAATGTAGCAAACTAGCATTCTGAAATTCTAGCTGCCTCATAAAGCTCTAAAGTTAGCTCTTCTCTGCAACACCTCAAAATCTGACCGCTATTCCCAAATCACTATAGCATATCATCGAATCATAGCAAGTTCACATCATCTTTAGCTAAAGAAGTTGGGTGGTGAGACACCGTTGAAACGTCTATAGTGCTACTGTTGAAAAGGATGGACTTCACTAATTGCTATAGAACCTTATGTTACTAATGGTGAAAGCTTTTTTTTTAACATTGCTTAAAATGAGATTTGGATAGATATAAGGCAACGATGTGTAGATATTGATCGAATGATTTGTAAATGTAACCTCCTCGAGGTTTTGAGATGCCCACAGTGGGTAAGGGTCGGGTACAGGTAGAACCTCAAATAGAACAGCTACCTACATTCTAGAAATCTATAGTTAATACCTACCCATCATAGCCATAAACCTTTAAATCTTGATCAAAATGTTCAAAACTAAGTTACAAAGGCCGGACGTCTTTCAAGGGCAGTGAAGAGCAGAGGTAGGTGTTTCAAACCAGGAAAATCAAATACCTGTGGTTGGGTAAGGCAGGCAGTCAATCTCATCTTTCACTGCAATAGGCACTCCATCCAACACTGACAATTGCTTTCCTGCAATAAAATTTGACAACAATTGCAAAGGATAAATTCACGTAAACATTTTATGGAACTATGCACACGGTAACTTCCTCTTAAAGTTCTCCGCGGGACCATGCATATGTATGACCACCATATATTTACTCGTGCATCACGTGTAATGAAATGCGGATGTAATACACCAATATGGTGTATACTCAAGTACTTGGATGTACTCACATACATGGGTGTAGTGAAATACGACAACCATCTCTTGTTTGTATGCAAAAATATATGACTGCAATGAAACTTGAAATCATTTAAGGGTAAAGGGTTAATCTACTATACATCATCACGTAATTAATTACCTTGAATCTACAAGAGCAACCAAAATGGAACACCTAAAATACATAACATTCTTGAACTCACATTATCTTCTCTCACTACTAGAAAATGAAATTTTTTTGTTGTTTTGGTTGCATTGATTTGGTTCACTTCTTTGTTGATTTGGACAACAATCTATTGATTTGGACAAAAATGCAACCAAATCAATAGAAAGGTGAACTTTATCAACGCGACCAAAACAACAAAAAAAAAATAAGATTTTCTAGTAGTGTCTATAGTGTACCAATCGCGGGGGTGCACTCTACATTATGTTTGAGAATCACGTGCAGTATGTATACAATAAATTAATAATTTACAATGAACATGTTTAATTTAGAACTGAAAATATTAATGTATAATTACATTAAACATATATTTAGGACCAAAAAGATATGTATACAATACTCTAAAAAAAAGCCTTAACAAAGAACCAATGGTACTAGATGCAATCTTGAATTGAACCTTTGAAGTGCTAAATAATTCCTTTACTTCCTTTACAATAGCACTATAGAAAAGGGAATCACTTGGAGTTTCATATTCAAAAATGTTATGTATTAATATTTGAACCTCAAAGACGAATGAATGAGAACCTTGTCGGTATCGATCTGTTGCAGCAGCAGCTTGGGAAAGGATTTCTTGAGCATCTTGGGAAATAAACAAATTTAGTGCAGGTGTTATCGCCTGTGAATCCTGCACTGCTGCCAGAAACCGTTCCGCCACCTACAGAGAAAAAAAAGAAGTAGGATGATTGTGAGCCTCCCTACAATTCACCTCCAAATCTCAAGCATCTATTGAGGATCGGAGGAATCACAAAGAATTTTCTCGAACTTAAACTAGTCCAAGCAAGAGGGTTGAAGGGTTGGATTATTTTAGTAGCACATTCTCTACAGTGCTGCTACAATGTAAAGGGTGTGATCCAGCAAGGTATTAAGAACCTTATGTTGGTGAGTCTCAAAATTGTCATTTTTACAAAAATTATCGCTGAAATTATAGTGATCCCTCTGAACCAAGAGAATTTATCACCTCATTGACAGCTAGTATCTACCTCTTGGGATAGAAACTCCGGTCCCTTTTTAGCATGGGGCCGGCGTGAATGAAATGTCCGTTCGTAATGCTATTGACCCGATGCCCATCGGACAAGGGGAAATTGGAAGACCTCTTGGGACAAGAAATTGAGAGGATGTGACACTATCTCTTTCTTTCTAAACTCTCTTTTTATTTCCACATTATTTAGTAAGAGCTATAATCTGTTTTGAAATACTTCATTCAAGACCCATTTACTAATTAGCATTATCACTAGTTACACCTTTCCGCTTTGTAGATGCTTCAAATACTTCTTTGTTTTCCTTGAAAAAATGCTTCTGGTGCTCTCCTTTCTAACCATTAAAGTTTGAAATAGATTTCAATCACCAAACCTGTATCCCATTCTCAAACTTACTATTAATTATTATTCTCAATAGTGACACCTAATCAATGCTACTATTGCTACATGGCACAATTTATCTCGAAGTCCCACTCGCACCAAACAAGTAAGAAGAAGTAGCTAAACACATGTTAATTTCCTATAGTTCTCTTTGATTCTCCTTAACTCTCTCTACCCGATTCTTACTTTTCATAAATGGAGAAGTAGTTAGTTGACTCCAAAATCTTCACGCACAAGACATTCTAACCAACTCTCTCTACGCAATCAATTGCTCTTAACTAATAGAAGCAAGCATGAGTTAACTAAACATTGTTGTTTAACTACTCTTATGTGTCAAGTGCGGGCACATTTTAAGCTAACCACTCTAACATTTGTTAATTATCTCTTCTTACTAGCCAAACACTTTCATTTTAAAGAGATATAGTGTCCTCGTAAGAAAAAAAATGAATGTAGTGTTCCAATGACATATAGCAATTTAATAATAAATATGGCAAGCCACCTCTTGTCACTCTCATTACTTGGAAAGAGCACAACATTCTCAATGAAAGTGAGGATGACAAGTGGCGAACTCCTATGTAGTGTCAAGGGACACTATTTCTCTTCACCTTTTACGAATTGTGGTAAAAGACATCAATTCTCCTTGGACATTAAATACGCCATTCAGTGTAACAACACTAGTAGAAGTCTTGTTGTTTTTTATTCCTCATTTTGTGAAAATGGTTGAATATTAGGGGTTTTCACACATCCTACGAGAATGGAATTTCTCCAAAGAATGAGAGAAAAGTGGAACCAATAGGACACCTTCTCCATGAAGAAAGTGTGACACCCCTTTTGTGATCTGTGGAGATTGAGAATGGAGAATAGAGGTTGTTAGTTGGTCACTCATCCTCCGAGCATGGGCCATTCTCCATTCTCCATTCTTCACGCCCATTCTTCACCCTTGGAGAAGAAGAATGAAATTTCTCAATCAATCTTCAGAGAATGGGACCTCCACCATTCAAGGAGAGAGTGCCACATCCTCATTCTTTGAAAATTGAGAATGGAGTGGAGGATGTGTGACAACCCCTATTATGCTTATATTTCTATCTTCTTGTGACCAAAACCACTCACCTCCACTGACACAGCCCATGAGCATGGCGCGGTTTCATTCCTTTTTCATTTATAGTAAGTGAAAAACGACACATTTCCTACTAGCATCCACCGTACCTGAGTTGGAGTGACCTTCCCAGAAGAGTAGGCATGTGCATAGTCACGAATGGTTGCATATTGAAACTCAATGGGGGCAATATAATTCTCATCCTCTCCACCGTGCGTAGAATTCACACCAGAGCTTCTCTTGGGTGTGTAAGGCGGAAGGCATTGCACCGCTGCTGCCACTCGCTCGGAGGCAGACAGACCCTGCTCTAGAACGTGCACCGCATCGCCCTTCCCTTCTTCTTGCAGCAGCAGCTCCTCTGTCAGTCCATTCCAAAACCATCAACCAAAATGGCACCTTGCAAAGCCTTGTACAGTTTTCCCACTTGATTTCAATACCGATTAGCTGACATATCCTTCAGTGTGTAATTAATACATGACATTGAGTAGCATGCACTGTCCCTGCCTTGGCTCTACAGTACATGGTGTGGAATATTCCACTCCCAATAGTACTTCATCATTAGCTAAGTGGACAGGTGGAGGCTCAAAGTGATCAGCAGAGTGCATGAAGGAAAGGCAGTGGGCATGAAGGCTACTGAATGTTATGTAAGAGCATTCCCACCCATGCACGCTAGGACTAACTCTCTAAAATTATTCATCTATATTTGAAGGGCCCTTGCACTCACACTCCCCTACCCTTGCACGCCCCTCACATATCAAAAGTGCGCATCAAATAGTCAATGGACCAATCACAAGTAGAATGTGAGGATATAGTCAACCAAATAGTGATTTGAAGGCCCAATTTCTAACACGCTAGAATTCAGAGTCGAGGTATTTTTAAAGGGCCCTTGGCATTTTTCATCTACTTCTTGAGTGTGAGAGACTCTGGGAGGGCGTGGGTGGCCCTACTCTAAGGTAGAGAATACTGAAACTGTACATGAGGGATTTAATTGATCTTGTCTCCAATACTGACCCCTCTCACTTACCAGCACTAATTTTTTTTTAAAAGGATGCCAGTTGTTTTGACATTTTAGTGTATACTGCTTAGAACCAATCTGAAGCTGTCACAGTTGGTCATGATTCCTTGGAACAGGCTATGAATGAATGGAATTTTTAATGGAGCTTTCTACTGTCCCTTCAATAACCTCCCACTTTGAACGATTGCATAAGAAATTGCCATACATCATTAGAGTTATACTTTAACTCAAAATATTTGAGCCCCATTTTGATTTCAAGATTTCAGCCATCGATCAAAGTTTTGAACATGAATCAATAACATGAAGTAAAGATTTCATGCACAGGACTCAAAAACGTAGAGTTGAAGGATAATTGAGAAAAAAATAAAAAAATTCAAGAGAGTTCAAATGGCTTTGTACTAAAGTGATATCTCCAGTGATCAAGCTCTGTAGTGGTCTCCCAATGAAATCACACTCCTACATATTGGTTGAAATCCTTAATTTAGAATGAATATATTCTACGTTCGGTGAACAGTCTGGACTTGGAACCCAAAACGCATCAATAGTGGAGGATTGTGAGAATTACCGGAGAACTGCGGTGAATACATGGGTGGTTCGGAGTAACGCGTTTCCATGAAATACTGAACAAAATCCTCAACCACATTAAATAGATGTCAGACAAAATTTTGAACTTAGAAATGACCCCCATTTTCAATCACCATTCATTCAATGCAGCCTGCAATATTAAATAGGTGCCATCTGGACTACATTTTGAACTAATAAATGACGGTCCCCAGTTTCAAAGCAATTAGAGATCACCATTCATTCAATGCAGCAACAACTAACTAAAGAAAGAATTCAGCACAGTTAGGTCGTTTCGGAAGCCACACAACCTTCGTAATAAGATTGGCTCTCTTCATGTGCACCATTATGAGTGCCCTTGTAAGCGGATTCTCAAGAAGCCACGTGAAGCACTTGAGCAGAAACCCCACTAACCTCGGAGCTGCACAATTCTCAAACAATCAGACAGTCACTAGTAGCAGATCAGTCGTTTTTCATTCCCCACTTTGTGGAAACGGTGAATGGTGTCGGAATATTATACCCATATTTCTGTCTTCTTGTGACCAAAACTACTCAACAACATTGACACAACCCATGTGCCTGGCGCGGTTTCATTTCTTTTTCATTCATAGTAAGTGAAAAGCGATACATTTCCTACTAGTGAGTGCTCTGTCATCTCGTATCAAAACCTCAACCTGCATCTAATATCACTCTTTGGAAAATGTACTTTATGAGCCTCAAAATGGAAGAAACCCTAGTTTTGTTGAAAGAGAGCACGGGGAAAATTTGGGTTACCATTGTGCTGGCGATCAGACAATCAATTAGCGAGCATTTCACAACCACGGCAAACTTTCCCGAAGCCTACGATCTATCTATAATACCAGTACTAGTTTTGAGAGTCACAAAATTTCTAGCAAGCTTTTGCAACATGCCATTTTACGGCGGAGAAACCGAGGCATGAATTTCCATTCTTTGAACGAAGTGGAGATCGATCGACAGACACGTAGTTACTACGAGGAAGGGTTGTCAACATACAGAGTTGTACGTACCTCTCACTTTGACACGCACATACTCGACATCCTCTGGGTCAGCTGGCAGCGGCTTCGCCGGGTCGGCCATGGATCGATGATCACAACGTACTCTGAGCCCTAAGAAAAGATCGAAACGAGCACTGACAGAATTATTTAATCCTTCGATCGACAAGCTTCGATCAACTCATACATATAAAGCCAAGGTTTGAGATACATCGACTCTCCTTCTCTTTAGTGAAATAAGTTAAAGCTATGTGGAAGTCATGTTGTGGAGCCTTTCTGCAATGACAAACGTCAGGGTGCGCTGAAAAGCAACTCTGACAGCAACATTATGATAGCTCCGATCCCGAGACACTGCTACATATGTCAGACCACATAATGCGTGCTTGTTTGGTGAGCTACGACAAGTTAATTACCGTTGAGCTCCGATTAATTCCTGGTCGAGACAAAGCTCCAGAGGACGTACTCTGCAAGTGAAAAGCTAACTTCGCTGTGGCCCGGAGGTGAAAGTGCTCAGCTCAATCTCGTCATTCCCGATCGAAGAAATTGTTAAAGCAGGAACGCGTACTGAAGACTAGAATTGGCAAGCAGGAATTGAAGACTAGAAATGGCGTGGAGTTCCAAGGGCGTCAAGCAAGATGCACGTGAATGCTGACATTGTACATGATGTACACAGAATGTGCGTTTTCTCGGTGGTTACTTCTCACCATAAAATCAACTTCGTCTTAATTATGTGACCAGTTGCACTCACCAATTCAAGTGAGCAGTGCTCACTGAGAAAAAAACTCAGATTAACTTTGGGTTCCTGATGGAAGATTAAGAGTCGTGATTGTTTAAATGCCTCGCCATCACCGCTGCAGAAACGTCTACTTCTGTCGGTCCCGACGATCGACGTGCAAAGCATCTCACGCTCCATTGATGCCACAGAGTTTAATTCGTACTAGGCAACACAAATCTGCCTAAGTGCTTGTGACCTCTACTTAACCCTTAAACGCCGGGCCATGACCACGGAATCAAGCTGTACCTGTCACACGCAATTTTGCCACAATATATTTATTTATTTATTTATTTATATTCATATATGTATATATTTATATAATATATAATAGTTATGTTTATATATATATAGTTATTAGTAGATGAAACAATGTCATAACATTCAGTACCTTTCAAGAAGGCTACATGTTAGCTTCATTCACCTTTATATATGGAGTGACGGTCAGTGATATGTAATTGAATGTGCTATTTAAATAAATAATAAATTACATGACACTATTGAATTATGATTGAGTGAGTGCTCTCAATTACTATTCACCATGGTTAGTTGCTCTTGCTTAATGTCAATTGTCTTCATAGCTATTGATGTGATGTGGAATATTCCACAACATTTCATTGGGGATGAAATGATGTGGGATACTCCTTCAAAAAAATCATAGTAATTTCAAGGTTTCACCAAAAGATGTAAGTATATGGCTGCAACAAAAGTACATACCATACAATCTACGATAAACCCGCTAGCAGCACTAAGTCATGTATATATCACATTAACACTCAGACAGACTCAACGGGAATCGAACCCGGACCATATAATGTCAACACAAACATCCTTCACCAACCAACCCAGGAACCATGACTTGGCGACCACTTACAAAAGAAACCCCATTTTATAACATAATAATGACACAAATACCTACGAAGTGGGTATTGTAGGTTACTTATATATCTGGTTACTAAAGTGTCTATCCTCGAAAGAGGACAGTAGTCTTGTAATAATGTCCCTTTGTTCGATCGGCATCGGCTTATTATCAAGACGAACAGACACTTTATTCACGCCAGCCTCGAAAGAGGACCGGAGTTTCTATCTATCTATCTACATGCCATACATGCTCAGAATTCAAATTTTTGTTTTAGCAAATGAAAAAATCATTCCATTACAAGGAGGAAGTACACTGTTTTGTTCAGTTAGTGTGGCCCACACTACTTCCTAAGGTAAGACTACAGTACCGGTATATGTAACAATGGTAAACTGAACTGACCAAATACAGCAAATTGAACCACAAACAAGAGAAACTCACACGCAGAAGAAGAACTCCAGTCCTTTAAAATGACTGACGTGAATAAAGTGTTTATTTAATGCTTAGTTTTTTTTTCCTGGAAGTTTAAAACTCAAGCAACTATAATACAGTCTAAGTTATCTAGGGCAAGTAAGGTTGGATGTCCTAAAACCACCAACTTAAGAAATATGGCCTCGT
This sequence comes from Pohlia nutans, assembly GCA_022496805.1. Classification (NCBI taxonomy): domain Eukaryota; kingdom Viridiplantae; phylum Streptophyta; class Bryopsida; order Bryales; family Mniaceae; genus Pohlia; species Pohlia nutans. The sequence goes on from CM040090.1 coordinate 27,080,457, forward strand.
TTTAACAAGGTTATTTATGAGAAATATTTTTCAGTCATTTGAAAGAAGATTTCTCATAGAATGCACAAATTTTCGCAATTTAATTCCCAATATTCAAATTGATACAAATTTTTGAAGTGAAAAGAACTTCGTAACCCAAATCAGACCTCTAGGTTTCCCCATGTTCACACCACGTGGTACTAATTTTCACTCATAATGATACCCAAAACCACCAACTATTTCTTTGCAATGCTTGGCGTGCCATTGGTCTACTTCAATAGTGAAATTGGTGGTTTCGGGTCTCAACTGTGGTGGCCCCAAGAAAGGTCTACATGTCATAATTGGGGGAGGTGGTGGTTTTAGGACATCCAACCTTATTCAAATTTTTTATGACACATCTTTTCTACCGGAGGCGAGACCGAAGGTATTTTGGAAATAAATTAACCCAAAAAGGATCAAGACATTCAAATTGGATTTTGAGTTTTTTTTTTAACAAATTTGAGTAGTTCCTAGTGGAGTTACTTTTGTTCAATGTTTTTTTTTTTTACCAAATCATGCAATGATCATCAGTAATTCCAACAATATAAAATTTGGTCTCACATGCACTATATTTGCTTCAATATGATCAATTCAGTTTGTCATTTTTAATCCATTATTCCTCGGTCCTTTCCGGGTTAATCCCATGCACCAAAGCTGGTGCATTCATCAATATATTGGACGACACATCCAACTCTGTTGCAAAAGTGATTGTCTAATAATTTATAGTAAGACGTTGTATTCTAGACCTAAGTTGATGTGGCAAAGTGAAGTCTGCATCCATCAGCCAGGTAGGTAAAGTAGATGTACCCAAAACTAATTACTCAAGGATTTAAGGGTATCTATGGAGGCAAGATAAAAATTTCTCCACTTGGAAAATAAGGACCATGAAGATTAGTGGAATTTTTGGGAAAAAATAAATCCCAGAGGCGAAGTATTTGTGGTTTCTTAAGTCAAAAGTACTTTTCGACTCAAAACAATGACATAAAAAGAGATTTGATAGAATTTTTTTCTGCAGTGTAAATTGGAATTACAGGGTTTTGAGTTTTAAAGTGTTGTAAAAAACGTTATTTTATCAATTTTGAAGAATGGCAAATTGGACTTGAAAGTAGAAGATAACCTCTACACATTCTTAGTTGGGACCATTTTCATTTGATATTAAAACTAGATGAAAATCAGCATTTGACTCAAAAATGTTCAAAGATGTCCCCATGGGGCTCCTTGCACGCTTTGGGGTTATTGAGAGTTGTCAATCAAACCATTACACCTCTTTGGTTGGGTGCCATAACTTATTGAGGGATGCCATGGTTTGAATGAGAAGTCATAATCCATTCGCGAATGGATGCCCTCCGACTCCATCCATCATCCATGCATTTTTTCCTCCATCAAGTACATTGCTACAACTACTTCTCATCTATTTGGTCACTTGAGTGCTACAAAAATATTTTGTCCATCAGCTCATGGGTTATGTCATGTAACTCGCCTTGCCCCCTACCGGAAACTTGGGGATTACCATACTCATAGTAGTGTTTGCTAGCTAAGTAATTTCGCAGACTAGAGAAAGTTACATTCAGTGATCTCAGAACCTCTTTATGACATTTAGAACATTATGCGACCTCCCATATAAATGGTATCTACTTTTGCTACCTAGTGCATACAATATTCACAATACCTCTATAATATCCGGCAATACCTTTGATATATTAAGGTGATATCATGATAATATCTGCGGATATCACCTCATGAAGTTGCTACATATTTATATCATTATGAGCATTCTCGCTACATTTAAAAAAAATCATTTTCTTTCTTTGTATGTTTAGCAGCCCCATTTTTTGGTAGAAATCTAGCTAATTTTAGCCAGTTTTAATATCACTACACTAAATAGGTAGATTAGTCTTAAATACACTAATTCACATAAACATGTTGTAAGTTTTACTGTTGACCAATTTTTTGACCCTCTATATTGGTCAAGATGGGGATCTTTCAATAGTATTGGAATCAATGTCTTTGGTAATTTTTTTTGTCGAGAGTAAAAATCTATAATATTTTCAAATCTCATAATTATCTAACACTAATCTACCTATTTAGTGTAGTTACATTTGGTAGAAAGTGAATATTGGGAATGAAGGCTACCAAGTGTGCAGGCACAGTTTGCGCATTCAGTTGATCATTCATTGCAGTTCATCAACTAAGTACTGGCAGGAAACCCGTGTTGTGCTGGCATTGATTATTTTTAATATCACCAGCCAGCAGGGTTTTTATTATTTTCAATATTGCAGTATAGTGGATGACTGGATGGCCCATAAACCGACGCTTTAAGTTTTTCACGTAAATTTAGTACATGTACAGAATTAGAAGCTCTCAATGAATACCAGTTGTAAGGTAGTAACACCTTAAACTGCCAAGTACCCATTCCTGCCTCCTATAATTTCACCTCAAAGTGATTGGGAGTGTACCTAAAATGGACCACAACTTCACTAAAACTTCACTAGAACCAATGAGATGGAACCAATGAGATGGAAGCATTGACAAGTTTTGTCCATGTGTTCTTTCTGTTTCTTTTGGGTAAGTCTACAATTTTGATTAGGTGTCTACAACACCTTCACTTCAAAAATTCGTGTAAAATTGCTCATGTGTCCAAAAATTTTGATTCCAAGACCCAACACTTCGTCTCCAATTTGCTAACACATTCATGGTTTCACTTCATGCTTTTTGCACTCCCCGGTTACCAATTCCCTTATTCTGTCGGTTTAAGGTGTTACTACCTTAGATATTAGGCCCTCTTTACACTAGAAACGAGAAGTCGTGGAGAAAACCGGCCAAGGGCCATGGCACATTCTTGAGAAGCCGAACTTTGAATTTGACGTCCTTTGGATATAGTGTAAAGTGAGAAGGGGCCACAAAATAATGTGCTGATTTTTTAAATACCCCTCTCATTTCGACCCCAAGACCTAGTACCTACTGTACACTCTTCTTCTTCTTTTTTTGTGGGGGGGCTTATACCCAGCAGACACGAGTCTTGACAAACAATATGGGTTTACCGGCCCCTTACTATGCTGTCCTCATTCTTTAAGGCCTCAAATGACGCCCTTCCGGTTGTTTTTTGACATTTTGAGGATGTTTTCACTATCATATGCTTGTATATGGATGCACTAATGACTTGTCATTTTAAAGGACAAAAATCGGAAATGCATAGTAATAGTTGTTGGGTAGAAAACGGGTCAAAAAACTGGCCGTCAGTAAAAGTGGCCGTTCTGAAAATTTATTAAAAAAATGAAAATGATTGGCTGTGAGAATTTTGGCCACACGGCCCCCCGGATTTTGCATCAGGCCCACCTCGAGAGGTGGGCCTAACGAAAAATCCGGGGGTCTTCAAAATTGTGCCTTTTTGCTGTCACCAAGGACAAAAGTGTTGTCCATGTCATTTTCTCCTCGTTTTGTCCCTTGGGCTGAAGATTTCGGGTGTAAAGTGACTTTCCTTGGTCTTCTCGATTTCTACGCATCCCATTGGCTCAAATTTCTTTTCTCACGGCCCCTCGCCTCTAGTGTAAAGAGGGCCTTAGAGTTATTTGCAAAATACCCCAAACCCTGGGTTTGTAATTTCTAAATTGAAAATCATAAGGTCGTTGATGTCACTAGCAGGGTTTCACTGTAGATAAGAAATAGAACTTATGATAGACTCAATTGAGGCGTCAAGAATTCCAAAACACCAATTTTGACATGGTTTTTATTGGACACCAAGTCAAGTCACAAGTTCCGTGTGTAGTGGTGTCAAGGACATTGGTTGATAGGAGGAACTTGGATTTCCAAGTTAGATCTCAAATTTAAACGAGGAAGGTAGTGGTAGTAAGCAAAGATTTGTGCCATTTGTGGAGATTTTTTTTAGGGAGATTTGTGTCATTTGTGGCAACTAACACCTCCATAAAACACTCAAATCCTGAGTTTATTTCACAGGATTACTTTGCGGCTACACTCAAATACATGTTAAATTTTATTTGACATCCTCGACGAAGAATGAGTGAGAGTGAAACTAGCAACTTGTTAGGATTTTTTTTTCTATTTTTTGCCCTCTAACAAAAATGTAATGAGGCAAATTGTAGTTTATGTTGCATGGTATTAAGTAATATGTATCTTTTACTAGCACCTTTTTTAGTCATCACATGGGAAATGTTAGTGTCTTGGCAATCTTTGACTTTAACCCTTAAAGGGACAACTAAACCCCCTTGGATTTAGTTACGAGAGAATAATGGGGGAAAATTATGATTTTGTGGACCAAATAAGGAAAAAAAAATTGTGCTTTTGATAACTCGTGAAAAAGCGAAGCTGGAATCTCAAATTGCATCGGAAGGGGAACGATGGGGTTAAAAAATTACATAGTCCTTTGGACTGTCCATCAGACCCACTTGTCCCTTTAACCCTTAACCCCTAAATGACAGAGGGGGTAAGGGCCAAACCTAAATGTGCTATAAAATGTTGCTTCTACAACTTTGATGAAGTTTGGTTCAAAAGAGAAAATAAGAAGCACAATGTTTAGTAATTATCCATACGGTCGAACTTTCAAAAAATGTTTTCGATACTCATTAAACAAATTTAGAAGCATTTATCGTTGAATATTCACCAAAATTACAAATTTTATTTTTAAAATTTGAAATTTGGTATGATTGGTTGAAACTAGACATTCTATTCTAAAGTTCAAAAAAGCAAAAAATTTCAAAGAGGGAACATCATTACTTTCCCGAAATAGTAAGTTTTGTAACACTAGGACAATGTTGAGGTGTTTGTCTTTGAAAATTTCTCCTTGATGGAGTTTAACTCGGATTGACATAATTCAAATTGGGTTGGAAAGTAGACTTGATTTCCTATTTGAAAATATTTTTTATTTTTCAAAAAAGTTTTTTTTTCATCTCGGGCAGCCCGTAAAAAAGGGCAGCGACCATAAAATGGTCGTTTGGTCACTTAGGGGTTAAACGTCAAAGCAAGCCCCACGGGCTTGGTATAAAGGAATAATTGGAGAAAAACGTTTCATTTCTCAACCAAATCAAGCGAGACTTGTTGCGTTGGAAAGCTACTGAAAAAACAATCTAAATTCCAAATTTTCGCCTCATTTGAGAGATTGTGGAATCGTTGGTAAGCAATCAAAGTTATCAAATTGAACAAGTTTTGAGGTTGGGGCAGCTGAAGTTCAGCAGTGCTGTAGTGCTACAGTGCAAGCCAGCAGTGCACTGCAGAGCCGTTTTTGGCTAATAAAATAAAATAAAATAAAATCTTTTTTTGCAAAAAAATTTAGATTCTTTCCGGGCTGCCCCGTCTAGGCCCTCTTGACGTTTAAGGGTTAAGGGGTAGCTTGGATTGGCTTTGGCAATTCGATGCTCAATTCGATGCTCACTTACAGCTTATTTTCCCATGGGCTTTTTACACGGATATTTTTCGTTCGTTATGTAATCCTCTCCGATGTTTGCATAATAAAAGATTTACGGTGGCCTCACTTCTGGAATTCCCTCTGGAGTGAGCAAGAATGTATGAGGTTTCCTTATATGGAACTGAAACTTACAAAAATGTCCCGCTATGCAAGATCTTCATCCCTTGTACGACAATGCTCTCGGTAAAGATCGAGCTTGGCACTCCAGTCGTACCACAAGGTTCTCTATACAATTTGGCTGCAATAGCCAGAAAAAATAACCTTGCTACCACAGTACATATTGAAAATAAATGAACCATTTGATATGGGGCTGCAATAATTTCTTTTTAAATTTTAGCAAGGGGGCCCAACACCCTTATTGTCACAAGTAAAAAGGTGCATTATTGGCTAATTTTTCTATTTTTGTAGTAAAGAAGAGGTGGCTACATCCTAAAATTGAAGTACATTGTTTTGCTAAGTCACGAACATCACCTTATAAATTATTGGCTAATTTTACGAGCAAGGCTTACTTTAGAATGCTTTGTGTAAGTTTTGAGGCCTAAACCTTAGTGTGGTCTCTTTGTGATGCCCTCAAACCACATGCTTATATAAGAGGGGCTACTTCCAATGCATGAATGTGATAGTCTTGCTACAAACTTGTTGACCACCACCAAGCTAGGGTACAAGCCATTGTTCAATTCCTTAGACTTGACTGCCTCGCTACACGGATTCTCGCTAAAATTTCCATTTTATTTTAAAATTCCTCTGTTGAATTTAGCCAACTACTTCAAACTCTAGCAATCGGACTATTCTTAGCTTAAAGATCACTGTAGAGTGTTAAATATTTTTTAATAAAATGTTTATAGATACATATGTAATACCTTGATACCCACAATGTAATATGTGTAAATATCAAGGCCACAAGTACACCGATTATTGCCATTATTGTGAGTCACAGTAATACAACATTCTCACAATACTTGTGGTATTAGAACAAAGTTGATTCACAGTAATTGAGAATTCTCAAATTCTCACAGTAATTGTGATAGTGGTGGTAAACTAATTAAGGCTTGTGCTAATACTTCCTACTTAATATATTGTGATTCCAATAAAAAGGTGAATCTTGAGAACAATTTAGATGTGCAAGGATTGAGCACATAGAAACATATCATTCAATGGCCTTCATGCCCATTGCCTTTCCTTCATGCATCTGCTCATCACAATTGAGCTTCCACCTATTCACTTATGAAATACTGTTAGGTGTGAAATATTCCACACCATCTATTGTAGAGACAAGGCATAGACAATGCATGCTAATGTAACTTTAATTTATTTAAAAGCGACCATTTCCTTAACGCGTTCCTAGCCATAAAAAGTAGATTCTAACATCCTACTATTGCTGAGAATGTGCACAATCTACACATCAGAGTTTAGGGTTGCTTTAAGGTCAACCTATAGTCAGCACTTTGAAAATCCATAACTTATTCATACAATGTCCAAATAATGCATGCTAAAGTACGTTGGAATCCTCTTGAACTTGCTATCAAGACCCATTGAAAATATTTTCTGTTTTATGTGTATAAGTAGGCTCAGTTGGTAAGATGAACGCTTTAGGGTATAGTTACCGTACACAATGTTACAAAACTCCTTATAATCACGTGCCCCTCTGATGTGACATTAAAGAAGCAGGGGTGTACTGTACTGGAGAACTGAACAGACTTTCCAATTGCCTCAAAGAAGACGAAAATGGATGAAAACGGAAAAGTCCATGAAAAAGGAATGCAAAGCATGGGTGGAAAGAGGAAAGGTCCCAAGGCCCAGTGGCAACAACACAACGCACGCACACGTGGCAGAGCCCCACCGCCTGACCTGCTGGCACCCCTGCATGCCGACGCAGCACCCTTATCATCATCGATCATCGTCTCCTTCCATTTAGTCCTCCTCCCACAGATTGCATCTCTGCTGGAAACCATCGCTGCAACCATCGTAGTGAGAATTCGAAGAACCAGGAAGTAGCTCAGTGAAAATCATTTGCTGTGGGACTGTATCGAAGAATCAAGCAAGATGGTGGACGTGGCGGCTTTGGTGATCGGCGTGATCTTGTTCGTGCTCCTGTCGCCGGGCCTGTTGCTGCAAATCCCCGGCGATGACCGCCCCGTGGAGTTCACCAACCAGCGCACCAGCATCCCGTCCGTCGTGGTGCACGCCGTCGTCTTCGTCTTGCTCTTCTGGTTCCTGCAGTGGATCTTCCATGTCCATGGTGGCGCCAAGGTCGGCCAAGCCTGAGTAAGTACTAAGCGCTTTCTTTAGGCTTCTGCATTTTCATTCTTGCTGCGTTTCGTTTTGTTGTGGAGATCGCAGCGGCGTTCTAGTACTGCATGTGTTTGGTGTTTGTGCATACTTGGTTCTTTACATTTTTGATTTAATCGGTTTTTTGGAATATCTTTGTATGGTTTGTTGTGGATATGGCGATGGGGTTCATGTGCCTTCAGTTTGCTATGAATTCTAGCCGGATTTGTGCCTCCTTGGGGTTAATGTTGCTTACGTATTTGTTTACTATTTGGTTTCTTGGAATGATTTGTTGAGTTTTGCGTGGCTTGTTGTGGATATGGTGATGGGGTTCATGTGCACGTGCCTACAGTTTTCTATGAATTCTAGCTTGGTTTGTATCTCCTTGGGGTTAATGTTTATCACATTTTTATTTTTTTCCTCTGATTATTTGGTTTCTTTGGTTGTTGGTCTTTTTTGTTGTGGACATGGTGATGGTATTATTTCATGGGCAGGGATGCATGTGCCTACAGTTTCTAGATATGGTTGCTTCTTGTGACAGTCTGTGAAATCTAGCTGGCTTTGGTTTACTGAATGTTCTTTACATTTTTTACACTGTTTGATTATTCCCTATTTTAGAATATTGAGTTTAGAAATGGCTATGGGGTTGGAGTGTTGCATATGCAGGGCATGTTAGTTCCTATATGTTTCTTTTTTGTGTTAGGCTATGAATTCTAGCTGGGTATGTAGGATGTCTGATAAATACTTCGGTGGTGTATTTGCCAAATGGAGATGTTGACTTTTGTTTTTTCTGCACAGGAAATGAAGGTGGACCGAGGATGGTCAAAGACTTGATGGATTGTGTAGCTTGTTTCTTGCATACAAAGCAGGTCGGTGTGGTGGGTTCATCGTGCTACAAGATAGCTGTCTTGTCATGTTGATATGTACATTTAAAATCTTACTCTTTGTAGTAAGCTGACGAAATATACAGAGTTATTCCATCTTCTCTGCTATGGCCTCACACGTTCTTTGGAATGGAGGAATTGCTTATGGTTTTATCTCGGTGCATGAGAAATATCTTTGCGGTCTATCCACGTGCAATATCCATGTTTTTAACCCCTAAAGGACCGGAGTGTTTTTCCTCCAAAAACACTCCAATGCTGCCATTTTAACTCCCCCATGCAAAAAATCCGAAAGAATGTTATTTTTTACCTTCTAACCGTAAGATCTTGTTCTAAACTATTTGAAAAACATACACAACAAATTTCGTTCATTTTGACCGCACGGATTGCAAGATAATTGCGTTTGATGGAAAAAAACACCCCAAAAAAACACATGCCCGAAAAGTTCAGATGCGTTTGACTACATCTACATCAAAAAAACCTCACTACCGAAACTTGTCGCACTTCACTTTCACATTCTATATGATGTTACTTAGTTGTGTACCAATTTTCGTTGCGTTTGGAGATGTTTAGGATGTTGAATAACACCTTGCACTTGTTGGGGGTTTAAAAGTTCAGAAAAGACTATATGTTTTTGGAATTGCAATATTTTCGACTTTCTTTATTTAAAATACAAATCCAAGCGGTGAAACACAAGTGCATTCCACCCTCTACAAAATGGCGAAAAAGAATTTGAAAAAAAAATAAATCTCCAAGTTTTAGAAGACATGTAGCACATTTTCTAAGAATTTTGGGGGTTAGGGGGGAAATAAAGGGAGGAGGAAGGGAATTGAAGTGCCAACCCATTCCAATGTTCATGACCCCACTAACTCTCAAGGTACACTGCCACGTGGCAGTCCCTCATTGAACATTTTTTATTTTTTATTTTTTATTTTTCAAAAATTTTAATAATATTTTTAATTATGAAATTGAACTTTTAGTTTAAAATAATATTTTTAATTTAAAATAATACTTTTTTAGTTTCAAATAATATTTTTTTTTTAATTTTTTTTTTTTTAATTTTTTAATTTTTTTAAAAAAAAAATTTTAATTTAAAAAAAAAAATTTTAAATTTTTTTTATGAGCTTGGAAAACGGGGTGGTCTTCTGCCCCTACAGTCCACCCCATTTTCCACACACCGCCCATCTTGATGCCCCCCCTAAAATTCAACTATTTCTCTACTGCCCCGCTGCCCTTTCTCCCGAAAAAAACACATTTCCCCTCATAACTTTCACATACAGTGTCGGAATTCAAAACAAAAAGAATCCCCATTTTCGTGGCACATTGGGGAATCTACTATTAAATCTCCTTCAAAATTCGATTAAAAATGTGTTCACCGGAACCTACCCGATTCTCTAAATGTCCTAGTTAGGACCCTTGGTCCTTTAGGGGTTAAGTCTCCAAGGTGGATCTGCAGTTATCTACTGTAGCAAAGTTGACTGTTGATATAAATTATATTTGTCTCTTCTTTAGATTGTACTGTACAGTGCAGTCACCTGCCGAAAGGAAGGGTACCCCACCACTAACAAAAACGCTTCTCAAAATCACGACAATGCTTTCTAAGTTAACCCTTAAAGGTCCAGATTGGCCATTCCGGCCAATGTACACGACAATATTTCACTAGTGGGACGCGTGCCGTTGAGCACATTGAGCTTGGGTTGTCTCCTCGCCAGATTCCGGCGCGGAACGGTCGTGTGAGACAAAGCATGCTGTATTGTATAATAGATTGTATTTGGAATGGTTCTACACCTCCTATGAGTATTGTATCAAAAGTAAAATTAAAATTAATGTCTACATGGTCTTAAAAGCTATTGGGATCTCAATTTGGAACTTTCTACTCATAACAAATGTTAAATATACGGCAACGTATCTACTATTCCCTAAATCCTTCAAGGGTTAATCGCCAAATTTCTCCTATAACACAGCTTGCGTATGATGCATTATGTTATTGTGTCAATTTTTTTGCAAGGAAGTTGACCGGAAAATGAAAAATGTCAAAAGACCAACTTTGATGCCCCGTTGCCCTTTCTCCTGAAAAAACACATTTCCCAACATACACATTTCCCCTCATAACTTCCACATACGGTTTCGCAATTAAGAAAAATAAGAAAGAGTCCCCATTTTCGTGGTACATTGGGGAATTCACTATTAGATTTCCTTCACAATTCAATTAAAAATGTGTTCACTTGAACTTACCCGGTTCTCTAAAGGTCTTTTAGGAGTTAGAGTTCTCTGCTAACTAGACTACCTAGTAAATAAAAGGTTATGATTCCCACTTTCAGAAAAAGGTTGAGAACCACTAACAAGGTGCTCCAAACAAGTGGCATTTACAATATTTACCCTAGATTTACTTTTACATCTTGTCTCTACTGTGCAGCCATGTAACTCTCTATGGTGAAGCAGATATAGTAAATTACTATGGCAAGGTGGAAAACAAACAAATAAATAACATTTTTTGTGATGTCAAGTTTATTACTTTAACCTCTAAGCTCCCAAGAGACCATTTTTTCATCGCTGTCCATTTTCCCGGGCTGCCTGGGCCTAAAAATAAGTTTTTTTCAAAAAAAAATACAATGTCCTAGGTAAACGAGTCTTCTTTTCAACCCAATTGGAATTATGTTCATTTGATAAAAACTCCACTTAGGAATTATGTTCACACATAGCTTTGTGATTGATAAAAAAAAAAAAAAAGGAACCAAGCTTGTTTTTGCCACCTTTCAAGCAAAAAAAACCAATTTTGCCTTGTCTTTCCTCTTCAAAAATGTTCTGCTCTACTTTGCAGATAGATCTTATCACTTCAAAAATCATAGTAATTTCAAATTTTCACCAAAATTTATGAAAAATTCATGATTTGTAGTAGACACATGACTTCATCTACTAAAAATATAAATTTGAGTTCTTATCTTATTTATAGTGGCAAAATTGAGTCACATGTAAAGCATGATTCCATGGTCGTAGGCCCAGGCATGTGGGATTAAAGAGATGTGAACATCTGATCGAGTTTGATGCCCTTACCCTTGCGCATATGTAAGTGAACGAAAAAAGCAGGTAATCAAAATTCCTTTGCACATGAGCTGAAAGGGCCGAGGGCCAAATAGCAATTCTCTTCGAATCTTTGATCTTACACAATCTTTGATCCTAAAACTTCAGTCTACTTATGTCTGTCTAGATGGTATAATAATGTTGGAGCTCGAGTTTAGAACAATTACTGTGCTAATCGATTCCACATGGATCTTATATACACGGCAAGGGACCAAAGAGCTAACCCTGCAGAGACGTAGAGCAGACTAACACCTGCTGCGCCAAGTGCAACTCCACCCCTGCAGTTTCATCATAACACCGTATTCATTAAGTACAGTACAGTGCATTCACAAATGCGGGAAGGAAAGGGAAAAACACACACACAACGGATACCAACTGATTCTGAGATCGTCACATACCCGCCATCCCGGCCAGCCAGTAGTAATGTAAGAGCCACCATTTGTGCTGCAGTTTTCCACTTCCCTAAACTATTTACCGCCACGGACTGCAAATCCAGTTATTCTCAAGGTTAGTTCAGTACCCCAACATGATAAAACGTTGCAATCAGAGCACAATAATCAACAAGAAGTCTACTAATACCGTTGCATATCCATAGCAAATCATACTGTACCTTGTGAACGTCCCCGCCTTGAGATGCAGCCCACTCTCGTAATGCAGACATAGTAATCTACATAACACAATTTCTCATTAGCAATTTCTCGTAAACAAAGAACTATAAAAATAAATGAAAAACAGCCCCAACAGAAGAGATTGTTGAAAAGAACTTCACGACATGGCTGCCAGGGATTGGTGATCATGTGCATAATGCAGCAGAGGAGAAATATTCGAGAATTGACTAGACCTCTCAGATGGGATAACGAACAGACCAAATTGCATTTTCTTCTCCTTGTTCAATGAAAACTTTGACGGGCTACAATCATACAATTGTTGATGCTCTGGTGTTCCTTCATGCAGTATATTGAACAGAGTAAAAAGTGATGTTGAGAGGTGACTGTACCTCGCGGCCAATGATGGCAATCGCTGGCAATGGGAGAAGCCAAGGGCCTACTTTAGCCAGCGCTGCTATTGGCGGTCTTGTGCACAGCAACACCAAGGTAGTGGCTACCATCAACTGCGCCAACCAAGCAATTCATTCACTACAACTCTAAAACCCCAACATAACAGATTGCAGTTAAGTTCTAGATGTACCAAGTGTAATTCATAGCCTGCTTTCCAGAACAGAGGATGAGACTCACCTTATCCGCAACAGGATCCAAGAAAGCACCAAACTCAGAGCTCGACCCCATCTGTTATTCACCACAAAAAAATCGCTTAGATAAATCCCTTCATTGAATACCTAAGACTTACCACAGACTGTTGACATGTTAACCTAAGTCTTTAAACCCTAGAGAATCCTTGAGCATGTATCTTTTCAATTTCTATATTATATTGGAATAACACAACACAATTTTAAGTCTTTAGGAATAAGATACTCTTTTTCTTTTTCCAAACTGCATTTTGTTGTGTGAAGAACAATACAAACAAGTATGTACACGTCAAACCGTAAGAAAGGAATTCATACACTACCTTTCTCGCAAGATATCCATCAAGCCAGTCAGTCACAGCTGCCAACACAAATATGGTCGCCCCAGCTGTTGTTGCCCATGTTTCTTGAGAGTAGAAAACTGCAAGAAAAACCCTAAATTATGAACAATCACCTGAGCCAACCCTAAAATTCCCACGAAGCACAAACTAGCTGGAGGGGCTCCAAGATAGAATTCAGGTCCAAAAGGCTAGATGCCAAAACACGGTCCCTAGGTTGACTAGGCTTTCTACATTATATTGGAATACTACAACACAAATTAAGCTTTTGGGAATAAGATCATACTCTTTTTCTTTTTCCAAACTGCATTTTGTTGTGACGAATCTCTTGAAGAAAAATGCAAACACGTCAAACCCTAAGAAAGGAATTCATAGACTACCTTTCTCGGAAGATATCTATCAAGCCATAGGTAAGAGGACTCACCGCATTGCAACGCATCCCTAGGTTAATCAGAGAATGACTTAAACAAGGAAAAGACAGGTGAATTTGTGGTAGTACGGTACCAGCAAGCAAAGCAAACTTGCAATGCAACCCTAGGTTAACCAGAGAATGACCTAAACAAGGAAAAGGCAGAGGAATTTGTGGTAGTACAGTACCAGCAAGCAAAGCAGGCACAGCGGCGACCCGGCTCAACGTCAAGATGGTGGGCAAGGTGAGGAACTTCTTCGAGCTCGTGTCATTCTTCTCGGAAGCAGAAGATACAGGGTTGTTGCTATATCGCTCGCCATCGTCACCGTTGGCTACGCATCGAACGCACATATCCCCGGGCGAGATCAGGCGCCTCACACCCGCGTCGCATATCTGTGGTGGCATTGCTGCAAACCCTCGAGCATCTCCGCCAACCCTGGAGATCCAGAACTCCCTTCTAGTAGATCTGCACCTTCTTACTACGCTGCTCCTCGTCGTTCCATGCCGCAAAGCAGCAACAGATGCAGCAGAAGGCAATGCCAACAACGAGCTGCAATGAACCACACCAAAACTCATGTCACCCCCGCCCGGACTACTTTTACTCAAATAATTCACTGCCCGAATAGGCGGGAAAAACGTAAAATACAGAAATCATGCAGAATGCGCGGTTCATCTGGTGAGCAAGCCAGGCTCATCTGCGAGGAGCGAGCTCGGGTTTGTCCATACATTACATCATGGTGCTTGATGAAGATTGCCGGTGTCAGCAAAAGTGGAAAGATGCCGAATATTGTGTGGGTAGTGTTGAGAAATCGGGAAAGATGCCGAATATTGAAGATTCGTATGCGCGAGATTATGAGGGTTGAATCGGCAACTAGGTTTTGGGAGATTACGTTATTGCGATGGAGCACACACCGCGACGATGATGAAGATCTCGCGCCGAAGCGTGTGCTTTTGCCCTGGTCTTGGGGCCGCCGCAGTCTTAGGGCCGGTATTCTCGCAGTCTTCGGGCCGCAGTCTCGGGGCCGGTCTTAGGGGTCTTGGACCAATTTATTATTTATTTATTTATTATTTATTTTTGTTTCTGATCCTCGTTTATTGTACCCATTTGTTAAGATCGGCATCTCATGAATAATTATTATTTTTGTAAAATTCCTTTTCAACAAAAATCAAATTTCATGAATATTCTTCTAGATTCTCTTTTTCACCATACAAAATAAATTTCAATGAAAGTATTTACACTTACACTAATGAAAGGGTACTCTTACAATAATGAAAGGGTGTTAGGCCTCCTTCCATGTGGAAATCGGTTGGGTGGAAGGCACTAGAAGACAAGAATTGAGGTCTCAAGAACCACCCATGCTCTACCCATTTCGGTACAAATGAAATATATACTCTTGTTTTCTCTTGTTTTCACCCATTTCGGTAGAGCTTCCTCCTTTTGAGGACCAGCCACCCACACCGATGCCCACATTAAGGGAAGCCTGCCCTTACAATGCATATGAAGGACAAAATGGAACAATCCTATGATGACCATTCAATCAATGAAAGAATACTACAATGCACAGAAATGATGACTCATAAAGACGAAATGGATCAATTTTGGAATGACCATCCAATTAACAGGAAATCCCATAGTTGCTAAGGTTTGAGAAAAACAATTTCTACTAGACATTGTCATTGGAATTATGATTTTTCAACACAAAGCATGACTAGAATGGATAAATCACTAACACACTTGTGACTTTTGGACCCAAGCCTTCATGTGAAAGTTAGGAATACTTGAAATGTGCGAGTGACTTTTGAAACTACGATTTAGTTAAAAAAAACACTTTCTAATAAGAAGGGATAATGAAGAATTTGTAAATTAAAAAGAGTAAATAAAGAGAAAAACATACTCTTTAGTACATGTTAGAATTTTTAGTGAACTGGCTTTTCCTATCTTCAACTGCATGAAAATTCTTGTGAACTTTTTCATAATTCCTATCATATTTTTATAGATTGTTCAGCATAGATGGTAGCTTATTTTTAATACTTTTCAATTAGAATAAAATTAATTTAATTAAATTTCTACCAAAATAGCGTAGGTACTACATCAATCTATAAATTCAAATTAAAATAATCAAACATTTTCAATCTCATCGTTCCCAATCATTTCTCCAATTAAGGAATAATAGTCAAGACACAACATTGTTAAACTTTGAACTTTGTACTTCTAAAGTTTCAAAAGTTCTGTTCAATGCATTCCAATAGTCTTAAATGTTTTCACGTCTTAAGTTTGTCTTACTTACTTAGCTCCTACAAAATTCCCTCATATAATGGCAACTGAAGTGTCATCTTTCACTCTAATTCCAAAAATAGTTACTATATCAATAAAAAATCCAAACAACAATGAGGGGATACAAAACTCTACTGATATAGAATATAATGGAGTGGTTTGGTTGGGAAATAATCTTCCTATAACAAGCAGCTATTCGCGTATACAACTTATTTTCAAGTTGTTTTTACTATCCAATCGTGTAACTTTCGGTAGTCTCTCCCATATGGAGAAGACTAAGAGACGATAAAAATAGCATTTCAATTTTGAAGAAATTTGAAGATAAAAGGCACGTTTGGAAATGCTCTACATTACCAATCTCTGTGCATGAACCAAACAATTCTCTTGGCCTGCTTACACTAGTGACCCAACACGAGTGCGGCAGAGAATCTACGTTCGTCAAGTAAATTTTTGGTAGCTACACTGTGCTCTTGAAAAATTAAATTTTGAAATGTGACGCATACAAGAAGTTGCTTCAACACGTTTTGGGTGCCGCACGAAATTTGCTCACCACGAACGGACATGCATTCACCAAAAGTAAGAAGAGACAAGGCTCTGATACTGCAAGAAATTGTACAACCGGGTACAAGATGATTACAAAATTTTCAATCACTTTTATTAGAAAGTTAAACAATTTTTAGGAAGCTCTAGCATGCTCAAAAATGAACCGATTTTGAAACGGCAAATTGCATTGGAATCGCAATGAAGCGTGCTTCAACTTCATGATAAGTGAAAAAAGAATAATCTAAAATCATACAACAATTTAGATTTCTTTTATACACTATCTATCATTTTATAGTGAACCTTTGGGAGATAGTCAAAGAGTTTTTGCATTTAAGTAGAGAATACGTAAAGAAACTGTACAAATAGTTCAAGCGGTGTGGGATCAAGTATCTCTAAAGCAATTGTGAAGGTTCATTTCTAATACCGGTATGTACCATTAAATACAAGTTGTAATTTTCACAAATGGTGGCAGCATTTAGTGGTAGATAGCATATAGAAAACATCAAAAAAACTATATGATTTTCAGATACATATGTGTATTTGTATTGATGATAAAGTAGACTTTAGTGTGATTCCAATGCAATTTGAAATTTGAAATTCCGTTCATTTTTGAGCATACACGGGCCTTCCAAAGTTCTCACAAATCTCAACTGGATACAAAAATTCTTAACTATCTTGTACCCGACTGTACACCATTGCAACATTCCTCTTGCAACATTTCAGGAACGCAACTCAAGTGCTGGAGCTTCTCGGTGTGAAGGGCTTTGGAGCTGGAGAGGCTTCTTGAACTGAAGCTCAAAGGAAGAAATGGAAACGCCATACAAACTCCCCACGGCCGGCAACAAGGAAGCATCCACGCGCGGCTTGTCCGCCATGGCCGCCACCTTCACCCACCCCCGCAGCGACAGCGTCGTCTTCAGCACCCGCTCATCCTCCGCAAGCTGCACGAGCGGCACCCAATTCAGAATGTCCACGTTGGGAAGAAGCGGCACTTTGGTCTGAAAGGGAACCGCCACGGGCGAGTAGTTGTCATTGATGAGCGCGTCGAAGATCACCTCTCCTCTACCGTTTCTGCTGCCGCGGCGGCGAGGATGGCGCACCGTGATGCGCCCCGCTTGGGTGGACGTCGGCTCTTTCCATTCGAACTCTGCCAGTTCCTTCGGTATGCCCCAATTCGCACGCGCATCGGTCACGCTGTTCTGCACACACACACACACACACACACGAGGTGAGCGTAGCGCTCATTCGAAATTCGAAACCCTAATTTTCGTCCTTGGAAACCCTCGTTTGGGGATACTGATTCGCCCGTACACCTCTTTCCTTGTTTTGTCAACTGCAATTGGCTCTTTTGGATTTTATGTTTTCTTTTGAGTTTGTAAAAAATGTAACTATCACAATTATTATAGGACTTCAAATGTACATAACATTCTATAACTGAGACACGATGCAAAACAATGACAATTTGCTAAGAGCCCCGACAGTTTGCTAAGAATCTCAACAATTTGCTCGGGATGCACTCTACACTATGTTTGAGAATCACGGGCATTCATGACCCCCTCTGAAAACCCCCTTGAAAACCCCCTTTATACGAAAACCCCCTTGTATATGAAAACCCCCTTGTATACGAGGGATTATATATCTAAAACTTTTGTATACAGATCTATTCCATCCTAAATATATGTTTAATGTATGTATACGTTAATATTTTCTTCTCTAAATATGTCTATTGTATGTATACGTAATACGGAAATATTCAAATTAATATCCTTCATGTGCACTCACGTATACTCGAACATGTTTAATACAATGCACCCCGAGACAATTTGCTAAAAGTCCCAACTATTTGCTGTTTTGTCCGTCTGAAGCGAACTTCATGGTTGTAGATTGAAACGTTGATAAGCAAATTTTATGCATAGGTCATCGCTGTCATCCACGTTTAAAATTGGAAAAGCAACTAGGCTTGCTAATCTTTCATCCAAAACTTGAAATAGGAAATTGAACCTTTAACAAAATTTTGCAGGTGAGTAGGGTTAGGGTTGAAGGTTAGACGTGGTACCGCGTTGTCTACCCAGATGCGGGAAATGCTATGCGCCTTCTTCACTCTTCCAGCGTCACTGTCGTAGTACTGATACATCCCGGGGACGAACAGCAATTCTTTGTAAGGCCCTACAGGACTGTCATGGTAATCCGAGAT
Organism: Pohlia nutans; assembly: GCA_022496805.1. NCBI lineage: Eukaryota > Viridiplantae > Streptophyta > Bryopsida > Bryales > Mniaceae > Pohlia > Pohlia nutans. The sequence continues at coordinate 27,099,126 of CM040090.1, forward strand.
CACAAAGCTTCCGAGTCCTCCCACGAATTTCACCAGCTCCTTGGGATCCTCTGCGTACGCGGAGTGCGAAATGGCCGTCTCTTTGGGCAGTTTGAACGGGAACACGTAGCCACGGCCATGCAGTATCCATGGCGCTGGCGCTCTGCCTCGGGGAGCCTCCCTTTTGCTATCAGTCGGTGGACTGCTGCTCCTGCTGGAGCCCCCGCCCATATCTGGAGCTAAATTCCTACTCCTATCACGGATTACTTGAGCTCGAATATTAATATTGAATGCTACAGGAACCGTTTTGGGATATGACGATATGCAAATCACTCCAGCTCTAATGCGCATGAGGCTGACTGCGCGAATCTATTATATATATAATACAGACTGTACACTCAAGGATGGTTCTACTCTTACAGGTACGTACTTCAATTGTACAAGCTTCAGCTATCTGGAAATGTAACAAGTCTGTGGAACGTCATCACCGAATGAGTGTATATATCGAATGATTTGGCTTTTTTTATCTTCTTCTGATTGGTGATTGTTGTTTGCAACTGAACCAACCAGTTGTGAACATCAGGGTACATGATTCAGATAGCGGTGTGATTAGTATTGTGGGAACTGGGCGTGGCAACTGCAGGTTGAGAGGGTTGCATGGATTGGCTTTCCACGTGGTGTTCATTGCACTCGCTTTCTGAGTTGGTCCCTCTTCTGTGGCGAACAGTTTGTGGTTCTGATGACGCTCATGAGTTTGGTCTTTATCTGCTGGGAGCTGAAACTTCATGTCTAGAATGTGAACTTCGGCAATGACAGAACAGCAATGCAAAGTTACCTTCATTTGCCTTTACGTCCAATACTAAAAGAGAAAGCTCACTTAAATGACTCCATGATTTACCTGAACTGTTACCAGAATTCTTACCAAAACAGGGGTGTCAGAATTCGAGAATGGAGGTGATTTGGGCAACATGATAAACACTGTTTCCGCAAAAAGTGCACATTCAATGTGCACATCAATTTTTCACTTTAAAGGAGATTGATGATTGCCAATCTCCTTCCAATCATAAACTTCAAAAATAAGAGCATGCTCACCCTTCTCTGAAATTTACTCTTGAATGCAGGAAATTTCCATCCCGTTAATTTATCCCTCCCACACCCACAAAATTGTATCTCACCTTATTGTGCAATCCTAAACAAATGTCAAGATTGCCACGTGTTCCAATACAAGTTGCCAAGCTATTAACCCTTAGACGCGCCTGCGTCCAGAATCTGGACGATGGATGATTCTGGACCCGTCCCTTCACCACGCAGGGGATGTTTTTCATCCATTCAATTTTTTTTTTAAATTCTTGTGCTAGTCGGTTACCATTTGTACGGTACGGATCTTCAAGATAAGATATTGAGAGTTTTTGAAAAATAGCAAAAGTGGTTTATGTCAAGTTTCATTCTTAGTTCAAAAAGTGAGACCTTAAACATGATTTTCCATAATAAGAAGAATCAAATAGTGAAAACCATACCATCTTGTAGTACATGTTATTCCAGTTTCATTACAATATTTTTAAAATTTTTAATGTTAATTTTGGATTTTTAATTGAATTTCAAGAGAAAACTTTGCAAAATTAATTAAAAATATTAATAATAAATATGATGAATCCAACCGTATTGATGTTATCTTCACATTGACATTTATAACTTTGCTTTGAACATCAACTCCATTTTAATTTTTTATCAAACATTTTATAACGAATCTTTGAAAACAGTGTTGGATCGGGACCTTAAAGGGTTAAACATTATCAGACTTGATTTAAAGGGGTTTATTAGTTTACCAAAAAGTCAAACCAAAGAGGAAAGATTTGGCAAACTTGTGTTGAATTCCTCTTGAACTCATATTGAAATATAAATAAACGAGAAACTAGTCTATGATGAGTTGGGAGACAATCTAAAGCAAGGCACTGTCATTATTCTCCACAGCTTCCCACACCTTCCACCAAAAACACTGAATTAGGAATCTTTGCACTTGGCCATATGACAATGCACTTGTCGCCCGTCGAACAGAAATGAACCTCTTTGAAATTGCGAGGGGTACAATTTTGGTACTTGTGGGTTTTGTGGGCCGGGAATTTAGGAAGTGTTAAAGTGGGAATTTTGGGAGTTTCAACTTACTCCAATCATGCAAATTTGGTAACACGTGCATTAAATATTGTATTGGTACTACATTTATTCCAAACCAATGTATTAAAGGGGGGTAGTCAAAATGAATACAAAGTTATGGACATTTTCTACGAAAACATCAAGTCATTCAAATCACCTATGCACGATGAATCGAATAATACACATTGCGCTATACTATACGGCTATTGCTGCTATGTAATGCACCTCATAGTACTATGTGTCTCATACGACGTACTAAACCTATTAATATGCATTAAGGTCATTCTCCAAACGTTCGTTGTCCATCTCTTCCAATTGTAGTGCAATATACTCTACCAAATGCGGTTTTTCTTCTGTTGAAATTTTGATCTTCACCTCCACCAGCTTGCCATGCACTGGCACATTGTTCTCATGTACAAGTCCACCCCTTGTTCTTATCGGTGCATTTTTCCACGAAAATATAGCCGCGTCTTTGACAATCCATCCGTTTCCCTCACTAGATGGCTTCTAAAATGGACCTTTGTTGGCTCCCATGCGTTCTTGCTGAAATGCTTGTGTTGTACGCAAGGCACACCATTCTCCATATAAAATCTCATGTGGTGTGGGAAGGTTATACCGGTGAGTGCATCGTCCCGCCATTAGAAGATGAGGTGTAATAAACGATTTTCAGTCCTTCACATTCTCCAAATGTCTTGCGCTTACAAAGGCCTCATTCAAAGTAAATCACCTCAACATTGTCTTAGTGTTATAAAATTTGTGATTTGGAGAAAGTAATGAGGTGAGAACAATACAAATTTCCAAAATTAATGGTTACCTTTACTTGTTATGCGTAATAATGTTCGCTCCAATGAATCACGCCTAAATTGAGTGAAACAAAAAAAATGTTAAAAGCATCGTACAAATGTGTTTTGAAAAACAATTACTAAAAAAATCTCACTTGTGTGTCCTAAGATGCTTATATATTGAGCATCACAACCCTAGTTAGTGTCATTTGCAAAAAAACAAGAGTGTGAGAGCATACCTTTTAGAGGTAGAATTTGAAAAGTGAGATATAGAGTGGGGAAGATGGGCATTATATAGACACGGGGTTTCAAAAGTCACACTTGTCCCTTTGGCGTGTCCTCCCATAGGACACGCTTTCTAAACCTCGCGGAGCTCCGCGGGGTTGAGAAGGGCCAGCTGCAGTCAGCAGCTAACTGCAGCTGCAGTTAACTGCTGACTGCAGTTTAAACATTTTTTAATCAAATTTGACCATTTATGACAATATTTGCTAAATTTAGAAAAATGTGACTTTAAGTTTGGAAACCCAACATGAAATTAGGGTGCCCTTAACCTCAAGAGGTCCTAACAATTTTTTTCTTTCGAATTGGACAAATCTACATCAAATTTGAGAAGCTATGGCAAATTTTGCTAAATTTAGAAACTTTTAACTCTAATTTTTGGAACCCAACATGAAATTTGGATTCCCCTAACCTCCACCAGTTTTGTCGAAATTTTTCTCTATCAAATTGTGCAAATTCACATCAAATTTGAGAAACTATGGCAAATTTTGCTAAATTTAGAAACTTTTCATAGTAATTAGGGAATCCGACATGAATTTTGAATTCCTCTAACCTCCACAAATCATAACAAATTTTTTGTTTATCAAATTGTGCAAATTTACATCAAATTTGAGAAGCTAGGGCAAAACTTGCTAAATTTAGCAGCTTTTTACTCTAAATTTCGGAACCCAACATGAAATTTGGATTCCCCTAACCTCCACGAGTTTTAACAAAAAATTTGTCTATCAAATTGTGCAAATTTGAGAAGCTATGGCAAATTTTGCTAAATTAAGCAACTTTTTCCTCTAAATTTCGGAACCCAATATGAAATTTGGTTTCCCCTAACCTCCACAAATTCTAACAATTTTTTGTTTATTAAATTGTGCAAATTTACATCAAATTTGAGAAGCTATGGCAAAACTTGCTAAATTTAGCGGCTTTTTACTTTAAATTTTGGAACCCAACATGAAATTTGAATCCCTCTAACCTCTACAAATTCTAACAAAATTTTTGTCTATCAAATTTTGCAAATTTACATTAGATTTTAGAAATTTTAAAAGAATTGCTAAATTTAACAACTTTCGTCTATAAATTATAAAACCCAACATGAAATTTGGGTGCTCTTAACCCTTAGGGCCCCAACGAATTTTTTGATTCAAATTTAAGAAATTCATGAGAAAATTGAACTATATATGCTAAATTTAGCAGCTGATTGTGATGTTCAAAATGCAATTGGGAAAGTGTTTTGTTTTAATTTTCTATTGGATAGTAATAAATCAATATTGCACATTATGTTTAATTTTCTTTTAATACATGGCAAATATGATATGAATGAATGGGTTGTTGCTATTTTGAAAATGAAAATATATGAAATTTCAGGGGAGTAAAATTTCAAAATAGTGCAAATCTTGCACCATTGTGGCCATCGGACAATGCACTTGGCCAAGTGCAAAAATTCCTAATTCGGTGTCCAAAGCTCCAAGCCCATGGTCTATAAGGGAACAATCTATGACACGACACTATAGATAGATAAGAACTCCGGACCCGGTAAAAGGCCGGTGTGAATAGAGTGTCTGTTCGTAAAGCAAATGACTAAATGTCCACTGGACAAAAAGGCATTGTGACAATACTATGACACGACACTATTCAATCCAAGTATAGTTCAATAGAGAGTTTAGAAGTAGAGCAAAAAGGGTGGTTAAATGCGCTTCTTTTTGGTTAACTCAATTAGCAACTTGGTTTAGAAGAGTTTATTGTGACTTCAATATATCTTGTAAATTTGCCATCATGAAGAGCATGTAGAGGTGTCATCAAAAACTTTTCATCCAAAATATTCTATAAAAAGGTGTAGGGTGTGCATGCTCTAAGAGAATTGGTGGTTGCCAACCCCATGAAATCCATAGCCCAAATGCATACGGGCAATCATAATTTTGCACCATGTGTACTTTTCGCATCGCAGGTACACTGTTATTGGACGCAGTGTTCTAGTACTTGGAGACATGATTTTGGGGGTAAAAATTACTCCAAAGAAAACAGATTTGTGTCGTTGAAATCGTGACATTGTCGGTATGCTTTTGGGGAGCTACCACCGTTTCCTTTATGTACTTCAAAATCACGTGAAGGTTGTTTTCTGTTGCAATCATTGAAAAGCTGTGCCTGCTAGAACTAGACAATCATCATGGAGTCTCTGCTATGGCCTGACTACTATGATCGTATTCAAGTCTTGTATTGTGGCAAGCTCGTACATGAATTGAATTCTTTCAACATGTGGAGTACATGGTTTGAGGGACAAAGTAAACAAACCCCAAATTCCACATAACATTGATTGAACATTGGAAGACCATGAAATCATGTGTCAGTAGCTTTATGTGGAGCCATGAGAATGATGGAGAAATGGTGGAACAATTGAATGGCTATTGAGAGCATGAAGAATTTGAAGGAGCCAAAGGAGCATCTTCTTCTGTATCGAAGATTCTTTTCACTAGTAGAAAATCGTGTCGTTTTTCACTTACTATAAATGATAAAGGAATGAAACCGCGCCAGACACATGGGTTGTGTTAGTGCTGGTGAGTAGTTTTGGTCACAAGAAGACAAAAATATAGGTAATGGCAGCTAAATATATGGCAGCTATAATTGCGTAATATTGTGCACGTCACCTGGGTGAGAATGCTCCTTCTTAATAATAACTTAGATTACTGGTAATCAAGATGATTAGAATGGAAGCTCAACGAGAAACTCTTGAACACAAAGATACCATGAGGGTCAAGTCAGTTGTGGAAAACCCAACAGCACTCAATTGAGTCTGCAGCAACTAGCAGACCACCAAATCTGCAAAACCATGGTACTCAAACCGTGTACTGTATTTTGGGCTTGCCGCTTTTGTTTAAAATACCAAAGAAAAAAACAAACCACACAGATGAACGCGGAGAATCAAACTATAAGTTAGTCATAAATTGACTGATCAAAATTCACGGTTGAATTTGTAAACTGTTTTGAAAAAAAAAGCCCAATATTTTTCAGGAAACGTGACATGTGCCATATCTTGATTGGTTGTAATCCCTTAAACCTACTTTTTGACCAACGTACCCAGAGGCCATAACCAAATGATTTAAAAAATGGAGGATTCTTCAGGAATCCTCAGTGAATTGTGAACCACACTTGATACAATAGGCGGAAGGCAGGGTCAATACATCCATAACATTCAGTAGTCTCTATGATTGTTACCTTCTCTCCAACAGAATGATGTAGAATATTCCACATGACATCAGTAGCTATGGGGATAGGTGGCACTAAGCAAGAGCAACTAACCATAGTGAACAATAATTAAATGCAGTCACTCATTCATAATTCAACAGTGTCTTGTAATTGTTTATTTGATTCAATATCCCATTCAATTATAGATCACCGGTCACCCTCCATCTGTAAAGGTGGATGAAACTAAAAGGCAACCTTCTAACCCATTCAATTACAGATCACCGGTCACCCTCCATCTATAAAAGTGGATGAAACTAAAAGGCAACCTTCTAACCCATTCAATTACAGATCACTCGTCTCCCTCCATCTATAAAGGTGGATGAAACTAAAAGGCAACCTTCTTGAAGGCTATTGAATGTTATGTCTGTCTAGATGTTAGTATTCTCATCCGATTTTATTTGAAGACTGCGACTTGTGATGCCAAAAATATAGAAAAAAATCACTATCCTACACTAATTGTGTGGTATTCTAGAATTCAGAGGACCAGCTTTTTGGAGCTGGTACATAAGTTGTCCGTGTCCGTGCAGTACCGTTAACTATCTGCCCATTTCTGACATAAACAATGGTAGCCAAAGTCTCTCACGTGAAAGAAAATGCTTGAGGAAAAGCATTGAGTCTCCACTCAACTAATCACAGACTGGTCGTCCTAGTCTGATGGCCCGTTCACATATGCCACTCGTGCAGCCAACATGCGTGCGTTCGGTAAATTCAAAGGAATCTGTGGAAAACCAAGAAATATAAAATATGAAATGAGAAATTACTGGAACGCAACACAAGAAGGAACGCAACGCAAAAAAAGAGCATGGCTCAGCTTGCGTTGATGAATTGTAGTTGCACAGTGCTTGCACAGTAGTTGCTGCAAGAAAGGACAAGGCCTTCAATATTTAATTGTTTTTGGGTTTTACCTTCCTGCATATGGGGAACGCAACGCAAGTGCGGCACTGGCCTGGTGTGAACCGGCCATGAAAGGGCTACCAAATTCTGTTCTTTTTTTTCTTCCTGCATGTGTTCAACGCGTTTGAGGTGTATTGATGTGATGCTTCATTAAATACTCTCCCAAAAGTCGTTCAGAAATGGAAAAGAATTTGGCAATGTTTTTTCCCTTCCACAAACGTCCCAATCACTTCTTGCCACCTGGCTCCACCCTGGAAGCTCCACGCGACGCATTGACGCCATTGACCAAAATTCAAGGCCTCCTGCCGCGGTGGCGTTGTATTTTTCCTCTTGCAATTGATTCTTTCAATTTGTGCCAAAAAAATAAAATAAAATTCAAGGCCTACTTCATTCATGCATGTTTTCCTCTACTAGAATTCTACATTACTCATTGACATCTTTACCTATAATTGATACCATGACATTGACATCTTCGTCTAGTACAATTGATACCAAGTCGAATGAGTAACGCTTTAATTTTTTCAACTTGACGTCGTATTAAATGTTTAATTTGACAAATGTCACAAATTTTTAGACAATACCTAAGTTTTCATATGTTTGCCAACTTTGCATGTCTATAATATTCTTTTACCTTTTAGTGGGTGTAAAGATTAAAATTTGGTTTTGGTTTTCAAATTCTGGTTTGGATGTTTTGGTGAGAAAACGAGGAAAAGCCAAGATTGAAGCTTTTACACCCTCAAAGACTCGATTGTCGATTTGCATAAGAGAAAAGTGAAAGAAGGAGAGGTATTAGAAAAAAGATGCCAAAACTCAAAAAGATACTCAACAAGAAAAAAATATAGCCTTAGCAATGTTATGCCGTTTATTCAAACACCATTCGTTAACCCCTAAATTTCCTTGTGTTTTTGGGAGCTTGAAACCTCAAAACTGCGATTTTCTACCTCTATGTACTCCCGGGGATGTGAACCAAGTTTTTTTTACTTCTTTTAGAATTCCAACCGTAAGATCTTGTACCTAAGCCTATTCATAGCTACTATTTCAAAAATTGACCGTTGGATGTTTATCATTTGCAAGATCATAACATCCAAAGTTTGTGCAAAAGTTTTTCGGGGCATTGCTTAGGAGGCATTGTCTCCATAGTGCAAAGGGGGACTTGAAGATTGTTACTCCAAACATTTTGCTCATATTTTTTTCCATGTAGATAACTAAGTTGGGTACGCTCATGCAAAATTTTAGAGACTCATTACGCGTTTCAAACCTTCATCCAAATTAATTTCCGGAAGTAGGTATAAAAATGGCAATTTGGTGAAACATGCATCACATTAATTGTATTTGATTTTTGGAAAAAATGAACGGTGATTAGGTACCTCTATGATTTTATAAATTTTAGGCGAAATTATTTATAAAAAATTTCAAAATCTCAAATTTTGACAAATTTCGAAAGAAAAGAATGTGAAATTACAAAAAACCTTGGAGGTTGCTGTTCTTTATTTTGGAGGCTGCCCTTGTCAAGCCAAGAATATAATCAACATGGGTCACTTCAAATTCTGAGCCTAAGTGTGGTGGAGAGCATGTCTCCAAAAAACAAATTTGAAAAAATGATTATAATAAAAAGTTTTTTTCTGCCCCAGTTGGGCTTGAAACCAAAAATTTCAATAAATTTTTTATAAAATCCGAATTTGACTTTGTAATTTTTACCCACACACCTTGTATGTATGACCACGCCCACGCCAAATTATAGTCTAAAATTCTTAATTTAGACCTTCCATCTAAGCTGCCTGAAACAGCAAAAAGCCATTTTGGCTTTTAAGGGCCTTTAGGGGTTAACTCATAAAGATGTTATGTTTAGCCAAACACCATATATAACCTTAGCACATTTTTATCCAATTCAACCTAGGCATAGTGTCCTTCGCAATCAGCAACATTGAATTGACTATTTTTTTGAAATGTCGAATTCAAAATTGGATAGCATGGCCAAAATAGCCTCTGGGACCACAAGGGCATCAACTTTTTTGTAAGGCGCCTATTAAACCAACAAAAGTTGGGGGACAAGGCTAGCAGCCAAACTCTGCAGGTGGGGGCAGAAAGAACCAAAGGAGGAAAATGCATCAATTGCACAACAGAAACACGCTCTACCATTTCAGACTGAGCGCTTTCAGTTCACAGGCGAGCCGGAGGTGAGAGCCTGGACAACTTCCTTCCTTCAGTCCCTTCGGACAGCTACAGTTAAAGTACGCCAACCAATTACCACCATCTTTCCATCATGTATACATTCCAAAAATGTTTACGGTTAATACATAAGAGCCGAATTGGAAACATGGTGGTAATAGGTTAGGATTTCTCTAAAACCCCCAGTGGTCTTGAATGAATTAATGGGGACAAAAGTGTCCCAATTTTTGTCCGGTTGAAGTCCCACCTAAAAAAGCAATCCCATCCTTCAAAGGTTTTTTATTCCCAAGTAGGTTCCCCTATGGTAATTTGGGGCCGTAAATTACTAAAAAAATTTGCCAAAAATAACACCAAAGGTGCCCAAAATGGAAATTCCAGAAAAAGGAGGGGTGGATGAATAGTGCCCGGATTCAAGACCACCTGGGATTTAGGGACGGGGTAATAGGTTAGTGTACCTTAGTTCATTGTACTGTACCAAACTACCAACCGGACACCCCCTTCAATTCTCCCACTTTTGGGATTGGGAACAAGCGCGTGCCTTGAATTCTACGCTGTCGCCAATTTAATTTCCTAGCTCAGAACCGACTTCTGTAAATTGCGCCAACTCATTGCCAGCTCAGTCAGTCAAAGAATCAATCATCTCTCAGTCCTTCGGAAGCTGCACCGACCGTACATTCAAGCTAGTAGCCTATATATGTTGAATTGATCGAATAAAAGATGAGCCAGAACTTGATCATTCCGCTACTCATCTTCTCAAGTTTCCATACCAGCCACTCTTCACAGTCCAGGGTCCGAGGTAATTGTGCTGTTCAGTCCAAGTTCATCATTCTTCAAGCTTCCTCACGTCAAGACCAGCGATTGCAGAGATCGAGCTGATAAGAACGTAGAGCTAGCAGATCGATTCATGTACAGTGAGTTCACCGTGAGTTGGCTAGCAGCAACTAGTCAAGAGGATCGATTTGCGAATCGAAATTGATTCAGCTTGCATATATATGCTCTGGTCGAGTGTGCCTAGGTTGCTTTAATGCGAATGAAGAAGGTTCAGATTTGCATCGATTCTTCCAATTCGGTACCAGGTTGCACCTTAAGTAGCAGGCAATTAGATATTCGTCTCGACTGTAACAGCACCTGCACAGGAAACCTTGACCGATTCACTGCCAAGTAAACATTACTGCCGAACTGCGCGCAGTTTACAGCAAGTTTTGCAAGTGGTTGTTCAATTTAGCAAGCATTCACTATCATTCTTGTACCATTTACTGTCTACCTGGTGAATGCGTCAAGGTGCCCTGTGCTGAGTGATCGATCGATTACTAGTTAAACACAGGTTTCGATCAAGATGCATCGAAACAAGGTTTACGGTCACCCAGAGTGGGCCAAGCACAAATCCTCCTGGCGTCACGGTCGTCACGTGTACTCCATCTTCTCCTCGGGGGTGATCTTCGCGCTGGGTCCGCCAGTGTTCACGTGCACGCTGCTGGCGACGTTCGTGACCATCTTCAACCACTTCGTAAAACTGCAGCAAGGAGTTCTGCCATCGTGGGTTCCCATCCTGCACGTCGCATCTCTGCCCTTCACTCTCACCTCGTCGGTGCTGTCTCTCCTGCTCGTCTTCCGCACGAACTCCTCCTACAACCGCTTCGACGAAGCGAGAAAGATCTGGGGCTCCAACGTGAACCGAACGCGCGACGTGGCGCGCCAAGCACTCACGTGGATACGCAAGCCGCAGGACGCCGTGAAACTCGCTTGCCTGCTGCGGCACATCAAGGCGTACCCGTTTTGTCTGAAGGATCATCTCACTGAAGAGACGAGCTTGAAATCGGAGCTCGAAGGCATCCTGGAACTGCAGGAGCTGGAAATGGTGCTGAGCTCGCAACACCGGCCGAATTTCGTGTTGCAGGTAATTACTCGTGGAGGTCACTCTAACAGGCACTAGAAGGAAATGTGTCGTTTTTCACTTACTATAAATGAAAAAGAAATGAAACGCCGCCAGGCACATGGGCTGTGTTAGTGCTGATGAGTACAAGAAGACATAAACGTAAGTATAATATTCCGCCACTATTCACTGTTTTCACAAAATGAGGAATGAAAAACGACTAGTTTGCTACTAGTGAGGATAATTAAATGGGGCCATCACATAATTGGAATGTTTGAGGTATATATTCTGGAATAATTTAAGTACATCCGATATAGGTTTTAAAATTATTCCTTTCTTGATTTTGAAGCATCTCATATTACAATTTGAAGCATCTTGTTCAATTTGAAGCATCTTATATGACATTTAAAATTTTATAATTAGGTAGAAAATTTTACCTTTTGATGAATAAAATGAACCCTATATTTTACCCCCTAAGTGTCCATTGTTTTTTTTTCCAGTGTAGGAAAATTGAACCCTTTTGCAGTAAATCGTCTCTTTGTGTGATAATGATTTCAATTTGACAAAATCGACATTGTTGGTCTTGTAGTGTGTAGAACAAGAGTTTCGAAATGATGTATTGTAATGAGAAAACCAAGGTAAAATGAGAAAATCCCACCGTTGCAAAGTTCAGTGATGCAAATGATCATAGTCATGCACTTTGCTCATCACCTTGAGCCTTCACCTGTCCACATAGCTATTGATGAAGTACTATACTGTATGTTGGGTGTAGAGCCACGGTAGGGACAGTGCTACTGATCGTTATGATGTATGAACTCACGTAGTTTTCTAATTTTTCGAGAGTGCCTGCAGGTGTTGAGTGAGCTCGTGGACAAGTGCAGTGTGTCAGAGTGGGAGAAGATGTCCATGGACGGCAACATCACGACGTTCCACGACAACGTGGGCGCGTGCGAGCGCATTCTGAAGACGCCGATTCCCGTGGCATACACGCTGGTGACGTCGCGGTTTCTCATTCTGTGGCACTTGGCGCTCCCGTTTGCGCTCTGGAACGACTGCGGCTGGCTCACCATCCCCGCCACATTCGCCATCGCCATGGCGTTGTTCTACATCGAGGAGGTCGGCGTGCTGATCGAGGAGCCGTTCTCCACTTTGCCCTTGGATTCCATCAGTGAAGGCATCAAATCTGCTGTGGATGGACTGTCCGCCGCGCACAAGACGGCGGCGTCGTTGCAGTGCCAGAGCTTGCATCAGCCAAGTTGCAAGGAGCATGTTGTGCAGATCACCTTCGAGAACTCCAAGTCCGACGGATTCAAAAACCACCGTGACATTGGAACTGTTGTACTCACGAGAATGAATTCTATAGCTTGAAAGAGTACGTATATAACTTTATCTATCTGTATGTGGACTGACTCTGCGGTATTACTAACTGCTATTAGAGTTATCCGTAAACTAAAGGGTTGAGTGGGCCTTAGTTTGATAGAAATCTGGAGAAACGAAAACTATTGAGAGAAGTTAGACTAGGAAATCAAAAGAATGGGTGAGTGGAGACGATCTAAGTATATATAGCGAGAATCTATTGCCAGAAAAGGGCTAGCAATCACCTTCTTCATGTGTGAAGGTGAATAATAGAAACTTGGGTGAGAAGTTTTTTAGCACCGGTTTTGATGCTTTCAAAGTTTGCATCCACAGTTTTTTTTTAGTGCCCAACACATGTTCTTTTTTGAGGATTAATATCACTATTCACTCAAACAATGGTCCACTCACCAAATTTTGAGGGACTTTACGGATAACTCTATTATCTTTAAAGGATTGTGAGGTTTAGCGTGGGACTAATGTGAGTAAAACACTAAGGGTAACGTTCGTGAATTGTTTTGAGTCCCTTCTCTTTTTAACTTTAGCAGTTAGTGGAGTTCGCCCTTTCCTTCACTAGTAGTGTAGAAGCTTTAAAGATAGATAGATAGAAACACCAACCCAAAGAAATGGGCCGGCGTGAATAAAGTGTCCGTTCGTAATGTCAATGACCCGATGCCCTAGAAGCTTTAACATTAATACAATGTCTCACCACTCAATCTTTAGCTCAAGACGATGTAGACTTGCCCATGATTGTGAATGTGCTCCAGTGATTCGGGAATAGTGGTTAAGATTCTGAAGGTCAACATTAGAAGGGCTAAAAAAACCTTGTGAAGTTTAACAAGGGTTAACTTCCCAGTTAAATGAATATACATATTTTGTAGAAGAAGAACATCGCTAATACTGTATCAATGTCTTTTCTCGCTTTACCCTACTCACATAGGATAGCCGGATAGGAGTACCGTATGTGAGGGTCAGATTTGGACAATATTGTGTCGAAATCTAATTTCCACATCATATTTTGAGAGGTCCATGTCACCATAAACCAATCACACGATGACATGTGGCACTTTTGGACAAAAACTAATTAATTAATGTCGAAACTGACCACGACGTAGGGTATAGAGATACTTTTTCCCCTGGTGAGGAGTATAAATATTTGGCATTTATGGCAGAGTAATTGAAATGATATAGGCCATGATATAAGTTGGACTGTTGGGCGTGTATATAGAGAGGTACTCCTTAAAATTTGCACTGGTCAGTAATTCAGTATCCAGGTCAGTGCACAGGTTCACATGAGCTATATACTGGATGGCCTATAAACCAACACTTATAAGCTTTTCAAGAAAATCTAGTACCAATATAGAATTTGAAGCTTTTGTACAGTAATGTTGAAGATATTTTTGGTTTACAGTACACGTAAGTTATTGGGTCATTCATCTTAACCCTTTAACGTCCCGATTCAACACTGTTTTCAAAGATTTGTTATAAAATGGTTGATGAAAAACAAAAATGGAGTTGATGTACAAAACAAAGTTGCAAATGTCAATGTGTAGATAACATCCGTACGGTTGGATTCATCATATTTATTATTAATATTTTTCAAGTAATTTTGCAAGGTTTTCTCTTGAAATTCAATTAAAAATCCAAAATTAACACAATTTTTTTTTTAAATATTGTAATGAAATTAGAATGACATGCACTACGAGATGGTATGGTTTCCATTATTTGATTCTACTTACTATGGAAAATCATATTTAAGGTCTCTCTTTTTGAACTAAGATTGAAACTTGACATTAATCACTTTTGTAAATATTCAAAAATTCACATTATCTTATTTGGAAGATCCATACCGTACAAATGGTATTCAACTAGCACAAGAATGAAAAAAGAAATTAAAATGGATGAAAAACATCCGGTACCGACAGAAATCGAGCTGCTCAAATTCATCCGGCATCCAGATTCTGGACGCCGGCGTGCTAAAGGGTCAAGCGGTAGTTTTTTCATTCTCGTAGCTTTGAGCTATTGAGCGTGTTTACTATGGTATTATTGAATATAAAAACTTGTGGATCTTGTCTCTATTTTAAAGAGGATTTCAATGCAAGGAGACCATGTGAAAAAGTTATGAATTTTTAAGTTTTGCTTTTAGATTTGCTAAAAGTCGCTTGACTTAGGGAGTGTTGTATTGTACATTATTTTACTCATGAATCTTCAAATTTTGTTTTCATGACATTTAATAGCCTTCAAGAAGGCTAACAGTTAGTTTCATCCACCTTTACATATGGAGTGACATGTCCAGTGATATGTAATTGAATGGGTTATTGAATCAAATAAACAATTACAAGACAATGTTGAATTGTGACTAAGTGACTGCTTTCAATTACTGTTCACCATGGTTAGTTGCTCTTGCTTACTGCCACCTGCTGACCTTGCTGACCTGTCCTCGTAGCTACTGACGTGGAATATCCCACATCATTTCATTAGGGGGATGAAATGATGTAGGGTATTCCACATCATTATGATAGAAAAGGCAGCAACTACAGAGGTTACTAAATGTCATGTTAGTGTACTCATGATACTCTACATTTTCTTTATTGAACCAAACTTCATCAAACATATGGAAGGCACATATTATAACACATCTATGTTTTGTTCAATACCCCTAGGGCTTTTAGGGGTTAAATATTGACCCATATAAATTAGGACAAAGAAAGCTAAACTAGAAATTGACACACATTGAAACTTTGGGCCCTCGTGCAACCACGTCATAGAACCATGCCGCCATCTTTTATGCTCATTATAACCTATGTTGTCCTCTAATATGGATTGACCTCATCTCATTTACACGTTGAAATTTCTAGCTCCACTATAAGTGCACATACATTACAGAAGCCAAAAACCCAGCGTCAGCTACAACCAGTTGAATGTACAATGATGCCCTTCATTACAAGAAAAAAACCTCAGAACAGAAACTGAACAGCAATGGAGCCTCCTCTTGAGAAGCTTCAACATCGTCACACGCTCAACTTTTTCTTCCACAAATGCCGTCACTGTTCGCAGAAGGGGATACGTTCTCTCCTCTGGTGGCTGCATCCAAAAATCCCATTCCCGATTCTAACCTACGCCTATTCCAACATCAACGATTCAACCCACGTGCTACTTCAAACTGCTACCTCCTACCAATCCAACTACTATCCCTGGACCTCAAAAATCGGAAACCAGATAGATACCTCCAATACACCAAATTAACTTACACGCCCCTTCGTCATACGGCCAACCACTGGACAACGCGCGTGCCTCGGCACTGCACTCTTGCATCACCTGTGCTCATTTTGTCCACTGTCACCACCTTGGGACCTCCCAAATATCCTCAATAAACCTCTCCCTATCCCAAACTACTACTACTTCCACAACCTCACCGACTTGTCGTGACTTGCAGACGCAACCATGCCAGTGGCCGCCGATGAAGCCAATGCAGCGATCAGCCCTTCGTGTGCTGGCACCGTCATGCTTTGCTTCTCCACCATGTTCCAAAGCTCCAGTGACTGCATAACCATACTCAAATCTCATCAATTAATACCATCAAAAAACCCTTCAAACACCCAACCACTGCTCGCCGCATTCAAATCCCTAACCCTCCTGTCAATGCTCAACACCTGCACTCGGAACATTCACCACTAAATCTCATTCACGTCCACCACACCACCCAAACTACCACACAGAATGCACACCCTCCACATGCACACCCAGTCAATCTCAACGAGCAAACCAACCTGATAACAACCGATCACCAGCAACGACGGATAATTCGGATGGAACACGCATGAATGGAACTTGTTGCCGTTGCAACTCAGCTCGTGAACACACTCGCCCTCCGCACCACCCGACCCCAGGTTCCAAACCCTAACCGAATCCTCGCTCACGGAGGCCACGAAGTCTCCGGTGGCGTCCCAGCACACTGAATGTACAGGTTTCGTGTGTCTCTGCGCACCCACACACCAACTTCAAAAGTCAACGACGTCACCCCACAACAAGCCAACTAACCTCGCCAACCTCACCACAAGCACAAAACCTGCGCACTCCTGACCACAACCACAGAATCTTTCCCGTACACTCCACACCACACAAAACCATCCTCCACATCCTCCAAAAACCGAACTTCACGTAAGCGCCGACCTTCCATGGACCACATACCTGTAGTGTGTGCACACAAGTTTCCGAGTCCACGTCAAAGATCGAAACCACGTTCTCTGCCGCCGCTGCAAGCAACCTTCCTTGTCGAGGTTGGAATCTCATTTGTGTCATGCCACCCTGCATACACGCACACACCAATCTGTCAACTTCACACACTAAACCCCCCAAATATGTCACCACGCCCCACTACATCCCTCCACTGTACCCACTCACTCATGCACCAAACTATGTCACCCACCTTGAACACTCGCGTGCAAACTCCTTGATTCACGCTCCAGTACCGAATCTCGCTATCACCGTCGCATGAGCACAGAAGATCCTCCGTGTTCGGGTGGAAATCCAACGACATCACCGATGTCTGATGCCCAGTAAAAGTCCGCAATGAATAATTTGGCTGCACAACAACGTCACACCACCCCCATCAGACACCTCCCTTCCTCACACCTCCGGCCAACTACTCCTAAGCTGGCTGCCCACACCACCCACTCCACTCAATCATACCACGCACAACACAGCAGGCCCCTCAACACTCACCACGCACCTCCCAATCCAAACGACTGTCCCACACACAAACATCCACAACCTCCACAAAACTCTGACCACTCACATTGTCGGCGTCCCACACCCGGACTGTTTTGTCGAACGATGATGTTGCAAGCCGCGTTGAATTTGGACTGAACCGAACATCCGTAACCAGCAAAGAGTGCTCCTCCAGTGAACTCTTCAGCTTCAGCGTATCCATGTTCCACAAAACGGCCTGACGGAAAAACCGCGCCCACACAAATCAAA
This sequence comes from Pohlia nutans, assembly GCA_022496805.1. Lineage (NCBI taxonomy): Eukaryota > Viridiplantae > Streptophyta > Bryopsida > Bryales > Mniaceae > Pohlia > Pohlia nutans. The sequence goes on from CM040090.1 coordinate 27,116,820, forward strand.
ACCATGTCTTACAGAGGCTCCCGGAACCCCAAAAGACTGCACTTAAGGCTCTTACAACCTCCCCCGACCAACTCCAACTTCTCCAACGCCTCCTCAGGGCCGACACAAAACTCACCAATACCACTCAAAATCAACACTCCCATCCTCTACCCGCAACATACATAAACACGGGCTCCGCATGCTTACCCTCTTATCGTGACCCGCACTAGCCAACAACTTCCCATCTGATGAGAAATGGCAGCACACCACTTTGCTTGTACTCGCTCGCAGACACGTCACCTCGTTGAACGAGAATCCTGTTTCACCACCTCCGCCTGTCAAAACCTCTGCTTGTCTTATCGCAAACCCCACTCCTTGAAACACTACTACACTGCCACTACGCAACGCCCAACAAAAAACACCTGCCCTATAAACCTCCGGATCTTCCAAAAACCCACTCACCTTTCGAAACATCCATGCTGTGACCGGCCGGACTCCTTTTGCTGCTCCCGAAAAGAGACTCGCGCGGGTCTGCTTCTTCGTGAGATAAAAATGACTCCACGTCGTCCTCGCCAAAACGATCCATGTCGGCCTGCAATCCAACACCACACCGCTCTTTTCAGATCGACAACCATGCTACAACATCCAGCCGCTAACATGCATGCTTCACACCTCCCTCCTACCCATCACAACACCCATAATGCTGCCAACAATCCCACGTCGCCCCAAATCCCATTTCAAACACACCCATTCCCAGCCTAAAACCACTCTCTACTCAAAAAACCTCTATGCATAAATAAATAAATAACTAAATAAACTAACGGCCACTCTCTCGGATCTCGTCACATTGCTTTGACGAGTCAGTGATACTGAATCCAAGAAACGACTTCATCATCGAAAGCCACCACCCAGGCCATGAACATCCACGCACCAAATCACGCCCGTTCCCCGAGACCGGCGCCCATTCATGCTCAAAAAACAGCAAATCACATACATCTCCCACACAATACGCCAAAAAAACGCACTCTCAAGGTGCGCTCGAACGCACGCCCACCACCAAAACACCTCAAAACGCAGTCGCATCAACAACACGGCCACACAAATATAAAATTCACACCCATCTTCTCAAACTCAACTCAAGACTCTCATAAGACTAAAACCACTCAAACTAACGGGGACCAGCTGGTTACCAGCTGGTTTGATGGTGATGCCAACGTCCCAGCCCCATCGGCACCATACATCAGTAATGGCTTTGAGTTGCTGTTACTATGTTGTAAAGCTCCAGCCATGGACATTACGTCCCCAGGTGTGTGAGTAGATGGGGTGGAAGGTGCCGAATTTGGTGAAGGACCGGCTGTGTTCGCGGTTCCTGTACTATTCGCGGGGCCTGAGGATGACGCCGGCTGCTTTCTCTTTCTTGCACTCGGGGCACCCTTTGCAGCAGCCTTTTCCCCAACCCACACACATTTTAAGGTGAGGTGGTCTTATCTTGTCTGTTTGTACGAAGCTCAGACCTGCCCTTACAACCAAACAGTCCAAAGCTACTTCAACCTCGTGTACTCTATCCCCGTCCATCTTCACATGGATACGCCTCCAACGTCATCCCTACTCATTCCGCTTCAAACACTACTCAAACCCCATCACAACACGACAACCTAACCACCCCTAGGAAACAACCCCGGATCACACTCTCAAAACTACCTAACACCAAACACGCGCATAATCATGCCAACCAAAAACAGTCACCAAATCATCGCGGGCAATGGATATTAGGACAAGCAGAATAGGACGCTTAGTCCAACCCAGGCAACGAAGCCATCCACGAGTCCACCCACCAAGCATGCATAAACACCGTCACATCAAAGCAACCAACGTCTTCACACTGCACACACTTCCTACACATATCCCAATCCTATCACACGCACACACCTCCACTCACGTAGCAATATGTTCCAGGATAGTCATAAGCAAAGTCACCTCCGCACTTCTACCACCCACCTCCACTAGACCACACCATCACGTTTCATGGTGCCCATCTCACTTTCGCACGCCCTCCCCGTGTCGCCGATCACACTCGACAACAAGGCATGTTTCGGAGAAAATTCAAAAGTCGACTACTTTACAGAGGTAACACCGTACCTTGCCGGTGCCGGTGCTGTTCGTGCTCGGACTCGGCTCCAGCCCACCGTACACAGGGTCGTTCGGACGGAACGAGTTCGAAACCTCCACATTCACTTGCCCCACCCGATCCTGCTGCAGTTGCTGCTGCTGTTGCGGAGTACTGGGGTTTTGCTGCTGGTGGTTCCCGGCCTGTTGCTGTTGTTGCTGCTGTTGTTGCTGCTGCTGCTGCTGCTGCTGTTGGTGCTGCTGCTGAATTTGTGCAATCTGCTTCATGTGCTTAAACACAGCCAACCAAATACACAACCAACCTCAGCATTCACGCAACTCATGGGCCCGGACCCCACTGCCCGCTTGTACCTATTCACATCACCAACTGCATACATACGAAAAACCCTACCAACTCATTGCACTACCAGCTTATTCTCGTGCATCAAACATCCTCCACGTTTCCGTTTCACTTTCACCCACTTCGAACACCTCTACTACCATCATCCCCACCCTGTCCTTCCTGACCTCCTCACCGACTCCTCAACCACACCATTCCAGGTAATCACAATGCACCAAATCACACATTCCAAAAGCTCCAGCCTTAACCTTCATCATGTGCTCCGTCTGTGCCTGGTCTTGAGGCCCGCCGCGCGGTACGGGAGAAGCCGCCTGCATCGGAGAACCCACCCCGCCTTGTGATAAATCGCTGCTTGTATTGTGTTGCCCATCTTTCAGGCTGCTTCTGCCCAACAGAACCCGGAACCGCCGAGGATCCATCTCGTTCAGAAGCGGAGACCCTGAACTCGACATGTTGCCCTGATGAGCTTGGGCTTGGATTAGAAGCTGCTGCTGCTGCTGGGGAGACAACATCTGGAACTGGTGATACTGGTTCGGCGCTTGGATGAACGGTTTCTGTGCCGCACCAGACAACCCTGGTCGTAGTTGATCCATACCCTGTCACCGCCACAACAACACACGCTGCTCAGGGAAAAATACCCATTTGCGCCACCACACATGTTGCCCGGGACACCCTCGTCACGACTCACTTTCTTCGGACTCCGGCCCCAGTGACACCACTCTTTGCAATCGATGCCACGTCTATCCACATCACACAAACCAGGACAACAAACAACCATGATTCCCACACCCTCCCAATCCATCAAAAGCTACTTGCAGGAACTCGCGACCTCAATGCGCTTCCACACCATGGGTCAGCGACTTACAGTCAACGGCCATCCTTTCAAAGATCCTGGATTCACGCCTTGATTTACTCCTTGGTTCACCCCTTGATTCACACCTGGACCACACTCACAAAACTTCACAATCAGTAACCGCCACACCAAAACGGCCTCTCACCTGCTTCTAACAAGAGTCCTCGCACCCTCCAAACAACTGCGGTGGACTAGAAGACAACCTGGACTTAACAGCCCGGGCTTCGAATGCCCCACCCCCGGTACTCCGAACATCGCTGATTCTGGAACAGGAGACCGTTGGTTCAACACGTCGTTCTTGTTATCCTGCGTCACCAACACCCACCAAATCACCAACCCTGCAAATCAATCACTACATCCACGCCACAAAACAACATCTGCGCATGCACCCGTCTCCTCCGCAGACAACGGCATCACGTTGCTACAAAATCACATCCCCCAATATGCCAACCGGACTTGGTGTGCACCTGCGAGGATCCTGACATCTGCGACCGAGCTTGGACCTGCTGCAGGGCTGTGGTTGCATTGCTGGCGAGTAGTGGCCTGTTCAACACAACAATCGCTGTCAGCACCCGGGCCTAACTCTGCCAAGGATAACCACAAATTAAAGAGAAACCTGCTCTTCCTCGTGACCACATCCCATTCCAGAAACTCCCCAACTTCCTGCTTCGTGTGTGACATTGGAAGATACACACGACCCACACATTCCAAGCAGGCCGCGAATCCATACCTCTGCAACCACAGACATCCCCCACCATCTCATTGTCAGAAACCCAAACAGGTGAACTGTATCATCCTTCAAAGCCACCTCACCAAACCAAACCCAGCCAGCAAATGCAACTCTACATGAATAACACGTTTGTCACATTAGCAACGCCTCAAAACGCCCCCATCGTCTCCAGACATCAAGAACCACATACAACTACCAACGCTAACAATCATCTCCAATCACACAGGAAACTCGGCATCATCGCCGGGATCGTTGCTACCTTCATGGCCGTCTCGTCCAGGGCATCCCTCTGATGTGGGTGCTTCAGCCGCTCCTCGTAGATTTTTGTGGCCATAGCATTCGCGGTGGGTTGTCGTAGCATTGCTTCTGCGCCCAATCCATTTGCGGATCCGTTCAACAGATGGGTGCTCGCTTCTCTCCGTTGCTGCTGTGCGTGCCGCTGTTGTAAGATTTGAAGTTGTATCTGCTGCAACTGCTGCTGCTGATGCTGATGCTGCTGCTGCTGCTGGACTTGTTGTTGCTGTTGCTGATGAGCTTGCTGCTGCTGCACTTGTTGTTGCACCTGCTGCTGCTGAGCTTGCTGCTGCTGTACCTGCTGCTGCTGTTGGGCCTGTTGCTGCGCCTGTTGCTGTTGAGCTTGTTGTTGTTGCTGCTGCTGCTGGGCCTGTTGTTGCTGCTGTTGCTGTTGCTGCTGCTGCTGGGCTTGTTGCAGCTCGCGAGCCTTCAACTGCTGTGTCTGAGCATCACAAACAGAACCACCACTGTCACCTAAACTGGACATCCAAACAAGTCTTAAATCATCGACATACTCTGGAACATCTAACAGGATCCCGCATCCCGCATAGGAAGCATGGCAGTAATACCACATCAAAGACATGTTTACTTAAGCACTGCCTACACTGCTCACCACCTAACCAAACTGCAAACCGCCAGCATCTGTATAGTCGATAGAACTCATTCCAGAAACAAAGCTGAATGTTATTTCTATAACTCGCTTTCGGTATTATATGAGAAAATAACCCCATCCAATCCCTCAGCACCAACATTTCCAAAAAGCCTCACAAAGTCATGTTTAGCACAGACACCAAACAATCAGGAAGGTGTACACAGCTAAATAAGAACAATAATTATCTCACCTCGATGTACGAGGCTGCCACCTCTGAATGTTTCTCGTTTGTGCGCGCGATAAATATATCCCAGAATACCGACCACCATTCAAATAGAAACCCTCCAGGTGCATCAATAGCTGACATGGAACCAAAACAAAGGCCTCCCCATCAGACGACTCTAGCAAAACAGAAGGCCACTGGAAATGACCTAAACAATGGGAACTGGACAATCAAACCATCGTTCTAGGATAAATGCATCACACGCTACAAGAATAACACCACTCGCTGATAAGTTCACGTTTCCCCGGGGATTCCTTCTACTCTCATGATTCACCTTACTGTCAGCTGGCCCTTATAGGGAGTTGAACTTCGTCACCGAAGGTGCAATCCATTTACAAGATCATACGTAAGCGAAATGAGATCTTCATATCAACGAACCTCACAGAGAAATAAAACGTACCAACAGGATCGGACGAAACTTTGCCCTCGTTCAAAAAGGCCTTTGCCGATGCTTGGAGATTCCTCTTTATCAGATAGTCGTATATATACACATCAAGCCTGCACATCACACCCAAAACTTCTGTCATTACAGCTACTATAATTCATTCACATGATATCGAGAGTATGTATCCTGTGAACAGACAAGCCAATCTCCCAAAAGAACAACCCTCCACGACCATGTTTACTCTGAAATTTAATAAAACAACATTGGATCCACACGCGCAAGAGTATCTATCTGTCCGTGGAGTATCACGTCCAAGGTGAATACCTGTCAACCTTCATTTCTACTGCGCTATTTATACTTACAGCATAATTTGATCCTATTAATCTCTAATCAATTCGGACAAAGATTCCCCAAGAAAGTTATTCAGGTCAATTCGCCCTAAAAACGTTACATGAAGCCGGTGATGGCAGGTAAAGCGCAAATTTTTCCAGTCTGAGGTGCCCAGTCTTAAACTACAGCAACTGAGAACAGTGTAAAACGACCGACTCCACACTCCCAGACCGTTTGCAACTATGAATTGCAGGAAGCTAACAACTAACAGTTCTAATTCACACGAATAGGTCTACCATTTTGCTCATAGCTCCTGCAACTAAAACGTGGAATCGAGAGCTCACAGAAGCTGAAAGGAAACGATCAAACCAAAAAACCTCGAACTGCTATGACACCTGCTATCGCCACCATTGTACGTTGACATACATCTCTGCTTTGATGCACTCGTCAAGTCTAACATGTATCTGAATTAAACTTCGCACTGAAGGACGTATTACCTACGAAAAGAAATGGAGCTCAGAAGAGCATAGGCGCTCAGGGTACTGTTAGTCAGCGCTTACTGAAACTTGGCGATTATATGACAACACTGCGACACAATTCAAGCTTCCCTACAACCACCATTCTAGCTGCTTTGCAACTTCCCTGAGCCACTCAGAACTCGGAAAACCTAAAAACTCCTTGTAAAAGCAGACGAGGAAACAATTCCGATACATTTCAATGAAAAACGGCTGGAGACAAAATAAAAGGCTAATCAGCACAGAAATGCGTCAAGTTCTACAAGCTCCCGGTTCACCTCGAATCTTCGCAAGTAACCGCACGAAAAAAATAATACTAGCTATCGCTGCATCAATTCTCGCAAGAGCAACGAGAAGAAGAAAGAAAAGTCGTTCTCATCTGAAAAAACAGCTCTAGCCCTCGCAATTACTTGACCAACTCGCCCTTCCCCGAAGACATAGCTACATAACAACACTAATCAAACTTCTTCAAAAGAGTAACACTTCTGGCACAATCATCGCATTGCATAAATCCACCGACACAACTCTCTCCAATCCAAATTTGAACGAGCATCCAAGAAACCGCTCCGACAGAACTCGGAGCTCGTCAATGCCACGGAAACACATCCGCATTTTCCCGACCGGACAAACGGCACCGAAAAAAATGCGACAAAATTCCAAAAAGCGCTCAGAAGCTCCAAACGCAGATTTGCGGCTTACATCTTATCAGCCTCCCAGTTGCTTTGCGCCATAGCGATCTCGACACCGATGACCGCCCTTCCCTCCCTCCCTTCCTTCGCTTCCCCTGTTCGTCTCCGCCCTTGCCCTTGCGAGCTATGGCGTGCTTCCAAGCTCGAGCTCCAGGGTTTGGTCTGCAGCAACGTCGGTTTCCTCGGACGATTATCGTCGGCTATAGAGTGTTCCAAAATGGACGGAGGACCGCCGTCTCTCGTCCGTCGTCGGCCGGCTTCTGTTGTTGCCGCGATTCTGTATAAAAGGGAACCGTTAAAGGCAACCGTATGTACGAACAATTGCGGCCAATTGAGGTCCCGTGAATTGAGGTCCCGTGAAATGCGGCCCGGGTCGCGTAAGTGCTGAGCCGGGTCGGTATCGTGGCATTCAGGAAACGGGTCTTCCTCCGTCGAGACTTCGGAGGTGGGGTCTTGATCGGGGTCTCCTTTCGTCGCGACTTCGGAGGTGGGGTCTTGATCGGGGTCTTCTTCCGTCGCGACTTCGGAGGTGGGGTCTTGATCGGGGTCTTCTTCCGTCGCGACTTCGGAGGTGGGGTCTTGATCGGGGTCTTCTTCCGTCGCGACTTCGGAGGTGGGGTCTTATCGGGGTCTTCTTCCGTCGCGACTTCGGAGGTGGGGTCTTGATCGGGGTCTTCAATGGGTTGCGTCATGTTATGCTTCCCGGGTATCAATCCTGCATCCGTTCAGCATTGTGTACGATATTGAGGTACTATCCTATTTTGACATTGTCAAACATCATTTCTCTTTGGAGTGGAATAAATCGCACCATTTGAAGGAAATAAAAAATAAAATAAAATAAATCAATCAATTCCAAGTGCAATCTTACAAGTTCCAAATTTGTTGTTTTACTACTATATTCTTCATTAGATACATGGAGTAATACAAAAACAAACTCAATCAAAGATAGATAGATTGAAACTCCGGACTTGTTTTGAGGCCGGCGTGACTAAAGTGTTTGTTCGTAATGTCAATGACCCAGTGCCCACCAGACAAAAGGCTATTGGAACAAAACTACTCACCCATAGTCAAATCTTTTAATCAAATTTCACTTAGAAAACTAGTAGCTTTACATGTACTCCCTCCGTCTCACTAAAAAATTGTGATTTCATTGAAACTTTGAGAATATGTCTCCGCGTCACATGAAAAAATAATTTTTGTGCCAAAATCAAAGCTCTTTGTACTAAGACATCATCCTTCAAATTTCTAAGGTTATAATTGCATGTAATCATAAAATAGTTGAGGCCGAAGACTATCATTTTGCAGTCATTTCAAATCAGCACACGTAGCCTTCTTATGGCAACTATCTAGTTCAACTTCATTTGCACAAAGTCAATCTCCTTATGAAGTAGACCCTAATATTAATTTAAAAATATTTTATTTTATTTTATTTTGTGTGTATGTATGTATGAATAAGACTGAAGTATGTAGGATCATACCTAATAGTTCAACTTCATTTGCACAAACTTAATCCTCTTATTAGGCACGACTTCATACACGATTCTCTTAGAAATCACGATTTTAATTTGGAACAGATTTTAAGCCGAAATAAAAACTTTTTAGTGCAACGGAGGGAGTACTATTATTGTCACGGATGATGAGTGAATTCTTTTTTCATAAAAACATGTCTACATTATAAGCAATTCATGGCCAAAGTGGTTTGGAAAACTGAAAAAAACTAAGCCTAAGGTGCTATGAATACTTTGTGACTATTGTTGCACCCATTATCTAATTTACTATAAGAACCACAATTAGTCTCAGTTTTTTACAAATCCTCGGAATAATTTTGGTATGTACAGTACTATCCAAAATTAGTCCAAACATATAATAATTAAATATTATTAAATTATTTAGATTATAATATTTTAATTTCTCAAACAGCTAAAACTAGTCATTTCAAATTATTTTATTCATATTTGGCACGGTAAATCAATAGTAATTTTGATTTTTAAAATTAGTATATTCCACATTCTACCTAAACTACCACAATTACTACAGGTTATCTCAATTATTTTGACTTAGAATTTCTTCTGATTCCACAATTAATTTGAGTTTTTGTTATCAGTTCAAGTCATACTAAATAAGATGATTGATGTACTTGTAACTACTATATGTTGTAAGTTGTTTGGGTTGTTCTAAGTTGACATTGCTTCTTGGATGGAGGAAAAGGAGGTATTAATGTACTTTGTGGGTACACAATTATTGTAAATCTTGACAATGCATGCTACTTAAGCATTCTCACTCGTGCACGCTAGGACTAACTCTATGAAATTATTCATCTATATTTGAAGAGCACTTGCACTCACACTCCCCCACCCTTGCACGCCCCTCACATATCAAAAGTGCGCATCAAATAGTCAATGGACCAATCACAAGTAGAATATAGTCAACTGAATAGTGATTTGAAGGCCCAAATTTTAACACGCTAAGATCCAGAGTCAAAAGGCATTTTGGAAGGGCCCTTGGTACTTTTCATCTACTTCTTGAGTGTGATGAGACTCTAGGAGGGCACGGGTAGCCGTGCTCTTATGCTCATGCCTCTAGCCCGGGCCTCCAGTTCCCTGCCTTTGGAAGGTCAATTTTCGTTGATCACCTTCATATGTCAACCCTTTGTGCATGAAAGGGTCTACAATAGACATGCCAAATGACCGCACACTTTCAATCATAGTAAATATGCCAATGCCCGCACAATTTCATTGTACAATTCTAATAGAAATGTAAGGTACCATCCAATCACCACTCGCCATGTGGTGAAGGGCTCTAAGTAAATTTCCATTATAAATCATACCCATGTGTTATATGTGCAATAAAAGTTATCATACAAAACATTTTTGAGCGTGATTTTTTCAAGGTGAATCCCAACTTGACATATCACAATGTTTGAAATTTTGAAACGGTAAAAGTTTCTACATTTTCATAGGGGAAGGATTTGAGTATTTCCTTTGTAATCATTGGCATGTCTACCTGACTTCTTACCAGAGGAGAAGTAGCTCTACATTCCAATCTTTTGTTCTTCGGACATAGGACGTGGGTGTAGCGTGAAAAGACAATGACTCCTTTTGAGCCCATGTCATTTTTTCTTTTTATTTCTCATTTCATGAACAATGAAAAGACCTTGCGTTGAAAGCCACATTCTTGTAGTCGGTTGTTGGGATTAGCAAAAATACTTATAAAAAGAGAAGTCCAAATCTTTTGATATTGATATTTTCAAAGAAAAATTATTTTTGTATGGTGAAAAAGGAGAATCTTTGAGAATATCTATAGAATTTGGCATTTGTTGAAAAGGAAATTTTCAAATTTTTTTATATTTGGTATGACCTGCCAACTCTGACAGACTAATACAGTAATATTGAAAACTAAGTTGAGCCCTCTTGAATATAGTGATCTAAAGTATTTTTTGGCACTAGGCTAAACCAAGCAAATGAATCCAATAGACTTGGAGATTGGACTCCTAGTTACACATTTGCCTATCAAAATTGACAATTGATCAATATAATTTCAAAACTTTGGCACAAAAAACCGACACTCTTGTGTAGAGTGAAATGTAGCAAGTGTTAATTGGTTAGGACCCCTAAACCAAACATAACATCAAGAGCCCATGTCTGAATGATTTTGGCATAGAGGGGACTATTGTTGGTTCTGTCCACATTTCGGTGAAATTCACTAGCTACAAATATTATTGTTCCTTTCTATTATAACATGTTTGGGAAGCCTTGCCTTCAATGTGGCATGCATGGATTATTCACAAAAACGATTTGTCACATGTGTATTCTTTGAAACAACAATATTGTTATATTAACTTACCCTAAGTGCCCAACCAAGCATTTTTTGCCTGATGTAAAATAGAAAACTCCATTTTCTCATCCATCATGCACTTTATGCAATGTGGATTTTTTTACTAAATTCTCTATAGGAAGTTAGCTTCATGCATGTTTGATCCATATTAGAAAGGGGATGATTTGTGAAAAATTTATGCCTCATTTCATGTTGTAGAGATTCATCCAAAATTTCATAGATTTCAGTCTAAATGTGCTTTTGAATAAATGAACTCATAAAATTAAGCAACCAAAAATTCTCCCAAAATCACTACACTTAGAATATTACATTTTAACACATCACAACAAATTTCATTCACAAATTGTCAATATCTTATTCATACTCAAATTACAAAAGAATAATGGATTTTTAAGGTTTGAATTCTATATTAATATATTAATGATAGCAATCGCAGATCTAACCATATGAATAGAATCTAAAACTCATAATTTACAACTTTTTTATTCATGCATCAAGTTCAAAATATCCCTCTTTTTTCCATTTAATAATGCATCTTTGCAAAACTGCCCAATTTGGAATAAGGTGAGGACGTTTAAAACACGCAATTCGCTATTTATGCACTTGGCCAAGTGCGTTCATTTCATGAGCAAATCGTGCTTAAAAAATTTGTGTAAAAAGCTCTCTAAAAAACAGCGATTTTGTCTTTCTACAAATCACTTACATTGTAAACAAACAATTTTTTAATTTATTTTTTATTCTTATCTTTATCTTTTCTTTTATCTTTTCTTTATCTTATTTCTTTTATCTTGTCTTCTTTCTTGTCTTCTTTCTTGTCTTCTTTTTCTTTTCCTTCTTGTCTTCCTTCTTGTCTTCTTCTTCTTTTTCTATTTTTTTCTTCATACCTCTTGTGGCGGCTGCAAACCCTACACCCGCACCGAGGAAAAAAAACCTTTTTTTTTTTTTTTTTTTTTTTTTTTTTTTTTTTTTTTCTTTTTTTTTTCTTTTTTTTTCCTTTTTTGCTTAGGGCTCATGAACCCTAAAAATAGAAATTTTAAAATTTTAAAAATTAGGGTTCAGCCAGCGTCGGCTGAACCTAAACGGCGGTGGAGGAAAAAAAAACCAAAAAATAATAATAATAATAATAATTTTTAAATTTTTTTTTTTCTCTTTTGGTTTTCGTCTTCTTTCTTGTTTAGGGCTCATGAACTCTAAAAAATATTTAGGGTTCAGCCGCCGGCGGCTGAACCCTAAACGGCCGGAAAAAAAAAAAAAAAAAAAAGTTTTTTTTTTCTATTTTTAAACTACTGACGGCTGAGGGTGCGCGGCCGCGCACCCTAAGCCTCTTTTATCCTCTCCTCTCCCTCTTTTATCCTCTCCTCTCCCTCTCTCCCTCTCTCTCCATCCCTCCCTCTCCATCCCTCTCTCTCCATCCCTCCCTCTCCATCCCTCCCCTCTCCTCTTATATATAGGGGAGAGGAGAGGGTCTCTCTCATTCATTCTTAAACTCCTTCTCCCTCCCCTCACCTCTCCCCTATATATATATATGAGGAGAGGGGAAGGAGAAGAAGAGGAAGAAGAGTCTTTTGGGTGCGCGGCCACGCACCCCAGCGACTAAAAATAGTAATTTTTAGAAAAAGTCAAAAAAAAAAGTTTTTTGTTTTTTGTTTTTTTTTTTTTTGGGCAGCTGCCATTCAGGGTTCAGCAGCACCCCACGGCCAAGAAAAAGGGCAAAAAAAAAAAAAAAAAAAAAAAAAAAAAAAAAAAAAAAAACTTTTTTTTTTTTGTTTTTTGTTTTTTTGGTTTGCTCCCATTGTTTAGGGTTCAGCAGCCACAACTGAAGAAAAAGTAGAAGAAAAAAAAGACAACGAAGACAAAAAGGAAGACAAGAAGAAAGACAAAAAGAAGACAAGAAAGAAGACGAGAAAGAAATCAAGATAAAAAAGAAAAGATAAAAGAAAAGATAAAGATGAGAATAAAAAATTATTAAAATAATTATTTGTTTACAATGTAAGGGATTGAAGAAAGACAATAATCGTTGGTTTTTAAAAAATAAAAGTTAGACAAATAAAATCATGCGCTCGGGGACGAAGTGCATAATTATATAGCCAAGTGCGTAAATAGCGAATTGTGTGTTTTAAGGATTAAAATAGAACCAATAGGTACCCCATAACTAATATGTAAACCTCTTAGAAGTTGCATTTCATGAACCCAAAAGTCAATACAATGCTGGCCAATACAAAGCAATTAACACAAAACAACTTTCACTAGTAGAAAAGGTGGTGTTCCCTAAGGACATGCCCATGCAAAATCACTGTATATGCCTGGAATTGGGCACTACTTGCTTGGGCTTTTTCCTCGGCAGTGCCACCTTTTCCTCTAATGTTTATACTTGGGAATTGATCTCATTGTTGATAGTTATAGGTGAACCTATATATTAATTGTTGGTTTCAAATAATTTCTCATTTTAATTTCCTATTAATAAATTTAGTTTTGAAAAGAAAAAAAATCTCATAAGTGAAACTTCAACATTTTTTATGCTAAAAAACATACATATTGGTTATAGATACTTCTTCCTTATGGAGTGTCGTTGTATAAAGGGTGCGGAAGGTGGGCTTTCGAGACCCCGAATAATCGAGGTCTTGATGCCGTATGTGTATCTGAGCTGACAACGTATGTCGTTAGGTGTACGATGTTTGGTATACGGTGTACAGTGTACGGCAAGTAGGGGTTGACCGGGATCTGGATTATGGCTACCGGTATTGGACTGTCTCGGACATCATTAGGGGATCCGTGGCGCAATGGTAGCGCCTCTGGCTCGAGAGCGTGTAGTGGGGGCTGAGCGCTGCGGCTCCGCGTTTTGCGGAGCCGCCCATTTTATCATCTTCTAAGATCCTATTTTCTTGGTCTTTGGTTCTTCAATCGCATTTTTAGTTTTGTTCCCTGATTTCGTCAGCGGCGTAATCTACTTCTCTTGGAGAGCATTTTGCAATCACTCAAGCGCGTTTTGGTTTAGGAATGACGTCTGAGGGAAGGGCTGACCCGGTTAGCGCCCAGCAACCAAAGGGCGCTTATGCCCTGAGGTCTGGAGCAAGACCACCCGAATTCAGTGTGGAGCAGTTAGATTCAGTAGCAAACTTCACGCGCAGCAAGAGGGCGCAGCAGATACAAGCATCACACAGGAAGTCAACCTCCTCAACAGAGCCACATCCAACACAGACGGGCATGGCAACAGACAGCACAGACAAAGATAAATCTGCGACTCCAGCCCCAACACTTCCGACTGAAAGCACCCCAGCCACGAACCAGGTAAGGACACTCATGAACCCCGTTGTCAGTACAGAGACGTTCATGACCCCGACCGGAGAGGCTAACCCAGACAAACGGAGCAACGACAAAGACACTTACAACTGGGACGCCGCTGATCTGGAGATATTTACGTTACTACAACAGCAGGTTCAGCGAACCAGACAGCACACAACCGCCTTCATACAAGCCCATGAGGCACTTGGGTTGCAACAAACAGGTACAGAAGCCACTGACCTTCAACTCCTAATTAGAAGGGTCTCTCCGGACCCTGCAACGCTTCCTCCCACGCTTCTATCCAGACCTAACAGCTAACCCTCAGAGACAGACGTACCAGCGGATAATCCGACGAGCCCTATACACGAGGAACAGTCAGACCCAACAGAAAGAGAGAGACGCCCTGAATCTGTAGTAGCCACTATCAGCCCCCAACTTTTGTCAGAGCTCGAAGCATCCTTTGCCAAGAAAGCGGATATGATGGTCCTGGGACACATTAGAGGCAAATGCCCCAGATCCAAGCGTCTTAACGCATGGGCCCATACCCGCCTCCACAGATCCTTTGTTAGTCTCTCGATGAGGCCCAACAACTTTTTCGAAGTGCAGTTTTCGCAGGAGGCTGGCCGGACCCAAACCCTAATGGATAGAACCTTCATGTGCGATAACCAGATTATCTCCTTTTCTCCCTGGTCACCCTTCTCAGACCCTGCAAGCGACCAAAACGATGACCAAGTGAGAATAGCCCTATGGGTTCAAATTATTGGACTCCCTTTGCCGTTACGAACCAAAGCCTTCTTAACCGAAGCGCTATCCTCGGTTGGGGAAGTCCTCCTCGTAGATGACGCAGAATCCTATCTCGCCAAGCTATCAAGACCCCGGGTCCGGATCCTAGTTCCGAATATTGACAATCTCCCCAAGCAAATTATCATCCCTAGGATAGGAGGGACAGACACACTAGATTACTCCCTTGAGTATAGCGGATTCCCGTCCCAATGAGAACGATGTCGATCCTTTGATCACATGGTTTCGCGTTGCCCAACCATTAGACGACCCACAAAGGAGAGAACTTCTGATAGGCCCAAGAAAAACGAACCCTTGCCCCTGGGTAATGTAGCTTCCTCCAGCAAGTCAGATCCTCCAACTTCGTCCTCCAATTTCCGCTCCTCGCAGCCAATCTCGCGACCAAAGAGGGACCCAAAGCTTGTTTGGCATCCAGTGCCCAACAACCATGTTCCACCCGCTCTCCAATCCATCAACGGCCAAATCTGCTACCAAACCACAGAAATTAAGGAAGCCTTCTGGCAAACTTTAGAGGTCAATTGGATTGCATCTCAAACCCACACTCCAGCAATAGTAGTACCAGTCATCATTAGAAACACCGATAAACCATATGCTTACGAGTCTCTGCAGCGTAGACGCCATCAGCACTTCAAGTCTATCACAAGCTTTTGGCTGACCCATGATAGAGCGAGGAACCGCTGGACCACTGCTGAAATCCACGAGCATATGATAAATCAAACGATGCTGCATCTTCGGGAACACATCAAGCTGTGCAACTCTAAAGAGAATCCCCTTCGCGAGTGGGACGACGTACATTGGGTATACAGTTGGAAGAGGCTCAACAGTGCCGCTGCATTGAACACCTGGCTGGTCATTCTTCAATATAACCCAGACAAATTCACCATGAGGAACCCAAGTCAATTGGAATGGACTCCCATACCCGACACTTTAGAGGACATACTACCTTGGACCCTTCGGAGAATCGGTAGTCTTTCTCACTGGGAGCTAGTACCGAGCGAAAGATCGTACTTTCTCGGACCTAACCCTCCAGTCACATTGCCGAACGCCATTAACACAGTACCCTGGAAGGTCGAGTCCGAAGATCACCTCGCAGCTAAAGTAGACACTCTCCAACAACCAGACCCCGACACGAACCCTGCTCAGGACGTACTTGCCGATCTCCCGACTAGCTCAGGGACACACCATGATGACCATGAATAGTGACCAGATTGCTATAGTTACGTACAATGTGCAGTGTCTAGGACACGATACTGTAGGGATTAGGAAACGCAGAGAGATGGCCGAAATGCTATCCAACATTAAACCCAAGCCTGACATTGTGTTGCTCCAAGAGCATAAATTTGTCCACGAAGATTGCGCTAGTAAAACCAATCAACTCAAATTCCTTGAGGAGGCACAATTCTAGAACGCAGCTTCATACTCAGCCGCAACAGACGGATACAAAGGCGGCACAGGTATTCTTCTTCACTCTCGCCTCTCTGATAGAATTCTTGATCATGGTATCATAGTCTCAGGTCGTGCTCAATTCCTATTACTTCAGTGGACCAAGGACATCAGATTAGGCATCATAAACGTCTACGGTTATAACGACACAGGCTTGAGAGCCAGGCTCTGGAACCGTATTCGGAATTTTCCGCTTCCCGAAGCCCAATGGGTGATAGCAGGGGACTTCAATATGATTGAACAACTAGAAGACAAAATAGGAGGCCTACCAACTACTGGGAGGGGGTGTCGTGAGATTGGAGCCTAGCAAAACTTGTCGCTACATTTAGGGCTTCAAGATAGCTTCCTTCTAGACAAGTTCCGCAAAGCTACACCCAAGAGATTCACCTGGGACAATCGCCGGAAAGCCCCGGACATGATTACGGCTCGTATAGATAAATTTTATGTGTCCAATTTCTTTAGAGAGGTGGGTGGACTCATCGGGATTCTACTCACGATAGCTCACTTATCACACCACGCCCCGGTATTCATCCGCTTTAGATTATCACGTAACGGTATTCATAGGTCACCCGCATTCAATACGCACTTACTACAATCAGAAGACACCAAGCTACTACTAATAGAGGCCTGGAAAGATGCCATTAGACAAAACCCAACACACTCGTGAAACCATAGGATTTGTAAGGCTTTAGAGGCTGTCAAGATTCGAGGCGATTTAGAGGCGAAGGCACGAAAATTACAGCGCGAAGAAGCCTTCCAAGGCCAATACGAAGATTTGAACGAGGCGGAGCTAGAGCTGCAGCGCAACTGGAACTCGGACGAAGCCAGAGAGAGACTCAACACCGCTCAAGCCTCACTTCAGACAGTCCGCCAAGGGCGTATGGAACGAAGATATGACAAAATCATGTCAACATGGACTAGAGTCGGTGACCGGTGTTCTAAGGAGTTTTTGGACTACTACATAGGTCAACATAAGCTAGTTGTAATTAAGGAGTTAGTTTCAGATGGTGTGATCTACAGATTTATGTCGACCGTTTCTATCAACGATTATATAGTCAGGAGCAGGAGGGCGAAGTAGAAGCTAGGGCTATGCTGAACTGTTTCAGCAGCGTCCCCAAACTAGTCACACCAGATCAGAACTCTACCCTAGACTTACCACCGACGATGGACGAACTACACTCCGCAGTAAAAGACATAGCCAACGGCAAAGCTCCAGGCTTGGATGGGCTGCCAATAGAATTCTTTAAAGCAACTCTCGTGGAGATTGAAGGTGACTTACTCGAGCTCGCAAAAGAGGTTTTCTCGACATACAAGCATTGTAAGGAACTAAACACTAGTAAAATCGTACTCCTACCAAAAGGCGGCGACCTCTTTTGCGAGCTCCATAGTAAAATCATACTCCTATCCCCTGCAGTGGCACCTGCCTGGCAGTATTTCCAAGCGCTTCGCGATACGTCAACACGGCCAGGTAACTACACTTCATGGCTTCATATCCTTTATGGTCGTTGTAACTTACCAGGCTCCTTAGAACGAGAGGAAGGGGTCTTCTAGGACAGAGGCAAAACCACACACGTGTCAGAGGACACGGCTTGGGAACTCCTCCGAGCAGCATTAGTGTCGCAGATCTGGGTACAGAAATGTAACCAAGAACTAAATGACACAGAATTCAGTTTAGGAAAGGCTCTTTACTACGCATGGAAGACATGCATTCAAATCGGCATGGAGGTTTGGAACAACATCAGTAGACACCCAAGGAATCAGGAGCGTTTGGTGTTTCTCCGCACAACATTCAAGAACATCTGGACAGCAGAAGAAATCTTTGCCACTATGACCGAAGGACAACCTTCTTGGCGCCTGATTCCACCTGCAGTCTTCTTTCCACAGAATTTGGCTACACATATCCCTGTATTCTTATGACAAATCCCTACCCGCGACATCAGCTCCAATGAAGACTCGTTCCAATCACACGACTCAACTGAAGTCGCCAACGCTATCGACGCTTTATTCACAGAGGTTAACCAAGAACTGGAGAATCAATAGGAGGTCAACGTCACGTTTTCTACTGCAAGCCAAGAACCAACGGAAGACATCAACAACGACATCCAATCGGCAGATCAACCCAGTCTTCCACAGCCTCCCCCACTGCCCACGGAGGCGGGACCTTCTAACTGGCACTCGGGGAGATCACACCCCCTTACGTTTAATAACCACGTGCGATCAAAATTTGCTACCCTATATTATATGCCTTAGATAATTTTAATAATTATGATATTTTTTCTACATATAAATAATCATTGATAATATCTTATGTATATTTTTTTGAATTTTTTGGTCATTTTCATTTTTTGTAGTAATGTTTTTAGTTCGATTCTGCGTCGATCTAGTTAAAAACGGTATGTTTTATGAAAAAAACAAATCATCAATTTTGATTACCATTTTTTACTATGAAATAGATAGTGATTTTATCTACTCATGAAAAAAAATTGATAAAAAATTGATTCATTTTGGTGGTCCTTTATGTAAAACGTAGATTTTGTTTTATCGCACGTGGTGTTCAACTTGACAATGGAATGCACTCCCCGAGAACTGGCAGACGAACCTAGAAACTCAAGAATACACAAACCCTATCACAAGACGACTCAGGCTAGAAGAACTTTATGGTCTCACAACGCCAACCAAAACGATTCAACGGGTACAACGGGAGGTGAGCCCAGCTTCAACAAGATTATTAGATCAGCACTTACAAGAGGAGATCGACGACCTTCTTCAAGCTTCGGAGGAAGAGCGCATCAAAACGCAAGACCCGGCACCGCTTTCACCACAATCGCAAGCATGGTCGAGGCGCAACGAGGAGATCATGCGAGCCAGGTTTGACGACACCCCCTACACAGCTGAAGAATTGCCGGCCGTGGTTGCGAGAGCACGACACACGCTTGGATTCCCAGGCCTCGCAGCTCTCGAGCTGTATGCGGACGTGGCCCAGCACCACAACGGCGACGCTTATCGGAGGTGGATGATCGATGGCCTCGGATACTTCGACTTAGACAGGCGACATCCAAGATAACCGAGGAGCACACCGATGTTGCTTCAACTTTGGACGACGCGAAGAACTCGATTCACGTGGCCTTCGGCTCCCTCTCCCTGCTCCCGACCCGCCTGTTTCTCTCGGTGTACACGGACCTCTCGGCTTCGGACACTTTTGCGTGGAGGGTTTGTTCGTTTTGGAGATAGGGTTTCCTGCTTTCACTTTTTGCTTGCTTTTACTCATCCGGTCGGCGACCGTCAGTCGTGGGCCGCTGGCCAGTACCGGGGTTCGCCTCTTGTTTCCCTTCTTCGCGCTTTGCGCTTTTTAAACCCCGGTGGGGTCTTCATGGTAGCGCGTCTAACTCTAGATCAGAAGGTTGCGTGTTCGATTCACGTCGGGTTCAAACTCCCGAATACTGCCCCAACATGTTTTTTCATTAAGTTTTAATCTTTAAATTAGAAGTGATTTACGTTCTGAAAATGTGGGTACATACTGTTCTTGTCACGGATGATGAATGATTTTTTTTCTTCATATAAACATATCTCCTTTGTTCGCAATTCATGGTCCAAACTAAGAAAATTTAGCTTTAATTAAGGATTTGATTAGTGTGTATTAATAAGCAAAGGATAGATATGTAGATATACTTCTCTTATAATGAAATGGACCATGGTTGTATTAACCTATAATTCCTAAAGGTTTAACCGACTTGTTTTGGATCGGTAACATTTTTTGTTCTTCCAGATCTTCTTCCTCATGAACCTTTTCACCACGAGATATTTTTTGAGATACTTCATCAAGTTTTTGTCCTATTCAACAGTTGAATTTGGTGTTAATGTAATCGACATTAGAGGTGTTATAATGCAAGCTTCTAAGGCAAGATTCCTACTCGATTCCTACGTGTTGTCGTATTCCATGCTCAGAATCGCTACATTGTTGTCGTAATCCATGCTTGGAATCGCTACATTGTTGTCGTAATCCATGCTCAGAATCGCTACACAGTTCCTACTCGAGTTCCTACGTGTTGTTATGATTCATATTCACAGTCACTACACTCTCAACTTGTAGTCACCTTAACCCTTAAACGTCAAGAGGGCCTGGGCGAGGCAGCCCGAAAGGCATCTAAATTTTTGGAGGCGAAAAAAAATTAAAAAAAAATAAAATTGGCTTCTTTGGAAAAAATGGCTCTGCCGGCCAACATTATTGCGGCACTGTAACACTGCGGCACTTTTCAAAAAACAACCTCAACTGCCCTAACCTCAAAACTTGTTCAATTTGATAACTTTGATTGCTTACCAACGATTCCACAATCTTTCAAATGAGGCGCCAATTTGGGATCTAGATGGCTTTTTCAATAGCTTTCCAACGAACCAATCCTCGCTTAATTTGGTTGAGAAATCCACTTTTTTCTTCGTTATTCTTTTTTAAATATGCCCATGGGGCTTACCTTGACGTTTAAGGGCTAAACTCAACTTTAATCTAACCTTCCGGTTAACCCCTAAGTGTTCAAGGCTTTTAGACATAACTTAAATGTATTACAAGATGTGGCTTCTAAAACTCTTTTAAGTTTCAACTTCAGAGAAGAACTATAAAGCATGTTGATTAGAAGACATCTGTATAGTCAAATTTGAAAAAAATATAATTGAATACTTTTCAATTGAATTTACAAGTTTATTCATTGGAAAATTCACCAAAATTACATTTTTCAGATACTTTAAACTAGAAATTCATTTCGATTGGTTGAAATCATAATGTTTTAAAAATGATGAATTTTCTCACTCGAGTGCTATGATAGATTTGTAGGGGTGTTTTGAGATCTTTTTAAAAGTAATTAAAAGATGTGTTAATAGATAATGATCTTCTTATTTCAATTCAATGTTGTTGATTGTACAGTGGGGTCCAACATGGAATGGCGTTTTTGGTTTCGCAGTGAGAATGTTTTTAGTACTGCCAACTTTGAAAGCCTCCCGAGAGCTCAAAAATTGGTATCTTACCACGAAATTTTTACCAGAGACTCATCTTTAAGTTAATTATGTGTATGCCAAATTTCAAGGCCAAAAGATTCACCCAAAAAAAGTTATTCAGAATCTACCAACATTGGTAGCTGTGGAAATTGTTTCACTGCTGCCAACTTTGACAGCCTCCCGAGAATGGAAATTTTTTTTCCTTACTTTGGTGTTTTTTTTATAGAAACCAATTTGTGTTAGTAATATATGGTAAAAATCTCAAGTCTAAAAGATTACTAAAAAGAAAGATATTCCAAATCTACCAACATGTGTAGTTGTGGGAAACAATGGGGGAAACCATTTCATTGCTACCAACTTTGACTACTATGTTGGTAGATTATGAATAACTTGTTTTTGGTGAATCTTTTGCCCTTAAAAATTGGCATACATATAATTCACTTAAAGATATTTCTTTGGTAAAACTTTTGTGGTAAAATACCAATTTTTGAGCTCTCGGGAGGCTTTCAAAGTTGGCAATATTCAAAGTTGGTAGGAATGAAATGGTTTCCCCATCGTATCCCACAACTACACATGTTGGTAGATTGGGAATATCTTTTTTTTTAGTAATATTTTAGACTTGAGATTTTTACCATATATTACTAACACAAATCGGTTTCTACCAAAAAAAAACCAAAGTAAGGAAAAAAAATTTCCATTCTCGGGAGGCTGCCAAAGTTGGCAGCAGTGAAACAATTTCCACAGCTACCAATGTTGGTAGATTCTAAATAACTTTTTTTGGGTGAATCTTTTGGCCTTGAAATTTGGCATACACATAATTAACTTAAAGATGAGTCTCTGGTAAAAATTTCGTGGTAAGATACCAATTTTTGAGCTCTCGGGAGGTTTTCAAAGTTGGCAGTACTAAAAAATTTCTCACTGCGAAACCAAAAACGCCATTCCATGTTGGACCCCACTGTATACTCTTTAAGGCAATCATTCCAAACTTCATAAAATAACAAGTTATCTTGTATTTTCGATGTAATTATATAGATAAAATCTTCAAAAATAGAATTTATATGCATTTTAACATAAATACTTGATTAGATTGTATGAATGTCATCCAAGTTTCATGATCTCCAACTTTCATTTGCATGACAACTTCAAAAATTGAATTTTGTATACTTTTTGCAGTAATGTTTTATAATTGCCCAAAATAGACATTGAAGGGTAGAGACACTCAAAATATGTTTTAAAATTTAAAAAAAATTGTTCAATGAATTGAAACAAGATTTTATAAAGTTACCTTTCTCTTCTTGCCAAATCAAAAATTCAAAATTCAAAAAAAAGGTATAGACAACTATTTGTAACAATACAAAATTTTAGAGCAACCAATATGGTCGCCGAATCACTTAAGGTTTAAGAGAACTCACTTTTATACATTAAAGAAGGTTGTTTTTTTTTTGTTTGTTTTGTTACATTGAGATCTCTCCAATTGTGTGCCCGCCGACTAAATTCTTCATACGATCATAAAGCTTTTGACAACGAAGGGTGCATGAAGTTCGTTTAGTCGCGTTTAGACCTATGTTGTGAAGGTTATAGTTTTTTGATTGAATTTTGTCACCATATATTGAATTGAATTATGATTAATGGAATATGGGAGCTTTTGATGTCATTCTAGGCATTGTTGAAAAGCTCTCCGCAAGTAGGGGTGCACTTAAGTTGTTTTATGGCTTTTGGACCTATGATGTGAAAGTTATGGATTGTTAAACGAATTTTGTTACCATAAATTGAATTAATTATGGATAAATTCTTTTAAAAAGCAAAAGCATAGAGAACAGAGGGAGCCTAGTGAACATGAGTAGCACGAGGGACACATGAAACATTTGAGCCAACAACACAAGTCACTCTAGTATGACCTAATTCCAGTCTAATAGGGATATATCACATGCTTTTGAGTTCAATAACTCTATTAGAATATGCTCAGATGTCCTACTAATGAATAATCTAGATTTTATGAAAAGTGAATGAAATTCAACATGCATATTCATAGAAGGTGAAAGCCACTAAAATATGAGCACGATATAAAAACACCTCAATTTGTCCCTCTATAATTAAGTTTAGGAAGGGCTCCCTATTCTAAATTGATGGACAATAATGGTTACCTCTGTATAGTGATAATAATTCGTTCACGGACTATACAGAGAGACACATAGCGGTTCAAGGGTGTTGAAACAATAGCCTGTGACAATGATGATAGTCGCCAAGGTGAATGTAGGGTGTGAGTGTTCTTTCAGCCTACTCCATAAAACATAATTGAATGGCATTACCTGCCGCTTCATCTTCAAAACAATAGAGAAATTTACAAAGTATTTAGGTGAATGGGCCTCTTTCCCTGTCTCCCATCTTGAGCACGAAGAGAAAAACGAAAAGACTCATGTAAAATCGGATTCCAAGTGAAACAAGTATCGCTAGGAATGGTTTGGTCTCCAATCAATGGTCCTGGTCTCCAATCAATGGTCCTGGTCTCCAATCAGAGCAGTTGGAGGTTGCTTTTATGATCCTTGATTAGAGAAGTTCTTGTTTTTATAATCGTTAATCATTTATCATCATTGCTAGCTGGCAGGGCAGGTCAAGCAGCACCACTTCTACAACACGCTTCAAAAGGGCCATGAAACTCAATCACCCAACTTCACATTTTGATTTTACATCTCATACTCAATGAAACTCAATCACCCAACTTCACATTTTAATTTTACATCTCATACTCAATTCTTTTTAGAATCCGACACAGCTTCTGTCCTTGGAATGTCCTCAGAACTGACACAGTATCGGAATCTAGGGTTTTTGCTACTTTACGAATCTCTCTAATATATCGGAAGTTCGATACATAACAATCATTTGATGACCTTGAAAGTCCCTCTCATCGCTCAAATGACGGCACCTCCAATGATGAATGCTGCATCATTGTCCGGAAGTTCCAGCATCAATATTCAATAATTACGAATCCACAACACTCGAATCAACCGATATTATATCATACAGTAAACAAGAACACTGGCACTGCATCGACTGGACACTAGCTTGCCGACCATATTCTAATTACAAAACAGGACACAGATAAAAAACTCGGCCATACGATCAGTTTAAACCATTACCAGTTCAATGTACAGTGATGTCCTTCATTAAAAGACAACAAATCCTAAATCCGCAAAGTAAACAGCAGTTGAGCTTCCTCCTCAAAAGCTTCAACGCCGTCACAAGCTCAACATATTATCCTCTGTTCGTAAAAGGGGATATTCTCCCTCCTCTAGCGGAACCCAAAAAACCCTCTCCGGATTCTAAGCCAAGCCTACTCCAACGATTCAAGCACCATGCTTCTTCAAAATCCTCCCTCCTATCGACCCCACTAAAGTCACCGGTCTTCAAAACTCGGAAACCATATATACCTCCCAAACTAACTTATGGAGCAACTAAACCTCAAGGGAACCAACCTCCCCATTCACTTCATAAACAAGTGAGAAACTAGTCCTGCGACCAATCGGCAATGAGAGTGTCCATGACTACCGCCATACCAGAGGAAGACGTGCAAGCCGCAGCACTGCACTCTTGCATCACCTATGCTCATTTTGTCCACTGTCACCACCTTGGGACCTCCCAAATTGGTTCCTTCAACCAAACATCCTCATTGAACCTCTCCCTATCCCAGACTACTACTTCCACAACCTCACCGACTTGTCGTGGCTTGCCGACGCAACCATGCCAGTCGCCGCCGATGAAGCCAATGCAGCGATCAGCCCTTCGTGTGCTGGCACCGTCATGCTTTGCTTCTCCACCATGTTCCAAAGCTCCAGTGACTGCATAACCATACTCAAATCTCATCAATTCATACCCCATCAAACAACCCTTCAAACACCGAACCACTGCTCGCCGCATTCAAAACCCTACCCCTCCCGTCAATGCTCAACACCTATACCCGGAACATTCACCACTAAATCTGTTTCACGTCCACCACACCACCCAAACTACCACACAGAATGCATACCCTCCACAAGCACACCCAGTCAATCGCAACGAGCAAACCAACCTGATAACAACCGATCACCAGCAACGACGGATAATTCGGATGGAACACGCATGAATGGAACTTGTTGCCGTTGCAACTCAGCTCGTGGACACACTCGCCCTCCGCACCACCCGACCCCAGGTTCCAAACCCTCACCGAATCCTCACTCACGGAGGCCACGAAGTCTCCCGTGGCGTCCCAGCACACTGAATGTACAGGTTTCGTGTGTCTCTGCGCACCCGAGCACCAACTCCAAAAGTCAACGACGTCACCCCACAACAAACCAACTAACCTCGCCAAGCTCATCACAACCACAAAACTTTAGCACAATAGACTGCGCACTCCTCACCACAACCAAAAAAACTCTCCCATACACTCCACACCACATCAAACCATCCTCCACACCCTCCAAAAACCGAACTTCACGTAAGCACCGACCTTCCATGGACCACATACCTGTAGTGTGTGCACACAAGTTTCCGAGTCCACGTCAAAAATCGAAACCACGTTCTCTGCCGCCGCTGCAAGCAACCTTCCCTGTCGAGGTTGGAATCTCATTTGTGTCATGCCACCCTGCAAACACGCACACACCAATCTGTCAACTTCACACACTACACCCCCCAAATATCTCACCTCGCCCCACCACATCCTCCAATGTACCCACTCACTCATGCACCAAACTATGTCACCCACCTTGAACACTCGCGTGCAAACTCCTTGATTCACGCTCCAGTACCGAATTTCGCTATCACCGTCGCATGAGCACAGAAGATCCTCCGTGTTCGGGTGGAAATCCAACGACATCACCGATGTCTGATGCCCAGTAAAAGTCCGCAATGAATAATTCGGCTGCACAACAGCGTCACACCACCCCCATCAGACACCTCCCGCCAACTACTCCTAAGCTGGCTGCCCACACCACCCACTCCACTCAATCATACCACGCACAACACAGCAGGCCCCTCAACACTCACCACGCACCTCCCAATCCAAACGACTGTCCCACACACAAACATCCACAACCTCCACAAAACTCTGACCACTCACATTGTCGGCGTCCCACACCCGGACTGTTTTGTCGAACGATGATGTTGCAAGCCGCGTTGAATTCGGACTGAACCGAACATCCGTAATCAGCAAAGAGTGCTCCTCCAGCGAACTCTTCAGCTTCAGCGTATCCATGTTCCACAAAACGGCCTGACGGAAAAACCGCGCACACACAAATCAAAATCACGTCTAACAGAGGCTCTCGAAACCCCAAAATGCTGCAATCGACACAACCACACAAGGTCCTCTTGCCATCCTCCTCTTAAGGCTCTTACAACCTCCCCCGACCAACTCCAACTTCTCACACGCCTCCTCGGGGCCAACACAAAACCCACCAAAACCACTCAAAATCAACGCTCCCATCCTCTACCCGCAACATATAAACACGGGCTCCGCATGCTTACCCTCTTATCGTGACCCGCACTAGCCAACAACTTCCCATCTGATGAGAAATGGCAGCACACCACTTTGCTTGTACTCGCTCGCAGACACGTCACCTCGTTGAACGAGAATCCTGTTTCACCACCTCCGCCTGTCAAAACCTCTGCTCGTCTTATCGCAAACCCCAATCCTTGAAACACTAATACACTGCCACTAAAACACCTCCCCAATTCACCTCCAGAACTTCCAAATACCCACTCACCTTTCGATACATCCATGCTGTGACCGGCGGGACTCCTTTTGCTGCTCCCGAAAAGAGACTCGCGCGGGTCTGCTTCTTCGTGAGATAAAAACGATTCCACGTGGTCGTCCAACGACCCGTCCTCGCCAAAACGATCCATGTCGGCCTGCAATCCAACACCACACCGCTCTTTTCAGATCGAGAACCATGATGCACCATCCAGCCGCTGACATGCATGCTTCACACCTCCCTCCTACCCATCACAACACCCATGATGCTGCCAACAATCCCACGTCGCCCCAAATCCCATTTCAAACACACCCATTCCCAGACTGAAAACCACTCTCTACTCAAACTACCTATATTATGCATAAATAAATAAATAACTAAATAAACTAACGGGGACTCTCCCGGATCTCGTCACATTGCTTTGACAAGTCAGTAATACTGAATCCAAGAAACGACTTCATCATCGAAAGCCACCACCCAGGCCATGAACACCCGCGCACCAAATCACGCCGGTTCCCCGAGACCGGCGCCCATTCATGCTCAAAAAACTGCACATCACATACATCTACGCCACAAAAACGCACTCTCAAGGTGCGCTCGAACGCACACCCACCACCAAAACACCTCAAAACGCAGTCGCATCAAAACACTGTCACACAAATACAAAATTCACACCCACCTTCTTCTCAAACTCGACTCAAGACTCTCATAAAACTAAAACCACTCAAACTAACGGGGACCAGCTGGTTACCAGCTGGTTCGATGGTGATGCCAACGTCCCAGCCCCGTCGGCACCATACATCAGTAATGGCTTTGAGATGCTGCTACTATGTTGTAAAGCTCCAGCCATGGACATTACGTCCCCAGGTGTGTGAGTAGATGGGGTGGAAGGTGCCGAATTTGGTGAAGGACCGGCTGTGTTCGCGGTTCCTGTACTATTCGCGGGGCCTGAGGATGACGCCGGCTGCTTTCTCTTTCTTGCACTCGGGGCACCCTTTGCAGCAGCCTTTTCCCCAACCCACACACATTTTAAGGTGAGGTGGTCTTATCTTGTCTGTTTGTACGAAGCTCAGACCTGCCCTTACAACCAAACAGTCCAAAGCTACTTCAACCTCGTGTACTCTATCCCCGTCCATCTTCACATGGATACGCCTCCAACGTCATCCCTACTCATTCCGCTTCAAACACTACTCAAACCCCATCACACCACGACCACCTAACCACCCCTGGGAAACAACCCCGGATCACACTCTCAAAACTACCTAACACCAAACACGCGCACAATCACGCCAACCAAAAACAGTCACCAAATCATCGCGGGCAATGGATATTAGCTCAACCAGAAGCAGACGCTTAGTCCAACCCAGGCAACGAAGCCATCCACGAGTCCACCCACCAAGCATGCATAAACACCGTCACATCAAGGCAACCAACGTCTCCACACTTCCTACACATATCCCAATCCTATCACAGTATCACACGCACACACCTCCACTCACGTAGCAATATGTTCCAGGATAGTCATAAGCAAAGTCACCTCCGCGCTTCTACCACCCACCTCCACTAGGCCACACCATCACGTTTCACGGGGTCCATCTCACTTTCGCACGACCTCCCGTGTCGCCGATCACACTCGACAACAAAGCATGTTTCGGAGGAAAATTAAAGAGAACTACTTTACAGAGGTAACACTGTACCTTGCCGGTGCCGGTGCTGTTCGTGCTCGGACTCGGCTCCAGCCCACCGTACACAGGGTCGTTCGGACGGAACGAGTTCGAAACCTCCACATTCACTTGCCCCACCCGATCCTGCTGCAGTTGCTGCTGCTGTTGCGGAGTAGAGGGATTCTGCTGCTGGTGGTTCCCGGCCTGTTGCTGTTGTTGCTGCTGTTGCTGCTGCTGCTGCTGCTGTTGGTGCTGCTGCTGAATTTGTGCAATCTGCTTCATGTGCTTAAACAAAACCAAACAAATACACAACCAACCTCAGCATTCACGCAACTCATGGGCCCGGACCCCACTGCCCGCTTGTACCTATTCACAGCACCAAACCCATCCACACGCAAACACTACCAACTCATTGCACTACCAGCTTATTCTCGTGCATCTAACATCCTCCACGTTTTCGTTTCACTTTCACCCACTTCGAACACCTCTACTACCATCATCCCCACCCTGTCCTTCCTGACCTCCTCACCGACTCCTTAACCACACCATTCCAGGTAATCACAATGCACCAAATCACACATTCCAAAAGCTCCAGCCTTAACCTTCATCATGTGCTCCGTCTGTGCCTGGTCTTGAGGCCCGCCGCGCGGTACGGGAGAAGCCGCCTGCATCGGAGAACCCACCCCGCCTTGTGATAAATCGCTGCTTGTATTGTGTTGCCCATCTTTCAGGCTGCTTCTGCCCAACAGAACCCGGAACCGCCGAGGATCCATCTCGTTCAGAAGCGGAGACCCTGAACTCGACATGTTGCCCTGATGAGCTTGGGCTTGAATTAGAAGCTGCTGCTGCTGCTGGGGAGACAACATCTGGAACTGGTGATACTGGTTCGGCGCTTGGATGAACGGTTTCTGTGCCGCACCAGACAACCCTGGTCGTAGTTGATCCATACCCTGTCACCGCCACAACAACACACGCTTCTCAGGGACGAATACCCATTTGCACCACCACACATGTTGCCCGGGACACGCTCGTCACGACTCACTTTCTCCAAATTCCGGCCCCAATGACACCACTCTTGCAATCGATGCCACGTCTATCCACATCACACAAACCAGGACAACAAACAACCATGATTCCCACACCCTCCAATCCATCAAATGCTACTTGCAGGAACTCGCGACCTCAATGCGCTTCCACACCATGGGTCAGCGACTTACAGTCAACGGCCATCCTTTCAAAGATCCTGGATTCACGCCTTGATTTACTCCTTGGTTCACCCCTTGATTCACACCTGGACCACTCACAAAACTTCACAATCAGTAACCGCCACACCAAAACGGCCTCTCACCTGCTTCCAACAAAACTCCTCACACCCTCCGAACAACTGCGGTGGACTAGAAGACAACCTGGACTTAACAGCCCGGGCTTCGAATGCCCCACCCCCGGTACTCCGAACATCGCTGATTCTGGAACCGGAGACCGTTGGTTCAACACGTCGTTCTTGTTATCCTGCGTCACCAACACCCACCAAATCACCAACCCTGCAAATCAAACACTACATCCACGCCACAAAACAACATCTGCGCATGCACCCGTCTCCTCCGCAGACAACGGCATCACGTTGCTACAAAATCACATCCCCCAATATGCCAACCAGACTTGGTGTGCACCTGCGAGGATCCTGACATCTGCGACCGAGCTTGGACCTGCTGTAGGGCTGTGGTTGCATTGCTGGCGAGTAGTGGCCTGTTCAACACAACAATCGCTGTCAGCACCCGGGCCTAACTCTGCCAAGGATAACCACAAATTAAAGAGAAACCTGCTCTTCCTCGTGACCACATCCCATTCCAGAAACTCCCCAACTTCCTGCTTCGTGTGTGACATTGGAAGATACACACGACCCACAAATTCCAAGCAGACCGCAAATCCATACCTCTGCAACCACAGACATCCCCACCATCTCATTGTCAGAAACCTAAACAGGTGAACTGTATCATCCTTCAAAGCCACCTCGGCCAGCAAATGCAACTCTACCTCAATAACACGTTTGTCACATTGGCAACGCCCTAAAACGCCCTCATCGTCCCCAGACATCAAGAACCGCATACAACTAGCAACGCTAACAATCATCTCCAATCACACAGGAAACTCGGCATCATCGCCGGGATCGTTGCTACCTTCATGGCCGTCTCGTCCAGGGCATCCCTCTGATGTGGGTGCTTCAGCCGCTCCTCGTAGATTTTTGTGGCCATAGCATTCGCGGTGGGTTGTCGTAGCATTGCTTCGGCGCCCAATCCATTTGCGGATCCGTTCAACAGATGGGTGCTCGCTTCTCTCCGTTGCTGCTGTGCGTGCCTGAGTTGCATCTGTAGTTCCATTTGGTGCTGCTGCTGTTGGACTTGTTGTTGTTGCTGTTGCTGATGCTGAGCAGCTTGCTGCTGCAGCACTTGTTGTTGCTGCACCTGCTGCTGTTGAGCTTGCTGCTGCTGTGCCTGCTGCTGCTGTTGGGCCTGTTGCTGTGCTTGTTGCTGTTGAGCATGTTGTTGTTGTTGTTGCTGCTGGCCCTGCTGTTGTTGCTGCTGTTGCTGCTGCTGCTGCTGAGCTTGTTGCAGCTCACGAGCCTTCAGCTGCTGTGTCTGAGCACCAGAAACAGGATCACCCAATGTCACCATACTGTACACTCAAGCAAGTCGAATACCGGCTACTTGCTCTGGAGCAAACAAGAGGATCCCGCGCCCCGCATTGGATACGTGGACAGAACATGTCACTAAGGTAAGGCAGCTATCGAATCCCAGGAGCTATCTAAACCGTCGACCGGCACCGTCTGTGAGACGTATAGAACCCATACCAAGAACATTGCTGGATGTTTGATTTATAACTAGTTACCGGTAATATACGAGTAGATAATCCATCAGCACCAACATTTCCAATAAAAGCCTTAGAGGTCTCAGGGAAGACGTCAAACCCAGGCACCAAACATTGAGGAAGGTGTACCGCGCCAAATAAGCGAACTTTAACCTCACCTCGATGTAAGAGGCAGCCACCTCTGAATGTTTCTCGTTTGTGCGCGCGATAAATATATCCCAGAATACCGACCACCATTCAAATAGAAACCCTCCAGGTGCATCAATAGCTGAAATAGAAACAAGACAAAGGCCTCGTCATTAGACTACTAGCAAAACAGAAGACCACTGGAAATGACCTAAACGGTGGGAACTGGACAATCGAACCATCGTTCCAGAATAAATGCATCACACGCTACAAGAATAACACCACTCGCTGATAAGTTCACGCTTCCCTAGGGATTCCTTCTATTCTCATGATTCACCTTACCGTCGGCTGGCCCTTATAGGAAGTTGCACTTCGTCACTGAAGGTGCAATCCATTTACAAGATCATACGTTAGCGCAATGGGATCTTCGTATCAACGAAACTCACAGAGAAGAAAAACATACCAACAGGATCGGACGAAACTTTGCCCTCGTTCAAAAAAGCCTTTGCCGATGCTTGGAGATTCCTCTTTATCAGATAGTCGTATATATACACATCAAGCCTGCACAGCACACCCAAAACTTCTGCCGTCATTGCAGGGCTACTATACTTCATATAAACGAGATCGAGAGTATGTATCCTCGTATGTATCCTGTGACGGATAAGTCAATCTCCCAAAGGAACAACCCTTCGGGACGATGATTAGACTCAAGTTTCAGTAAGACGTCATCCATATTCTACCTGAACAGAGATTCCTTACGAAAGTTATTCCGGTCAATTCACCCCATAAACATTACATGAAGCCGATGATGGCAGCTGAAGCGCAAAAAAATTTAGGCTGACGTGACTACTCGTAAGCTACAGCAACTGAGAACAGTGTAAAACGACCAACTTCACACTCCCAGACGAGAAGCTAACATCTTAAAGTTCTAATTCACACGAATAGGTCTACCATTTTGCTCATAGCTCCTGCAGCTAAAACATGGAATCGGGAGCTCACAGAAGCTGAAAGGAAACGATCAAACCACAAAACCTCCAAGTGTTATAGCGCGTGCTACCGTCACCATTGGATGCTGATATGCGTCTCTGCGTTGATGCACTTGTGAAGTCTTACATGTATCTGAATTAAACCTTCACACTGAAGGATTTATTACCTAGGAAAAGAAATAGAGCTTACAAGAGCATAGGCGCTCAGGGTATGGCTGCTAGTCTGCGCTTATTAAAATCTGGCGATTATATGACAACAGTGTGACACAGTTCAGACTTCCCTATAAGCACCACTCTAGCTGTTTTGAAACTTGCCTGAGTCACTCAAAACTCGAAAAACCTAAACAGTCCTCGTAAACGTAGACGAGGAAACAATTCCAATACATTTCAATGTAAAAACGGGTGGAAAGCGACTCCAAACTCAAGAGACAAAACAAAAGGCTAATCAGCACAAAAATGCGTCAAGTTCTTCAAGCTCCCGGTTCACCTCGAATCTTCGCAAGTAAACTTGCAGACAAAACACTAGGTGACGCTGCATCAATTATCACAACAGCAAGCAGAAGAAGAACGCTAACTAAAAAATGTTCTTTTGAACTGATGACGAAAAACAGCTCAAGTACACGCAATTCCTTCTGCCGAAAACATAGCTACAAAACAACACTAATCGAAATTCTTCAAACGCACAGCAATAGAGTAACACTCTCGCACAATCAGCGCATTGCAGAAATCCACCGACACAACTCTCTCCAATCCAAATTTGAACGAGCATCGAAGAAACCGCATCGACACAACCCGGAGCTAATCGAATGCCACGGAAACACTCCGCATTTTCCGACCGGAAAACTGCACCGGAAAAAATGTAACAAAATTATAAAAGGCGCTCAGAAGCTCCAAAAAGCAGATTTGCGGCTTACATCTTATCAGCCTCCCAGTTGCTCTGCGCCATAGCGATCAACACGGCGTGCTCAACACCGATGACCGCTCTTCCCTCCCTGCCACCCCTCTCGCTTCCCCTGTTCGTCTCCGCCCTTGCCCTTGCGAGCTCTCGAGCTCCAGTTCCAGGGTTTGATCTGCAGCAACGTCGGTTTCCTCTGACGATTATCGTCGGCTAAATGGACGGAGGACCGCCGTCGCTCGTCGTCGTCGGCGGGCTCCGTTGTTTCGTATTTTTTGTAACCGTATGTACGAACTGCTTCGACAATTGAGACCCGGGTCGGGTAGGTTCTCGACCAGGTCCGGTTCTGTAGCGTCACTTTTGGACTTTCGGGACTTGAAGACTCCGGCTCGTCTACGGAAGACTTTCTTGTCTTTAAGTCTTCGGATTCTTCAAGAGTCTGCGGGGTCTTCGACTGTTTTGGGTCTTCGTATCTTTGAGACTTTGCAGGTTTGGATCTGCAACTTTGGAGTTTTGAGACTTTGCAACTTTGGGTCTTTGAGACTCGAGAATTTTGTGTCTTTGAGACTTCTTTGAGAGTTTAAAATTTTGGGTTCTGATACTTTGCACCTTTCAATCTTTGAGTCTTTGAATCTTTTTGGATGATTTTGGTCTCGAGCTTTGGATTTTCTAGACTTTGAGATTTTGAGTCTTCAAGACTTTGGGCCTTTGCGATCTCAAGATTCCAAAAATTTAAGTCTTCAAGTTTTGAGACATTTAGGTTTTTAAATCTATTAGATCTTAACCTTTATAACCCTAACCAATCGTTTTTAGCTGATGTACACAATTTAATTTAATTTTCATTCGTCATGTACTTTTTGCAAGTAAAAAAATACTACAAAATTTGATGGCAAGATAGTTTCATGTATGTGTGATCCGATTAGAAAGGGAATGATTTGTGAAAAAAATATGCTTCATTTCATGCCATTGATTTCCACCAAAAAAGTCTAAAGTCTTAGTTAAAATCAAATCAAAAGAGGTCTTGAAAAATCAACTGATAACATCAAGCAACCAAAAAATCTCCAAAAATCACAACACTTGAGTATTACATTTCAACCCATCACAACAATTTTCATTCGCAAATTGTCAATATCTTATTTGTAATCAAATTCTAAAAGAATTTTCAATTTTACGTTTCAAATTTTATACAAAAATATTAGGGATTGCAATCATAGATCTAACCGTATGGAGAGAACCTAAAATTTGTAATGTACAACTCTTATTCATTCAACAAGTTCAAAACATCCCTCATTAGGAGAGATAGGTGGCCTCAAGAAAGCCCCCACTTCCAATCAATTGAACTTAGTTATTATAAAAAAAATACAAAAAAAATACAAAAATGAAATAAAAATGAAATAATTAATGAAATAAATAATAATAATAATAATAATAAAATCGCAGTCTAACATGGCAAATTGTCTGCCACATCAAACTGTGATTTTTTTATTTTATTTTTTGCATTTATATTATATTATATTATATTGGTTGTTGTTGGTTTATTGTTGATCATTAGTTTGACAAAGGGAAGGAGCCTTTTTGAGGCCCCACATCTCTCCTAAGGCTTAATTGCGATTAATAATGGAATTAATGTACAGAGACTTAAAATCCTTAAGGGCGGTTTTACATATATAGTTGAGGCACTCATTTTTTGGGTCCAATTCAATCAAGTGTCAGTTGTATTAGTCTTAAGCCCGGCCTCAAATATTCAATATAATAAGAATATAACGAAGCCCATTTCTATTGGCCTTGGGCCCAAAAAAATGGAAAAGAATGAAGGGAAGAAGAGACCAAAACAAGTCATTTTAATTTACAAACAATCCAAATGTGCTAATTGCTAAAAGAAAATAATAAATATAATAAATGTAAAAATGAATAAATTATTGAATTTTGAAAATCGGCGCATGAATTCTTGTAGTATACGATTGGGTTCAACAATGGGATGTAGACTATATAATTCATTTCCTAAAAAACATTTTGACACTTGTACAGTACTTTGTAGACAAAATTAATTAATTTGTAAAAAAAGTGAAAAAATTCTAAATTTTTTGCCCTTATTAAAATAATATAATTAGTGATGAAGCCAATCATGTACTATGGTAGTCTTCCATTTTGGGTGCACCTAATTCTCGAAGTTGGGCCCATGTCAGACCTTGTCGTTTTTAATTTTGAATTTGGTTTCAAAATTTTAGCCTCAAGTCTTGATGTAAAGAAATTGGGACTCATCTTTGAATTTGAACCAATGAGAGGTGAGGATTGAAGGCTTTTTACTCTTGAGGTCTTTCTTGCTTACTATCATGGTGTTTGTCCACGTGAAAAGGTTGTAATATTAACATTTTTAGCTGTGTTTATAGACACAATTCATAACTTTTTTTTTCAGAATAGAAAATATTAAAAATCATACATGTGTAAAATAACAAGTAAAATTACAAAAAAAATCCAAAAAAATTGGTTTGAATAGCACTACTAGAAAATTCAACTATTCAGTTGATTTGGTCGCATTGATCACGGATACTTTTTTGTTGATTTGGACAACAATTTGTTGTTATGGACAAAAATGCAACCAAATCAAGAGATATTTGTCCCTAATCAACGCGACCGAATCAACAGAACAATTGGATTTTCTAGTAGTGTTGAAATTTTCGTGGAGCAAAAACTATGGGACTTCATTACCATCTCAAGTAGATAGATAGAAACATTGGTTCTCTTTTGAGGCCCGTGTGAATGAAATGTTTGTTTGTAATGACGGTTATTGAAACATGAGAATAAACCAGACTAATGCACATACACACACGCATACAAGTTGTCTGCACAATACCAATCAATATTCAAGAGCAAGATGCTCATGTACTCTCTTATCACAAACGTGCTTACACAAATGAGACAGAACAACAACAACAACGAAACAGGGGAGGTCCTAAGTATAGGACGAGAGGGACTTCATGAATGAAGTTCATCCAACAGAGTTCATCTACACTACGACGTTCATCTATAACAATGTACCAACTACGTACATCCAATACTCCCACTGTGGAGTGGTGCATTGTGAAGATTGTACCTCACTACTTGAAATGATGACTTATGATGACTAATTCTATTACTTGTGGTGCCATCTTAACAATGTTGAGCATTGATCGAAGCTTGAGAAATTTTTCAAGAGGAAGGACCTTTGGTAAAAATATCAGCCAACTGTAGCTCAATAGGAACATATGAAATGTCCACTCGGCCATCTTATTGATATGAACGGATACAATGATAATGAAGATCAATGTGTTTTGTTAATTTGTGGTACTCCGGGTTACGAACAAATTGTGATTGTTGCTGAAGAGTAGTGTTCGTTTAGGATGAAGCTTGCCTAGCTCATTCAAAAGTTGGCGTATCCATATGGTTTCTTTGTTGGCGGTGGAAGCTGCTATATATTCTGATTCGGTAGTAGATGTAGCAACTATTTCGCTTCTGACAAATCCACATGATAGGAGCACTGTTTAAAATCACTATGACTCCGATGCGGCTACGACGGTCGTTTAGGTCTCCTCTATAGTCGGCATCAGCATAGACTTGAAGTCTGTGAAGATCTTTGCCACCAAAGTAGCATAAAGCATAATCCATAGTACCATGTAGATACTTGAGGATTCTTTTGAAAGCAGTGCAATGGATTTCCCTGTAGTTAGCACAATATTGTCCACATGTAGTGGTGGCTAACGATATATCCAGCCTTGACATTATATGAAGGTAGTTCAGGCTTCTTACTATTTTCTAATAGGAAAAAATCAGGCTTTGTCTGGTTGTCGTCTTGGAGAGGGGATTGTAGGTGTACATTTGAGTTAGCACGTGTAAATATAGATTTGGCTTCAAAAAAACCGTATTTGATTAGCAAGGTTTCAATGAACTGAGATTGGTCCACGTAAAGTGATCGAGTGGCTCTGTCCCGAGTGATGTGTAATCCTATGTACAGTGGGGTACCAATCAAAATGTCGTTTTCGAATTTGCAGTGAGAAATTTTTTAGTACTGCCAACTTTGAAAGCCTCCTGACAGCTTAGAAATTGGTTTTTTACCACGAATTTTTTACCAAGAATAATATTTAAGTTAATTATATGTATGCCAAATTTCAAGGCCAAAAGATTCACCGAAAAAAAGTTATTCAAAATCTACCAACATTGGTAGCTGTGGAAATTGTTTCACTGCTGCCAACTTTGACAACCTCCCAAAGATTGTATTTTTATTTTTTTTTGCCATGAAATTTTTGGAACGGAAACCTCTTTATGTTAATAACATATGATAAAAATTTCAAGGCCAAAATATTTATACAAAAAAAGATATCAACAATCTACCAACATGTTTAGTTGTGGGAAACAATGGGGGAAACCATTTCATTGCTACCAACTTTGAGTACTGCCAACTTTGAAAACCTCCCGAGAGCTCAAAAATTAATATTTTACCACGAAAATTTTACCAAAAAATACTCTTTAAGTTAATTATATGTATGCCAAATTTCAAGGCCAAAAGATTCACCAAAAGAAAGTTATTCAAAATCTACCAACATAGTAGTCAAAGTTGGTAGCAATGAAATGGTTTCCCCCATTGTTTCCAACAACTACATATGTTGGTAGATTGTTGATATCTTTTTTTGCATTAATCTTTTGGCCTTGAAATTTTTATCGTATGTTATTAACATAAAGAGGTTTTTGTTCCAAAAATTTCATGGCAAAAAAAAAAAATACAATCTTTGGAAGGCTGTCAAAGTTGGTAGCAGTGGAAATTTACCAATGTTGGTAGATTTTGAATAACTTTTTTTTGGTGATTCTTTTGGCCTTGAAATTTGGCATACATATAATGAACTTAAAGATTATTCTTTGGTAAAAATTTCGTGGTAAAAAATCAAACTTTGAGGTCTCGGGAGGCTTTCAAAGTTGCAAGTACTGAAATTTTTATCACTGCGAATTCGAAAACGACATTTTGATTGGTACCCCACTGTACATATCAACAGTGCCGACTATAACATCAAAATGAGTCTCGACGTAGGTAATCATCGCTTCAAGTCGAGATTTGTCCTGGCATATAGCTAAGACCATCATCAACAAAAATAGATGTAGCAAGAAGACGACATGTTGTTGAGTAGAAAACACAAGGATTGACTCCAGTCTATTTGAGGTCATACGTCTTTAGAAAATTAGAGAACTTTTTGTTCCATTGGCGACTAGCTTGCTTTAGTCCATACAGGCTCTTACGAAGGAGAGACACTTTTCTATCGTTGTTTGATAGGGGTATCCATCTGGAGTATCCATATATACCGTTTTAGTTAGATCTCCATGAAGAAATGTTGTTTGGATGTCGAATTGACAATTTCACACTCTTCAGCGGCATCTACGGATAAGAGGATACAAATGCTGTCTGATTTTGTTGTAGGAGCATATGTTTCTTCATAGTCTATTCCGTATCTATGTGAATAACCCTTAGCTACTATCCAAGCTTTGAAACAATCACTAGATCCATCCGACTTGATTTTCAGTTTGAAGGTCCATTTGTTTCCTACAGTAGTTGTATCAGGAGGTAGATCAACCAGATCTCACATGTGATTCTTGAGTAGGGATTGAATGTCATCATCTATTGTGGGACAACAATGTTTCTATCAACCCTAGCCCATTTAGCTCGTGTGGAATTAGTACCTT
Organism: Pohlia nutans; assembly: GCA_022496805.1. Lineage (NCBI taxonomy): Eukaryota > Viridiplantae > Streptophyta > Bryopsida > Bryales > Mniaceae > Pohlia > Pohlia nutans. The sequence continues at coordinate 27,156,248 of CM040090.1, forward strand.
CAACACAAAATTCGCTATTTACGTACTTGGCCATCTAATCATGCACTTGGTCCCCGAGCGCATAATTTTTTTTGTGTAACATTTAAAAAAAAAAACCGACAATTATTGTCTTTCTTCAATCCCTTACATTGTAAACAAATAATTATTTTAATTAATTTTTATTCTTATCTTTATCTTTTCTATTATCTTTTCTTTTTTGTTTTGATTTCTTTCTTGTTTCCCCTCTTGTCTTTCTTCTTGTCTTCTTTTTGTCTTTCTTCTTGTCTTCCCTTTTGTCTTCATTGTCTTTTTCTTCTTCTACTTTTTCTTCAGTTGGGGGTGCTGAACCCTAAACAATGGAAGCAAGCCAAAAAAAAAAACTTTTTTTTTGGTTTTTGGCCGTGGGATTCTGCTGAACTCTAAAATGGCAGTTGCCCAAACCAAAAATAAAATAAAATAAAAAAATTCCCCTTCTTTTTTTTACTTTTTTTTACTTTTTCAAAAACTTCTATTTTTAGGCACTGGGGTGCGCGGCCGCGCACCCTAAAGCCCTCTCATCTCCCTCATTTCTATCTTCATCTCTCTCTCCATCCCTCCCCTCTCCTCATATATATAGGGGAGAGGAGAGGAGAAGGGATGGAGAGGGAAATGAAGATAGGGATGGAGAAGGGATGGAGAGAGGAAGGAGAAGGGATTATAGAGAGAGGAAGGAGAAGGGATGGAGAGGGAGATGAAGATAGAAATGAGGGAGATGAGAGGGCTTTAGGGTGCGCGGCCGCGCACTCCAACGCCTAAAAATAGAAATTTTTGAAAAAATCAAAAAAGTAAAAAAAAGTTTTTTTTTTTTTTTTTTTTTTTTTTTTTTTGGCTATGATTTAGGGTTCAGCAACACCCCACGGCCAAAAAGAAGGGAAAAAAAAACAATTTTTTTTTTGGGCAGCTGCCATTTTGGGGTTCACGCCGTTCAGCAGCACCCCATGGCCAACAAACAAGTTTTTTATTTTTTTTATTTTTTTAGTTGGCTTGCTTCCATTGTTTAGGGTTCAGCACCCCCAACTGAAGAAAAAGTAGAAGAAGAAAAAGACAACAAAGACAAAAAGGAAGACAAGAAGAAAGACAAGAGGGAGACAAGAAAGAAGAGGGAGACAAGAAAGAAGACAAGAAAGAAATCAAGATAAAAAAGAAAAGATAAAAGAAAAAGGTAAAGATAAGAATAAAAAATAATTAAAATAATTATTTGCTTACAATGTAAGGGATTGAAGAAAGACAATATTGATGTTTTTTAGAGAACTATTTAACCAACTTTTTTTAAAGTCAAATATGCTTAAGAAATGAGCGCACTTGGCCAAGTGCATAAATAGCGAATTGCATGTTCTTTCCCCAAAACCTTGAGTAAATTCGATGCTCGTGTTCATGGAGTGGTGCCGTTGCTCTCCTGGTCAGCTGCACTAAATGCTGCAAGATCGGTGCGCTGTGGTGAGTGCGCCTAAGATGGCTCACGGACACAAGAACCCCTTGGTCCATTGCTCCTGGAACACCGTTGGCCTTTGCTGTGAGACTCACGATTTTGTCAATCTGATCATATCAAATGAACTTCGCACCGTCATCGCGCACACCTGCACCCGTTTGGTTGCGCAACTTCTTGATCTTGGAATATGTGCTCCTTAACTTCTCTCACTTGTCTGATAACGACTTGACTTTCCGCCCAGACTCCTCAGGAAACTACGTAATGAGTAGCTAGTGCACTCGCGCTCATTGATACTGCCGCATGGTGATGGTGTTGTGCGCCTCGACATGTTCCTTACACTGTTGCAATAAAAACTTCATAGCAGCATTGCTCCAATGTCGTTCTTGCACAACAACCGAAGCCCGTCGTGGGAGAGGAGGGGTGGACATGTCAACACAGAAGTAACCGGAATAGAAGCGACGGGAACGGAAGAGATTGGAACGGAAGACACCGGAGCGGAGTTTTGAGAAGTCTGTGTAAGAAGCAAGTCTGTAGGACTATTCGCTAACAACATCCTCAGGTAGTTTTCTCTTTTCATATCGTATAAACGTGCACTTTCTACCAAAAAAACTAATAAAATAATGCAATCTATAGTACTTTCAAACCCCAGCTCAAAAATTTGCAAATGAGTACTGCCTGGAGACTCAACGCCGTGGAGTCCCTAGCCTGGAGTCCCTAGACGGATTGACTCCTCGTTCCCGGAATTGCTTGGAAGCTACGCTGTAGAGTAACTTCCCGCAGTAAAAATGGGTGCGTCCAGTAAAAACGGGAGCCCCCGGTAACTGATCGCAGGTAAACGCCGTTAGCGAGGCGTTGTGGCGGTTCTCTTCGAGGACGAGAGAAGACCGTTGGCATTTTGGATAGAGTTGGATGGAAGTCGATGGCGGCCGCCACGTTTTGTGTGCATGTGCGTGAGGCCAGTGTGTGCATAGATGGTGGTGCGTGTGTGTATGTAGGAAAGACACCTTGGTGGTGAGATAGCCATGCTTGGTGAAAACACTCTCGGTGAGAGAAGACTGCGGTTCAGGCGTTATCTGAGGTAGCTTCGTTAGCACGAGGAGGTTGGGAATCCTGAGCGCGCGAGACGAGACGACGGAGAATCCGAACGCTTGCACGGAAGCTCCACTCGCGAGCTGATTTTCCGTTTGGAGCTTCGATGCTTCAACTTCAGGTACGCCGGAAGATTGTGTTTCATTTGCGCTATTTCTCGAGGTTTTTGGTTTGTTTTCAGGCGCGATTTGGTTGTTTTTTCTGGCTCTCGGTGCTGCAGATAAAAGAGGTGAGAGAGGAGGAGGTGGAGGAATAGCAATACAGATTGTGTCGTAGCGCGATTTTGGTGTAGCTTATTTTGGTAGAAGTGTGTTGGATGTGCACAATTCTTTTTAGGAATATAAGTGTTGGCTAAGGGCTGGTCGGTAGTCCTGCAATTGTGGTTTCAATTTTCTTGTTGTGGCAGCGTTTCTATTAGAGCGCTTTCCAATTGGGAATCGATTTCTTAGGCCTCGTAGTGGTATGTTGACGAAATATAGATGTAGTAGATTTAGATGTACAATCGGTGCGTAGGATCTTTAGTGCGGATCCGCGGGCCTTGGCAAATAGGTTTCATTCGTTTTAGAGCTATCTAGATAGCACTTCGGTTTTCACAACATTTCTTTTTGGTTTCTTGTGGATGTGGTATGTTGACGAAAAATAGATGAGTTTAATTGAGACAGTGTTGTTAAATTGTTTGTTCATTGTGTTACAAAAGAGGACAGCAAAATGACTGTGGAAGTAGGGAAGGTGTATTTTGTGAGCATTAAATATCCCACTCCTTTTAATGATCCATCACCAGTTAAGCCACAACCTCCCCTTTCATCCCATGGTTGGTGTACTGTGAATGCGGATTCTTCTATAAGCATAAGAAAAGGATATGGCCATGTTGGCCTCGTGCTTCATTATGATGATATTTCAAAATTTGGGGTGATATTCCTAGGTACGAGAAATCCTCAGCAAGTGCATCGCTTTGTGCCGTGGTTTGAGACGGTCAGAAAGACATTCCAACCCTTGGCGCCATTGGAACCAGATCTTTTTGAGGCATTTTGTGATTGGTCTGGCTACATAAATTTTAGCCACGCAATTTTTGTCAAGGTTATTGGCATGAATGATCCAGTTTTCTCTTCCATTCCCGGTATGGCCATGGTCCGGGACATGGTGATGAATGGGGACTTTGTGAATACATATGTATGTCCAAGTCAAATCGCATACCTCTAGTCGTTGCATGTTAACTATGGGTTGGGAAAGAGATTCTCTCAAGATGGATTTTACCTTTCAAATTCCAACGTGAAGGACTCAAAAAGTGTAAGGTGGATGCGATGGCACAGGAAGTGGGTGGCTCAAAAGGTGAAGGTAGAACTAATTAAAGCAGTAGAGATACTTTTGGTGGTGGAGGCTACAGTTTGAGTAGCGGCAGTACAAGCTAGAATTCCATAGATGCAAAGAGTGGTTTGACTCACTCCACTATAGTAAAGATGGCTATGATCCAAGAGCATGAAAGGTTTTTGCAAGCCCAAATCATGGATAGAGAGTTTGACGTAGAGGGATTTGGAGACGCAGTCCATTGTTTTCTATCACCGCTAACAAAGAACATGCTCAAAGAGTTATCGGATGTCAAGAATGGAGACAGCTTCCCATACGAACTTATACCAACTAATGTGTAGTTACCCAACAACTCACAGGTATACTCATTTAGACTTATCAATCAAAAACTGGATTTAAAAGTTTGGAAACTTACAATTAAACACATCTGAGCCGGAACATCAAGAAGGATTGGGTCTGTGCTGACAAGGAAGTTGAATGCGGCCTAGTTATTAAGCGAGTTGTCGTTGAAGGTTCGGAATGAGGTGAGCTGCAGCAGTTCTCTTTGTCGAGGTGGATTTCGGGAGGACCAGTCGGGACTGTGGGTGAGGTAGCCGTAGAACGCCACTCTAAGACGGAGGCTGTCTAGCGGTTGGGGCGAGCGAGGACACCATCGGCCTCGGGGAAGGCGTGGCGTCAATGGAGCCGGAGCTGCTTAGCACTAAGGCGTTTTTAAATGATGGTTCTTGTGAATTTGTTTATTTTCTTATTTAAGTGTTCTGGTGGGACGGTAGTGGAGGTAGTGTTGCGGTAAGGGTTTGAGGCTCAGGAGGTAACATCCTAAATTTAGAGGGGCTAGGTTTGTTGGATTGAACCATCATGGATATACTCTGATGAGGTTGACGTTGTGTTTCAGCATATAATTGGGATAAGGGTTTGGTTTGAAGAGTGTTAATCAGAGAGTCTGGAGATTCTATCAATCTTGGATGAGAGGAATTAAAATGGTTCAAACGCACTCTCGGGACACTAATTGGATGGATTGAAATTCATCACTAACGGAATGACTGTCGAGTGTACTTGAGAATGAAGGGATAAGGTTAGGAGTGCTTTCATTGACTCTTGGTGAAAAGTACTGAGGTCGTCCAAGGGTGGTGACATGCTTTTGCTATATACTCCATTTGCACAAGGTTGAAGCGAAAGGTCATCAAAAGTGATATTGGGTGTCGATGTTAAAGTTAAAGTTGCAGTAAAAATAGGTTGTAGCAAGCTCCCACTGATTGATAATGAATTGTTAGAATCTAAATGCGTTGATGTGAGATCTTTAGGAAATAGTATGTCAATGGATACTGTCGATGACGATCCTCCCGTATGAGTGACTAGGGACTCTTCATCGACAATCATGTCACGGCTTGTAATGAGCTTGTTTTTATTCTAACACCACAATATGTAGGCCTTGCTTGTGTTGGAGTACCCAAGGAACATGCATTCTCTGGACTTTTGATCGAGTTTCTTGCGAACTTGCTTAGGTACGTGTGCATAGGCTAGACTACCGAATACACAGAAATGAAATACATCTGGTCTTTCACCGTTCTATTTTTCCAAAGGTGTCATCCCCATGAAGGAGTCGTGTGTCAACACGGTTGAGAGTATATACATCAGTGTTAATTGCCTTTGCCCAAAACCGCAAGGGTATTTGTCGGTGATGTAGCATGGAGCGAGCACACTCAACGATTGTCATGTTATCACGTTCTGCAACAACATTATGTTCTGATGAGTAGGGTGCATTGAGAGTAGATTTGATGTCGTGCTTCGCTAGGTGATTTTCGAACTCTACGCTGATGTAATCCTAAGCGTTGTGGCTGCGGAGATGGATGATGTCATTTCCATTTTGATTTTTGACATATACCATGAGTCGTTTGAAGATGTCTAAGATTTCACTTGGATTCTTGCGAAAGAAAATGAACCAATACGTATTGTGATCGTCCTAGAAGACCGCAAAGAATCGGTGACCGCTAATCGATGGTAGTTACATTGGTCCGGCAATATCCGTATGAAAGAAAATGCCAGGTTTATTGGCACGCATCCGCTCTCCATCGTGAGTAGTAAAGGGACTCTGGTGATGTTTGCCATGAGCAAATCCAGTGCAAACTCCATATTCCGCAGTAGCGGAGATGTCGAGACGAGTGATCGTATGATCTCTAACCATTTGTTTCAGCAGTGGAAAATTAATGTGTCCTACTCGCTCATGCCAGCGATGAAACATAATGTCCTTCTTGCAAAGAATAGGAGCATTTGTTGTTACTATATTCACAGAGCTCTCTGGTACCGAAGAGAAGTGTGCTAGCATCATATTGAATTGTCTCTCAAATGTTTCTCACATGTTTGAGCAATTAAATCATAAAAGTTTACATTATACTGAAATGAGAAATAAAAAAAAGCTTTATTATAAATGTAGATTAATTAATTAAAGTATCCATTAATGACTAAACATGTGTTTACTACTAGAAAATCCATTTTTTCTTTTGCACAAAAATGTGTTGATCTGATTCACTTTTTTATTAATTTGGACAATAATCTATTGATTTGCACAAAAACGCGACCAAATCAGAAAAATTGGATTTTCTAGTAGTGGTTGTAACTGTTCTTTGGTGACTAGTCTATAATGACTCAAAATCAATTTTGTCACTAAACACTAGTCACAACAAACTTTAGTCATTAAGTCTAGATCTCATTGAACAAGATTTCTACTAGTGTTTGATATGATTCAATCTAGTCATACGTATTGATTTGATATTGTCATTGTTGAAAACAAATAATTGAACTAGAATAAGGTGATTTAATAGTCACAATCAAAGTTTCAAGTACTAGTGATGGAGTGAGTTAGTGATCACAATATGACTATTTTAGAATGTTAATGTTTTATTCACTACGAGAAAATATTGTGACCTATTCAAGTGAGCATAAGGGTTTTCAGTGCATGCAATGCACACCTCCAAATTACGCCATATTATGAGAGATAATAGCATTCAATACTTGGGAATAAGGGATTTTGTCAAAGATCTTAACCGTGAAAGTGGGTGAGCAAAGTTTTGGTGGGCATAGTTATTTCATTTTTACAATATTATAAGGCCGACCATGCACTAAACCACCTAGGGGAAAGAATGTGATCCACAAAGGGCTTAAGAACCTTATAAGTAAGATGACTATTATAAATGCACTTTTTTTTTGTTGATTTTGAAGTAATCTAGTGACCATTTAGGAGATGATGCCAACACTTCAAAAATTCATAATAAATACAAAAATATCATTTTGATTCCTACAACCTTCTCTTACATTTGTTCATACGTGGAATATAATTTTATTTGTTTAACTACTATGTATGTATATATATATACATATATAATTATGCATACATAGATGTTTTATACACCCAAACGTATCCCAAATTAAAAGTAAAATTAAATTATAAAACCCAATTGTTGTGAAGACTTTTTTGACACATATTCAGATAGATAGATAGAAACTTCGGTCTTCTTTCAAGGCCAATGTGAATGAAGTGTCTTTTTGTAATGTCAATGATCTAGCACCTACCGAACAAAGGGCCATTGGAACAAAACTACTCTCCTAACACATATTCACTAGCTATTAGGACAGATAATAACAAATTTTGCAATGCAATTTGAACATCTCATTTTTTTTGCATGATGCATGGTAGAGGGACTTAATTTTGTTCTATTCTAACCGTCCCTTTCACATTCCTTTTCAACTCTAAATCCAAATGTATTAACTAACCATATTAATATTTGGATCATGTTTAAACACGCTACAAGTTTGATTGAGAAGGCCAATTATAAGCATCGACTAAATTTTGTCGTTTGTATGTATTTAAAATAACCAAATATAATGAATCTTTTGATACCTTTTTGTGTGAAAAATTTAATTTATAACTTCTTCCATTGTCTAAAAAATTCAAATTCTTCACATCAGTTTTCATAATAAAAAAATTGTTTAAGCCTTAAAAATCCTTCCCAAAATTTGGAAGATTGGTGTATTTTTGAGTTTTAACCTCAAAATATAGAAGTGATTAATTTACATTCTAAAAAAGTAGGTACGTGCTATTATGATCATGATTGATGCTTGAAAATGAAAACTTGTAATTGATTATTAGCAATTTTATGGTCAAAGTGGTTTGAAAATTGAGAAAACTAAACCTGTAGGGCTTAATCAATCCTTTTACGCTTGAAGCCCAAGCCTCCTAAATGTCAAAGGAGCCCTATGGGACCATGTTTGGTTGTTTTTCTCTCAAACATTGATTTTTCATCTAGTTCATAATTTCAAATGAAAATGGTCTCAACTAAAAAAGTGTGTGAGCTATCTTTAATTTTCTAGTCCAATTTAACATTCTTCAAAATTATTAAGATTGAGTTCCTTACAACACTTTAAAGCTCAAGAATCTACAATTCCAATATATATTGCAAAAAAAGTTTTCTATCAAATTTCTTTTAACTCCTAAAGGACCAGGACCGTATTCTCACAAAAACCATGAAAAACGCAACATTTGGAAGTTGCAAAAGAAATCATATTTTTTTATATTTTCTTCATCATTTAACCGTAAGATCTAATACCCAACTTGAATTTTCATATGAGCACAAAATTTGAGAGCAAAATGACCATTAGATTCTTAGATTATAAGGATCAAAGTTGCAAAAGAAGATTTTTTGGGGTTCAATCCGGTGACAAATTTGAACTTTAGAAATCAATATCATTTTTTTGAATGGGTTAGAAATTCATTGAATGGCAAGGCCATGCTAACAATGGAATTAAGTCTTCAAATATAAAATCTTGTAAGAAAAAAGCTCATATTAATTTTTTCACAAAACAATTACTAGAAGTGGGTACAAAGTGAAAGGAAAAAGAAAATCATTAATAAGTTTGACATCGAATTGTAAAATGTCAATCTTAACGGTGAGAATGTTGTACTTGGAAATCTTCACCCAGTGCCTTTTATTTCATTAAAAAATATTGAAAATTGAGTTTAGGAATGAGCTTCAAAGTTTTTTTTGTCCAAACTGCCCAAAAAACAGATCTCCTCATAACTTTTATCCCATTGCTCAAAATGGTTAGATTTAAAGCTTCATTTGTAGATAAAGATCAACCAATCATGAATCAAAAAAGAAATTTTGAAAAAGAGTAAAAAATAAAAAAATTCTTGCTGCCCGATCTCGCTTCAAAAACTTCAAATGCTTATAACTTTTGCAATACTTATCGGAATGACATGAAACAAAGTGCGACATGTAGAGTGTAGTTTTTGGAAACTACAATGAAATTTTCATTGAAAAATTTAAAAATATGAGGTCCCTGGAGGCTGCCCAAAAAGTGGAACGACCAGAATACGGTCGCTCAAAAATTTAGGGGTTAAGGGCTGTGAATTTACGAGGACGTAGGGAGAATTGAGCATAATTTTTTTTACTAGAAGACAAATCGGGTTAACAATACCTTATATGAAAAAAATACCAAAAAAAATACCATAGCTTCCTAGCAGCTTGATAAGAAAATAAATAATTAAAAAATTGACTAAATTTATAGAAAACTATTGACCTAGTTTGCCAAAAAAATAGTTTAAATATTAAAAGGCAGACAATTTTAATTTAGATTTTCTACAAGTTATTTTCAAATTTTAATATATTATTTTTTATGTTGTCTAAAATTTTAATCAATTATTAGGGCAAAAAGTTGCCCAAATTGTTAGAAAGCTACAGTAATATATTTTTAAATGTGAGGAATTGATGAGGTTTGATTAGGTGATTGTAGTGTGGACGCTTAAGTGTTGAAGGTTAAGGGAGTTGGAATTTTGTCTCTCTACCTTACTATAAAGTACGTTTTAGCTTGTGGAATCAAAACTATTCAAGAAGGGCTCTGCACAAATTCCATGCGGAGTCAACAATCTTATATAAGTGATTAATAATACAACTTACATATGAATAGTTCCTTGGTCCCTTCATGACTAGAGCTATAGGCCTTGGAGGAACTTGTGGGAATTACCTTCTAGAATTGAAGAGGTCACGAGTCGACTTCCGTGGACGGTGTAGGATCTTGCTTTAGTTTATTCTTTAGTTCACTATACATCAGGAATTTCGGACCCCACTGATTCTGCACTGATTCAGTGCGATTTCCGATATTTCAAGGGTTCGTACGATTTTCGCACTGATTCCGCATCGTTGCGTCATTCATCGCAACTACACTGATATGACACGATGTTCGTACAAGCGGATATAGTACTGATTCAACACGATTGATACATCCATTGAAAACGTATGAATTCAGCACTCTTTATACTCGTCAAATGTCGTGTTTTAATCGTCTTTAAAACTACACTGATTCAGTGCGTTTTTCGTGCAACATCATCTTTTCCATATCTAGATTTTCTTTTCTTTTTATATCTAAATTTGATCAAAATAGTATTATTAAAAAATATAAAATAAAATAAAATATTATAAAATATAAAATAATTACTTTCCTCGCTACCCACTTCAACTACACGGAAATTGCCCGCACATGCGGTGGGGCCCACCATAGCTTCCCAAGCTCTATCGCCAACGGTGGGATTTGAACTCCCAACCTCCCGGTTGCTAATCAAGTTCCAAACCACCAAACCACCTCAAACTCTTCATGCATAGAATAGAACTCTTTTGGTAATTATCAATTTTTTTTTTTTCAGCGGACTTTGAATGTTTTTAACTATGTGAAAAAAACTTTTTTTCCAAATTTTTTTTTGCACTAGATTATGCAGGACTTTTTCTATATCTAGGATTTTTTTCATAAATTTTTGAATTTTTTAAATTTTTGCCAAAATCGTGATGGCAGATCATGACTGTGAGCTGTTTTTTTTTTTTTTTTTTTTTCCGGCGGACTTTGAATGTTTTTAACTATGTGAAAAAAACTTTTTTTCCAAAATTTTTTTTGCACTAGATTATGCAGGACGTTTTCTATATCTAGGATTATTTTCATAATATTTTGAGTTTATTTATTTATTGCCAAAATCGTGGTGGTTGTGAGCTATTTTTTTTTGCTCCTATGATGAAAAGTACAATGATGACCAATAATTCCAAATTTGAATTCTAAAAATATAAAATGTTATTTCTTTGAAATTTTAATGTGTATTGCTTCTAAACTCTATAAATGAAGATCTAAAAATGTTTTGGGAAATTAAACCGGAAGTATAATTTAAAGAAGATTCTTGGAATATTCCAAAATATTCCAAAATAATATAAAATATTTTGAAAGATTCCAAAAAATTCCAAAAAATTCCAAAAAATATATTAAAATATTGTACACGGATGTCGTACGAAAATAATTTGCATTATAATAGATACTGAAATCGCACAAATATAATAAATGGCATTAATATGATACGTATACGATACTGAATTCGCATTAACTAAAACCGCATGTTATCCGTGTCTTATCAGCCATGTGATGTAAATACACGATTAACGCACGGATTCCGTCAAGCACGACTTTCGTGCGGAAATAACACTTTTCTGATAATCATTGAAAAGACACTGCATCGACATTCTAGTAATGCATGTCACTTCCGTACCGTAACGACACTTCTAAATGCACGTATGACGTGCGGAATCAGTGTTTAACGATAAACGCACTGAATCAGTGCAGAATCAGTGGGGTCGGAAATTCCTGATGTAGACTAGTTTTGAATACAAGTTGAAGGTGAGTAGGAGGTGAGTTTCCACTTTGAAACACTCTTTTGATTAACCCTAAACGTCATAGCGTCCAGAAAATAGGCGACTAATAGATTCAACCCCTTATCACGTTCTCATCAATGTTTGGATGAAAGTCATCCAATTTTTTTCGAGATTCTTCACTAAGTTGTTGTCTTATCTAACAGTTGGATTTTGTCATACTTGATTACATATTTTTCTAAAATTACAAGTGGAGAAGTATGTCAAGTTGTTGACCAAGCCAAAATTGCATAGAGTGTAGTTCAAAAGTGGCCTTACAAAAACAAGGTCATAGATTTAAGAAATTAAAAAATTTCAAAGAATCAACACGTTCAAGATTATCTTATCTCAAGTTCATTCTAACAAATTTTACTCAAAGAATATTAATATATAGAAGGAATTTTTAATTTTAACTTTCAAATTTTGTAATTAAATATTGGTGATAGTATTAGTGAATCAAACTATACGAGTGGAATTTAAAATTCAAAGTCTAGAACTTTCATTTGTATGTCAATCCCAAAATATTCTTCTAAATAGTAGTTTATAATGATTTTCTCAAATTGTCGATTCCAAGGACACCTTGGTATGTTTAGGGGTTAACTCAAGTATCGTTGATTGTCCTAAAACCACCAACTTAAGCAATTTGCCCTATTTTTGGCAGTGCCAAATTCAAAAAAATATGACCACATTCGAAATAGGTTTTGATGAGGATTGCAAAAATTTGCAACGTCTAATTCCCATTTGTCAATTTTATACAAAATTCCAAAGTGTAAAGTAACCTCCAAGCCATACATCACGTACCAATTTCCTAAGTTCACACTTTGTTATTCCTAGATTCCGCTCATGAGCTAATCCAAAACCGCCACTATTTCTTCGCAATGCTTGGCATGCCATTGGTCTACTTGAATAGTGAAATTGGTGGTTTGAGTCTCAACTGTGGTGGCCCCAAGAAAGGTCTACATGTCATAATTGGGAGAGGTCCGTGGTGGTTTTAGGACATCCTAACTTATTTGAGGGAAAAACACACAAAAGAGAATAGAAAAGAAAAACAATCTTGTCTCGGTGGGGGTGGGCTTGCCTACTTTTTTTCTCTCGCAATAGTTAAAGTGTCTCCCTTTTTGCTTGTGCAAAAAAAAGAAAAAGAAAAGAAGAAGAAAAACAATCTTCTAATCAAATATGAGAATATTAACCCTTGAACGCGCCTACGTCCAGTATATGGACGACGTACAGATTGCAACCTTTCCTAACACTACTTCGTGTACAGTTTTTCATCCATCCAAATTTCTCATGGTTCTTGTGCTAGTTGACTATTATTTGTACGATATGGATCTTCAAGATAACATATTGTGATTTTTTTTAAAACAACAGAATTGGTTTATGTCAAGTTTCATTCTTAGTTCAAAAAGTGAGACCTTAAACATGATTTTTCAAAATAAGTAGAATCAAATAATGGAAACCATACCATCTTGTAATGCACGTTATTCCAATTTCCTTACCATTTTTTTTTTACAAAAATGTGTTAATTTTGGATTTTAAAATGAATTTCAAGAGAAAACCTTGCAAAATTCATGAATAAATATTAATAAATAATTTGATGAATCCAACCGTACAGATGCAATCTTCACATTGACATTTACATCTTTGCTTTGTATATCAACTCCATTTTTGTTTTTCATCAAACATTTTATAATGAATCTTTGGAAACAACGTTGAATCTGGACGTTAACCCCTAAACGTCCACGCATCCAGTTTCTGGATGATTGTTGGTCAAACCCAATTTTGATCTTGAAGATGACTTTTGTTGCTAATACACCCAACTAAGAAAATGAAGTTTATTAAGTATAGTTTGTACTGCACTTTTCAAATCTTAAGAATTCCAATTATTGAGTATTTTATTGCTTGTGCAAGCTTTGTAGCTCAAAGTTTGAATTACACTACATAGGATGTTTACCTTTCAAATTTCAAAATTTAAATAAAAAATTTCTATAGAAAACATATCATGTGATTCTCCATTGTAATTTGTACCTCCTCCTAAAAAAATATTAATTTTGAAAGCTTTTTTGTAATAAGAAATATGTTTTGAAGTATTTGACTTACAAATTTGTTAAAAAGGCCATATTAAATCAAATAAATCTGAAAATTTCAAGACTGGTAGGAAACATTCAATTCCATGCATGAAAAATATTACAGAATTTATTATGATAAATCTTGAAGGCTAAATTGTGTAGTTTGACTTTCCTACAAAGGAGTGGTACGTTTAAGGGTTAAAGCACAGTCCGGGAAGTTTTTTGAGCTTTACCGGATACTTTCCTTTCATTCCAAGATTGAACCAGTTTTTCAAGTGTGGAGTCCGGTTATTTTCTTTATTTAATATATAAAATAGTTTTTAAAAGCTTTTTCACCCGGTTTTTAGCCGCTCCTTCTAAATTCCAATCGGTTTTTAGAGAATCAACCGGCTCATCTTACACTAGTTGCCGGTTCTCCCCGTTCATTGCGTTAAAGGGTTAATGACTGCCACAAGATATTTTCACTGGAACAAAAACATAATGTGCTTCCAAGAAAAGAAGATTATCACTTGTCCTTCACTCTGTCAGCGTTTCCCACAGTCAGAGGTTACCTAACCTCACGTGGAACCATACCACAAAAGAATTAATAAAAAACCAACTCACAAACATAAAGTGAAAGCTTAGCTACCACGATCATCGAACGAACCCGTAAACTCAGGTCTCACTCCTAACATTCCATCATTTCAAATTTTATTTTATTATTTCTACTATTTCTCATCATGGCTTTGAATTCTTGTCTGAATTACACATGATCTGGTCACAGCAAGTGCCGGCCAATAAGTTGAGTTAGGGAAAGGAGAATACTTTAAAGCTAAAGGCTCCACAACCAGCTGCCGGACATGCAGCCAACTGGATCGGCCACACTGTGGAGGCGCACCACACTAAATACGATCGGCCCCGCCCAAATTACTAGTGAATTACTAGTGAATACGATCGGCCCCGCCCAAATTCAACCACCCAACGTCGATCCCGCCGTGGCCCCGGTCATCGGTCCGTCCATTCCAGCGGCAGTGGGCGCCTTCCATTTTATACCCGTCAGCTTGAATGGCGAAGTCCCGTGATGGATCGGAGTTCAGGCTCCGAATTCGTTTGATTCTTGTTGTTAAGGTTTGTTTGTTTGATTGATTGATGGAGTAGCCAGGGTTTGTTTGATTGGTTGATGGAGTAGGGTTTTTTATTGGTTGTTGTTTGGAGTACTGTTGGTATTTTGTCTGGCTATTTTTAGGATTGACAATGCGGAGATGGCGGAGGAGGCGGGGAATGTCAGCTGGTGTGTTGTGTGTGATCTAGGGTTTGAAGTGAGCTAGTTTTGCGGGAATTTTATGTGGAGGACGTTGCTAGATTGGAATGTTCTTTCGTAATGGTGAGAAAACAGGGAGGGATGTAGTAGTCGAGGACGGAGGGAATCATTCTTATGGCCCTTAGCTGCGGGTTGTTCGCAAGTGCCACACGGCATTTGGTGCGGGATTCTGGGAACGAGTGTTGTGTTGAGAGTTACTCAGTCATGGTCTCGGTAGAGAGGTAGTAGTGGTTTTATTAGCGTGATGGCTACTGCTGCGGTGCGATGGACATCATTGAGGCCTCCGCAATGCGAAACCACGGTTCTCTGCACGTGCCATTCGTTTCGCGGCAGGAGAAAGTGCTGTTCCGTGACTCGAAGGCGGTCCGGACAACGTGGGAGCAGGACCATGGGAGCATTTGACGATTCGCGGTCGGAGTTGAATGGGACTGCGCACTCGAATGAATTCGGTACTCTGGCCTTGCTATTTCCCAACAGTTCAGGGGATGATGGCTCGTTTGTTTCGCGTCAAGATTTGTCGCTCAACCTGCACAGCGGAAATGACGAGTCCAATGAGTACGGGTGCATTTTTTCCCCTCTCTTTGTCGTGGTTTTTCAATTTTGTTTTCCCTTTTTAGTTTGTAATAGTCGAATGCCAGTAACTCCATTGACAGATGGATCGTGATGTCCGACTTGTAATTAATATTTTGGAGGGCGAAACATCGGTCTAGCAATTCACGTATCACTCAGGTGTTTAGTACTACGAGTTGCAAGGGGTTTTAGACTATGCCTAAGGGTGCTTTTTGAGAATTGCGATTGAACCTTAGCAAGACATCGTTAGTTAGGCCAGCTTATTAGCTTATGATCGGCCAGCTCTGATGTTCTTGCTTCTCTTAGTTGTTGCAACAATTTTTTTTTTTTTTTTTTTTTGGGAACTGAAACGATAAGTTTATCCTTAGTTCATACTTCTTTGAACTATTTCCGCATTGAACGTGAGGAAGATGCTCGTTCCCTGTTAGAGTTAGAGCAAGAGAGGACTGGTGGCCAGTAGATTCGTTGGTTGGAATTTGATGGAGACTCAAGGGTTCTTAGTGTTTGGGCGGTGGAAGCTATTTCCTCTCAGATTTGGCTTTGGGGTGGTGAAGGGTGTAGTGATTTCCACAGAATTGATAGAGCAGAAATTCATGCATTAGTGGTACCTATCTTTATGATTCCAGGCTGTATGACAAGCTTAAAGAAAACGCAATGACTGGTGAATCGAGAACCGAAGGAGAGGAGAACGAGATTGAATCAGAGGAAGAATCGGACTCTGAGCAGGGGGACGTTGAAGCCTGGAAAGCGCAGGTAGAAACCCGGATTGGTACATCATATCAGCACGCCAGTCAATTACTTGAAGCAGTTAACAGAACTTTGGATGGACTGGAAGATGGCCTTGTAAAGCATGCAGAGGTAGGCTTTTGACTGCCAATTTCGACGAGAGCGTGCATTCATGTTCGAATTATGAACAGCCACACGAAAGTAACGAATCTACTCTCAAATTTCCTCGTCGGTTTGTTAAGCAACGCGTACGGCAATTCTTGTAGTCGTAACAATCTTTCTTCACGTGCAGAATTTGGAAGCTTCGGCTCTGTCTGAGGACTTCGTCTTTTCTGGAGTGGGTGATTCTCCCGTCACGTGTTTACTTACGCTTTACATCATATTCCTGCTTTCTTGAGATATTTGATTCGATTGGCAAAACTGGCCCTTCATGGGGCACTTTATGTGCTTAGTTGAAGGTCGTGAGATTTTCTACGCTGCGATTTCCAGTTTATGCTTTTGAGGAGTTTTTTTGTTGATGAATTTATTACGATAGGCCCAGTCTGTCTTCGAGAGCTGAATGTTTTTAGTCATTGACACGCAGGATGTTGCTGAAGGGTTGGACCACACAGCAGGTGAAATAAGTTCACAGGTCAGGAGCTTAACTTCTTTGAGATACAGATTCAGTAGGGCTCACAATTGTGTCGTGGCTGACATTCGAAAGTGTTTCGACTAAATAGTTGTTTTTAGGTCCCGAATTATCCTGGCTGATGCTCTTCAGCTAGAAGGCTGCATGAAGGCAGGCTTAGGACACTTTTCTTGAGGATAATCACGTTTTCTTACAGTATGTCCTAGGTGCTATTTACTTGTCTCTAACTCGCATCTCGAATTTCTATGTATGGAAAAAAGCGTACAGTGCGAAGAATTAATTGTTGTGCTCATCCTCATGAATACTGGAGATCGAACAGATGCGAGAGGAGATTGAAGTCCGGGATAATCTTCTCGAAATGTTACGGCAGGAGGCAATTGAAGCTTCCCAAATATTAAAGGCTGCCACTCAAGTAATGTTCAAAGACTCTGGAACTCGTTCATCTTATGGTAGTCGTGGTGTTTTTGTAATTTCTGTGCTGCCAGGGTGCGGTGACTCTTTTTGCTTTTCTATCTCCTATCATGAACTATGTGCTCAGCCATTGTTGCTTCAGGGGGATGAATAGAACGTTGTCTTACACAAGTGAGAATGGTGCGTCTTACAATACAGGCCATGGTAGTAGCCAAGGGCAAGATAACCTACTTGCAGGAGCAACTGGACACAGCATCTGGCTTCCTGCAGCAGGAAAGAGAAGCAACTCAACGAGCTCTTGATCTCTTCTCTAGTTCGTTATTGGTATGTTTTTACAAGAGTGTACTCTTGGCGTATCTTTTTTCATAAGGCTGCCCTTAGTGATGTCCAGTTTAATTTAGCCGTGCCTCTTGTTTGTCACTGGGTCACCGTTTCGCTGCTGCTGCTTCTCAGAAGTAACACAGCATCTATAAACTTGATTTGAGAATCTGGAATTCCTGCAGATTGTGTATCGTTCCACGTTTTGGCAATTAAAAACATAACTTTGGTTTTCCTATTTACCAGTATGCTTTGTGTAGTTATGTTGTATGCTAAAGTTGTTCAATAAATTATGAATGCTATTTTACGATATTGTTCTGCGAGTTGTTTCTGGCACTGGGCTTCATTATTGCTACTTATCGCAATGGTAATAATGAGATGCTTGTATTCTTCAAGTATGTTATTTTTCCTGAGCTAATTTGAGTACTGCCGGTGCTTGATATCTTTGAGCTGTATAAGAACTTGTGATTTGGGTCTCACCCCTTGCTGATGAATTTGATATATCTTTCAATGTAGGCACTATCAGATGCAGAAGCACGTGTAAAAGAACTTGAAAAGCAAGTAGAAATTGGTATGCAAGAATCACAAGTTGAGGACTACTCTGCAGAGGTGGACTCGTTGAAGGTATGTACTGTATACCATCACTTTGGTAGTGGGCATGTTCTGAATTATATTTCAGTTTTTATTATAGCATAATTTCAAATATGATTTAAGGTGCACTTATCTTGTGTGCAGGGCTTGTTGGACACAAAAGAGAAGATTATACGGTCCATGCGTGATGAAAATCGACGCAATGCTAATATGCTCGTTGCTGCTGCCGAGACTCGAAAAGTAGAGCAAGCCTGTCTTTTTGCCTTCTTTGTTGAGCTTTAAGTAGTAGCATTGAATTTCATTGCTTTAGAATTCAAGTGCTTTCTTCTCGCTCTGTTTGTTAGTTTCTCACTTATTCGGAGTAGATACCTTGATGATCTGATAGTGTTAATCTTGACTAAATTGAACTCCTTTTAATCCTGTGTGTGTTCCTGGAGTTTAGTGTTTTCTCATACGCAAATCCAGTCTTTCAAAACTCAATTAATTTTCTTGCCTCTTGAAATGTTTTATTTGTTGACTTGGAGATTGACGTGAATAATGACCTAGTAAGCTGACCTATGTTTTCTTGTACAGGGTTTAGCGAATGCGGAGAAGAAAGTAGATCTTTTCACAGCCCAAGTGGAAGTATTGGAAGAGGAAGTGCGTTCAAGAGACTCGCTTTTGAAAGAGGTCAGGGTTGAGATGGTTCGAATTACGGATGCTTTGAAGCTGGCTTCGCAAATCACGCAGGTACTGTAGTACTTTCCTAGAGTTCAGAACCTCTGTGTGAGTTTAAAGACATGAAGGTTGCAATTTTTGTTCTAGTAATTTCACAAGACGTGTTTCGTTTGCACCCTCAGGTTTATCCATTGTCTTCAATTTACAGCTGTATGAAAATGCAGTTATTGTATTGTATTGGATTTCACATAGAAAAAGTTGGTTACCCACCACATGCACAAGGCTTAAAATTTGCCACTATATCAACATCCTTGGTGCCAAGTTGCCCTTACATTGTCCTTGTGCATTTTCCAGGACTTAAATGCAAGCAGACAGAAAGAACTGGAGTTGACTCAGGATCTAGAGACAGAGAGAAGTCTTGTCAAGGATCTTCAGCAGGAGTTGGCTGAGAATCACAGAGCTATGCATGCTGAACAGGTGGCTGAATAACTCTTATTTTCAGTTCGATGTAGTGTTCCTCTGTCGATGAACGCTGATTGCTTGAGTTATTTTTCTGTCATATTCAACGGGGTTATGAATCAGACAGCTTTGTTTCCCAAAGCAATTGATGTGAAGCTTTTGTGAAGCATTCAAGGGAGTTTTACATGATGGTAACTAAGTTTGCTGCATCTTGTCCTCTTCCACCAGACTTTACGACATATGGAAAAGAAATTGAAGGATCTACAACTTGAGGTTGAAATGCTTCGTGAGGGAGTGGGAGCACGAGACGAAGCTTTGATCCTTATGAGAGAGGAGGTGGATCGAAGTGTTGAGATTTTAGGCAATGCTACTGAAAGCCGTGAGGTTCGTTTTGGCCCTGGTGCTTCCATTGTTTTCCATCTAGTGATCATGTTACTTTGTTGTAGATCTGCAAGGAAAACCCATAAAGATTTGGAGTTGGTGTAAAGTGAAAAGGTGCAAAGTGTAGTTGAGAAGGTGCAATGTGAGGTGTAATTTACTTTGAGAAGGTGCAAAGTGTAGTTATATTATCATCCGTTGGATCTGACGGAGGAATCTTTATCTTTAGCTTGTAGTTGTTGATGTTTGGTTGTGTCTTGCATCTAGATGTATTTTGTCCGTGTGCTAAGAATGTGAATAAGTTCTCTAGTTTCATCACCAATTTGCTAATGGTGATGAATTTGTTTTGAGACGAGCAGGCAGTTCGACAGTTGACATCATATGTCGAGGAATTAAGGGCGGAGCTAGCACTGAAGGATGAGATGGTTATGTCATTGCGAGCGGAGATTTCTGCTACAGAGGCTTCATTGCGACAGAAAAGTCTTGACTCTAACTCTGCCCCTAACTCTGCCCCTGGTTCTAAGGCGTCCATTGCTCCTACGCAACCTAAACCTAAGCCAACTGTGGAGGTATATTTCGCTAATCTCGATAGACCTGTAGAGGTGTATGGCATTTACGGGAAGTCATCTACTACTGGAGAAATTCATTGCCAATCTGATTTGCATGGTCAAGTACACATTTTTTCACTTCAGTTCAGAAGATTCAGGAAGATTCTTTGGGCTGTTCAAGCTGTGTGTGTTTGCGGGATTGAATATGGCTGCAACGTTTTAAACCTCAGCCTTTAAGGCGAGTTCCATTTCTTTATTTGTTTAACACATTTTCTGATAGTGTTTTGTACCGCATGTGCCTGCAGTCATCGAAGATGAAAAGAAAACCAAGTATGCGAAAGCCAGGCGATTCTCCACGATCTTGAAGGCCTGATCACACTGAGTGGTAGAAAGCAAAAGTGACCAAATTGTGAGGCTGCCCTTGCAGTGCTGGCTAAAACCAAGCGTGAGGTGGAGACGGACATCCCATGAGTTTCAACTAAACGCCCACATTGATTGTGGTCGCTAACATCATTGAATGCTATCAGAAAGAGGGGTGTTGATTGACACATCATTCTTTGGTTTGGCCAAGGATTCCATTTTGCCCCACAGCAGATTCGGTACTGCTAAATGGGTTTTGCTAAATCCGTGATGTAAGGAGCTCCTCTGCTGTTATGGGACCCCAGCCCAAACATTAGGTCATTACTGATCAATTGTAACATTTATTTTCCCAAAAGTAGGAAGCTCCTCGAATGAGCAATTCGTGCAGGTCACCTGCGTATTAAGGACAAAAATTGCCATAAGTACTCGTGGCAATTGGTGCAGATCATCTGTCATCATTGTACGTACTAATATACTTTGCCAATCAAATTTTTGCGGCTGGTTGCAGACCATATCAGAAACATTGAATGCCACTTACCCGGCCACTTTATCTTTTGATCAAGGTTGGAGGTTACCATTTACTATCACTATTCATGTTAAGGTGGTTTCCAAAGTCTCGACTTATGCTTACTCAGTGTCTCATAAGAAGTTCAGAAATTTGGCCTATAATTGGTGACGTTTCATTCCATTTTATATTAGTTTTATCACTTTGTAAGAATTTTTGAGTTTACATTAGGCTCTATGGTCTTTACACTTTTATACTAACCTCATGACAGACCGGTAATACGAGACATTTGTAATGCTGCTTGACAAAGTATACTACATCTCACCCTCCGTGGAAAACTAAATTGACTATAAATAGAATTTGGGGTGGCTTTTCTAGATTCCTCAAAAACCAAGTTTTATTAGAGTTTTTTGCAAATTCAAGGGGGTTCAGAGCTTGACTTTGATAATTTCCTTGGGATTCGAAAATTGGCCCATGGTGGAGTTGTCAGGGTCTGTCATTATTGGTTTTTCTATTTCATTGAATGAACTTTGATTTTTTAAAAATAGATCCAAGGAAGACCCACTCAATGTAGATACTTGTCAAGCCAAGGAAGCCCATGTGACAGAGAATCCACAAGAATAGAAACTGAGGTTGGGAAGTTTTTGGGCACCGTTTTTGGTGTCTTGAAACTTCAGACCTCTAGTTTATTTACAGCATCTGACATGTCTACTTTTATTGTGCTCTCAACCTCTTTTTTCAAAAACTATGGTCCAGTCACCCAACTGTAGAGTACTTTGCGGATAACTCTATTGTTTTACTGCATTCGATAATATAAGGTCCATAATGACTATTTTAAACCTAATTGATACTGAAATATTTGTGAACAAAGTTGAGAATCAGTATTTTGTCATTGTGAATTAATGGGTGAAAGCATGGTAAAGTGGACTAACATTGATGCCTATCAACAATGGAAGGTTGAAAAATACATTAAAATTTTATGTTTTATAAAATTTGTTTTGCTGATAAAATTAAAAACATGATGTTTAACAAAATCTCACAAAAAATTGAAAATTCATCTTCAATACTTATTCATGCATGTTTTAGTGACGTTGAAGTAGTCAAAATCGAAAAGGTAGTTTCAAACCAAATTGAAAAGCAAATATAAAACAAGCTAAAAATGCATTAAATGTTTATGTTTTTCAAGAATTTTTTGTTTGAAGCCCTCAAATGTACAATGGACTTAAAAGAAGTTAAAATTTATATTCATACTAAATATGATTTAATTCATCAAATTTGCTCCTGAAATTGAATCTAGACGTCTCTATTTTTAGAATTTTTTGTTCCAATGATTCTTACTTTGTAACTTTGGGTTTAAGTACTTATAAGAACAACAAAAGGCGTTATGAAATTAGAACCAATAGAGATTGCAATTTTGACTACTAAACTAGTTGTGCATAAGTTTGAAGACTATTAAGCTCTTACACACGTAATAATGGAAGGCCTTAAACTTGTCCACATTTAACCCCTAAACGTCCTCACCTATGTCCAATTTGGGCAGTTTTGCAAAGATGCATTATAAAATGCAACTAGCATGAATATTTGAAACTTGATGTATGAATAAAAGTTATAGATTTTGAAATTCAGATTCAATCTATACGGTTAGATCTTTGATTGCTACCACTAATATTTTTCTATGAATTTTGAAACATTAAATAAAAAATTATTTTGAAATTCGATTACGAATAAGATATTGACAGTATGGGGATGGAATTTGTTGTGATGGCTTATAATATAGTATGTACTCTAGGTGTAGTGATTTTTGGAGATTTTTTGGATGCTTGATTTTATGAGTTTATTTTTTCAAGAACACTTTTAGACTAAAATCTTCCAAATTTTGGATGAAACACTGCAACACGAAATGAGGCATAATTTTTTCAGAAATTGTTTCCTTTTTGATCGAATCACACATATATGAAGCTAACTTCCCATAAAAAATTCAGTAAAAAATCACACCGCAAAAAGTGCATGATGGATGAGAAACTGCGGATGAAATCTGTACATCAAGCAAAATATGCATGGTTGGGCGGTTAGGGGCTAATAACTACCGTACGTGGAAAGTAGGGTCGGCACTTTCATGTCCAATAATTAATAAAAGTTGAAACAATGGAGGTTGGCACTTTCAAAAGTAATTATTAAGAAATCGACTATTAATAGTTAACATAAAAAATCTGTCGGCTAGACGTTTTTTTTTTTTGTCTACGATTTTCGTTGAGTTTTTTATATTATTATTATTATTATTATTATTATTATTGATTTCAAAAAAATACTTAATAATTTTTTTTTCTTTTTTTCTTTTTTTTGGGACAATTATTTTTTGCCAACCCTGCCTTCTACGTACAGTATTTAGAGTAAACAAATAAGAATAGATTAAAACAAAACACATAATATTTTATTCAAACACAACTTCTCTATTAGGATAACTCTATTGTCTTGCAGTATTATACAGGTTTGAGAATTTTTTTAGATAGTAGAGTTATCCTTAAAGTCACCTTCTGCTTGAACAAGATACCGTGAATTTTGCATTAACCCCTAAAGGACCAGGACCATATTCTCACAAAAAACCATGAAAAACGCAGCATTTGGAAGTTGCAGAAGAAATCATATGTTTTTTTAGTTTTTTCATCATTTAACCGTAAGATCTAATACCCAACTTGAATTTTCATGTGAGCACAAAATTTGAGAGCAAAATGACCATTAGATTCTTAGATTATAAGGATCAAAGTTGCAAAAGAAGATTTTTTGGGGTTCAACCCGGTGACAAATTTGAACTTTAGAAATTAATATCTTTTTTTTGAATGGGTTAAAAATTCATTGAATGGCAAGGCCATGCTAACAATTGAGTTAGGACTCAAATATAAAATCTTGTAAGAAAAAAGCTCATATTAATTTTTTCATAAAACAATTACTAGAAGTGGGTACAAAGTGAAAGGAAAAAGAAAATCATTAATAAGTTTGACATGGAATTTTAAAATGTCAATCTTAACAGTGAGAATGTTGTACTTGGAAATCTTCACCCAATGCCTTTTATTTCATTAAAAAATATTGAGAATTGAGTTTAGAAATGAGCTTCAAAGTTTTTTTGGTCCAAACTGCCCAAAAAACAAATCTCCTCATAACTTTTATCCCATTGCTCAAAATGGTTAGATTTAAAGCTTCATTTGTAGATAAAGATCAACCAATCATGAATCAAAAAAGAAATTTTGAAAAAGAGTAAAAAATAAAAAAATTCTTGCTGCCCGATCTCGCTTCAAAAACTTCAAATGCTTATAACTTTTGCAATACTTATCGGAATAACATGAAACGAAGTGCGACATGTAGAGTGTAGTTTTCGGGAGCTACACTGAAATTGTCATTGAAAAATTTAAAAATATGAGGTCCCTGGAGGCTGCCCAAAAAGTGGAACGACCAGAATATGGTCGCTCAAAAATTTAGGGGTTAATGTACTCTTATTTGTTCACCCCAAATAGTTAAAAGGTAGGGTAGAGCTTAGTGGTCTCTCATTATTAGGTGTGTAAGAGCTTGGTGGTCTTCAAATTCATGGAAAACTAGTTTAGCTGTCTTTCTTGACGGCTAAACTAGTTTCCTTTGAGTTTAGAGACCACCAAGCTCTTACACACCTAACAATGATAGACCACCAAGCTTTTCCATACTTTTTAACTATTTGGGGTGAACAAATAAGAATACATTAAAGCAAAATTCACGGCATCTTATTCAAACACAAGGTGACTTTAAGGATAACTCTATTGTTGCACGAGAGGACTTGAGTCGGAGTATAAAGATCAGTATATTTGTGAAAGTTGTGACTACGAAGATGTACGCGAATGGACTTCAACATACTTGTTGTACTCACTGTCCAGGTGAAAATTTGAGTGGTTTTTTCACTTTTTGAATGAGTGTGTGCAAATGACCTTACAACGAGATTTACATGTTATCTTCAATTTAGATTCATTCTAGTGTATTATCTTATGAATATAAAGATCAAGAAATGACAATTATACATGATTTCAACATTTGTGCAATGATTGTGGAGCCATAAGAATGTAGCTAATTTAAATTTGTATATGCCATTGAGTGATTCAGGGGTGTTTTCACAGGATGTTGTCCAAAATGTGTAGTGTGACATTGTATAGCAAGCAAAATTTTGGTGGTAGTTTTTTTTTATTGTTCATTGAAATTGATAATTTTGTAAAATTGTTAACAAAAGTGAAAAGGTATTCTAAGATTGTATATATATTGAAAATTTCAATAATAATAACATAAGAAAATTACAAAATTAGAGGGTGTTATAGGCACTATGGCTGCAACTATATACATTGTGTTAAAAATGGAATTTCTAGCACACATAAAACGAGTTAACATAAGTCACACTATGTGAGATGCGTGAAAGTGATACCCATATCAGGCCATTTTCCAAATAGGATTTAGGGATTAAAGCATGAAGCCAGAGAGAGTGATCCAAATTTTTTTTCCAAGTAGAAAATTTTGTATGATTTTTCAAAGTGGAAATTAAGTTTGTCAAACCCTCTACTCGTGTCATTGACTTACCTTAAATTGATTATGGGTTGAGCACTACTTGTGCCACCGCTCAACTCAAAATAAATAAAACAATAAAAACAACTAAATGGTTGACACTAAACTCCCTAAAAAACAGTTCAAGGTCAATTTCCAATGTGGTTTCAGTGGCACTCTATAACCCTCATTGAAGTGAAGTGAACATTATTGATCATTCCCCTTAGAAGTATAACACATAGGAGAATAGTATAACATAGTATAAAATGCCAAAAAAATAGGACTTGTGCTTCTGAACAAAGAACGTATACCACAAGATATATAAGATTATAATTACGAAGATTTTAACAACTGTACAATTAACAAGTGTAAAATTTCTCTATGATTTTTATTGATTTAAAATTACTTTTAAATTCTAAGCGTCCCTAGCTTTTTGAGCTTAAAAATATCATTGCTTTTGATGTGTTATAAGTCTAAATGTCAGTGAGGTATAGAAATCTCAATCATACAATCTTGTAGAATACACGAGAGTATACATGTTGTAGATGATGTGATGCAGATTTGGAGTCATTTGGCCACATAGATTGCAAGATCATAATGTTGTAGTGTTAAAATGGAATGTTGAATTTTTCCTAGCAACACATTAGAGGTGAAATTTGTTTTCAAAACTACTCAAATGAAAAAAATCAAATCTATAATGTGGTTCAAAATCATCATGTTAACACATTGGTATGCAAAAAAACTCATGAAAAAATTTAATATGCCCTAAAATGGTCTTGCCATGTCAAAAAGTGATTCCAAAAATGACCCATTTGACCCAAAAAGCAAAAAGTGTTCAAAATAGACCCGTGCATTAAAATATACTCCAAAATATTCAAAACAACTTGGATTGACATGAAAATATTACCTTAATAACAAAACCTCAAGAGGAATTTAACCCAACAACTTTTATTGAAAACAAACATTGAATGAAAGAGATACAATCTCCCAAAGTTGCAACCATCAAAACGCACAATTTTTTTTTCAAATAAAGAGCCTTTCTTTCAAATGATTTCCAAAAATTCAATACATCTTGGACTGATATGAGATTTTTGTCACTCAAAATTAACATCATGACACTGGTTTCTTCAAAATTTTATAAAAATCTATGAGTCAATGAAAAAATTACAACTCTTCAAAATGAAAGTCACTCAAAAAATGTTCAAAATATGAACGCCGATACAATTAGGGATTAAATATAACACTAAAACATCACAATGTTACATTGATAATGCCATACAATCACATTCATGTACATTTCCATTAGAGATTATAAAGAATGCATTTTTTGATACAATAAAAATTGAATTGTTACTATTACTTTTAAAACATGTTTCACATAAGGACCCTTTTTTATATGCATATTCCTCCTACACCCACTTATATTTCCTACAAACCACAACATTTTCCACCTATTAAAACTTCAAGTTTAAACAAGTACAAGAAAAGTGAGATGAGAAGGATATACACAAGAAATCAACATATGAGGCCATAAGTCAATTTTATTGCATACCAAAAAAATCTTATATTTTAAAACCTTTAATTTCTTCAATCATTGAGCACCTATGCTTCAAGAAACTATCCCTTTTATAGTGGAACTTTATAAGGAGTGCTTATCTTCCTTATTTCATAATGTGAATGTAATGTAGATGTAACTTATTTGCAAGCTTATTTATTTCATGATATAGATGCCCTATAGATGTAGGTTATTTGTAGGTTTGTTTGGAACATGGGGCTCAATTATCAGCTCCTAAAAAATGATGTAAGTATGTATTGATATTAATCCCTAAACGTCCCATGAGGATAGTATGTACGCTATTGTATAATTGGAATTTTATACCAACCAGAAACTCTAAATTGAGATCTCAGTAGCTTGTTAGAACTGCATCGATCTAAATTTCAATTTCTCTTTTGACCTTAAACCCATTATAGGTATAAATTCATTCCAAATACAATCAAAATACAACATATTCTACTGGTCGCAAAGACACGTACAGACGTTTAGGGGTTAAGCCAAGTGTAATCTGCAAGACGCATTACAAGCAGGGGCGTTGTTTCTCACTCTCGAGAATCCTGTTCATTGTCGTTTTTCACTGTACACGTTGGTCCTACGTGACGAATCGCACTCACCAAGTCCAATCAAAAAAATTGGTGATTGCGAAGTGACATCCACTAGAAGAAAAGAGGGACTTGTTCACTCAGCTTGGAGTGGGAATTTGAGTGAATTTGGCCACTTTTAAATGAATTTAATCACATCTAAGTGAACATGTTCAGTGTAAAAGTTCCTCCTTACTTCTTGTGATCATTTAACTCACAGGAGGAGTGAAAAGCGACGCCTTCTCCTTGTAGTGACGACGATTCTGTAACCCACCGGCCTACCCGTCTCTGGCTTGTGATTGGCTCCCAGAGAGTAGATTACTCACCATAATCCAACAACAGGTTACATTCTCGAAAGATTCAAGGTGCTAATCCGAGAAGACGCCCTCGACGGGCATGCCGGTGGGTCACGTTATGTTATTTCATCTACTCGAGCCATTACGGTGCGTAATGCACTCCCCACTACCTACCTCGTGCTTCGCACTCGGTAGGTAGTGGGGAGTGCATTACTCACCGTAATGGCTCGAGTAGATGAAATGACATAGTTCGTAATGGAGCTTTACTTAACGTGGGCGAACCCGGCGCCCAAGGATGGCGTTCATGAGCCGCCTCCTCAAATGCACGTCACGAGAGCGATGGAGCTGCTCCATCTGGCGATCGCTGAAAGCTGGACCTGCACTGGACGTCGCATTCCTCCTTCGCAGCTCGTTCAGTTCTCGCCTCAAGCGGGAAAGAATCCGATCGTCTGCCTCCACGAGATTTACGTCTTCCACGTTCTCCGCCTCTACTCTGGCAATCCACGCGCGCTCACGGGCTTGCTCAAGCTGTACGTGACCAATCGTTTCGCGGTACACATGCACCAGGTTCAAATTGTCCCTGGACACGTGCGATTCTGCAGACTGAGCTCTGGCCTCGGAGGGAACTGAACGCCTGGCTGGATGAGGCGTAGTGCGGTACAAGTGCCTTGAGTTCAAATCATCCCTACGCACCTGCATTTCTGCAGATGAGGGAGCTGGATCTGTACTTCGGAACAGACGCCTGACGCTCATATCGTCTCTAGGCACATGCGTTTCTGCGGATGTGATATTGGGCTGAGCTCTGGCGGAGGGAGCTGGACGTGTGCCTGCATGGGGCCGCGGTGGGGTAGTAGTACTGCTGCTTGGTGCTGATGGCTCCGCTCTCGTGCCGCCGTAGACGGGGACGAAGTTGGCTTCCAAGGTGACAGGGGCTCTGCACACGGGGCATGCCCGTTTGCGCATGTCGTGCACCCACGTGTACAGGCATGGCCAGCAGAAGAGGTGGCCGCAGGTGGTACACACTGGCTCCCTCCATTCCTCGAAGCAGATCGATGATGCATCCCCAGGGCGGAAGAATGTTGTTCTCTGGCTGCGGTGACTCTGCCATCGCTGCTTGCTTGCTGAACAGACCAACTCCACAGTCACAGATTACGCTGGTGAGTCACTGCTTACTTTTCTCTGTAACTCGATCATAAAAATATGCAGAAACATTTGTACCTTGCAGAATCACTTGCAAGGACCGATGATTACACGAAGTTGTAGCCGGGTCGGCATTATTGCGGATAACCCAGTAGAGATGATCAATAAGATCAAGGAAAAGAAACTCGTACCTGAGGGTGTGTAGGATCGGAGAAGCCACAGCACAACCCAGTGAGGTCGCCGGGAAACTGTGAATTGGAAATGCAATGTGTGTGAGCTGTGATATATACCCTGCACTAGCTAGCTAACTACCGAGGCTTCAAAGTAATTCCGTGCTTGGATTCAACAGTAATGGTGGAAGAAATCCAGTCCTCGGCAGGCAGGCCAGGAGCACCACACCAGATTCAGCAAAAGTGCTGCAGCGTTGCTACCGAGGACGTGTATCCGTTGCTTGACAGAAGACACTTAGAGCTTCGACCACCGATTGCATTTGATTTTCTTCTCAAAGGTGACCGAACCTGAAAGTGGCATTTGTTTGTGATCCCAGTTTGCAAATGCGAATAGAGTCTAAATAACTCCAAAAACATAAATCTATATCCCCGGAAACTTCATAAAGTTAACATAACTTGGTAAAACCTTAAAAAAATTCATGAAGGTCAATTACATGTTTGCAGATGTTTATATAAACCAACGAATCAAATAGAAATGGAAGTGTGGAGGCATGCTTTTCAAAATCTCGTTTAGAATTTCAACTCACTTTAGTCATATACAACTTGAATTTCATTACAATTCATCCTTGGTTACTTTGCGCTAATGGGAGAAGTGTCAAACACTGAAATAGTCACATTGTCAAAGTAATTTTTTTAATATATTATAATTAAGATATAGGGTAACTATAGTTCATTTCAATTTGAGTATATAAGACCTAAGTGTCATACCTTTTTAAAAGTTACCTCTCTTTATAGGTTAATTCATGTCTAATTGTCTATTAGTTGAGTTTTTGGTACTACCTTAAATATTACACTAATAATGGTTAAGTTGTTAATGGTCAAACTTTCCTACTCCCTCTAGTATTAATTGGGTATGGACAAAAATTAACTTGCCAATTGGCACTTGGCATGATACAAGAGGTAGTTCATATAAATAGTAAGTACATATGTGGTCACAATTTCAATAATAATATAGTGTTGGGTGATGTTATTGCCTTAATTGATACGTTTCATTGAAGATATAACAATGGCATCGATTCCTATACTATGTATTCAATTTTTTTTAGAATGATTATATGAGCAATGTGGTATTAAAGGTTTATGGCGGCAATTTTTGTTCTTTTACATTATATGCCCCTTAATCCCTAATCGTTCTCACCCTTTTTAGGTTTGACAGTTTTCCAAAGATGCATTATAAAATGCAACTAGGAGGGATATTTTCAAATTGATGAGTGAAAAAAATTTGTACATTATGAATTTTTGATTCTATCCATATGGTTAGATTTGCGATTGCTGTCTCGAATATTTGTGTATATGTTTTCAAAATTAAAATTTAAAGCTCTTTTGTAATATGATTACGAATAAGATAATGACACTCTAATAATGAAGTTTGTTGGGATTGGGTTGAAATGTAAAACTCTAAGTGTAGTAAATTTTGGAGATTTTTTGGTTGCATAATCTTATGAGTTGACTTTTTCAAGAGCACTTTTAGACTAAAATCTTTGAAATTTTGGGTGGAACACTACAACATGAAATGAGGCATAAAAATTTCACAAATTGTCTTCTTTCTAATCCGATCACACATGCACGAAGCTTCTTTCCATAAAAATTTTAGTTAAAAATCCACAGTGCAAAAAGTGCATGATGGATGAGAAATAGGAGTTCAAATCCATACATCATGCAAAATATGCATGGTTGGGCGGTTAGGAGTCAAAATGACTAATTCCCAAATTCTTTTGTGAGCTTGGGTGGCTAATTAAAACAAAGCCTATTGTGCGGCTCAAATATGCATTTGACATGATTTGCAAGCGGATAAAATGACATTAGCAGGAATATTTCAAAAGATTTTAAATTAATAGAAAATATTTTGGAAAGATTCCACATGATTACAAAATATATCATTTTTATTATATTAATTTTTTTTCTATTTTCCCTATTTATTATATTATGTTAGAAATTGCTTTATAATAACACTAGAAGCTTTTTTGGTTCAAAACTATGACACCCGTAGTGCAAAAACACATAGCATAATAGAGCAATGGAAGCCGTCCTCCTTTTGCAATGGGACCACAATGTAATTACAATTAGAAACTATGTATACGTGACAATGATACAATAGTCCCACAATTCATGGAATACAAATGGCATTCCCTCATTAATTAGAAAAATGAATTTAATTATAGATTCTCTTTCGATTCAATTTTCGAAATGGGGCTCCATTGCATTGCTCTATTATGTTATACTCTAAGGCTCTACCTTTTAGGGCAAACGTGGACTAAAATCACTCTTTTTTGAACTTCTCCATGTTTACGTGTTAGAAGATTTCAAAAGTAATGAATGGAGGTTGGAGAGTTTTTTGAAGCAAACTATGGGAGTTGAATCGTCATGTGTTTTGCTCGGGGGGTGCACCGTACTAAACATGTACGAGTATACGTGAATGCACATGAGGGATATTAATTTGAACATTGCCGTATTACGTATACACACAATAGACATATTTACAGCTGAAAATATTGGCGTATACATACATTAAACATATATTTAGGATGTAATAGAGCTGTATACAAAAGTTTTAGATATAAAATCCCTTGTATACAAAGGGGTTTTCAGAGGGGGTGATGAACGCACGTGATTCCCAAATATAATGTAGAGTGCACCCCCCGAGGTGTTTTGAAGAGTGCCAATGGCATGTACAAATACCTTAGGCTTTGAACCTTGATAATTTATAAAATATAATGTAACTTGTGAAAGAGTTGTTCAATTTCCATTGGTTATTTTTATAATGTTCTATTGATTTTAGAATCATAAATGTTCTTTTGAAGACTAAATGTAGGTGCCACTTCTAGGTTTTGGTTAAATGGTTTGCAATCAATATATCCTCTCTATGAATGGCAAGTCCTATGATTAACCAAAAGGGCAACATAACTAATTCCTAGATGATGTGGATTTGTTTTGTAAATTACAAAAGAATTTTTAAGAGAGAAAAGAAATCAAGAATTTCGTTAATTTGAAAGTCAAATTCAAATAAATTAGAATTTTATATTAAAAGTTCATTATATTGGAGTAAATTAGGACTCGACTTACAAAACAAGAAGGATATAAGCTAAGGCCATGCAAATGTGGAGAATCTTGCTTGATGCCTTAGTAGTCCACATTAACCCGTAAGGACTTACCCGGTCAAAACTCATCAATCATTAGAGGATATTTGAGCTCTAAATAGGGCCCTTAAGAAGCTTGTGTGGGGCACCTTGGTTTTTATTTAACCCCTAAAGGACTAAGTGTCCTAACTAGGACATTTAGAGAATCGGGTAGGTTCCGGTGAACACGTTTTTAATTGAATTTTAAAGGAAATTTAATAGTAGATTCCTCAATGTGCCACGAAAATGGGGGTTCTTTTTTTTTTGAATTCCGACACCGGATGTGAAAGTTGTGAGAAGAAATGTGTTTTTTTCGAGAGAAAGGGCAACGGGGCAGTAGAGAAATAGTTGAATTTTAGGGGGGGCAACAAGATGGGCGGTGTGTGGAAAATGGGGTGGCCTGTGCGGGGCAGAAGACCACCCCATTTCCCAAACTCATTCAAAAAATTTAAAAACAATTTTTTCCCCTTACTTTTGCACAAATCAGCTCCCAATCAGTCAGTAAGAATCTGAAGCTGAATAAAAACATTATTTAAAAAAAATTAAAATATTTTTTATAAATATTATAAATATTTTTTATAAATAATAAAATATTGTTTAAACTGAAATTTATTATTTTAAATTAAAAATTAAAATTTAAACTAAAAGTTAAATTTTATAATTATAATATATTATTTAAATTTTTGAGAATTAAAATCATTTTAAAAATTAAAAATTAAAAAATTAAAATCATCCAATGAGGGGTTGCCACGTGGCAATACACCTTGAGAGTTAGTGGGGTCATGAACTTTGGAATGGGTTGGCACTTCAATTCCCTTCCTCCACCCTTTATTTCCCCCCTAACCCCCAAAATTCTTAAAGAATGTGCTACATGTCTTCTAAAACTTCAAAATTTATTTTTTTTTCAAATTTTTTTTTGCCATTCTATAGAGGGTGGAATGTACTTGTGTTTCACCGCTCGGATTTGTATTTTAAATAAAGAAAGTTGAAAATATTGCAGTTCCAAAAACATATAGTCTTTTCTGAACTTTTAAACCCCCAACAAGTGCAAGGTGTTCTTCAACATCCTAAACATCTCCAAATGCAACAAAAATTGGTACACAACTAAGTAACATCATATTGAATGTGAAAGTCAAATGCGACAGGTTTCGGTAGTGAGGATTTTTTGATGTAGCCATGGTCAAATGCATCTGAAATTTCCGGGCATGTGTTTTTTTGGGGTGTTTTTTTCCATCAAACGCAATTATCTAGCAATCCGTGCGGTCAAAATCAATGAAATTTGTTGTGTATGTTTTTCAAATAGTTCAAGACAAGATCTTACGGTTAGAAGGTAAAAAATAACATTTTTTTGGATTTTTTGCTTGGGGGAGTAAAAATGGCAGCATTGGAGTGTTTTTGGAGGAAAAACACTCCGGTCCTTTAGGGGTTAAATTAGTACTTCAAAGGTGAAGGACGAGAACATTTCCCCTATTTGTGCCCATGTACTTCGTGGTATGGTACTATGACTCAAAGCATGGTGGAGGGAGTTGATAAGTGAGTCATTCTTTAATAGTAGCACTCATTGTCCTCTAGTCTAGTCTTTCATACAAGATAGAGACGGATCGATTGGTGCTCACTTAGGCTAACCTACATCAATAAAATGGGGTTCTTTGTCAATCCTTAAGGGCCCTCTTTAGAGCTCAAATATCCTCTAATGTTCTCATATTTCAATATTTATATTATTTTTTAGTATTTTTTTTACATAATTTATTGTTAAATTAATTTATCTTGATTTTCCTATAATTATTTATATAAAAATATATTTATAAGATTTTTCAAAGTTTTTGTCTTGTAAAAATCATAGTAATTAAAGAATACTTAAAATTGTATGAGTCTTTTTAGGAAAAATGTAAATATTAGTGATGAACAACAAGATATAGGTGGAATTTTTCTTGAGCTTACCTAAAAATAATTCAATAGATTTGTTTTTTGTTCAATGTATATTGGAATTTTAGGGTATTGAGCTTTAAATTGCTATAGAAAACACAATTTTATCAATTTTGAAAAAAGATAAATTGAACTAGAAATTAGAAGATAGCTCTCACACTTTCTTCGGTGGAACTGTTTTCATTTGAAATTAGGAACTTGATGAAAATGAGCATATGACTGGAAAATGACTAAACACGGCCCCGTAGAGCTCGTTGCACGCTTAAAGGTTGATAGGCTATACATAAACTAGTTAGGTATACCATAGGCTTTATGAATTTTGAACTTTTGTGCCTCTTTAGAGATGGGAGGGTGTAGAGTACCCTACGTTCAGAAGGGTCAATGTGTGGGGAGCATGTAGGGTTTGGGAACAATCGAATACAACTTCTTGTGACATAATGCTGTTTATTATTCCAAAATTTCATCAAATCCGAAAATGTTCTGCAAAAGTTATAGCTCTTGGAAGGGGAATGTGCCCCCAAAAACGTCCAAAATATGGATGTCGGGACATTTAGGGGTTAAAAATTAAACCTTTCACTGCTTTGTCTTTCCTCTAGTGGAATATTTTTTCTCAACTTTACGGATAACTCTATTAAAATACAATATTGAGTGAGTTTTAACTCCATGGATACTGATCCGTTTTCCATTGTTCGGTGAGAGAACAAAGAATGTGATATTAATGAGGAATGGGTTTACAGGCATTCTCTTTCAGGTAAGAATTCTTGACAACGTTTAGTATACTTGATTCCCGTTTACAACATTTGTCGTAATAGTTCGAATTAGAATCCCAAACATCAACACACATGAAGCTGAAGCACTACCAGTCGCTTAACTTCCGGAACAGAACCGACCAGCATTCCAACAGTCACCGAGGCTTTGCCCTGAGATAAATATATATATGTATATATCTCAGCCTCCAGAGCCAGTTTCATCTGAACAAATTAACACCAATCTAGATTCAGAACAGCTACATACCCAAGCCAACGTGTGCTACATACGACTGGGACAAGTTTTTCATATGTGAATACAGTGTGTTTATGTGTATAGCATGTACACTAACACAACGTCTCCTAACTGATTACATAAGGTAAAGGGTACAGTTGCCGTCAGTTTAAGCATTTCAATCTGATTTTGCAGCACATAAAACTTTGGGTTTAATAATCAAGCTCAATTCTTAATTAATTTTTTCACAATGTATGATTCTGTTATAAATGTTCAAACTTACTATGCATAGACCACTATTGATGTTAGTAACTGTCTTTCATTTCTAGTCCAATCAGATTGCTAATTTGGTATTCATAATTTAATGCTTGTGATAACTAGATTGCGAACTCCTGAAGTTGAAATACGGCGCTGCTCCCATTACTCTATCAAGATGGGTGTCTGTGATGGACAATTATAAATGTTCAAACTTAATATGCATAGACCACTATTGATGTTAGGAACTATATATCTTTCATTTTTAGTCCAATCAGATTGCTAATTTGGTATTCATAATTTAATGCTTGTGATAACTAGATTGCGAACTCCTGAAGTTGAAACAGGGTGCTGCTCTATCAAGATGGCTGTCTGTGACGGACAGCACGAGTTTTCAGCTTTCATTTCCAGTTTACTTGATGCGGTCTTTGAAGCAGAAAAGGAAGCGCTAAACAAGAGACTGGATGCTGCTAAGCGTAATGTCATAGAAGCACTAGTCGAGTGCCAATGTTGCAGTGATGTCCCAGAATCGCCGAAGCATCTTTATCAACTTAAATCTGCTGAATCTTCTAAAGCTTCAAGCAGTGCACCGAAGGATTCTAGTGATAGGAATGCCGTAGACGTTGTTACAACGTGTAATGCTAAGGTTCAACAAGGTCCTAGGAAAGGCGCTAAGTGCTTATTCAAGGCCAAACCTGATAGTCTGTACTGTGGAATGCATGCTTCTTATGATCCAGAAGTGGTTGCTGCAAATGAGAGAAGAAGATAAGGTATTGTCAGGGATATGTCCTGTATGAACCTTTTAACCCTTAAAGGGCTAGATACGTTGGCGTATATTTGACATTTGTTGTAAATAGAAAGTTCCAAATTGAGACCCCAATAACTCATTAAAATCACATTGTAATGTGGAATGCATGCTTCTTATGATGCAGAAGTGGTTGTTGCAAATGAGGATAAGTTAAGAAGATAAGATATTGTTAGGGATATGTCCTGTATGAACCTCTTATGGATGATGAGGATAGTAGATATGTTGGCGTATATTTGACATTTGTTGTAAATAGGAAGTTTCAAATTGAGACCCCAATAACTCAACGTGAATTTTAACTTCACTTTTGATTTTAAGCCCAAAGGAGGTGTGGAACCATGTCAAATGCAATGGAATATTGTTGTATAATACTGGTCGGGAAGGGCTCTATGGACCTTTAACCCTTAAAGGGCTAATGGGGATAGTATATACATTAACGTATATTTGACATTTGCTGCAAATAGAAAGTTCCAAATTGAGACTTCAATAGCTGATTAAAATCATGTTGACGTGAATTTTACCTTCATTTTTGATCTTAATCCCAAAGAAGGTGTGGAACCATGTCAAACACAATGAAATATTGTTGTATAATACTGGTCGGAAAGGGCTCTCTGGACCTTTTAAGGGTTAAGGATACTATAGAGCAAAACCTAATTCTATCTGTTTCCGGAGACATGGAAACTGTAAGACTCTTTTAGAAATTATGCTTTTAGGGGGAAACCAAAGATGAGTATGTCATCAGAGGTATCTTCTGTTAAGTACATCCAAGTCTGAACGAGTAGCGTTACAGGTTGTAACAACCAGGTTCAAGACTTCAAGCAGATGAACCAAGTGAACTTTCCCGTGAACTTATTGAAGAAAAACTATTAAGTCTAATTCTTTACTAAAATCACGTCATTGACAGTTTGAATACGCTGGGAGTAAGGACCGCTTCACACTATGGCCGTCCAAGTAAGAGGCCGTGGGATTGAGTGGCCAAACTTTGTTGAGAGTCCAAAGAAATGGGCTGAAAATAGGTAATAAAATATAGTTTTGATTTTTTATGAAAAAAAATTCACAACTTCTTGACCATTGGGTTTCCATTCCCGTTCGACCTAAACTTCCTTTGAGACTCTGTTCAAAAATGTTGCCGTGTAGGTATTTTGGAAGACGACAACCTTTGGACTTTGGCATTTAGTGTGAAGGGTCGAGAGGCCGAATTCTTGATATTTTGCAATTTGATTGGTAGAAATCGACGGCCTCTTGACCTTCACGAGGCTTCATTCATAGTGTGAAGCAGCCTTAAGGGCCTCTTTGCACTATACGTGAGAAGTCATGAGGAGAGAAATTTTAGCTAGTGAGAGACCTAGAAACCGAGAAGACCAATTTCTCATTGGCTGAAATTTCTCTCCTCACAATTTCTCGCCTTTAGTGTAAAGAGGCCAAAAAAATCCAAAAACTAAGCACATTCATAATTTGAAAGTTATCTCTAAAACTGTACATGGATCTATGTCATTCATGGTCTATATGAATGGTCAAAATGACACGTTTCAGAGCGCCAGAATTGTGAAGTTTAAGTGACCGGAGCTTGAAATACTAGGATAGGTATGGATCTGAGGTTGCAGTTGGGTAACCATATCCTGAAACTGCGTTAGTTTCACTGGAACGTGCCATTTTAATGCCTGAGATTAAACTCACCATTAAAACTCCATGACATTAGTGTCTTGCTCCAAGAAGCCAGGTAAAAAGCAAATGTTAATATTAGGCTTTTTTGAATCTCAAATTTGTATGTAATTGGAGTGTCAACCGAATATGAAACAACATGATCGATTGCATTGTGATTCTCTTCTATTTGTTAACACACTCAACTCAAATTGATGAGGGGCTTGACAGTATTTGTAAGCAACGTTTTGGACTTTGGTTATTGAAAATTAGCAACGTCTATGGTTTTGAACACCATTTCTAACCCTTAACTTCCTAGGCGACCCAAAATGGGTCGTGCTATTTTAGAACTGAAAATATCTTGAGGAAGAAGTGCCCAAATGATTCAAAATTTGGGCCAATTTTGTGTAGAAACAAGTTAGCTATTCAATGGTGTAGTCTGATTTGGAGAAATGCACATTGTCAATTTTACAAAAATCCACAAGTGCTGGGTGGTCACAAAACTGAGGAAGAAAAGTCAACAAAAGAGAGTGACAGGCGAATGACAAGCTGCCACGTATTCCAGTTGGGCAGGGCGGCTTGTGGATGGGTGTAGCTACTAAAATGCATATCTTGCACTTGGATTTCTCCTTTTTCCCAATATTCTTTTTCCTACTATATGTGTTCTTTTGTGTACTTTCAACCTACGGTGTCTGATTTTGCAATGGAAGATTAGATTTGTAGGAAGTTGTAAGATTTCTCTCAAAGTCACAAGTGAACTAGTAAAAAGTGGATGTCATGTCAAGGCTTCTTTCTCACTCATTTTTTATCCTAAAAATATAAAACTTGTTGTCATGCGTAGGGAGCTTGATTATCTTCAGAATGACAAGAAGGCACCAACTTTCTAAAATAGTATGTGCCCAAGAGAGTCGGTCAAAGCTCATTTTCAGTAGTGAGAAAACAATGAATTTCTTGGAGTATCCTTCACTTTTGTGTCCCATCCAAGCAACCTATAACTTGGATTGACACCAAACTTTGTAAAGATGAAGGTGACTTGCATATCTACAAGAACTTACGGTTGATTTTGTAAAAAAGTGAGCTACATAAGTTTGAGCAACATGTATCTCTAACCAAAAAAATCAGGGTCCAAAATGCTCTCAAAATGGTTCAGGAAGTTAAGGGTTAAGTCCATAGTATTAACGTTTTTGTGTACAAATGTTACTTTGTTGTTACCTATACATTCCTAGAGTTGTTTCCACACAACCGATGTATCTTATAAATACATTTAAGAGCAATGAAAAATTCAAGATATAACTAGGAGGATGGTTGCATCTTGAAAATACGGTATGATGTATTATTTGTCTATATCAGAATTGTTGAACTATGTATCTATGTATTTGAAATTTACAACATTTTTTTTTTGTTATTTTAGTTCCGTTGGTCTGTTAGGTATTTTGTATTTTGTATTTAATTTTGAAATTTTGAATGGGTTCTTTAAAAGGTTGTTTTGGTTGTCATTCCTTAGCACAGTGTAACTAGTAGGGGGCATTGTATGCACAATGGTACGGTTTTGTCATATTAACAAATGACTAGTTTGCATCTCTTCAAAAACATCCTTGCTTTAATAAAAGGTTATGAAATAATGCGTGTTTTATAAATTATAATGTTTGGTTTGAGGTTTGTTGGTTTGGGTGAAACCACTGGCATACTTTATTGGTCATAATATAAATAACATCTTATGACCACATATTAACCCAATAACAAAGCATGTAGTTGAGGCTTGTGATTAGTAACCAAATTGTGACGACATATATACTTACTATTTATATGAACTACCTCTTGTATAATGCCAAGTGCCAATTGGCAAGTGATACCAAGTTAATACTAGAGAGAGTAGGAATGTTTGACCATCAACAACTTAACCATTATTAGTGTAATATATAAGAGAGTACCAAAAATTCAACTAATTAATAAAAAATTAAACATAAATTAATCCATAAAGAAAGGTAATTTTTAAAGAGGTTTGAGTGTAACAAATAAGGCTATTATGTTTGGTTAGAGCATTTGAAAATACCCTATTATGTAAGCAAATAACCAAATCATGTGTATTTTCTATGTCCCTACACTTAAGTCTTATATTCTCAAATTGAAACTAATTATACCCTGTATCTTATTTATAATTATTAAAAATATATGTTCTGACAATGTGACTATTTCAGTGTTTGAGACTTCTGCCAAAAGTAACCAAAGATGAATTGTATAGTGGGGTGACACCGAAACTGTCCCCTTGTGCAATTTCAGGGAAAGTGCCTACACTGCTGCCAACTTTGACACCCTCTCGAGCGCTAGAAAATTGTTATTTACACATGAAATTTTAGACACAAAATCATTGTTATGTTGAAAACATGTGTACCAAATTTCAAAGCTAGAAAATTGATAAAAAAAAAGATATTTAATATTTACTAACAAGAGGTAGCTGTAAGAAATGTTTCACAGCTGCCAACTTTGACACCCTCCCAAGGATTGAAGAATTTTTTTTTCACATGGAATTTTTGGAATAGGAACATCTTTATGTTGTTTACACATGTGAAAAAATTCAAGTCCAAAAGACCCACAAAAAAAATGATATTCCAAATCTACCATCAGGTGTAGTTGTGAGAAACAAAGTTGCTTCACAACTTCCAACTTTGACAACCTCCCTAAGGCTGAGAATCTGTTATTTCAATATGAAATTTTTGTCACATGATCTTTACAATGTTAGTCACATGTGTGAAAATTTTCAAAGCCAAAAGATACACAAAAAAATAGTTATTCTATATCTACCGACGTAGTTGTGAAGTGACTTTGTTTCTCACAACTACACCTGATGGTAGATTTGGAATATCATTTTTTTGTGGGTCTTTTGGACTTGAATTTTTTCACATGTGTAAAAAACATAAAGATGTTCCTATTCCAAAAATTCCATGTGAAAAAAAAATTTCTTCAATCCTTGGGAGGGTGTCAAAGTTGGCAGCTGTGAAACATTTCTTACAGCTACCCCTTGTTAGTAAATATTAAATATCTTTTCTTGTATCAATCTTCTAGCTTTGAAATTTGGTACACATGTTGTCA
The DNA here is from genome assembly GCA_022496805.1 of Pohlia nutans. NCBI lineage: Eukaryota > Viridiplantae > Streptophyta > Bryopsida > Bryales > Mniaceae > Pohlia > Pohlia nutans. Next base: position 27,197,491 of record CM040090.1, read on the forward strand.
ACATAATAATGATTTTGTGTCTAAAATTTCATGTATAAATAGCAATTTTCCAGCGCTCGGGAGGGTGTCAAAGTTGGCAGCAGTGTGGGCACTTTCCCTGAAATTGCACAAGGGGACAGTTTCGGTGTCACCCCACTGTACATGAAATTAAAGTTGTATATGACTAAAGTGAGTTTAGATTAAAAACAAGATTTAGAAAAGCATGCCTCCACACTTCCATTTCTATTTGATTTGTTCATTTATATAAATATCTGGTAATTAACCTTCATGATTTTTTTAAAGTTTTTTCCAAATTATGTTTATGAAGTTTCCGGGGTATAGAGTTTTGGAGTTTTTTTAGACTCTATTCTCATTCGCAAAGGATCACAAACAAATGCCACTTTCAAGTTCGGTCGTTTTTCATTCCCCACTTTGTGGAAACGGTGAACAGTGGCTAAATATTATACATAATATTGTGTTTTCTTGTGACCAAAACCACTCACCAACACTAACACAACCCATGTTCTTGGCGCGGTTTTATTCTTTTTTTTCATTTATAGTAAGTGAAAAATGACACATTTCCTACTAGTGTCACGTTTGAGAAGAAAAATAAATGCAGTTGGCGGTCTAAGCTTTAAGTGTCTTCTGTCAAGCAACGGATACACGTCCTCGGTAGCAACGCTGCAGTACCTTTGCTGAATCTGGTGTGGTGCTCCCGGCCTGCCTGCCGAGGATTGGATTTCTTCCGCCATTACTGTTGAATCCAAGCACGGAATTACTTTGAAGCCTCGGTAGTTAGCTAGCTAGTGCAGGCTGTAAATCGCAGCTCACACGCATTGCATTTTCAATTAACAGCTTCCCGGCAACCTGGCTTCTCCGATCCTACACACCCTCAGGTACGGGTTTCTTTCCCTTGATCTTTGTTAATCTGCATAATTCATGCTTGGTTTGATGATCATCACAAACGCATTATTTGCAATAATGCCGACCCGGCTACAAGTTCGTGTAATCATCGATCCTTGCAAGGTACAAATTAAATGTTTCTGCAATTTTTATGATCGAGTTACAGAGAAAAGCAAATGAATCACCAACGTGTGGAGTTGGTCTGTTCAGCAAGCAAGCAGCGATGGCAGAGTCGTCACCACAGCCAGAGAACAACGTTCTTCCACTCTGGGGATGCAGCGTCTGCTTCGAGGAATGGAGGGAGCCAGTGTGCACCACCTGCGGTTTCCTCTTTTGCTGGCCATGCCTGTACTCGTGGGGGCACGACATGGCCAAACAAGCATGCCCCGTGTGCAGAGCCCCTGTCACCTTAGAAGCCAACGTAGTCCCGGCCCGTCTACGGCGGCACGAGAGCGGAGCCATCAGAAGGCACTCCAGCAACAACCCCACCGCGGCCCCATCCCGCTCCCTCGGCCAGAGCTCAGCCCAAGATAGATATGAACTCCGGTCCTATTTCGAAGCTGGCGTGAATAAAGTGTCACTCTGTTCGTCTTGACAATGAGCCAGTGCCCACCGGACAAAGGGCCATTGGTACAAGACTACTCACCTCTTTCGAGAATAGATACTTTAGTGACCATAGATAAATACTAGTAACACAAGTAAAATTCATTAGTTAGAACTAGCGCGGGTATAAATTGGTGTTTGTTTTGCTGGTGGTCGCCAAGTCATGGTTCCAAGGTTGGTTGGAGAAGGGCGTTTATGTTACAATTGTACGGTCCGGGTTCGATTCCCGTTGAGTAAGAGCTCAACCCAATATCACACTTTGGTCGTCCAAGTGAGAGGCCGTGGAATTGAGTGGCCAAACTTTGTTGAGAGTACAAAAAAATGGGCTGGAGATAGGCAATAAAATATTGTTTTTATTTTGTATGAATTGAGAGTCCCAAAAAATGGGTTGTAAATAGGCAATAAGATATAGTTTTCATTTTTTATGAAAACAAATTGACGGTCTCTTGACCATAATTTGGGTTTCCATTCTTGTTCGACCCAAACTTCCTTTGACAGTCGGTCAAAGTGTTGTCTTGTAGATATTTTGGAGGACGATGGCCTTTGGACTTTGGCATTTCGTGTGAAGGGTCGAGAGGCAAAATTCTTGGTTTCTTGCAATTTGATTGGTGGAAATAAACGACCTCTCGACCTTCAGCCATAGTGTGAAGCGGTCCTAAAAAATCCAAAAACTAAATAGCTTCTTAATTTGAAGGTTGTCTCTGAAACTACACATGGATCTATATAATTCATGGTCTATATTAATGGTCAAAATGACGCACATGTTTCAAAACACCAGAATCGTGACGTTTAAGTGACCGGAGCTAGAATTACTAGAATACATAAAGATCTGAGGTTTGGGTCCGGGTCTGATCAGGGTACTCCTTCCCGGATTGTCCGGACTTTAGAAGAATGTCCTTTTGGTAATGAAAAAATTATTGGAAAATTACAAAAATTACATTGATGGTATTATAGATGGCATGTTGGTACATAATAATCATGTGCTATAAAGGTAAAATTCAAAAATTGAATTTTTTCCTAATTTATCATATATAGCACCTGGTCACATTATAGTAGCGAAAGGACTATGTGTTTAAGGTTTTTTATTAAAACAAATATTCATGCACTTTATTAAGTTTATATTTAAGCATATCATATAGTTTTAAGACAAAGATATTATAAATCAGTCTTTTTAGATTGTGTAAAAATATTTGATTTTTGAAAGTTCTCAAAAATAAGGAAATATAGTAAAACATCAAATTATGAGTTAAAATTATACATAGATATTACTCAAACGTTGTTTTAACTAAATTTCTTGTTTATGAACTATTTCATTATAAATTGATATTCCGGATTGTTCCTTTTGTTTCAAACCCGGAACTGAGACAATTCCGGATTTGAGACAAAAGGAACAATCCGTAATATATAAATTGTTCAATTTTTCTTGCTCACTACTATTTTGAATGGAGTATTACAACTTTCTCATGAATCTATCATTAAATTCATGTGAATTGAAAATGTGTAATTTCTAGCATACATTAAGTGAATTATAAAATGACAGTTTTTTAGTGAGACAGTCCCTTTTGGAACCCATATCAGACCCGGACCCGTTTCAGTCGGGTAACCATATCTTGAAATTGTGTTAGTTTTACTGGAACGCGCCATTTTAATGCCTGAGATTGAACTCGTCATTAAAACTTCATGACATTGGTTTCTTGCTCCAAGAAGCCAAGAAAAAAACAAAGCCAAATGTGAACATTAGGTTTTTTAGGTTTTTTAGATCTCAAATCTGTATATTATTGGAGTGTCAAAAGAATATGAAACAACAAGATCGATCGCATTGTGATTCTCTTCTATTTGTTAACACACTCAACTCGAATCACTACTAGAATAGAGGGCTTTGCAATGTTTGTAAGCAATGGTTTGGACTTTTGGTTACTAATAATTAGCAATGTCTATGGTTTTGAACACCATTTTCAAGTCCACAACAACGTTTATGTGCACAAACGTTACTTTGTTATTCCCTACACATTCCCAAATTTATTTTCACATAACCAATTTATCCTATAAATATATTAAAGAGAAATGAAAATTCACAATATCACTAGGACTCCAGGTAGATGGTTGCATCTGGAAGATACGGTATGACGTATTATTTGTCTATATCGGAATTGTTGCCCTATTTATCTAAATGTATTTGAAGTTGTTTTAGTTCTTGGTTTGCTAGGTATTTTTAGAAATTTTGAATGGGGTCTTTAAACAGTTGTTCTGGCTGTCATTCTTTAGCACATCGTAGCTAGTAGGGGGCATTGTATGCACTATGGTATGGTTTTGTCATATCCACTGACATCCTTGCTTTGATAAATAGTTATGAAATACTGCGTGTTTTATGATGTCTGATTTGAGGTTTTGGGGAGCAACTTGTAGCCTCAACCTAAAACCACTGACATACTTTACTGGTCAAAATATAAATAACATCTTATGACCACATATTAATTAATCCAATAACAAAGTAATTATGTAGTTGAGGCTTGTGAGTAGTAACCAAATTGTGACCACATATATACTTACTATTTATATGAACTACCTCTTTTATCATGCCAGAGTGCCATTTGGCAAGTTAACCTTTATTCATACCAAGTTAATACTAGAGGGAGTAGGAAAGTTTGACCATTAACAATTTAACCATTATTAGTGTAACATTTAAGGAAGTACCAAAAAGTCAACTAATAGACAACTAATAGACATGAATTAATCTATAAAGAGAGGTAACCTTTAAAGAGGTTTGACTTTAACAAATAACGCTTTTTAATTTGGTGAGAGCATTTGAAAATTAACCCTATCATATAAGCAAATAACTTGGTCATATTTATTTTCTTGTATCCCTACACTTAGGTCTTATATTCTCAAATTGAAACGAATTATACGCTATATCTTAGATATAATTTATTCTTAAAATGTGACTTTCAATGTTTGAAACTTTTGCCAATACTGCAAAATAACCAAGCATGAATTGTACATGAAATTGAATTTGTATATGGCTAAAGTGAGGTGAAATTCAAAACAAGATTTAGAAAAGCATGCCTCCACACTTCCATTTCTGTTTGATTCGTTGGTTTATATAAATATCTGCAAACAGGTAATTAACCTTCATGAAAATTTTCGAGGTCTTTCCAAGTTATGTTTATGAAATTTTCGGGGTATAGGTTTATGTTTTTGGAGTTTTTAAAGACTCTATTCGCATTTGCAAAGGATCAGAAAAAAAATGCCACTTTCAGGTTCGGCCACCTTGAGAAGAAAATAAAATGCAGTCGGTGGTCGAAGCTCTAAGTGTTTTCTGTCAAGCAATGAATACACGTCCTCGGTAGCAACGCTGCAGTACTTAAATTGCTGAATCTGGTGTGGTGCTCCTGGCCTGCCTGCCGAGGACTGGATTTCTTTCACCATTACTATTGAATCCAAGCACGGAATTAATTTGAAGCCTCGGTAGTTAGCTAGCTAGTGCAGGGTATATTATTCAGAGCTCACACGCATTGCATTTTCAATTCACAGCTTCCCGGCGACCTGGATTGTGGTCGGGCTTCTCCGATCCTAGCTACACACCCTCAGGTACGAGTTCCTTTGTTAATCTTCATAATTCATGCTTTGTTTGATGATCATCTCTAAGGGGCTACTCGCAATATTGCCGACCCGTCTAGATCTTCGTGTAACTATCGATTCTTGGAAGCGATTCTACAAGGTACAAATGTTTCTGCAATTTTTTATGATCGAGTTACAGAGAAAAGTAAGCAGTGACTTACCAATGTAATCTGTGACTGTGGAGTTGGTCTGTTCAGCAAGCAGCGATGGCAGAGTCACCAGAGCCAGAGAACAACATTCTTCCACCCTGGGGATGCAACATCTGCTTCGAGGAATCGAGAGAGCCAGTGTGCACCAGCTGCGGCCACCTCTTCTGCTGGCCATGCCTGTACACGTGGGTGGACGTCATGGCCAAACGGGCATGCCCCGTGTGCAGAGCCCCTGTCACCTTGGAAGCCAACGTCGTCCCCGTCTACGGCGGCACGAGAGCGGAGCCATCAGCACCAAGCAGCAGTACTACTACCCCACCGCGGCCCCATGCAGGCACACGTCCAGCTCCCTCAGCCAGAGCTCAGCCCAATATCACATCCGCAGAAACGCATGTGCCTAGAGACGATATGAACGTCAGGCGTCGACTGTACCGAAGTACAGATCCAGCTCCCTCATCTGCAGAAATGCAGGTGCGTAGGGACGATTGAACTCAAGGCACTTGTACCGCACTACCCCAACGCGGCCTCATCCAGCCAGCCGTTCTGTTAGAGCTCAGTCTGCAGAATCGCACGTGTCGAGTAGGGACAATTTGAACCTGGTGCATGTGTACCGCGAAACGATTGGTCACGTACAGCTTGAGCAAGCCAGAGAGCGCGCGTGGATTGCCAGAGTAGAGGCGGAGAACGTGGAAAACGTAAATCTCGTGGAGGCAGACGATCGGATTCTTTCCCGCTTGAGGCGAGAACTGAACGAGCTGCGAAGGAGGAATGCGACGTCGAGTGCAGGTCCAGCTTTCAGCGATCGCCAGATGGAGCAGCTCCATCGCTCTCGTGACGTACATTTGAGGGGGCGGCTCATGAACGCCATCCTTGGGCGCCGGGTTCGCCTACGTTAAGTAAGGCTCCATTAGAGAATCATCGTCACTACAAGGAGAGGGCGTCGCTTTTCACTCCCACAGGAAGATAAATACAAGACTCCCATGTGGTTGACAGGGACACGATTGTGACTTTCCGAGATCAAAATATACTACAATCATCCCAAGAAAGTTAGAATTTTGGAAATTTTGTCCCATTTCCCATATGAAATCCCATGTGGAAATGTCTTTATTTCTCCATGTGTCCTTATGTGAGTCAATGGATGTCACTTCGCACTCAGCAATTTTTTAAATTGGACTTGGTGAGTGCGATTCATCACGAACGGCAAACGTGAAAAAACGACAATAAATAGGATCCTCCACTCCTCCAGAGTGAGAAACAACGCCCTGCTTGTAATGCTGGTACAGACTTACATCATTTTTGAGGAGCTGATAATTGAGCCCTTGGTCCCAAATAATCCTGCAAATAACCTACATTTACAGGGCATCTATATCATGAAATAAATAAGCTTGCCAATAAGTTACATCTACAGTATATTCACGTTATGAAATAAGGAAGAAAACCACTCGTTATAAAGTTCAACTACAAAAGGGTTAGTTTCTTGAAGTATAGGTGCTTAATTAGTGATTGAAGAAATGAAAGGTTCTAAAATATAGAATTTTTTTGGTATGCAATAAAATTGACTTATGGACTTTTATGTTGTTTCCTTGTGTATATCCTTCTAGTCCCACTTTTCTTGTACTTGTTCAAATCACTTCTTTAAACTTGAAATTTTAATAGGTGTGTGAAGAAGGGACATGCATATCAAAAGGGTCCTTATGTGAAACATGTGTTGAAAGTAATAGTAACAATCCGATTTTTATTGCATCAGAATGCATTCTTTATAATCTCTAGTGGAAATGTTCATGAATGCGATTGTATGGAATTATCAATGTAATATTGAATGTGATATTTTAGTGTTTTATTTAACCCTTAACTATATCAGCGACCATATTTTGGACATTTTTTGAGTTACTTTCATTTTAAAGAGCTGTAATTTTTTCAATGATTCATAGATTTTTTATGAAATTTTGAAGAAACCACCGTCATGATGTTTGTTTTGAATGAAATTTTTTTCAGATCAATTCAAGATGTATTGAATTTTCGGGAATCATTTGAAAGCAAGGGTCTTTTTTGAAAAAAAATTGTGCATTTTGATGGCTGCAACTTTGGGGGATTGTATCTCCTTCATCCAATGTCCGTTTTCAATAAGAGTTGTTGGGTTATATTCCTCTTGAAGTTAAGTTATTATGGTAATATTTTCATGCCAATCCAAGTTGTTTTGAAATTTTTTTGAGTGAGTTTTTACTAGGGCATATACAGTCCCAGTGTTTGGCAATAGAACAAAGGATGTGATATTAAAGAGGTATATATTTATAGGCTTTTTTTTAGGTACAAATAAATATCATACTTTTAAACACTTCCAAGAACCATGTTAATATGTTATAGAGTGCCACTGGAATCGTATTGTAAATTGACCTTGAACTGTTTTTTTAGGGAGTTCAGTGTCAACCATTTAGTTGTTTTTACTTTTTTATTTTGAGTTCAAGAGCGGTGGCACAAGTAGTGCACAACCCATATATCAATTTAGAATCAACCCATAATCAATTTAAGGTACTCAGTCAATGCCACACGAGTAGAGGGTTTTGACAAACTTAATTTCCACTTTGAAAAATCATACGAAATTATCTACTTGGAAAAAATAAATTTAAATCCCTTTCTCTGACTTCATGCTTTAATCTCTAAATCCTATTTGGGGAATGGCCCAATTTATAAATATTCTATAATTACAATCCTATTTTCACACGTCTCACATCGACTTATGTTAACTCATTTTACGTGTGCTAAAAATTCCATCTTTAACACCATGTAGATAGTTGCAACCATAGTGCCTATAACACACTCTAATTTTGTAATTTTCTAATGTTATTTTCTTCCCAAAAAGATACTTCTTGATAATCACACTATTTTTGGAGGGATAACCCATATCAGGCTTTCACCCATTTAAAAAATCTAAAAATCCTATTTAAAAATCAACTCTTCTCGGAAAAAGAAGTCCTTGACCAAAATCCTATTTCTAAGATGCATAACACCTTATTTTCTCGATTTATGACATTTTAACCGTAGCACAGTGTCACTTGATTCCCGTTTACATCGTCGCAATTTACACCGAAATAGAATCCCAAGCATCAATACACACGAAGCTGAAGCACCAACAGTCGCTGAAACAGAACCGATCAGCATTCGTCACCGAGGCCCACCCTGACATAATTATATATACATCACAGCCTCCAGAAACAGTTTCATCTGATCTTCAGGAACGTACAATTAAGCTTGCATCAATCTAGATTCAGAAAAGCTACAAACACAATCCACCACGTATACACGGAGCGCTTTTCCGGGTAACAATCACCTGCAAATCGTTATTCTCTACAGGCGGAGTACTGTGCACAATGGATGCATCAGCTCCACTAGTGACGTCTGTATCGAGGGCACGGCCTAGAAGCATAATTACTCCCCCCGCAAGGAACCAGCAGCCTGACGGTGGTGGTCCATTTCCCTTGCAAGAAAATGGCCGATTGGAGCAACCAGAGGAGAATATTAATAACCATGAAGAAAACTCAGACGAGCAAGAATGGCGTGCTTATCGATCTCGCCGTCTGATTCAGAGCAGGATAATTCCGGAGAATGGCTATCGTGTGCACAGTGTTGATGAGCTCGAAGGAGTTCCGAGGGTGTTGCGTCGACGTCGACCTTGGGGGATCTTTGTACCTTTTCAGCTACCTGAGAGAATTATTCCTGAACAACCTGATGGTGATATGCGTCCATCTGAAGACGAAGTTTTCCCGGCGGAGTCTGCCCGGTCCAGTTTTGACCCAGATCATGTGCATGGACTCTCGAATGGTTCAAGCAGATGAACTTTTCTGTGAACTTGTAACCCAAGAATAACTATTACTTAAATTCATTACTAAAATCACCTCATTGACAGTTTGAATACGATGGACAGTAAGAAGTCAAATCACCTCCAGTAACTAAGCAGTTTCTAAGTAATTTGAAGGGTTGTCTCTGAAACCAATCTATGTAATTCACTATCTATAAAAACAGTCAAAATGACGTGTTTCAGAGCGCCAGAATTATTGTGACGTTTAAGTGACCCGAACTCTAAATACTAAGACGGGTATAGATCATTAGCAAAATAATGAGTCCTGTAAGAGCTCTTTAGTTTTTGGTTTTTGACAGTGTTAAATGTATTGAGCTTAGGGTTGGGTACAAAAAATTTGTGTGTGAATTGTCTCTACCTCGTATGACTATCTTCTTCTTCTTACCCAGCTTGAATGGCCATTGGGAATTGCCCACAACCATCTTATCATCATTGCATCTTGCTTCTCGATTAGGTGGGCGGATATAGCTAGGGGAATAGTCTTGGCATTTTTCATGAGAAGTACATTTAAAAAAGCTAACTGACATCCTTTTTCAGGAGCTCTAGGGGGCTTGTGGAGGGTTAAAAAATTTCCTAATGTATGAGGTTTCGGGGGTAATGTTCATATATATATGATCCGGAAACTGAGTTACTTTCACTGGAACGCGCCATTTTAATGCCTGAAACTGAACTCGCCATGAAATCCTTGATGCATGTATTGCCTTCAGATTCATCGAAACTTCCGGAAAATAGTGAAACTTGCATCAACAAGCAAGTTCTGTAGTTAATCAAACTTACGAAACTCAGGCAGAATATACTACATGTATATATATGTATAATTGATGTCTCAGTCCTGATTTAGCTGGGCCACACCCGCTGCCACACGTATGAACATGTTGTCGTTAGAATAACCTCCACCAGAGAAATAAATCTTGCACACCAAGTCTCACTGAAATATGCTACCGTGTACGAAACGTTCTGGTAAAAAAAATTTTGAATGTGAACAATCAAAACAGGACTACGACTACGTAAATCTGAGCCACATGCACAACAGGATCGATTTCAATCGACAACTGTCAGTGAGGCTTTACATATATTAATTATATGAGTGGATTGCAGACAGTCACCCGGGGTGATCATCTTAGAATTGGAATTATGTTGTTGACTGCCGTGAGTTTCAGTGGACCTTACGCGCTGCCAAACAGTAGCCCAGCCATGAAACCACATATACTGGCACTAGTAGGAAATGTGTCGTTTTTCACTTACTGTAAATGAAAAAGAATGAAACGGCGTCATGCACATGGGTTGTGTCAGTGCGCTGGTGAGTGGTTTTGGTCACAAGAAGACAGAAATATAGCGTCACTGTTCACTGTTTCCACAAAGTGGGGATGAAAAACGACAGATCCTGCTACTACTGTGGGTGGTGAAAAGTCAGCCAGGTCATTAGGCGTGGGCTTTCAGGTTACCACCATCCCACACCCGTGTAGCAAATTTAGACAGTGTATTCGACTGTTACCCATGCAGCTAGCACGCACCACGAAAGCCGTAAGTTGTTCATACTGCAAGTGACAATATTGCCAGTGAATACTGATCGAAGATTACACGCGGCGTGCCTACCCTCTTCCCGACTGTACCAAAGACAGTTTGTACGTTAGATGCGGCGATCTTCAAGCGCTTCAACTTCCGTGCTTAGTCGGCAAAGCAGAAATTCAGGCAAGCGAGTCCGAGAGCTACCGCCAGTCTGTGCATATCAACACCTTTCAGTTCTGGTGGTAGTACGTTCCATTTGAGTTTACACCAACGCATGATATTGAAAGTTCAAAACGTTACTACATGATTGACTTTCTGGCTGAATATGATACTTTCTTATTTAACAAGAAAACACAAATATGGGAGAAAAGGGTATTAATGGCCTGATATGAGTACCACTTTAATGCGTCTCACATTGTGTGACTTGTGTTTAACTCATTTTATGTATGCTAAAAAAATCCGTTTTTAACATCATATATCATCATATATATAGTTCAAATCATGGTGCCTGCAACACCCTCTAATTTTTGTAATTTTCCAATGTTTTTTTCTAGCAAAAGATAGTTCTTGAAAATCACACTATTTTTTAAGGGCGTACCCATATGGCCATATCAGGCCATCACCCAAAGAAAAGGAAGAAAAGGAAAAGGTTGTTCAAAGGGTGGATCAGATCGAAGGGTGGGAGGTTCGATCAGAACGCGCACATGTCGGCTTTATGTCCCACAACTCTACGTCTCTATTACACTAGAAACTTTAGTTTGACTACAGCTATTTATTATTAAATTTTAAATCATTTTCGGTGACATGATCTCTTATATTTAGAATGAAGCTAGATACGTGTCTACTGGTTCTCAATGCCACGTACGTACTCCGAAGACTACATATAGACATCAGATTTCAATCTCCTGCATGCAGTCCTGCCATTCCATCGTCCAGTTCGATCAATCACCGGTGCTGCATCAATCGATCAGGTGTACGTGTGTGCCAGGTATGATAAATTCCCCTTGCTAACTACATCATGACTGATCGATTGAGGTTCACTTGAATGTTTGCTTTGATTTCCAGAATTATGACTTCGATTCTAGTGATTACTGACGTGGGATAGTTCATTTAATCCTCACCTTGAGGTATTGAAATCTAGCTGCAAATGCTTCTGGTGATTATTTCTGAAAGATAAAATTATACATCGGACTAGCAGAGATTTTCAAAAGCTTGAGAACTTCGTACTTCCTCCAGGCATGGCTCCTCAAATGCTGTTTTCGGCAGAGAAGCCTAATCTTCCAGATGGCATTATTCCAGTCGGCTTCACTGAACCCGACCCTCACGTCTGCAAGGAATTTCCATGCCCAGTGTGCAACAAGACCCGCGAGACTAATACTCAAATCATGCCAGGGCTGATACTGATTTCACTGGCTTCTTCAGTTCGTCTCCAAGTTTCCGACTGATGAAATTAAAGCATGTAACTATGCAGAGGTTGAAGCCAAATGAATGGCGTCCCTGCTGCCAAATAGCTAAATCACTGGAGCAGACCATCACGTGATGTCTGATATTAAATAACTTCCAGTTGATGATGAATTAATTCTAATGTTAATAAGCCTCTGGACACGGTTTAAGTTGTCGGCAGAACGACGACTTAATTAGACTGTGTAGTCATATATATGATTCCTTGAATGATCAATTTCTGTCTCTTCGCCGGGGAAGTTTGACTCCCAGGAAATTGTGGACTCATTCTCTCAGGGACCCTACACAATTGTTATTAATTCTTGTGGATGTCAATTCTTTATGAATCTATAAAAAATAAACATTCACACAACTTGCATTAATGTCGTGTGAAGTGTGATATTTGTCCCTAACTTGTGAATGTTATGTTTATTACGATCGAATCAGAGCATGCCATTTGCTCAAATTAGTCCACATGAATGTAGTGATAACTCTGAGAGATGTACATTTGGGCGCAAGTTATGGACGTGTATCCCACAATTTAATTACATCGATAAAGTTACAACAACTGTACTAGTAGTCCTATGTCCATTGTTTTCACTGTTTTACTTGATTCAGATTAAATGTGTGTTATGACACCGCTTCTGTCAGTAAAATTGCTATTCTTCCTGCTGAAATCAACGTATAATTCTCATATCAATCGTCTTGACATCGGATAGAAATTCTGCGAAATGCATGAATAGTACCTTATTCAAAGACAATTAGCACCAGGGTCTCATATGCGATTCCCGGTGTGCGTTTCCCTGTGAGTGTCACTTTTCCCACCGAGCCTCAAGAGTTGACACGTGTTGAACTTTCCTTTTACAAGCAGGTGAGTCAACATTAAACTGGTGAATAAGCAGCTTTAAGACTCACTGGGAAAAGTGAGACTCACAGGGAAATCACACAGGGAATCGCATATGAGACCCCGGTGAAGTATGGTATAGTCTATGCTGTTCATCAATTAGTTCACAGGGGTCTCATATCGTTCCCCTGTGTGATTCCCCTGTGAGTGCCACTTTCCCCTCTGATCTTCAGAACTCGACACATGTTAAAACTTTCCATTCATAAGTAGGTGACTAAGCTTGAAATCAGGTGAATTGTACACATGTCAAAACTTGAAATCACAGGGGAAAGTGGCACGGGGGAATGAACACAGGGGAACGATATGAGCTCCCTGTGGTTCCTCCCCCTCATTTGTATCTTAAAAAAGAATGAGAGAACTTAATCAGTATATAAATGTGGATGCAATTTATAATTACTGTGTCTGGGATTCGTCCAACTTTTTCTGCTCTTTCGAAACTCAAAAGTTATGAATTTATTTAGACTGACTCCAACTTTAAGTCTCCTGCAGACTCCAACTTTAAGTCTCCTGTACTAGTGAGAACTCACAGCCCCATATTCATTAAATTGGCCAATTTCAATTATTTTGGCCGCTCAAATAGTGTGATTTCAGTTCATTTACTCTCTTTATTTGAATAGTGTGGTGGCCAATATAAATAAGATTGGCCAATTTAATGAATATGGGGCTTCACGCTACTAACTAGGATCATACATTGTGTGCTAGCTACAGTATGTTTATTAACAACCTCTATCAAGCAACTCAAGCAACGTTACTGCTATCCTGTGAAGCAACAATTAGGAACCGTAATGTAATTATAGCTAAGACTTCGATCCCCTACGTTGCTATCAAAGGTAGCAATCTATGTATGATCCTAGTAGTGGGCTCAACGTCATCGTCTTTAATTACGAGTTAATCAGTTCTAGCTGATTAATTCGTAAATATGAGTTAATCGTAAATATGATCAGTTCTATCAGATCATATGTATGAATTTGTAAACATGGCGAGTACGTTTCAGATGCCAGAATTGTGAGGTTCAAGTGCCTGGAGGCTGGAGCTTTAAAAACTAGGACATGTGTAGATCTGAGGATTCAGTCGGTCGGCTGATCGATACTGCATGCGCCAATATCAGTGAATCCGCCACTCTAACGAATACGAGGTTCTACGTTGACTTCTTCTTATTTGAATTCTCCAAACCCTACATGGAACTTTTAAGAGTCTTTCACAGCTTTAAATGCTCGACTTTAATAGCTGCTTGCATGGCTGATACCCCAGAATAAATTGTATATGACTAGACTCCAAATGAGAATGAGTGAACCCAGAATTATACGTAATGTCTGGAACCTTCTAGAAAAATCAACACAGACTGTAGAAGAAAGTCATTTATTGTCGACGTCGACACTGTGAGCCTTAACTTGCACCTTAAGTCGTGGAATCGATCAGCCAGCCTGATCCGTCCCTTGTTCCACATTCTAATTAAAGTTACCAGTTGCTTGTCTGAGAGTACTGCAGCCTTTACGGGACAGGCTTTGGACTCTTCGCAGCGGAACTGTCTAAAGCAGACGGCGGCATCCTAATTCCAGGCATACATTTGCTAAATTTGATGAGTGAAATACGTACCGACTGACTGAGCTCGAAGCACTGCGCACAGTGAACGAATCATTCCTTGAACACAGTAAATAACTTACGGTGATTAATGAAAAGAATCACAATCATTCACCAAGGAACAATTAGCTAGCTAGCTTCTGATCGATGAGCCTGATCAAAGGTTACCGACAACGGACGCACATTCCAATGCCATAACTCCCTGGAGGTTCGCAGTTTATCCTGATAACCTCAGTGAAAATGACTAGCCACTGATACCTCAGATCTTTAATTACGTTTTTAGAGCTTCAGACAGTTTAGAGTCCTTGGGCTAGAATGTAGTATTGGGAACCTCCCGCGTATCATCTCGTGTAGAATGTAGCCAGTGGGTACATTTGCCGAGGTGAGGTTCCCGATACTACATGTGTCCCGAGTCCTTGTTTTCTGATCTCCGGGCATTCACCTCAAAAGTAAAGCTCAAAAGTTAATTTCATCCCACCCTGCTATGTGCAAAGTATTCTTGTAAGACTGAGCCTAGGTCAACAATTGGTTCATAAGTGATTCCTAGTTAGATGAAAGGAAATTGAACCATGATTCTTCTCAAAACTGCAGCTCCAAGATCTCAATTTAAGTGTAGCTCAAACGGACTCATTACTCTCATCCCACATTTTACCAAATAAGAAATTTAAAAGAGGTCTACCGAAATACTTTCGATCATCAGTTGTCCAACATGCTGTATTTGTTACTGTATTAATATAGAGAATTACGCATTCACTGGAAGCTTTAGAGCTTTTAGCCCCCGGGGCTAAACTGGCTTGGGGGGGCTAAACCAGGAAGTTTAGCCCCGGCTAAACTTGAATCTCTCTCTTTTAGCCCCGGCTAAACCCGAATCTCTCCTTTCTAGCCCTGGCTAATTTGTGTTTTAGCCCCGGCTAGTGGTACAAAAAGGGGGCTAATGGTACAAAAAATTTAGCCCCCCCTCATTTTTCACATAGTGTTAAGGGGGGCTAAACCACCCCAGTTTAGCCCCGGCTAAACCAGTCGAAGTTCCCAGTGATTATTAAAAAGACTCCCAGCAATGTACGGGGAGATCTGGCAGTTAGTGTAAAATCAGCCGAATGGAATTGCCAAATAACCAGTTAAAATTCATAGTTTTAGGCTGAAATCCGGAGAAAATTTGTAATACTTGGGTGCTACCTAGGTGAAACATGGGCAAGAACCGGATGGATTCTTGTGTAAAACCGATCACTTTTGTAAAATATTGGATTTTAGCTAGTTTCCTTGGAAAACTCCCCGATCATTGACTCCCAGTAATCATTCGCAATATGGCGGGACTGTCAACTGGAAGATTTTTTACCAAATTAATTAAGTGCAGCCAAAAAGCGAACCAATTCAAGTAACATTCATAAATTCTCCTTCGTGGCTACTGTAAAGGTTTGATCAGTGCTTCAAAGGCTGGGATATCTATTTGGAGCTGATGATCGATGACTGCCACGAAGTAAGTAAGGTAACGGGTTCTATTTCCGACTGGGTTCTATTTCTGACCCCTACTGGTTGGGAGATGGGTGTAAGAAACCAGCCAGCATGGTTTTTGATAGTGTCCAAGAGTGTTCTAATTTCGTCCATGCTTGGAATAATCATGAGCTTCTGATTGGTGTAGAAGCACTCTATTTTCAAAATCCAACCTCTCATGAAAACCATGACTCTATGAGCGGTTAATGGTCACTCTAAACTTTCAAACTTAAAAAATCATAGAAAATTATAGAAATGCTCAAAAAATGTTTTTTTTTTGGGAATGCCTTTGCAATAGCTTTGCAGAGCATCCAAAAATTATAAAAAAATTCTTTCACAAGTCTAAGTATGCAAATCTGAAATTCAGTCGGAAATAGAACCCGTTACCTTACGTCAGTTAGCACCAAGAATTGAAGGTCAAGAGAAATGGTACGTATTACAGTATACTGTCACTGATTATGTATACAGTCACACTAATTGCGAGGACACACTAATTTCAATAATTTGGGCTGAAATTTTTACCAACGTTAATGTGTATATATATGTGTGATCATACATAAAAGGAAAATTTCATTCAAGTTAATTCTCACCACACAATATGAAGTTTATAATTGGTATACAAGCATGTATGTGAGAATTCTTTTAGAAATCCAACAAGTTCTTTGAGTAGTAGATTTCGGATTCATCTCTGTAACTCTATTTTCTAATTTTAAGAAGAAATAATTAAATCAAGTCGACCGATTTCGAAGATTACAAATAGTGTCACACACACTAATTTCTTGTGACCGGTTATTTGCCCACACACACTAACTATAATCAGTGTAGTGGAACGATTGGAAGCGGTTTGGTCAAGGGTGCTAGTACTGTAGTACCGTATTTATTATGTATGGGTTCCGTATTTTAGTATGCCAGAGCGTATTGTCCAAAAAGTCCAACGCTGGCTGTGTAAATTGGGCACTGCAAGAATCCCAGATTTTCTTTGGGCCGACCCAGAATTCCGTTACTGGTAGAACTGTTGTACAATCATGTGGTATACAAGAAGTATGTTACACTACTTTTTGCTAATTGTGCGTGTAGTACTAATTCCAAAAGTCAAAATTTATACTCAATTATTTGTTTATACTAAGGACAAGAACCCATTGTGCACAGTGACACATAATACAAGGTCCAACTATATAAGGACACATTAAAGGAGCACGCACTAATAGTAAAAAGTAACGTAGTAGGGAGAATTAACTCATGTCTTTTTTTACACTGGAGTACCTTATGTGCAGCGTTGTTTCAAAAGTTTGTGGAACTCCATTGGAGAATCAACACGCATTTCGTTAAAATTGGACTACATTTCGTTAAAACCAGACTTTTGGATTGAAAAAGTGATGGGGAGTGCTACCCTTCACAATAGAGATAGGTCCCCAATTTTTTTACATCACTCTTATTCCGCAAATAAGAGCATTGTAGAAAAATTAGGGACCTATCTCTATTGCGAAGGGTAGCACTCCCCATCGCTTTTTCAATCCAAAAGTCCGGTTTTAATGAAATGTAGTCCAATTTTAACGAAATGCGTGTTAATCTCCTCTTTTTACAAGAAGTTTTTCATATTAGAAATGAAAGTTATGGGTAAATACTTTATTTTCATAGAGAAAAAAGGAAAAATAACATTGAATTCATAAAATTGAGTTTTGCAATTTCATAATGATGGTATTCAATTTTGCACGATTCAATATTAAAGACTTACATAGCACAAGAACAAATGAACAAACTATAAAAGAATAAACATAATGATATTTATATAAAAATTTGCACATTCTTATAAAAATTTGAAGTAACATGCAATTACAAAAAGTTAATGAATCTCAAAATTTACATACTTATGTTCATCTTTGGTGAAATTACTATGAGAATCAATAAACAAAATTTTAAAATTATTTTTTCAATGTCACAATTTTTTCTTTTGACATGAATTTGATGGATTACTTCGAAACTCTTGTGAACAGCCATGGTAAAAAACATTTTTCAAAAAAATTGACATACAATCAAACTTCTCTTAATACATGAGAATGGTGGGAATCAGATTTTAGCAATATACACATCACTGCCCGGGAAGAACCGTCAGTTAGTTACAAGTGTGCCGATTAGTTTTTGGAAATAGCTGGTTGAATTTCAAGAATAGAGGCAAAACACCGAACTAAATGGCTGAAAAATAATTATATTTAGTATTCATAGACAAAATATACTGGATATAATCTTAAAAAACCGGTTGCTTTTGGAAAATAGAGGACATTGACTGGTTGGCTCAAAAATCTTCCCGAACAGTGATACACATAAAGAAGCTCAAGTGCCATACTCCTTTTATGCACGTGGATGGCGCATCTTGGTGAAGAAGTGTCGAAAAGATTTTCATAAGTATCTTTTTGCTTTCTTGTAAATCAGTGCAAATTAATCTAATTCAAATTGGTTGATACTTGTGATTTAATGCAAATTAATTTACGGGGTTCTTTTTTCTTTCTTGTGAATTAATGCAAATTAATTTAATTAAAAGTGGTTGACACTTGTGATTTGATGCAAATAATTTATTTCTGTAGCACAATCAGTCTCGAAATAGAAGGAGGTGCCAAATCTCATTCCTTTTTAGTAAGCATGCATGCCACAAGAGACCTACAATATCAACATTCTGATTGATAGATAGGCCCTCCATCAAAATGATAGTTGGCAACTTCTTTTGGACCCACAACTCATTGCATTATTCAGATAGATAGATAGATATAAACTCCAGTCCTCTTTCGAGGCCGGCGTGAATAGAGTGTCTGTTCGTCTTGACAATGAGCCAATGCCCACCGGACAAAGGTCCATTGGTACAAGACTACTCATGCCCTCTTTACACTAGAAACGAGAAGTCGTGGAGAAAACCGGCCAAGGGCCATGGCTCATTCTTGAGAAGCCAAACTTTGAAATTGACGTCCTTTGGAAATAGTGTAGAGTGAGAAGGGACCACAAAGAATGTGCTGATTTTTTTAATACATTTTCTAATATAGGGCTGATCGTAACTTCCACTCCACTACCTCTCTTTTCTACCCCAAGACCAGTCTTCTCTTTCTAGTTGTTGGCGGTTTCTTTTGCTTCTTTCTTTCTCGTTTTTGCCTTGTTTATTGAAATTTCAGCACTATGGAGGAGAGGAGAAAGAAGCTTGTGGTGATGATGGTCTTGTATTGGTGTCTCTACATGATTACGCAGCATGTTAACTACATGCAAGCTTTGATTTTACAAGGTGAGTGGACAAATGTTGCAATTTTCAGCATTTGCCTTCAAAGTTTAGGGTTTAGAGAGAGAACCGTTTGGAGTTTTGAGAGGCAATCTAGCTTTGTAGACCGGTATTTGTTGGGTTCGTTTACGGAGAAGATGTTCAAGGAAAGGATCCGTGTCTCGCATGCTACATTCAAATTTTTATGTGAGAAATTAGGTCCGTTTTTGAAAAAACAGCATACTAATTTCAGGAGACCAATTTCTGTAGAAGAGAGGGTTGCAATGTCTTTGGCTAGACTTGGTACAGGAGATGGGTTGCGTATGGTTGGAGAAGTATATGGGGTGGCAGAATGTACAATTTCAGGAATTGTGAGGGAATTTTGTAAGATGGTGAGACTCCATTTGCAAAAGATTTTTATTCAAGTTCCAAATGAAAACAAATTTAGGGTTTTAGCGAAAGAGTTTGAGAGATTGCATAACATACCTTACATAATAGGAGCCATAGACGGTTCACACATTCCGGTGCTAGCTCCAGTTCTTGGTGGAGAAGATTACTACTGTTGCAAATCTTTTCATTCGGCTTTGTTGCAAGGAATTGTTGATACCAATTGCATGTTTTGGGATTACGAATTCGGATGGGCTGGAAGCTTGCATGATTGGACTGTTTTTCAACAAACCAACGTAGGAAGAGCTTGTATGGAGGGAAGATTTCTACCGTACAAGTTGATTGGAGATGCGGCATATCCGGTTCGGCCTTGGATGTATTGTCCATTCAAAGGTTGTTATGATGGACTGGAATCTTACAAGGCACATTGGAATTTCATCCAATCTTCAACCCGAATGTGTGTGGAGCGTGCATTTGGAATTTTGAAGGGTAGATGAAGAATTATACAAAAAAGAGCAGATGTTCCTCTACGATCAATGGCAGATATTGTATCAACTTGTATTGTTTTGCATAATTTATGCATCATCACGAAGGACAAGTTTGATGCAATATGGATTGAAGAAGCCGAGGTGGAATTGCATAAACGGGTTGAAGACGGCACAGTGAAGGGAGGACAAGTCTTACGAGGAGAACGAGCTTCCATTGATGAGGTAAAATCACGCATTTTGAAATCTGGTACTACAAGAACATTTCAGAATTTTGAGCAAGAAGAAGTAGATGCTGAAGAAGAAGCTTTTTTGATCAAAGAAGATGAGAAAGATGCTGATTTATTGAGAGAAGCTACTGTTGCTCATGAATCCATTGCCAAAACATTGTGGCAATACAATTTGTCAAAGGACTCGACCATTCAATTTTCAGAATCAAGTAGTGATTCTGAAGATATGGAAGAATAGCTACAGTTTTTCTAGAATTGTTGCCATATGCCTATCCATGTTCTTCAATAAAGCCGTGCTTTCTTGAAAGGTTGTGAGAAAGCTAGAGGAATTTGTCACAACCTTTTCCAAGATGATTTCCAAATTCTCTTGAAATTTCTTCTTTTTCTTCTCTTGCTTTGGAGTAACCTCACGGTCTTGCAAATCTGATGGTGCTTTGTCTTCATTGTTTTCATCTTCACCTTCAGTAGCACTTGCTGGAATTTGGTTCTTTACACATGCACGTGTAGAATTCCAGACATCCAGCTGGTCAAACCACTTACAGTCTTGATGCCTATCCGAACCAGAAATCTCGTTGGCCCTCTTGTCATTTTTGTACTCCGCGTAAATGGTCTTGTACTTCTTCTTGCATGATTCCCATGAGCGGTCAAAGCCACGAATATACAAACCTTGTTTTTTTGCACATCTTGAAAAGCTTAAAAAAAAACACACATATATAAACCTTGTTTTTTTGCACATCTTGAAAATTCTTCTTCCATCTCTCCCCGAATTGATATCAAGGTTTCAACCTCGAAATCTCGCCACTTCCGATTTGCACTTTCTTCTTCCGAATCTGAACCAGCCAAATTCACCACTTCCTTTGCTGCCTTCTTTGATGTTTTCTCTGTTTTCTTCTTCTTTGCTGGAGCACTTGTTTTCCCTCCTTTTAGTGGTCGTCCTCTCTTCTTTGCTGCAGGTACATCTTCTCCATTTAGTGCCTTTGCTGCAGCCCGAATTGCCTCCTCCTCCTTCACATCCATCAAAGAATTCCTTGCATTTGAACTCGGTGTCACTTCCTCACTTGATGGTTGCAAATCTGAACCATTACAACGAGGCATTCCAAGAGGCATAAAATATCTAGGACTACCAGCACCAAAACGATCAAAATTTGAAACATGCATTTGAGGAGAAATGGGCTGAAATTGGGGTTGAGAGTAGCTCATCCAAGGCGAATTTTGACTCCATGCTTGTCCTTGAGATTGAGAGAATTCTCCATCTTGAGAGTATCCTTCCATTGTAATGAACACAATGCAAAAAAAAAATTGGGCAAAAAAATTTGGGGAAAAAAAATTGAGCAAAAAAATTCTGATGGTGCAAAACAATTTGAGCAAAACAATTGGGCAAAAAAATCTGATGGTGCAAAATAATTTGAGCAAAAAATAATAGCAAACAATTGGGCAAAAAAATTGGGCAAAAAAACCTGCAAAACCGAGCAAATCTGTACTTCTTCCTGGTCACACATGAGGAAGAAGAAAAATATGACTTGGAATGATCAAGGAGCTGCCTTTAAGGACGAAAATCGGGAATGAATAGTAATAGCTGTTGGGTAGAAAACAGGTCAAAAAACTGGCCGTCAGTAAAACTGGTTGTTCTGAAAAATTATTCAAAAAATGAAAATGATTGGCTGTGAGAATTTTGGCCAAACGGCCCCCCGGATTTTGCGTCAGGCCCACCTCTTGAGGTGGGCCTGACGCAAAATCCGGGGGTCTTCAAAAATGTACCTTTTTGCTGCCACCAAGGACAAAAGTGCTGTCCATGTCATTTTCTCCTCGTTTTGTCCCTTGGGCTGAAAATTTCGGGTGTAAAGTGACATTCCTTGGTCTTCTCGATTTCTACGCATCCCATTGGCTGAAATTTCTTTTCTCACGACCCCTCGCCTCTAGTGTAAAGAGGGCCTCACTTGCATTATTCACTTCAATATTTGACTTCATGAACTTAAGGAGTATGTAAACAAGCAACTACGCTACGAGGAGCTCCGACGAGAACGACGAGAATGCATTTTAGTGGAATCATGGATAAAATATATTTGCTACACTTATATTTAACCCATAAAAATGAGTGTTCCCGCAATGCCTCTTCCCTACGGTTATAGACAATAAAGTATTACAAGTATTTATGCAAGTAGAGATTTTGCAACATAAGAGGTTCCACTGCAGTTTGTGCAATGGAAGTAGAATAATGTCTTTTTAAGACCAACATGACACTACACTAAATAGTATATTTAGTGTGAGGCACTGTAATTGCGAACATCACTCTAAATATAAAAAAAACCTACTTTTGTAAGAACACTAAATGTGAATTCTCACACTATTTATGAAGAATAGTAACGACAATGGCACCTTTACTACTAGTGTGGATTCAGAATATGATTGTTTTGATAGAAGTAGCACAACGAAGTGCACAAGATAGGGCAAGAGGTGCCAATTCGCAGGAACTCAATTATCTGTTCCAAGAAGGGAGAGAAGGTGACAATTTGTTTTTTAATGAAAATACTAAGAATTAAAGTAAAAATTACGCAGCAGGTTTCCCATACAGTGATATACCGGGAATGACCACATATTCGAACTCATTGCACTTCTTTTAAGGACCAAGATGCCCCAACTGCTATTTTAATCATTTGAAGTCCTATGTTAAGTTTCTTTAGTTCAAATTTTTCTTGTTTTTCTGACCAACGCATGTAATGTTCTACACTGATTCCGGTAATATAAAATTTGATCCCATTTGAATTATATTTTCACAGTATGATTGATTGAATTTGTCATTTTGAAACCATGAATCCTGGGGTTAGGTATGAAGGCTACACGCATCAGTGGAGACTTCATTTACTGAACGTTCATATCCTGCTCGGCCAATCAACATACATGTCATTCAAAGTAAAACCAAAACATAATCTGTCATTAATGAGAATAAAAATGCAAGACAGACATACTATTCCCATTCCGTTGCAACAACTCCGGTAGTCAAGCAACTAACTCCGTTTCAGTTATCAGATGGGACTGAAGATGTCAAGTTGAGACCCGTAATCACAAAAGACATCATAATCTACAGAGCGAATGTTTCAATTAAAGCAGTATCATTGGGATCTGTCAAACTTTCAATGGTCTCAAAATCAGATGAGATCTTGGACTCGCAAAAACCTCAGGAGAAATCATCATACACATGCTGCAGTGACATCCTACCAGCAATTAAAAACAAATGCAGGACACAGGATAGAAACAAGACACTCAGCTTTCAACAAAGAATTTGCAATAATCACCAAATTGACAACTGGAGCCGACAACCATCTAGAAAACAACTGGAAGTCGGCGATAGTAGAGTCTGCACTGAAGAAAGGCAAAAAAAAAGGAAGATGACCGAATTGCTAGTTACGAACGAGTCACAAGACGTGAATCCCTCACAAAAGCACAGTTTAAGCAAGGTGCAGAGATGAACTAGCCTTTCCTGAAAATTCCCTTCTTCCTCGGTTTCTTACTCTTGATCAGCACCCGCTCATCAGATTCGTCATCAGCTTCGAGTACTGAGAGGTTCGTTTCGTCCACAATTTCACCATCGCCAACATCCTCCAGTTCTATCTCCTCCTGGCGTTCTGCCTTCTTCCCATTCTTTTGTTTCTTTGTGGCACTGCCACCTTCAGGGTCACTTGCCTTCTTCTTCTTCCCTCCTACCACGGCTTCTTTGGCTGGGTCTTCTTTGGCTACAACTTCGGCTTTGGCTACTACTTCGGCTTTGGCCGCTTCTTCTTCAACAGGCCAAAACTCGGCTGTCTTGCCCGCACGCAATACCTTGTCCAACACCGCTTGTGGCTTCACGGTGCCGTAAACCGTCACCTTGGAGTTTTTCTGGTCCACGTGAAAGGATTCAACGCCTGCAGCCACAAGGAAGACTAGTCAGGAAAAGATTCATAGAAAATTTGCAAAAACACGATGTCCTCAGACACCCCTAATTCATCAATCCTCAGAAAACCCGCACTCCTCGATAATGTAGCCTCCTCAAAGTCCTCCCAGTTTATGAATTCAGCAAAGCACACTGAAACCAAACTAGGGGGAGTCACACGGCATCTCCCCTAGTAAAGGACCAAGAATTCATAGTTTTAAAATGACAATTTCAATCGATCATAGTGTGAAAAAGATAATTCGGGTGAGACCAAATTTTGCGTCAACAGAATTAGTGAAGAGCATGGCATGTAAAAAAAACAAAACAGAAATAGTTTTTAACAAAAAACGTGCACATCGTACCTACTCAAAACTACTGTAAAAAACATGAGACACAATCTGGGCTTCTTTAGGGGTTAATGAACTAGGGACATGGCTTCCTCAGCTAATAATTTCAATGAACCACACCTTCAAGCGTTGAATGAAAGACTGAAGAAGTTTGTGTGAAGAATGCACTAAGAGCTTGTCGCCTAAACTACCATTTTTGTGCCGATGAAATTTAGTATACACTGAAATCTATTGAAAGGCTGTGAGGACTTACCCTCGAGTCTTCGAATGTGGCGCTTTACTTTGGAGACGCATCCATCGCAGTGAAGCAACACTTTGAGCACGGTAGTCTGCAACAGAAGCGAGATCAGCCCCAGGTTCTGTGTACTGTGAGGAGAATGAAAGAATGAAAGAAAACATGGAGTTCTCGTACCTCAGGCATGGCGAAATGTGACCGTTGAGATTCCGGTTTCAAATTCAGGAATGGTCCCTGTGCACGCAGACAAAACAATCAGAAAATGCTAATTGCAAACATACAAGATCTCTCACGACCTTCTTCAAATGAACGTCGACATTGTTACAAACCTGAGTGTAGATCAAAATCCAGCTTCAAAGGTCCAGCGCTGCAAAATTAGGTCACCCTGAACAATGAACATAATACATAAAACAGTTCTCAAGCAGCGAGATGGAGTTAACGAAATAGAATGCGAGCAGGTGGGGAATGAGCACACTTCAATGAAGATATACAGAAGCGACGGCTCTATTACAAGACAATAATCGCTCCAGGTAACTCCGGTATCGCCGCGAGGTGATTCCATCGCTCGAAAATTCATCACTTGTATCTCATTTTGGAAAGAATACCTTCTCATTTGTGTCAAAAAGAAAAATTCATCTACTGCAGAGGAATCGCAATCAATTTTGGGCTGCGCAACGGTTCTATTCTTTCCAGATTCCGACCAACGGCTCTTTCCAGATTTAGGGTTTAGGGTTTTAGGTGTAATAAACTATCATTTTCTCCTTCTGTGCGTCATTGTGCGTCATGACTGACGGCGGCTGATCACGCGCTGTTTGTTGCAACAACCGATCGTCTCTTAATTGGAGAAGAATTCAACTCTGCTTTTCCCCCACAAGCGCAATAATAACGATTCGGAAGTCTCGTCAACTGCAAATTTTTCGACAGATTTCAAGATGGCAGAGTTTTCCATAAAGGCAGCTTGAATCTACTATGAATTTTGCTGTATTGTATTCTTATTTGTTCACTCCAAATAGTTAAAAGATACGGAAAATCTTGGTATGGAAAATCTTGGTGGTCTATCACTATTAGGTGTGTAAGAGCATGCCCAGCAACAAGAGTTTTGGAGGGACCAACGCCAAGATTTGGTGTAGTCATCTCCACTTGCTTCGAAGTTTGGCCCAGCAACTACCCACTAACGCTAAAATATAGTTTTTGGAGCCAAAGGTTTGAGGTTTCTCCGCCGTCTACAGAAGCTTTGGCACAAGCAAATTTCTCACACCAAGCAAGCAAAGATGCTCAATCAACAATTAAATAGCAAGCTTGAAGACTATTCACCGGCCTGTGCTTCAAGGTCATCAAGTTACTTTCATATAATCTTCGTTTTATAAGTTGCCTTGGTGTTCGCTCCAGGTGGGCTACTTCTTGTATGACAATCCTCTAAGTTAAAAATGACCCTCAAATTAATGGTTGGTGGACATATTTTCTCTCAAACTGTTGGGCTTGCTCTAAGAACTCGATGGTCTTCAAACTCATGGAAAACTTTTTAAAGGTGTCTTAAAGGTTTTGGCCGCCAGTTGTGGGCGGCCGTCTACTTGGACGGATCCTGGAAAGAGTGCACGAGGCGATTGAATCACTGCGATCTATATTTAGCTGATGCCCTCTGTCTTTGCTTCATTGAGTTCATTCAATTCTCTGCCTGCTCACAAATTCCCATAGCCGGAACATTCCTCACAATGGCTGATTATGAAACTGGTAGCAGCAAGTTGAAGCTGTACAAGTGTACATGCATCTGGGATCGCAGCCTGCTCGCGCAGTTGTCATCTTCTGCAGGCAAGTCTTCTGATCCTTGTCTTCAAATCCTTCAAGCTTCAGCTATGGCCATCGAGGGATAGATGTTTTTATGAGAATAGAAGAAAGGGAAAAGAAGAACGATCTGCTTCTCAAGTAGTAGAGCCTTCACCCCAAGCCTTGAATGATTCGATATGCAAGAGTTTTTTTAATTAGTTCTTTGTGATTTTGAACAACATTCGCCTTTGATTTTGAAAATATTGTGGCAAATTCTGAAATAATAGAGTTATCCGTAAAGTCCTCAAAAGTGGGTGATTGGACCATAATTTGAGCGAATAGTGATAGTAATTCTCAAAAAAGAAACGTGTGTCGGGCACTTAAAAAAAAACTGTGGATGCAAACTTTGAAAGCACCAAAATTGGTGCTATAAAACTGCTCACCCAAGTTTCTATTACCAATCAATGGAAACAAACACCTGTTTCTGGAATGACCCTACTGTTACCAATCAATGGAAACAAACACCTTCCTCATTAGAGTTATCCATAAACTAAAGGGTTGAGTGAGCCTTAGTTTGATTAAAATTTGGAGAATCGAAAACTATTGAGAGAAGTTCCACAAACTGCATCGGAGGATCCTCCGTAGGTGGAAGTATACAGATTTCTGGAGTTTGTGAATTCTATAGTAGGGTCATTCCAGAAATGGATAACTCTAATGAGGAAGGTGTTTGTTTCCATTGATTGGTAACAGTTATTCCAAAACTAGATAAATCATGCATAGTAGTGGCATATATGGAAGTATTAGCTCCAGCGATTTGACATCCCAGCAGATTATTTTTGGGTAATTGTCAATATGACTGATGTTGATTGGGTTGCAGGGCTAATAATATTGAAGCCCAGGAAATCGTAGTTGATCTTGTACAAAAAGAGACCAGGAAGCCGGAGTTTAAGAGTAAGTATGATTATCAGCCATTAGACTGTAAGTGGTTTTTTTATATTTTTAAACAAGCCTCATGAGTAGAAATCGTGATTAGTTCGTTGCTTGACCTAATTCGGTGGCTGGTGCAGAACTGAACCCCATGGGCATGGTACCCTGCATTAACGACGACGGATTCCAGCTTTACGAGAGGTTTTCATCTTTTTATTGATTGATTGATTGTTGCAACATCCCCACCTTCAAATTAGGGTTCCGGATTGACAGCCCACATTTATTACTAACTGCTAGAGTTTCGTGTTTTGTGCTGCAGCCATGCAATTTTGCGCTACTTGGCAACGACACGCAATGTAGCCGACCATTGGTGAGCTCATAATAATCCAGTCTCATTAGTCTCATGAAATTGGAATCCTTCATGGAAACATAAATTCTCACTAGTAGGAAATGTGTCGCTTTTCACTTACTATAAATGAAAAAGAAATGAAACTGCGCCAGGCACATGAGTTGTGTCGATGTTGGTGAGTAGTTTTGGTCACAAGAAGACATAAATATAGGTATAATATTCTGATACTTTTCACTGTTTCTACAAAATGGGGAATGAAAAACGACAGATCTACTACTAGTGTCTTCTGACTACAGTGAGTGCCAATTTTCAGGTACCCAGAAGATCCGAAGAAACGTGCTCTTATTGATGCTGCTCTTGACTGGCATCACCTGAACCTGCACAAGTACGCATGTCAGTAATCCCTAAACAATCAATCGAGTTAACCCCTAAAGGACCATAAGGCCATCAGGTGGCTCCTGTTTTTTTCAGTGATTTTGAGTAGGTTTTATGTAGATTCTTTTTTGTTAGTTTTTATTTTATTTTTAATTCAACATTTGTAATATTCTTCACTAATTCCAATGATATAAAAAATGGTCCCATTTAAATTATAATTTTCACGATATGATCATTTAAACTTGTCATTTTAACACCATGAATCCTTGGTCCTTTAGGGGTTAATGTCCTTCCACTCAAAGAAAATTCGAAGTTAGGGTTAGGTCTGAGTGAACTTTGAATTACTTTTTGAGCTCCAATATCTTGTTGATTTCTTCTTCTTCTTCTTCTTCCTCGTTGTAACTATTATTATACTGTTCTGCAGGTCAATTGTTCCAGAACCGTGTGTTGGTGAAGGTGCCTGCAAACGCTGGTTTCTTTCCACCTGGGGACCACGACGCTCTGGCCGCAGAGGCTGCCAAGAGGCTTCCTCGGGTTTTTGACGAGCTAGAGTTCATGCTACAACATGGCAAATTCTTGCAAAACGCGGATCAAGTGTCCATAGCTGATTTGAGTCTGGCGTGTGAGGTGATGCAGCTGCAGGTATTTGACCTCCTACATGTGACAATCATATTACAAGTCCATTAGTTTAAATGTGTGACAGGTTTGCTTTGGTCAATGATAGTGTGGCAAGTGTGCATGATATTTTAGAATGTCATTTTAGAGAAGGTTCATAACAATCTTTAGCTTTATTGGCTTAGGGAGGATCCCCATGAGAAACCGGCGTTGCTCTGCAGAGTTAGAATCAACTAGTTTTACACCATGCATTGGATTAGAGGACGGTTGATAGTCTCCTTTCTAGGGCACTATTGTCTAGACTAAGCAATGGTTTGAACTTTTTGGGGTCCAAGAAAAATGAGACATGTGTTACAAGCACATTGGGACCTATCATTCTAAAGAAAGAATTTTGTATGTCTTGTAGAGTTCTTATAGAAATAGTGGCATTTTAAGGTTGTCAAATAGAGTTTACAATGAGTATTGTATATTGAGGATTCTGCAAAGGATGTATTTCCAATTTGGGGTAGGAGACACTGGCGATTAGCTGCTCAATTTGAAATGGTGTTGTGCATGTGGAATTCAATGTAGTACTTGCATCTGTTGATAAATTGGAAGCTCAATGGAAATCAATGTATTGTACGTGCAGGTGATTTGCAGCGCCGAGGATATACAGAACCTGCTTGGATGTCGTGAAAGGATTACAAAATGGGTGGCGGATGTGGAGCAGGCTTTGAGCCCCCATTTCAGTGACGTGCACCAGTTCATCCGTGCATATGGCAAGCATATTGAACAGCTTCGTGCAAATGGAGCGGATCTGTAAGCAATGGAAAGCCATCAAGTCAAAGCAACTTGACACCTAATTCTTGCAGGAACTTACTAATTTAATGTTTCCTTTAACCCTCATAAAGGACCAAGAAGCCCAAATTGGGTCTCATGTTTTTTTATAGCAGTTTTGAGTAGGTCCTATGTGGACCTTCTTTTTGTTCAAATTTATTTGTTGTGTGACGAACACATGCTATGTTCTTCACTGATTCCGGTAATGTAAAATTCAGTCTCATCTGAGTTATATATTTCACAATATAATCAATTGAATTTATCATTTTAAAACCATGAATCCTTGGTCCTTTATGGGTTAAGTTCGAGGGATGGATATCATATCCTCCTGAGCCAAGTTCAATTTATCTTGGATATCTTTGGTTCGCCATGTATTTGAATTTCAATTTACTCTGGTGTTTTGAGCAATCATGCACTAGCGTATATGATGTCAAGGACCAGTTATTGAGTAGCAACAAACACCACATAAGAACCTACTCAAACTTTCTCACTATGTGACTTGTCTCGATGCAATCCGCTTTATTCCTCTTTTGGCCCAGAGACAAAAAATATCTCACAAATGGTGTATATAACAGAATTAATTGTACTGTACAGTCATCCGTTGTTTTTCAATCTTGTGTTTTCACTTTCATGTCCTAAAAGTGTGAATTTGAAAATTTAATGAAATGTTTAAATCTTTGTAGACTAATTGCACCTTAAATCCTCATTCAAATCATTTTTTGGAGTTACACAACTAGAGATGTAGAGGTGAAAAAGTGTCAGTTGATGCCGTGATACAATTTGTGATTTTTCTTTCACCTTTAAGATATGATGATTTAATCGAGTGGATTATACCTTCCGACGTCAATTGCACCCCTACAAACTCAAAATCGAGAATTGGAATCATGAAACAAAAGATATGAAGGTTTAAAGATGAAAACATGTGCCAGACTCAAATTAGGCCAATTGTGTCTTGGCCAAATAGTGTCAATCATAGCCAAATTAGGTTTCTAGGTGCTAATTTGGCCAAATACACCAAGTTGATGCCCAGTAGGCCTTTGGCACCACGCTCTTGCATTGTGGCTTGGTGCCCAAGTACGACTTTTCTACAATTGAAAAGTGTTCATAATGCAACCATCAAGTGATATACAAGTATGACACTTTCAAAACAATGATAAATCACTAGCATATTGTTACATCAAAAATTGAATGGATTCTAAACCTCTGGACTTGTAGCAAACACGATTGGCATTTCCCAATCCATGCCACTTGCAAGAAACTATCCCTTTACTTTCATGCGTTTCTGGTCAAATTGACGCTGAACTGATGCTATATTTCTTGGCTATAAGACAATGGTTCTCACCCTACATGATTTTGACTTTTGCTTGGAGATAATGATGCGATTACTGCTTTCAACTTTGCTATGAGGTCATCCGTATCAATCCCTGCTCCAAAAAGAAAGCGTTTATGTCAGATATAAGGTAGTTCCCCCATTCCCAACTGAATAAGAAATACAGATATGAGACATTGAGTTTCACTGTTACCCTGACCTTAACTTTATTTAGTATTATTATTTTTAAGAGTTAGGCAAGAAGAAATAGATTTCAACACAAGTTGAAACATAATTTTTGGATGAAGAATGAATTAGTTTTAAATTTTCACACCTTGGGGAGCAGTGAGCAGTTGGTCTTCGTCAATGATATACAAGTGGTCGTTTTCCCGGATAACGCTAATGTCGTCAATCTCTGCTGCCTCTTTACTCAATACTTTCGTGGGGTTATTGTGGAATTTCTCCTCTGCAGTTGTGAAAACCTCAAAACCGTCAGTTGAGTCACTAGAAGGCTCATTTACACTCAAGTCCAGGCCAATTCACTGGACTTTAGGGTGAATGCACACTAGGATCAACCAATTTTTCGCCTAGGCAAACCAGGGTGCTAATCTTTAGAAACGAAGCAAGACAAACGTAACAAAGATTTTTAAGAAATCTGAATTCTGGAAGGTGGAGAAAATTTTGGATTCTAAAAATCTATGTTACATTTGTCTTAATTGATTTTTAAAGATTAGTGGCTTAGTGCACCCGGACAAAAAATTGGTTGACCGTAGTGTGCATTCCCCCTTTCGTTTTCACCGACACCCGTAATGAAATATGGCAACAACTGGACACTAGTAGCAAACCTGTCGTTTTCCATTCCCCACTTCGTGAAAACAATGAACAGTGACGGAATATTGTGCCTAGATTTCTGTCTTCTTATGACCAAAACCACTCACCAGCATCGACGCAACCCATGTGCCTGGCGCAGTTTCATTCTTTTTTCATTTATAGTAAGTGAAAAACGACACATTTCCTACTAGTGGAACACGAGTAGCAAACCTATCGTTTTTCATTCCTCATTTCGTGGAAACAGTGAATAGTACCGGAATATTATACTTACATTTTTGTCTTCTTGTGACCAAAACTACTCATCAGCACTAACACAGCCCATGTGCCTGGCGCGGGTTCGTTTCTTTTTCATTTATAGTAAGTGAAAAACGACACATTTCCTACTACAGTAAATAGGTAGATTAGTGTTAGATACACTAATTTACATAAACATGTTGTAAGTTTTTACTGTTGACCAATTTTTTTACCCTCTATATTGGTCAAGATGGGGATCTTTCAATAGTATTGGAATCAATGTCTTTGGTAAAAAAAAAATTCAAGAGTAAAAATCTATAATATTTTCAAATCTTATAATTATCTAACACTAATCTACCTATTTAGTGTAGTGGGAGGAGTGTTGACTTACTGGCAAGTTGGAGAAGCTCCTCTAAAGTTTTCGGCAGGAAAACGAACTTGCCAACTCCTGTCACGTCCTTGCTCCAAGGATGGTGAGGGTGGAGGATCACACGGATGGGAAGCTCCCCAATTGTGTCCGCACCGGAAGGAACGATTTGTCTCGTGTTGAATCTTGTTGTTGTTTCACGCCGCAAGGGAATGGGAATCCAAGTGGAAGGGTTCATGCTGAGTTGCCGGCGAATAATGCCTCTCTGTCCCTTCATCGTCATGAGACGTCCCCGAGCCGATTGCTTTCGCATCATTGTGTGGAGTGTCGTCCTCTCCGCTGCTGCTCCGTTGGGAGCGCTTGTTGCATTGTCGAACTGTAAAACAGATCGATCAATACCACGTCGGCAAACTTTCATTACCATTATATATGGAGTGACTAGTGATTTGTAATTGAATGAACTATTGAATCAAATAAACAATTACAAAACACTGTTGAATTGTGATTGAATGAGTGCTTTCGATTACTATTCACCATGGTTGATTGCTCTTGCTTAATGCCACCTACCCCATAGCTATTGATGTGATGTGGAATATCCCACATCATTTCATTGGGAGGATGAAATGATGTGGGATATTCCACATCATTCTCTTGGAGGTAGGCAGCACTCACAGAGGCTATTGAATGTTATGAACTTAGAATAAAATGACTGATTTGATTGACCATATTGTGAAACATATAACTCAAATTTTATATCACCAGAATCAATGAAGAAAATTGCTCCAAAAATAAATACAGTTGAACAAAAGAAAGTCCCTTTTGACCCACTCAAAAACATGAGGCCCCATCTGAGCTTCAACGAGTTAAGGTGGAGGTACCCATAGCCGATAAGTACCCCATAACTGATCTGTAGACCTCCTAGATCTGTTGCGTTTCATGACCCACAGTGTCGGCCAACACAATGTAGCTTTATGTTCGGGAATTGTCGGTTATAGGTGAACCTAAGGTAGCAGCATCTAAAATGAACAACGACCCATGAACCAAAAATGAACCCTGATAAGTTTGAAAGCTGCCGACAGCTTCCCACTTGTTGCTTCACAATTGGTCCAATTCAATTTTGCTTCACAGTTGGTCCTTTGTTTCTTTTGGATAAGTCTACAACTCAGAATAGGTGTCTACAACACCCTTGTTTCAAAAATTCGTGTAAAATTGCTAAAAATTTAATTCCAAGGCCCAGCACTTCCTCCTAGATTTGCTAAGACATTCATGATTTCATTCCATGTTCCCTGCACTCCTAAAGTACCACATCTCTTATATTGTCATGAATAGGTGTCTCTACCTTATATATTAGTCATGAGTTTCAAAGAATTTTTCGCTTCGTTTCTTTTTTTTTAAATTTAAATTTGAGAAAAAAAATTTGAAAAATATAACATTCTACAGTATCACTGTTTCGCTATGAAAGAAAAATATCTCAACATTTTCCATGCCGAAAACCTTATTTTATCGGTTATGGGTACTTCTACGTTGATTCCCATCCCAGAAAGAACAGATTCCTGGTTTCCAATTGAGCTATCTGAACCTTGGCAGAAAAGGAAAAGGTAGCCAATTGGTGTTACCTGGAAGTCGACAGTGCTTCCTCTCCTGTGATGCCGGCTCCTGGTGGGAGTGATACACGTGTCTTGTGATGCATTGGAATGGTGCGAGTCGTCACGGCACGGCTGGGCTTTCAAGTAGGCGATGATCTCCGGGTAAAGTCCATGGTGTTCTGCAATTTCGCAAGGGGAAGGGATGCGCTCATCGCTGCTCTTGAAGTGAGCATCCGCCCCTCGGGAAATCAGAAACTGAACCATATCCATCCGCCCTCCATGGACCGCAGCGTGAAGGGCAGTCAGCCCGTCCGAGTCCGTGGCTCCGTTTATGTCAGCTCCGTATTTTATGTAGTCGTCAATGAGGTCCGTGTTGCCATCTTGCACGGCTTGCAGAAGAAACTTCCCAATGTCCGCATTCTTCAACGTTGCCCCGTTCTCCCACAGCAGCTTTATGGTCGCCGTGTCACGGGCTATCAGGGCCTCCACCAAGGGAACTTTCCCATCCACATCTATACCCACACAACACTAATAGTAAATGTGTCGTTTTTCACTTACTAAAAATGAAAAAGGAATGAAACCGCGCCAGGCACATGGGTTGTGTCAGTGTTGGTGAGTGGTTTTGGTCACAAGAAGACAGAAATATAAGCATAATATTCAGCTATTCTTCACTATTTCCACAAAGTGTGGAATGAAAAACGACAGGTTTGCTACTAGTGCAAATACCAGTTGAATGTTGCACTAGTAGGAAATGTGTCGTTTTTCCCTTACTATAAATGAAAAAGAAATGAAATGGCGCCACGCACATGGGTTGTGTTAATGCTGATGAGTAGTTTTGATCACAAGAAGACAGAAATGTAAGTATAATATTCCGCTACTATTCACTGTTCCCACAAAATGAGGAATGAAAAACGACAGGTTTGCTACTAGTGATTTGAATCACTCTAAGATTTCTACTTACTGCCAAGCAAGTCAAGAAAACCTTTGCATCTTATGATCGAGAGGTATGTACTAAAAAACATGCAAAGCTCCTGAGAATTGTTGTATGGTCAAATGAAACTCCAAACGTACCAGCTTTGTTGGGGTCCGCTTCCTGTTCCAGAAGGAGCTTTACACACTCCTCGTAGCCTTTTGCTGATGCAATGAGCTAATCACAAACACAAACCACAAACGTTTAATATACCTTAACCCCTCAAGGACCGGGGATTCATGGTTTTAAAACGATAAATTCAACTGATCATATTGTGGAAAACATAATGCAGACGGGACTAATATTTATATCGTTAGAATCATTGCATGTGTTAGTCAAAAAACAAATTAATGTAAAAAAAAGGAATTCTACATAGGACCTACCCAAATTTGTTTAAAAAAAAACACCAGGCCCAATTCGGTCTTCTTGGTTAAGCAAGTTAACACACTGAACCACACCTCTTCCTCGTGAACCTCTGTTGTCAACAACTGTTCTACAATACAAACTGACTTCTAATACAAAATTCAAAGGTTCTCTGACTACAAGACATCTTGTAATTCCCTCTCATCTTATTCCCTAATCCCAGACCTAAAACTTTAGAAAGTCACTTATAGTTTTTAAATATAAATGTAAGAAAGACGATGGGATGGAATGGAGTGAACATGATAAAGAGTAGAAAGTTGATCTTACCAGAGCTGTCCGGCCACAATAATCCGTCTTGTCCACTTCAGCGCCCTTGGTGAGAAGCTCCTGCATGACCTCCAGATTTCCTCCTGCAGCCACTGCACATAAACTCGGAGCTAACTCGTTGCCTTCAGCAAGGAGAATCTCAATCTCTGTCGAAAGTTCCTTAAATCTAGCATCGTCCGATTCCCGCAAGCGCTGCAACCACAAAACAAATGAGGTTTAGAATTCAAGAGCACTTTGTCACAGTGAAAAACGACTGACAATTAACCAAGAATTCATGGTTTTAAAATGAAAAATACAATTGATCATATTGTGAAAAATATAATTCAGATGAGACTGAATTTTATATCACTGGAATCAGTGAAGAACAGTGCATATGTTGGTAAAGAACCAATCAAACTTGAGCAAAAGAAAGTCCACATAGAACCTACTCAAAACTGCTTAAAAAAAGCATGAGGCCCTCTTTGGTCATTTAGGGGTTAATCAAGCAGGGATAGGCGTGGAACCTGTAAGAGATTATCAACAATCCTCTGACCGTCTTCCTTGAAGGATTGCACGATGTTCATGAACACAATGCGGTCCAATCGCAAAAGCTGCGACAACTTACGACTTCGCACCGTAAAAGGCTGCGGCATGTAACAAAGCACGCCAATCTCGCCAACAACATCGGCTGCATGGGCCGTCGCTAGAATCTGATCATACAAGCATCATTCTAAAAGGTTTAGTATAATTGCGTCACTAGTAGCAAATCTGTCGTTTTTCATTCCTCACTTTGTGGGAACATTGAACAGTACCGGAATATTATACCTATATTTGTGTCTTCTTGTGACCAAAACTACTCACCAACATTGACACAACCCATGTGCCTGGCGCAGTTTCATTTCTTTTTCATTTATAGTAAGTGAAAAGCGACACATTTCCTACTAGTGATTGCATGATCGAGAATGTCCAGACAATAAAAATACTCATCAAAATTGGAAAAATTAAACGGCGATTATCACTTACCTGCTCAGCAGCAGCATCATCCCTTTGAACTAATACATCCTGCAACCAATCAACTTCCTTCCTTAGTCATACAACCCAAAGTACCACTAACTACACATTTTTCAGTAGAGAAAAATGATACTTTCAGTGAAGCTACAGCACATGAAATGTTCGTATATATCATCTACATCTCAATAAGTTCTGCTAGCCCTTGTTCCAGAGTGCAAATACTGCACAGAGATCAATTAAAAAAAATCTAAGAATGTAAGAAAATCAGTTCTTCTGAAGGTCATCTTTTCATGTGGTCAGAGCACTTACAGCGGTGCCGTTTATGACAATGTAGAACTCAGATGGAGCCTCATTAATCAGTATAATGTCCTCGCGAGGAGGATAAAATTCAACCTTCATCTCCGACACCTTCACTCAATACAATACAATACATCCATGTTATGTCAGAGATAAATTTGCCCAACTTTACATCGATAATTCTACTAAAGAGTAACTGCTCCCTCCGTCCCAAAGTTATTGTCCAACTTGTTTGCTTGGTATTTCTTTGAGCCAATTTCATTGATCATATTGTAAGAAACATGATTAAAAAAGATTCCAAATTATGTCACTAGAATGATTAAAGAACATTGCATGTGTTCATTGCAACCTAAATAAAATTAGCCACAAGGAAGTATTTTTTTGACCTACTTAAAAAAGCACTTTCAAACATGACTTTCAAACATGACAATAACTTTGGGACGGAGGGAGTATCACTTTAGATGCGTTGTAAAAGTCTGAACTCCAAGCAAATTCAGCATAAGCAAGCAATTGATGAGACATCATTCATGGCGCACCGTACCAGCTGAGTGAGAAAATTGTAAGAAGTGCCCTGAAATAGGTACACTCTCTCCACGGTCTCCAGAAACAGGAACTGCGCAACAGATGAGCGAATGGCCTTGGGAAGAGACGCTATAGTTCCTTGATGTTGGAGGCTCTCAGTCTTGAACTTGAGCTGCACGTGGGATACCATTTGCTCCTGAAGCTTGGAAGGCAACCGATTTCTCGTCGAAAACTCCATCAATGCTTGCACTGAGTCACGCTAAAGCCACACAGTGCCTCATCAACACCATCATCCACGGCCATATTTGTTATATTGAGACTTTTCACAGTCTCATTTTTATATTCGACACAAAGATGAACCGTTTTTATTGTCTCTTTACTAGTATTTTTTATAAATAGGTAAGAACATCAACTTTTAGAATTTCATTATAGAATCACTATTTGAGCATTGGTTTCAATTACTAATTTTTAAATGAATTTTTGAATAACTAGCATTCTGTCTCAAAAGCTTTTAAACGTCTCAATATAATGAATATGGCAAACTTGAAAGGCGCCATCATGTAGTGACCTTTTCTACCACATAAGTTACATGTTATGCAATTCAGCAGAAGTCTTGTCAAGTCTTAAATCTTTTTATATTATTGCGTAATTGCGCTGAAAACTAGACACTCGTAGCAGATCTGTCGTTTTTCATTCCCCACTTTGTAGGAACAGTGAACAATACCGGAATATTATACCTATATTTCTGTCTTCTTGTGTCCAAAACAAATCACCAACATTGACACAACCCATGTGCTTGGCGCAATTTCATTTCTTTTTCATTTATAGTAAGTGAAAAGCGACAGTGAGAGAGTAGGCTCACATATTCTCGTGTTCGAGCTGTCAGGCGAATGATAAGATTGGTCATGTTTCCGATGATGTAGGCTGTGAGGGCCAGGTTGAGCAACATGTAGAAGATGTCATAGATCATTTCACCGCGGTTGACTGGATGCAAATCGCCATAGCCCGTCGTCGTGAGTGTGGTGATGGACCAGTACATGCTCGTCACGTACCGTGACCACAATGACTCCTCTCGGAAATTGGGAAGCACAGACCCCAACCACGTGTCTCCCTCCT
Organism: Pohlia nutans; assembly: GCA_022496805.1. Classification (NCBI taxonomy): domain Eukaryota; kingdom Viridiplantae; phylum Streptophyta; class Bryopsida; order Bryales; family Mniaceae; genus Pohlia; species Pohlia nutans. The sequence goes on from CM040090.1 coordinate 27,236,114, forward strand.
TGTTTTGCGGGTGCCGGGCCGCTAGTAAGTAGTACGAGCAGGCCGCACAATGACAAACAAACACCGTCACCTGCAGCACCACTCACTCAAATTGCCGGTCAGACAAAGAGAAAAGAAACACTAAAAGGAAATGTGTCGTTTTTCACTTACTACAAATGAAAAGGAAATGAATCGGCGCCAGGCACATGGGCTGTGTTAGTGCTGATGAGTACTTTTGGTCGCAAGAAGACAGAAACATAACTATAATATTCCGTCACTATTCACTGTTTTCACAAAATGAGGAATGAAAAACGACAGGTTTGCTACTAGTGAAATGAATTTAAGAAAATTCAAACGCTCTAGGAGAAAGTTCTAGATTGGGGAATGGCATGATATGGGTACCACTTTTACGCATCTCACATAGTGTGAATTATGTCTAACTCATTTTATGTGTACTAGAAATTCCATCTTTTAACACCATGTATATAGTTGCAGCCATGGTGTCTATAACACCCTCTAATTTTTGTAACTTTCCAATGTTTTTTCTTACCAAAAAGATATTTCTCGAAAATCACACTATTTTTGGATGGGGTACCCATATCAGGCCATCACCCGATTACCAATTATTGTTTTTTTACACGATTGAAACGTTGGTCAAAATCTCCTTCAAAGCCATAAAAGGATGCATGGTTTCGTTTCTCAGCTTACATACCAAGAAGAGTTTGAGGCATCGAGTCCAGAAGTAACTAAATCTCACGTTCTTCTCTACCCTGCACGACAGCTTTAACAGTGGTAAGTTGCAAACAAGTGGAAGGAAGGATAAACAAATAAGAGCTCAAGGTATTAATAGTTGAATGCAGGAACTCCATAAAAACATGTATATTTGCATCCTATGCAGAACATGTAAATAGCTATTGAAGAACGTGTCATTTACGAGAGCTGTAAAATCAACATGTCTCAATTAAATGCTTGACATACCTTGCAAAAACAGCACTAACACGCCGCAGCCGCCAGAGCCGCAGCAGATTGATAAAACTGGTTGCAAACCCTGTCTCGTATTTATGCGTGAAAATGGCCATTATTGCGGAAAAGGGAACAGTGGATGCAACATCCAAAGCAAACCATGATCTCAAATACCTGCCAGAGACAATTATGAAATATTTAGAGCTTCGTTTTCCACCTATAAATAGCACGTAGAATTCATGCAAAACGAAAAAAACAGTGAGGGCTCCACTCTAATTAGTGTTACCTGACAGAAATCTTCTTCAAGTCGTCTTCCATCAAGAATGTTGTAGGGTCGAGATAAGCCACAAAGAAGGTCATTACAATATCAATGAAAAACATCGCATTGACGACTTGATCAGTGCATAACAGAGCACCTCGTGGGTTTTGTATAAACCCAAACTCGAACGGCGACACCCATGCCGAATAGAATACCAACACCACCAACCAGTTCTGCCAATACCTGTCCACGCAACGCATAATAATAATTCAGGACCTTGACCTCCACGATTCATGGTTTCAAAATGAGGACAAGTTGTAAATATCACTACACTGAGTTAAAAATTAATATTTTCGGAACAAATCAAATTCCTCTTCAAAACAGCATTCTGAAAAAACATGATTCTTAACCCTTTAAGGACCAAGAAGGCCAAATTTGGCTTCATGATTTTTTAGCAGTTTTGAGTGGGTTCTATTTGAAGTTTCTATTGTTCAAATTTATTTATGTTTTTGGTCAACACATGCAATGTTCTTTACTAATTCTGGTGATATAAAATTTGGTCCTATCTGGATCATACTTTTCATTATATGAATGATTGAATTTGTCATTTTTAGACCATGAATTCTTGGTCCTTAAAGGATTAACCCCTAAAGGACCAAGGATTCATGGTTTTAAAATGAAAAGTTCAATCAATCATATTGTCAAAACTACAATTCAGATGGGAACAAATTTTATATCACCAGAATCACATGTGGTGGTCAAAAAATAAATAAACAAAGTCCACATAACTGCTAAAAAAGACATGAGGCTTAATTCGGGCTTCTTAGTCCTTTAGGGTTACCAAACCAAAACCCTAATAAAAGCTTGAGAAAAAAATTCTCAGCATCACGGCATTGGTCTCCAGAGCTGTACATTCACCCTACCACTTGAGAAAGGTAAAATGCAGGATGAGTACATGAATTTCTACACTTTCTTTCATTCCAAAATAAAGTTACCTGTATCGTTTGTCGTAGGGGTGGATGATGTGTTTCTTGGCAAGGACGTGTTTGGTGCTCATGTTGGAGCCAAGAGCAGGCAACATGCCACTGCTGTAGGCATGGCTGAAGATGCTCACCGTGGAGGCTTTCCGCATTTGACTGCTGCTCTTCACCAAACCCACCGCCTCCAGCACTCGGTTCATCATCGACCTCATCGCCAACCCTACTTTGCCCATCACTACAACAACTCCAAAAACTCAAAACCTCCCCACCAGCTGTAAATCTTGCCACTCATTCTCAAGAACCGGAGTCAGACATCTGGCGCCCTAAAACTCCAATTCAAGACAGCTGCGCTTCGAGCTTCCATATCAAATTCGGTGCTGCTCTTGCTACTGTCAGAGCCATGTATTCAACCATGTCGTGATTCTTCCGTTACAGATCTAATTCTGCAGTCATGGAACTGGTCGGTATTCTGCAGGTAACTATCGTCCTGACTCCAGACTGGAAAGTCCGGGAAATTTTTCAGCTGAGCTCCAAGAAACGCACCATCCAGTTCACAAAAAGCAAGAGTGAGGCTCCTGTTGGCCCAGCTCTAATTAAGTTAGCTCTTTGGGGACGTCATGAAGCTCCTCATCCGAAACTGCAAAACGTGAATGATTTGGGGCCGTCACGTGCGCACCCAATTGCAGAGGAGGCGAGAGATTTCCAGCGGAGAGTCTGTGATGAAGGGAAAGAGTTTTCGCGCCGGGTTTGGCGAGAAAGGCACCGCAGATCCAGTCAGTGAAGAAGAGAGATTGATGACTGTCCTCCAGTTAGTGAAGGTTTTGCTTTTTACGCTACTGTAAGTTAGTTAGACTTGGTTCCCTTTTGGCCCCCTGGCGGTCCTGCTGTGGTGGCTCTGTACTTTTCTCCTTGCAATCAGTGATCCCAAAACTGCCGCTAAAATTAGCTGGATTTCTACCAAATAAAATTCTACCCTACGTTGTGGTCAGTTTCGACATTAATTAATTACTTTTCTTCTAAAAGTGCCGCATGTCATTTTTTGATTGGTTTATTGTGACGTAGACCTCTCAAAATATGATGTGGAAATTAGATTTTGACACAATATTGTCCGATTCTGACCCTCACATACAATAACACATTGTTGGTAAAAATAGTCATTAGCAAAATATTTGACAAATTTTTTTACTCATTAAAAAAATTGTTACATCATTCAGCTTCATAAGTATCTGGCAACCAATAAGAACTCTTCCAATGTATTTTGTAAGAATAATTTTACCTTTCCTTTTCTCTGGCCTTTTTTACTTCTATGTACTTGGAAAGCAAAAGTAGCAGACCTGATGGGTGGTAGCATATTGTACTAAATATTACAAATTTGATTCTTTCAATTTGTCTGGTAGCATATTGTACTAAATATTTCTTTCAATTTGTCTCCAAAAAAAGCTTTTCTTTTTCTTTTCAGCAAGTGAAATATAGCCAAAAAGAAATTTTATTTTTAGAAAGAGCTAAATTTGAAAAAAAAAATTTAGAAAGAGCCAAATATTCATCCATGTTGATATGTTTTCATCCACTTGAACGAATTCTTATCAATTGTGATGACTTTCTCCCGGGGAGGTCACTTCCAAATTTTACGTAACAACGTGCGAACAAAGATAGGGTCCAAATAAATCTTTGAAGATAATTTTTATAAATGATTTACATTAATATAGTATGTTCACAATTCATTACAAGAATAAAAATGAGAATATGCTTTAAATATTACTAATTCTAGTAAAAATTATTTTAAATTTTAGGGTGCTTTTAAATACCCTTTGTTCACACGTGATACTCAAATGATACAAAGAGTGACCTCCCCGAGGACTTTCTATGAAATTTAGATGAAAGTGTTACAATGTTTGTTTCATTGGTGCAATATGTTTGAAAAATGATAAATTGCAGAAAAAAATCTCACCAATTCCAGTTTGACGTTGACGAATTTTTCCAAAATCTTACCTCATTTTGGGAGTGACTATTTTTATACTAGAGAAAATAAACAAAAAGTAGATGAAATCACTCAAATTAATCTTCTATAAAAAATATATACTAAAATCGCTAGTATTTAGATGAAAATGCCTTATAATAAATATAGAGTCATATGTCCATCTATAGGATTATAATGATTAATTCTTTGAAGAGACATATGACTCCATTTTTTCCTTACCTAAGTACATTCCACGCAGTGAAGTTAAAGTGAGCAAATTTTTGCTAGGTGGCTACATTTGTATTCATGTGGCTAATCACAACAAAGGGAAATAAAATTTAATTTAATTGAATAATTGCCTGATGCTTTCAACCGTCGCACAATGCATGGCCTCATTGCCAAGTTGGCTGCATCTGCCTTAGTCCTAGTGACATCATCATGACGTGCTGCCAACTTCCTTTGTTGGCCATGACATTTGTCCCGTGAACCCTAAATCGCCTCCTTCGGAGTCCAAGGGGGTCATATGTTGTACACGGCTGAAGATTCAAAATAATTTTCAACGTACAACGTATGGCCTGTGCTTGTTTTGCTCTTAATAAAATCCACCACTGTAGCCCATTCGTCATAGTTTCACAAGGTAGGCAACCTTTTAAGGCTCAAAAAAATTAAAAAATCCCATGAGCCTTTTTGCTAATGAGCCATATATTCCCCACCTTCACTGTTTGGCACATCTACCTTACTGTTGGGTGCTGAGAGAATGACCCAGTCTGGGAGACAGGCACCACACGAGTTGAGGATTCCAATAATTCACTAACTTAATTCTGTACTTTCCCTGGATCTCATAATTCTTCTTCTTATTACGGACTATTCTTAATTTTATTCCAAAAGCTCATTCCATGGCAGGACTCAGCAAATAAATTTTGTTTTTTCCGTTGGTACATAGAGGGACACGCACCCTGGAATTAGTGAAGGTGGGGAATATATGGCTCATTAGAAAAAAGGCTTATGGGAATTTTTTTTCCAGCCTGAAAAGCTGATGCCACTTTGCTTTTGTTGAACATTGAGGGTTGCCTACCTTGTGGAACTATGAGGAATGGGCTGCAGTGGTGGATTTTATTGAGAGCAAAACAAGCGAAGGTCGTACGTTGTATGTTCGAAAGTCGTGTGTTTGTTTGTTTGTAACTTCATTCTAGCAATTTTGTGTGGAATCATTCTCCTCTTTTTTTTCATCCACCATCAATTTGCATACTTTCCACCCAATCAAGAAGAAAACTTCTATTGAAGTCCTAGTTAAAATTTCTAACTAAAGGTATGACTTTTAGCGCACTAAAAGTAAAAAAAATCAAATTTAAGTAAAATTATTAAAAAATATAATAACCTTTCACTTGAGTTTTAAGTGATTTTCCATGGCCATGAGGTTCTAGCCTTTTATATCATCCCTTTACTAACCAACGTATAGAGTCCAAAACCTAGCATGTGAAAAGTATCCAATCAAAATATCAAATATTCACTACACATACTAGAATGTGATATTAGAGGGTATTGGAGTGCGAACTTGTAAAACAAGGTTTTGGTTTTACTTTCTAAACCAAGCCCAATGTGATTATGAAACTAACAATCGCATGCAAAAGTAATAATTCCAATCGTGAGATTGAGTCTCATTTCCAAATTACCTCTTCTTGCAAGTCAAAAGTCGTGAACTCTAATACCCCCTATTGAAAATTTTGATAATAGTGTAAATTTGAATATATATATATATATATATATATATATATATATATATATATATATATATATATATATATATATACACAATTTTTTACTACAAACAGCAAAGAGAAATAACTCTAATTTTTTTTTTGAAACTAGTATACTTTAAAGGTCATTAGGTTATTTATAGTCAGCAGGTTGTTTATAGTCCCGACATATCATGGCTCATAAAATTACTACCGGTATATTTTACAATTATTCAAATCAAATTATTCCTTATTGAAGAATATATAGGAGCATAATATATGGAAAATATGAAGTATTGTTTACTCCGATACGGACTAATAATAAAAACTCAGACTAATTTTGGAATTAAGAGAAATTTTAAGATGGAGTAATTGATATAACTCATAGTAATTGTGGTAATGTAGCTTTTGTGTGGCTTATACTAAAAATTTGTTATCAAAATTACTATGAATTTTTTGTGTCAAGCTTGAATAAAATATTTTGATATTACTATATTTATTTTTTTGAGAAATAAAAAAATAAAAATCTAACCTTTTTATTTTTATTGAACTAATTTGGATGGTTTATACCAAAATTAGTCCGAGGATTTGTGAAAAAATTGGACTAATTGTGGCTCTAAGAGTAAACAAGAGAATGGAGTGTATTGGTTTGTGATTGTCTAAAATTATTCAAATTTGAATTGATACAAAACTTTGAAGTGATAGTGGGCACTCAGGAATTCAAGGTTGGTACTCAACATTAGAAGAGATATAGGGATCAACAAGGCCCTTATTTAGGATTAGCTAAAGTTAGTTGGCCATTATAAAATTTTAAACAATAAAAAATTCAAAAAGAAATTAAGAATCACAAATTTAACGTGGCCGATTGCAATTTTTTTATATAATTTTTTTTTTATAATTTTTTTTCGATTGGTTGTTGTTTCATTACTAATCATCAGTTTCTCAAAGTATAGGAGCCTTGTTGAGGTCCCATATCTCCCTAATGAGAGACTCCACTAACATGCCAAGAAGCGGTTAGAGTTGATTTTTTCTTGAGAATTGGTTGCTTGGGTGCATCAAGCTTGAGATTCACTTCCTACATCAATAGATCATAAACATTCAAGATGAAGGTGTGGATCATAGTCAGCTCCATGTAGATTAGTTAGTACAGTCTAAGACTCATTTGTGTTACAAGGATCACTAGCCACTTCCATTAATTCCAGTCACTTCTTTCATAGTTTTAGCCCCTAAAGGATCGGGGTGTTGAACTTAGCTCTTGTTTTCTTGACGAGCTCTTGTAGCAAGCTCAATTCCTCATTGGTGTGGGGTAATTTCAACGGTCAGCACCGTTGAAGTTAAAGAAGACTTACACCAAGGTTTCATATGCGATTCCCTGTGTGATTTCCCTATGAGTTTCACTTTTCCCACTCAATCTTAGAGCTGCTTATTCACCAGTTTAATGTTGACTCATTTGCTTGTAAAAAGAAAGTTTAACAAGTGTCAACTCTTGAGGCTTGATGGGAAAAGTGAAACTAAAAGGGAAATGCACACAAAAAAACCATTATGAGTTCCCTGTGTTATGTAGCTTATTGAGTTAACTGAAAAGAAGCCCATCTAACCTCCCTTTTTGTTCTACTTCTAACTTCTTTTTTGAGCTATACTTGGGTTGAATAGTGTCCTGTCATAGATTCTCCCCTTGTGGGCCATGGACTTGGAGCTTTGGTAGACTGAAGGTGTGGTAGTCATTGCAAGGTGTGGAAAATAATGATAGTAGCTTGTTTTAGATTGTCTCCCAACTCATCATGAACTAGTTTTTGGTCTACTTATATTTCAATATAAGTTCAAGAGGAATTCAACATGAGTTCACTAAAACTTTTCTCTTTGAGCTGACTTTTCGGTTAACTCTTTTGTATGAAAAAAGAATCAACAAAATCACATAATTTTTGAGAAAATGCCACCCTTGATAAGATTGATAGAACTCATCAGAGACCACAAAGTGATCACCTGGGCACGAAAGGATTAACGACCACCACACAGTCGCCGAGATTGCCAATTGCCGAAAGCGTGAATCGGAAAGGAAGTACTCCAGATGCTCGATCTCGTTTTCGAAAGCGGGCAATCCCATGGTTGCAGCGATTGCATTTTCTGCCTTAGAAAGAGCTTGAATTCACTCTCTGTCGGTGTTGCATTTGGAGCTCGCCGGCTTAGAAAGAGCTTGAATTCTCTGTCGGTGTTGCATTTGGAGCTTGCTTGCTTAGAAAGAGCTTGAATTCTCTGTCGGTGTTGCATTTGGAGCTTGCTTGCTTAGAAAGAGCTTGAATTCTCTGTCGGTGTTGCATTTGGAGCTTGCTGGCTTAGAAAGAGGCTTGAATTCTCTGTCGGTGTTGCGTCTGGAGCTTGCTGGCTTAGAAAGAGCTTGAATTCTCTGTCGGTGTTGCATTCGGAGCTTGCTTGCTTGGTGTGGAGATCCGCATTGGAAATGGCGAAGGTGGAGTTGGCGCTGGACAGCCAGTGTCGACTGGGAGAGAGCCCGGTATCGTACGCGTCCGGGGACGTTCGGTTCGTGGACATCGAGGGGTTCAAGATTTACGCCTTCGACACCACCGCCAACCGCCTCGTGCGAACAATTGCAACGGACGGCCGCCTCGTGGGCCACATTGTTGCCTGCTCCTCGTTGCCTGGGTACGACCTCTTGGCGTCTCTCGACACGGCCATTGTGCCGGTGAATTTCGAAGGCGACGACAAGAGCACTCCGATTGCTGCCATTCCGGATTCCCACTTGGACGACGCTTCCGCCGCCAAAATCAGGTTTAACGACGGGAAGGTGGATTTCCAGGGCCGCCTGTGGGCTGGTTCCATGGCTATGGATGCTTCCCGAAACCCTAATTCGGCTACCAAGGGCAAATTGTACTGTTTAGAACGCACAAACTCGTCGTACGAGCTCGTGCAGAAGCTGGATCAGGTGGGAATCTCCAACGGCACGGATTGGTTTGGCCACCACATGTACTATATCGATTCCTTGAAACCGGTATGTTGCAAATTTGTTCCCTGAGTTCCATTCTACACTCAACCCTCTCTAACTAACACGGGGAACCTTGACCTATTCACTGCCAAGTAATTTGAGTTAACCGAAAACAAAAGAGGTTGCAACAGGAGGCAAACAAGAGTCTTGTCACTGAAAATAAGATCCACTGTCACATATTCTCAGTGAATACTAACTTGGTCTCGAATTGAATAACAACTCAGGGTTGGAGGAACGTGTTCGCAATTGAGGGTCCCGCAGCTAAGATACTGTCAGGTGCTTGTTTTAGAGAGTTTAGAAACTCGGCTTAGTCTCAGTTTTAGAGCTTTCTTCAACTCAAAACAAGTCTAACATGAGTTTGAGCTGAGTTTCCTCTTTGAGAGCTTCTTTTCGGTTAACTCTAATATTATAGCAAGTTTTGCAATTATAGCAAGTTTTGCAAGTGGTTGTTCAATTTAGCAAGTGTTCACCTAGAATTCACCATCATTCTTGTACCATTTACTACCTGGTGAATGTGTCAAGGTGCCCTATGTAAATGGGCTCTTGTTCGATCATGTGGAAGTTGTTCAATTAGAACATTCTCAGGATATATTGGTGCACATATGAAGAATCAGAGCCTGTGCCAACGAGGTGTTAGTACATCTGCCATCATGCGAAACCAAAGCTCTGCAATAGTGAATTCATACAGAGTGCTATGAGTCGTGGCGGGGCAAATGACTATGGAATTTGAGAATTTTCGATCCTAACTCTCCATGCAGGAGGTGAGTGTGTTTGATTTCGATGCACTTGAAGGTGGGATCAGCAATCGAAGGAGCGTTGCACACATTCCCAAAACACGAGGTACTGACTTGATGTTGACACGCTTTACTGGAATCAAGTCTCCTACTTTGAGTTTTTGAGTGTCGGTACGAGTTCAGATCCAAACCGAAAAGTGGCAGGTTTTACTGTGCTTGCTGCTTACAGGCCAGAGATCTCAGAACCACTTTATGACATTTAGAACATTATGCGACCTCCCACATAAATGGTATCTACTTTTGCTACCCAGTGCATACGATACTCACGATACCTCTATAATATCCGGCAATATCCTGGATTTATTAATGTGATACCATGATGATATCCGCGGATATCACCTCATGAAGTTGCTATATATTTATATCATGATGAGCATTCTCACTACATTTCAAATTTTTTTTCATTTTCTTTCTTTGTATGTTTAGCAGCCCCATTTTTTTTGGGTAGAAATCCAGCTAATTTTAGTCAGTTTTGAGATCACTATTACAGAGTCGCACAATTTGCAGGAGTTCCGGACGGCATGACGATTGATGCAGATGGCAAACTGTGGGTAGCATTGTATGGGGGCGGGGCGATCGTGCAGATTGACCCTGAAACGCAGACTGAGCTCATGACGATTCAAATGCCGGTTCTGTGTCCTTCAAGCTTGGTGTTCGGAGGTACTTACTGCATTGCCTCCACTCTGAATTTTCAAATCCTTGCTCATTCCTGTTAAATTAAAAAAGATGATGTGCACAGAAGGTAAACAATGTTTATTACGTGACTTGCCACCCAACCATGGAAATGAGATCTTGTCCAACAGACAATTGTATCTCCTTCACCCACCAAGCCACACTTATAGTCCTAGTACCGTCTGTTTACATACTTAGAATATGTACAAACTAACTAGACTATTATTTTGGTGTTCTAATTAAGTCGGAGTCATAGACTCTTGGTTTATTAGTTCCCTCATAAGTAACTTAATTACCATATGAGTAACTTAGGCATAGACCCTTGGTCTATCAGTTCTCTCATGAGTAACTTAAATTACCACATCCTAAACTTAATTCCAACAATTCCAAATTTCTGAAACATGAAACAATTAGACGTGTATGTGTATTATGTCGGTGAGCTTTTGAAATCAACGAGTTTAAAGCTGGGCAATTCATTCATTAGCGTCATTGCTTGAATGGGTGAACTAAATTTGCAAGTGGGATGGAATTGCAGGGAAGGATTTGAGTGAGCTTTATGTGACTTCTGGAGCTAGAGGTACACATGATCTCTGTTGTCTTGCAATTGTATTGTCAAAAGTGTACTGATTGGGGGATTATGAATTTACTAGATTTTGTGGGAATGAATGGCAGGTGAAGAGCAGAAAGGAGGGAATTCTGAGTACAGAGGGGGGCTGTTCAGAGTGCATGTTCCAGGAGTGAAGGGCTCGTCATTCTCACGGGCGTTCACATTGTAGCAACTGGAATTTACCACAAAGGACTTTCATGATCCTCTCTATGCAATTGAAAAGAAGTCTCTTGAGAGGTTTTTGTTTGGTCCCTCAAAGTGGAGATGAGTTCTCCCAGTTTGAGAAATTTGTAAAAGTAACGAGTAATAAGAAAAAGGATGAGGACTAGGTTCTTTTCTTCACCCAAAAATTGTAATTTATTCTATGATTGTTGTCATGAAGATTTTGGTATAAAATTTGAAGCTTAAAATTGAAAATTCTTTTGTAAATTTGTGCATGAATTTTTTTGTCATTAGTTGTAATGTAATATTCTAAGTGTAGTGATTTTTGGAGATTTTTGTTTGCTTGATTTTATGAGTTGACTTTTTGAGACCACTTTTACACTGAAATCTTCAAAATTTGGGCGAATCACTACAACATGAAATGAGGCATAAAATTTTCACAAATCATCTCCTTTTTAATTGAATCACACATGCATGAAGCTAACTTAGCATAAAATATATAGTTAAAAATCCACATTGCAAAAAGTCAACATTAGAAAAGTTTTGGGCCTCTAGAAGGCCCTTTGATGTGATCTAATGTGAATAGGAGTAATGTTATTAATTTAAAAGATAATTCAATATGACGTAGACGATTGCTGTCCACTTGAGATTGGATTTTATTTTGATATTTTATTAAATCATAATTATTTTTTTAATTTTTTAATTTTTTAATTTTTTATTAATTATTATTTTTTCCCATGATGCAAATCTCAAATGGAAAGGGCCTTTTGAAGGCCCCGATTTTTTTTCTAATGGACGGATGAGAAAACTATGCTTGGTTGTGAACATCGTTCATTTTCCGAACACTTGGACATTTAGGGGTTAGAACACCTCCACTGCAGTCCTCAAAAGAAAGCCACGATTGCCTTGGAGGCACAGTAAGGGCCATTGTAGGCATGGTTATGAACTCCAAACCAACGGCCTCGCTATATTTGACCTTGTTCATGCCAGCGTCGTAGACTTCCATAGTTTTTTCTAGGGCCCTCTTTGCTCCTTTATTATCATGTCCTAATCCGCGTCCAAAGCTTCTTGAGGAATTATTATTAATTGCTAAATGTTGCCCCACTCCTCGTGGCCAAGTCAACTACCAACTCCAATCAGGTAGAGTCTTCCTCATTGCATAGGAGCCCTGTCCATTGATTTTGGATCACAATACTAAAGGCGTGGGCTGGGAAGAAGCTCTGGAGTGGAGGAGATAATTCTTAAAGTGACTCCTTGCCTTTTTTCTAGCCCTCGAAGTTGCTTTGGCAAGCCTCCAAATTGCTTTAGCGGTAGAGATGCTCTTAATAATGTAATGTGTAGTGACTCTCGTGTTGCTAGAGGTGATAAAGGATTCAAAATCAAATTGATATCAAACTGCAAAAAAGAAAAGTATCTTTATGTCACATTTGAGCTAACCATGTGAAAGGAAGCCCATGTAACCTCTCTTTTTGCTTTACTTCTAACCTCTTTCTTCAATTATACTTGGGTTGAATAGTGCCATGTCATAAATTGTCCCTTTGTGGGCCATGGATTTGGAGCTTTGGTAGAAAGTGTGGGAGTCATTGCGAGGTGTGGAGAATAACAACAATAGCTTGTTTTAAATTGTCTCCCAACTCAATTTTGGATCTATTTATATTTCAGTATGGGTTCCAGAGGAATTCAACACGAGTTTGCTAAATCTTTCCTCTTTGCGCTGACTTTTCAGTTAACTCTATTGGGTATATAAAAAAAATTCAAAAGAGGATGGGATTCTGTACGGTCAAGAAAGTTATGCTGCTCTGATTTTTGGAACAACCCCAACCACGAATGAAATGGCAATGTGTCACGCTCTCGACACGTGTCATTGTCGCATACGTGTCAAACCTAGCGATAGTTGTCACTGACGCCAAGTGGCACCCACCCAGTATCCACATTGTAATGCACAATCCTGAACATTCTCTCCCTCGCCCGCTCCCACTGAAGGCAATTAACAAAAGCTTCCTCTCATAAGTTCCCACTTTCAAGAGATTCGTGGTCGGTTGACGAATTCCAAACAGGAGAATCGCTTCATAATCGCTTCAAGAATCAAAGTCAGAGAGGCGGCCTGTGAGAATTTGCATTGAATGATTGCGCTGAGTTTTGTAACTTAACTTACTTGGCTTTTTCTTGCTCCAGTTTGCCACTTGCAATAGCTCGCGTTTTCTTCTGCGAATGTCCTAGAATGGCCTAACGTTTTCGGCACTTGCTGTGGGGTGATGAATGGCCAGCAGTCCACAATGGAGGAATCTTCTCGAAAGTCGAATTGGGATCACGTGAATGCGAAAGAGAGAAACTCCCCGCCACCACCGTTTGAAATTGCAATCGTGCTCGACTCCGAAGCCTTGAAAACCAAAAGCTCCGTACGTGCTTGACTCCGCCATTTGATTACTCCGGCACTGACTGACTCGTAGGCGGCTCACCTCTGATCTTGCGACTGATTTTGTTGCAGAAGTTTGGAGAGGATGCCGTGAAGCATTTGTTCATAGCGTTGTCGAATGCCGGCCTCGTAGTTGAGCAGGTCGATGGCGCAAACTTCCTCATATACCTCAAGGTAATGAAAAGAATTCTTCAATCGTCGAAGTTCTGGAGCGCATTGATTCTTTCGGTGCCGACCGCAACCTTACGGAGTTTTATTAGGGTTTTAAAGCTCGGTGTGGTTTCTGTTAGGTTGGAGCGCCGCTGGAAGTCGTTGGTCGCGCAGCAGAGAATCTGAGGCTCAGGAAACCCACGAATGTCGGTACGGGGATCTACCGACCTTCTCTGTTAAAAGCTCCTGTGCTTTCTGAGTTCCGTGAAATCTATGGCTAGGGCCTCAATGGGCTAGGATGTTGTATCAGGAACCTCCCGTGTATTATTCCGTGTAGAATGTATATCCGTTGTAGAATGTAGCCACGGGGTACATTTGCTGAAGTGAGGTTCCCGATACTACATGTGTCCCGGGTCAATGCGTTGAAGCTTTTAGCATTCTTTGCTTCACTTATCTCTAGTGTTTTTTTTTTTGGCTACAAAAAGTTGCTGGCGGCTACTTAGAAACAATTACCAGCAACTTTTTGTAGCCAGAAAAAGTTATCTCTTCGACTATTTTGAAGGTTCATTCTTCTTTAAGGTAGAAGCACCTAATTGTAACACTCACCTAATTGTGATAGGTTTTAGGAATGGTGTTCATTTCATAACACTTTTCTAAGTAAGTCATAGGTCACGGATTTCAAGATAAAGTGTCATAATTAGGTGCTTCTACCTTACACTACTAGTAAAGGTGTTGCTTCTCACTCAGAACAATGTCAGAGTTCATTGTACTCATTTGTCCTACTTGACGAATGGCACTCACCAAATTTTGAGGGCATGGGTAGTGAGTGTGAAGTGGCGCCGTTTGACTCACCTACCAAGTGAAAAGTGACGCGTTCTCCTTACAGTATTAGTAAGTCAAGAGTCAAAGAATTGAAATTTTAAATCTTGTGAAATCGAGCTTAGTGCTACTTTTTGCACTTTAATGAAAACTTTTGCATCCAATTACAAATTATATCTTGGAATTAGCCTCTAACGGGCCATAAGGCGCTCTACGCGACATCTGTAACTAAAAAGTGAGGAAATTCAAGTTGTTGGGCCGTGAGCAACAAAGAGACCTTGTCTCTTTTTGAGAGCTGAATCTGTGAGTACTCCGCGATCATAAATTCATGAAGTGTGCAATTTTTGGTCATTTTTTTGAGTTGCAAGGAGGCTATTTTGACGTCACTTTAGACCCTCATATCTTCCTCTTTACACCTCTAAATTACTTGAACTTTTTTGCACATGTCTGAAATGATGCATTCTACCTATGGGAATGTTTTAGAATTTTAAGAAAATCTTCCAAACAATCCGATTTCAGCATATGTACAAAATACCTTGAACGAGTTCTAGACATCAATCTCACAGTGGCATCTTCCCAAAAAATTGTGCAATTTCGTGGATCCTTTTTCATACAAAAGCTATGTAAGTCTTCTTTAATTTCAATTGCGCCCGATTATCAAAATTAACCCGCACTGACTATTGAAGAATCAAGCTTGTTACTAGAGCTAGTCAACAAACAAGAGCTAAGCTAAACACCCCTGGGTCCTTTAGGAGTTAAGAGCATCCACACCCATGCACGCCTAAAGTAATCGACTCTATCAACTTCAGTCCTGAATCCCTGACTAAGTTACTGGCATTGTACTGCAGCAACTTTTGGGTGAAGTCTAGATTTCATTTTTGTTTCGAACGAAATTGCTGAGTTTGAAAAGTGGCTTGTGTTTTTCTTCACCGCACACAGGACTTGATGCGGTGTTCGACTGGGAGCGTCGGGATGTGTTTTGCCGACAGCCAATAGGCGACGCCCTTTTCAGCTGGACAGAACGGTACCAGTGCATCACCAGCATCATCAATTCCGTGGTCGGGACTGGCCATTCTTCGGAGTCATTAGTGAAGAAACTGCAAGACGATGGGATCATCAAGGACATCATGCCACTCCATCGTAAGCCCCGCCCATTTTGGACTTTACACTAGTAGAAGACCTATCGTTTTTCATTCCCCCACTAGAAGGAAATGTGTCGTTTTTCACTTACTATAAATGAAAAAGAAATGAAACTAATGAGGCACATGGGTTGTGTTAGTGCTAATGAGTAGTTTTGGTCACAAGAAGATAGAAACATAAGTATAATATTCCGGTACTATTCACTGTTCCCACGAAATAAGGAATGAAAAACGACAAGTTTGCTACTAGTGCCCATTTTGTAGGAACAATGAACAATGGTTGAATATGATGCTTATATTTCTGTCTTCTTGTGACCAAAACCGCTCGTTAGCACTGACACAATGACACAACCCATGTGCTTGACGCGATTTCATTCCTTTTTTTCATGTATAGTAAGTGAAAAACGACACATTTCCTACCAGTGTTAGTCCAGTTTTAGTCCAAATAATGCTGTCAGTCAAATAATGCTGTCAGTTAGTAACGCGGTTTCTCATTATGTGGCCTTCTTCTTCGGCTTCCAGAAGAGCAGCAACGGAAGTGGCTGCTGCGGCACTGGACCATGAAGTGGATGGATCTCACGAGTCAGCCCCTTGATGCCGTGAACGCATACTTCGGTGCCAAGGTGATAACTAAAGCCTTGATTATTGCAACGCATGATAACATAGTTATCCTCACTAGTAGCAGACCTGTCATTTTTCATTCCTCACTTTGTGGGAACAGTGAACAGTACCGGAATATTATACTTATATTTCTGTCTTCTTGTGACCAAAACTACTCACCAACATTGATACAACCCATGTGTTTGGTGCGGTTTCATTTTTTTTTCATTTTTAGTAAGTGAAATGCGACACATTTAAAAAAAAAAGGCCCTTTCTTGGAGAAGAGAATCAGTGACTCACTTGACTGATGACGGCCTTGCAGGTGGCTACATACTTTGCCTTCTTGGGCATGTATACACGGTGGCTCATATTCCCTGCCGTTTTAGGGATCTTCTTAAACCTCACGGACCAAGGGTTAGTCACTGACCTCAATAATGACACCTGAATTATATTGAATGTGCGCGTTACTCCTCTCCATGATAAGAAGCACTTCATCTTAAGTTTTTTGCAACTGAAGCAAACTCATTAACCCTTAAAGGTCCAGAGAGCCCTTTCCGACCAGTATTATACAACAATATTTTATTGTATTTAGCATGGTTCCACACCTCCTACGGTTTAAAGGTCAGAAGTGAAGTTAAAATTCACGTCAACATGATTTCAATGAGATATTGGGGTCTCAATTTGGAGCTTTCTATTTACAACAAATGTCAAATATACACCAACGTATTTACTATCCCCATCAGCCCTTTAAGGGTTAAACTCTAAATGTACAAGGAAGAACTCACTCTCGTTCACGGTATTCAAGATTGGGAATGACTGAGGTGGGGTAATGAATTTGGCTGTAAGGTAGAATCCAGAAACAAAACTCCTCGGTGACGTAAGACACTTTGAGTCGGTTGTAAATCATTACTCTTACTAAACATGCATTCCATCAGTCGATATGATTAGTGAATTGTATTTAGAATTCTTTCTAACATGAAATTGTATGTGGTTGAGTAGAAATTTCTTACCAGTGCTCAGTGGTTGCACTAGTAGCAGACCTGTTGTTTTTCATTCCCCACTTTGTGGGAACAGTGAATCGTCGCTAAATATTATACTTATATTTTTGTTTTCTTGTGACCAAAACCACTCACCAGCACTAACACAACCCATGTGCTTGGCGCGGTTTCGTTCCTTTTTCATTTGTAGTAAGTGAAAGACAACACATTTCATTACTAGTGTTGAATGCTTATGTATGATCTCAATTGATTTCTGGACAGAGCAATGGAGCCCGCAGTTCCTCCGGTTTACGCCATGATCGTCGTCGTCTGGGCTGTCGTGTTCCTCCAGTTTTGGCGTCGCCAAAATGCAGGCCTTCAGAACAAGTAAGCCCTCCTCAACTGCACCTTCTGTCATACTCCCAAATCAATCACTACGTTGCTTTTTCACTGACTGAAATCGCGGAGAAAGGTATCTATTCCTTGTCCTATCATCACGTATTTAAGACCTCATTGATGTTTAACAATTTCCGCGCGACATCCAATATTTCATGGGTTCATACATTTTTCGCACGAATTCTGCACTGAATCCACATTCACTCTTTTCTTTATCTAACAAAGTGCAAAATCCGTGCGAAAAGAGCACGAAATCTGCGCAGAATTTGTACGAACTCATGAAATATCGGATGTCACACAAAAATATTTTAAAATCCATAGGGTCCTAAATTCCTGATGATGTGACCAAAAGCACTCATCAACTCAGGAATGGCTCAAAATAGCATTGAGAAGCGAACAATTTTCTTGTTCGCGGAGTTGATAACGGTTTTTTGTGGGACCTTGAGTAGTTGGGGGATGAGTTCCGAGAGCGAGGAATTGAAGTTGCTGACAAGGGAGCAGCAAGGGGCACTAAGCAGAGGAGCGACAGAGCAAGAGAATGTGTATGGAGCGAACGTATCTGAGTCTGAGGCAAGGATCTTGGGAAGAGAGGAGTGGTTGTCCCGCATCCGGACTTTAAAGAACAGCATGGTCGCCGTCACATGTATTTTGTGTGTCCAGTTGCCCTTTGAGCTCCTTTATGCTCACCTCAACAAATATGCTCCCAATGACATCATCAAGTAAGCTTACGATTCACAGACCCTGTGATTCGATTTGCATTGCTTTACGAGAATCTTGTTTTGGAGTAATTTAGGGCCAAGTTCTATGGGTGAAATATCTGTTTAGGGACTTCAGAGGACCAAGCTCCACATAAATTCAAGTGAGGTTTCACTACTAGAAAATCCAACTATTCTGTTGATTCGGTTGCATTTATCAGGGACACTTTTCTGTTGATTTTGTCGCGTTTTATCCAAATCAACAGATTGCTGTCAAAATCAACAGAAAAGTGTCTCTGATCAACGCGACCGAATCAACAGAATAGTTGGATTTTCTAGTAGTATTTTGAGAAAGAAGTGGTGGAGAAATTGTCATTAAGTATGGAGGCTCTCAAGCCCAAGACTTCATGGCAACTTCTCCTATGTTCCTGTTTCACCTCACCCATTCAAATTTGTTCATGTTTCATCTTAAGTAAGTACATGAAACGTGAACAATTTCATGGGCCGAGTATGAGACAAACCCAAGTTCCACTTTTCCCCTCCTCTTGCGCAACTTCTCAAACCCATGGACCTTGGTTCTAAGGCTTTCATCTCTGTTTTGCTAGGTACATCCTCACCGGAGTTTATATTCTAACAGTGCAGTACCTGACAAAGATCGGGGGTAAGGTAGGCATTGCGTTGACGAAGTCGGAACATTTTGTCAACAAGGAAGCCGCCGCAAATAGCATGATTTACAAGGTACCTGCACATCCATGTGCCGCATCAATTTGTCAAAAACGTGCCAAATTACTCCCCGACATTAGAGTTAACCGAAAAGAAGCCCATCTAACCTTCCTTTTTGCTCTAGTTCTAACCTCTCTTTTGAGCTATACTTGAGTTGAATAGTGTCGTGTCATAGATTGTCCCCTTGTGGGCCATGGGCTTGAAGGTTTGGTAGAAGGTGTGGGAGTCATTGCGAGGTATGGAGAATAATGACAGTGGCTTGCTTTAGATTGTCTCCCAACTCATCATGAACTAGTTTTTGGTCTATTTATATTTCAATATGAGTTCAAGAGGTGTTCAAGAGGAGTTCAAGAGGAGTTTGCTAAAACTTTCCTCATTGAGCTGACTTTTCGGTTAACTCTATTGCTTGTGTTAAAGCTGTTAAGAGTTTCATTTATGTAAGTGGTTTCGCAGGTCTTCGGTTTATACTTCTTTCAATCATACATTGGCCTCCTCTATCAAGCCATTCTGCACAAAGATTTCAATACTCTGCGTTCAATGTTGACACAGCGCCTCATCGTGTCTCAGGTATGTTCACACTCACCATTCTTCTTTGGATAGTTTTTATATGACCTGACGAATGCATTCAAGACTTATCAGTTTTCTCTCACTGCCTGAAATTACAGTTGATGAGCAACGTGGTAGAGAATCTGGTGCCGTATCTGACGTACCGATGGGCCGAATACAAGGCTATGAAGGCTGACGAACAAATCAAAAGAGATACGGGAGAGAAGGCACCTGAGAGCCACGCGTTGGGCATTGAGAAGCAGTTCTTGTCACCGAAATACGAAGCGAGTGTCGGAAGTGACTTCGAAGATGGCCTCTTTGATGGTGTGTATCTACACTCCCTCCTTTCTCGCAAGAAAGATCGCCTGTCAAATGCTCTGCAATGTTGTTGCAAGGGCGCATACTATCCTGCTCCGACCCTTTCATGAGAACATCCCACTCGGGTGTTCAGTAACGCGTAACGTCATTGTGCTGACGAGCTCATCAACTTGCAGAAGTTCGGTAGTTAACGAGAACGGTGAACAAAATAGGGTTTTCTTCGGTTCACCTTATTGACATTACTTCCTAGCAAGTTGTTGATCACATCAGCATGATGACGTTACTGAACACCCGAGTGGGATGTTCTCATGAAAGGGGTCGGAGCAGAACAGTAAGCGCACTTGCAACAAATGTTTTAAAAGTACTGCGCACTGCACTTCACATCTTCATTCAGACATAGAGCTGAATTGGAAAACTGATAATTCGCATTTGAAACAAGTGCAGATTTCTTGGAGCTTGCCGTGCAGTTTGGCATGGTGACCATGTTCGCGAGCGCCTACCCGCTTGTCGCCACGTTTGCCCTTCTTGTACACACGCCTTCCCCTGTACTCTACTAAACAGTCAATTAGGGTTTTCTTTCAGCTTGTGATTTCGTTACTCAATCTTACTGCTCTGCTCTAAACAGAATAACCTCGTGGAGATTCGGTCCGACTCACTCAAGCTTCTCATCACCATGCGGCGGCCAGCCCCGAGACAAGCTGCCTCCATCGGAGCGTGGCTAGCCATATTTCAAGTACGCCTAACCTTCATTCCATTATCAACACAAATATCTCATCATAAACCCTAAAGAACCAAGGATTCATTGTAATAAAATGACAAACTCAATCAATCATATTGTAAAAAATATAGTTCGGATGGGGTCAAGTTTTATATCAGTGAAGAACATTGTATGTGTTGCTCAAAACACAAGTAAAAGGAAGTCCACATTGGATGTGCTCAACAAAAACATGAGGCGCAATGCGGGATTCTTGGTCCTTTAGGGTTTAATAATTGACCGGTCATGGCAGAACCTCGGAGTGGTGGCCATTGTCACCAACTGCGCACTGCTGGTGTGCTTGTACGACGACTCTGGACGGTGGAAGATCGAGCCAGGCTTAGCCGCCATCCTCCTGCTGGAGCACTTGTTGCTTCTCGCCAAGTTCCTATTCTCCTGGTTCGTCCCCGAGGTAAGGCGCTGCAATCATATGAAAAATGTTCTGCGCATTCCAAATTTAAAATAAAATACATCGTCGCCCTTCCATTTTTCTCTACATTTCAAATGGCGTTGAATGTGTGTAGGAGCCGGCGTGGATGAAAGCGCGCCGCATCAAGAAGGCGTACATTCAAGACCGCATGTCGCACCGGCTGCTTAGCATGCTGGACGACGAAGGAATGCAAAACGAGATTCTGCGTGATGTACAAAACCCCATAGTAGCTAGCAATGATTAATACACACTACAAGGAGAATGCGTCACTTTTCACTCGCTAGGTGAGTCAAATGGCGCCACGTCGCACTCACTGCCTAGGCGTTCAAGACTTGGTGACATTACAAGGAGAAGGTGTCGCTTTTCACTCCTTCTGTGAGTCAAACAGAGCCACTTCGCACTCACCAATTTGGTGAGTGCTATTCGTCAAGTAGGACAAGCGTGTAGAGTGAAAAGCGACAATGAATAGGATCCTTTAGAGTGAGAAACGACACCTATGCTTGTAGTGTGAGTGCGATTCGTCACGTAGGACAAGTGTGTA
This sequence comes from Pohlia nutans, assembly GCA_022496805.1. Taxonomy (NCBI): domain Eukaryota; kingdom Viridiplantae; phylum Streptophyta; class Bryopsida; order Bryales; family Mniaceae; genus Pohlia; species Pohlia nutans. The sequence goes on from CM040090.1 coordinate 27,257,728, forward strand.
TAGTGAACTCTAACATTGTTTTGAGTGTAGTGTAAGTGCGATTTGTCATGTAGGAAAAGTATGTACAGTGAACTCCAACACTGTTCTGAGTGAGAAGCGACGCCTTTGCTAGTAGTGGCACCACCATGCATGCTGGGCTGTCTCATAAACCATTGAACAGTGCCCCTCAATAAATAGGTACAGAATTTTCTTTCACCTGTGCAGCATCCATATCCTTGTAGAAACTGAAACTCCAATGTGTTTTGAGTTATATCAGCTTGAAACTAGTTTTTTGCGAAAAATCGGCACTCATTCATGCATTCTGTAGTCCACAACAGCAGGTTGAGAATAAGAATTATGTATCTTCATTGAGGTGCTGTACATGCAGTACATTGAATGTTGCGTTTTCGCACACAACCACATTGTACACAATGACAACTTATGTTTACATAAAGTAGGGTGTGTCACGGCACTTTCTTCCCATTCTCAATCTTCAAAAAATTGGTACTTGCACTACAAGGAGAAGGTGTTGCTTTTCACTCCCTCTGTGAATCAAACGGCGACACTTCGCACTCACTAATTTGTTGGTTGGACTTGGTCAGTGCAATTCGTCACGTAGGACAAGTACAAAAATAGGCAATGAACATGATCCTTTTGAGTAAGAAACGATGCCCCTCCTTGTAGTGTTGGCATTTTCTTTGTGAATTGTGGAGCACCTATTCTCTGAAGATTGAGAAACTTCATTCTTCTCTTCCTAAGGTGTAAAATACGCGTTATTTTTATTCTCTATGGAGGTATTTTCACCCCGGTCGATTGATTGCCGCACCCCATTCCCCTAGTCTCCTACTGTCACTACAAGGAGGAGTCGTTTTTCACTCGTTTTGTCAAATGGCGCCACTTTGGTGGGAATTTGGTGAGTGCAATTTGTCACGTAGGAAAAGCATGTAGAGTGAAAAGCAACAATGACTAGAATCCTCTACTTGTAAGTTAGTGTGTTCTCATTTTTCACATGCATTCAAAAATTGTCACAACCAGATCCGTGGAGAATGGCCACGATTGGCTCCTGAATTCTCTCCCTAAGTTCTCAGTCTTCAGAGCTCTCACGTTCCCAGGCGGGGATCGTCTGCTCGCCGTTGGATACCTGATTCCTAACAGATAAGAAGCACTCTGCAGACATCGGAACGGTTCGTTTCTTCACTGCCGCGTGTGATCAGATGATCGTGAAGAGGTCGTGGGTTCGACTCCTCTCACTGATAGGGAACATAATATAAATAATTATTAACTGGGGAGGCTGGCTTGCCCGAGTGGTCTAAGGGGGGCGACTTAAGATCGCCTATGCGTAGGCATGCGTGGGTTCAAACCCCACAGCCAGCACCACCTCTTTTTTAATCCCCTCCTTGTCACTGTGTTCTTTCCATAATGTGATAATATTGTTATATTGTTTCAAGCAATACATGTGATAAGTCATTTTTGTGACTAGGGTTGGATATCCTAAAAGCACCACCTCCCACAACTATGACATCTAGAGTTTTCTTGGGGCCCACACAGTTCAAATTCAAAACCACGAATTTCACTATTCAAGTAAATCAATGGCATGCCAAGCATTGCGAAAAAGTAATTGATGGTTTTGGGTATCATTATGAGTGAAAATAAGTACCAAATGGTGTCATGGGGAAACCTAGAGGTTTGATTTGGGTCACAAAATTCTTTTCATTTCATAAATTTGCATCAATTTGAATATTGGGAATTAAATTGCGAAAATTTGTGCATTCCATGAGAAATCTTCTTCCAAATGACCGTAAAATATTTATCATAAATAACCTTGTTAAAACGAGGCCATTTTTCTTAAGTTGGTGGTTTTAGGACATCTAATCTTAATTCATGCCTACCACCTTGAAGTTAGGGCTTCTCAAACATGTCATAAAAGGAAGGAACAATTGTAATGTAATAGGGCTTTTAGAGTGCCAACTTGTAAGAATATCTCCACTCATACATGATAATTTTTATCACGTTCAAGCTTCATCACTACACTAAAATCAACATATACTATGGATGGATGATTGTTGTGTTTACATTCATCCATTTGGACTAATTATCGTTTGTGTGATAATGTTTCATCCATCGTGGGCTATGTAGTATACCGTGGGCTATGTAGTATATGGTGATTTCAGTGTAGTGTAGTGTAGATTACTTTTGATTTCTCATTCCAACTTGTCAGAGCATTTTCACTTATGAGAGCATTTCCACTCACACGGGATAATTTCATCACTACACCAAATATTACCATTAGTATGAGTCTTAGGATTGGTGTGAGATTTGCCAAGCCACCAATCCTGGACAGACTTGTCCTACATGACAAATCGCACTCACCAAATCTTAAAATCTGCGCAGTAAGTGCGAAGTGAAGCTGTTTGACTCACCTAGCTAGTGAAAAGCGACGTCTTCCTTTTAGTGCATGGCCCGCTACCGACACAACAGAAGCAATCTTCCGTTTGTTCAGATCGAGCAGCTCAATTCTTCACCAAACCCTAAATTTATGTTTCGAGAGAGAAGCTCTGAACCTCTGTATCATCCACGATTACCGACTTTGCAGCTTTCGAGCTTTCAGTACAAACACGATTCAATTCAAGCTCTTTCCCCGCCTTAATTAATTTTGTTGAACAAGCAATCTGGTTTTATTCATGAAAATCCAAACTCCCTTGAATCGCTGAACCTCCTTCCAAGAAGATCCTCTGTTTTCCCAGCGGATATGGCTAGCTGTCACGTCGAATATTCAAAATTCTTTACCATTAGATTTTTTTCTCTACGTACATTGCATGACGCCTCAACGTGGTTGAATTTTCCTGCACGATATGTGGCTTGTTTTGCGTGTCGCCGCGATGAATCTTGCAATACACGAAGCAGGACGACGAGATGTACAGTACAGCGGAATCTTCCCCAGGTAGATCAGGCGCGAGCGCGTGCGGGCGGGCGCCAGTAGTCAGACGTGCATCCTTATACGGTACCTCGTTTGTTTCTCGTTCGCTTTCCTCATACGAGTAGTACTGCTCAGATTACTTCTCCGGGATTGCTTTGTGCACAAGAAAGAACCAAAACCAGGTTGATTAGCTTGTGCGTAATTGAGCGTGCATTGGACGCCGCCGTTCATTCTTGATTTTTGAATTCTATGTGATCGGTTTTTGGCTATGGATTTCTATAATTTTTCGAAGTCCAGGTGCGAGCTAGATCAGAGTCGTGTCATTAATATCAGACCTCGTGAGTTGCGACCATTGTGACCTCGGCTGGATGGAAGAAACAGAATTAGGTTTTGATGTGGAAGCTGGAGTTCCGTTGCTCAATGAGGAGGAGGAAGAAGAAGAGGATGCAGACTACGAGGACGATGTAGCAGTGGAGAGCCTGGACTACGATTCCATTCACAACGTGGTGCACGAACAGTTACTTACCAAGCAACACCGCCACAGTCATCGTCACCTCTACGGGTCCGAACTACTGCACAATCCCCAGTCTACTGTAAATTTTATTCTACTAGTATGTTACCCCTTGGTTTTGTTTGCCAGTGGCTCTAATGCAAAGGTGTATCGCGATGCAGGTATACGGGGCTCACACTTGCCAAGTGGACGATTACAATTCTGATCGGACTTCTTGTTGGTAAAGCATTCAATGCAAGTTCTTGAATTATTCATTCATGTTTTGATTGACAGATTTCTTGATTCTCTTGAGCTGGTAGCTAGTAAATCCAATTGTAGAGTTTGAGTATGAGCTAAGTCATTGTGGCCGATTTGTAGGATTGATTGCGTTCCTTATCGAATCTTGTCAAGAGATTATTATCACATACAAGGTAACTTGCTTTTGATTCAGTCAATTCACAATCGTAATGCATAGGCTTCTTTCTTGGTTGCAACGTTGCAACTCGTTACATTGTTTTTAGCTTTCAACATTGCCAATTCATACTAGTGCCCATACACATACATGGCTAAGAATCTCTGAAAACTGGTCATTTGATGGTATGAACTGCAGAGGGAGTGGACAGAGAGACTACTGCTTGAGCGTGGAATAGTAGGGCTTATTTTTTTGAACTACGCAGCCACAAGCGTGGCTTTGGTTCTTCTATCGAGCTGCTTGGTTATCTTTTGGGCTCCAGCAGCTGCGGGTGGAGGGGTATGCACTCTGCCCTCTTGCTAAGATCCTGAACAATCCCAGCTGCTGGAGAATCAACAATAATTAGTAGATTCTATATCGTACTATGTATAGTACAGCTAGCTGCATATACTTGTCTTAAATATTTTAGTTTGTCTTGGTAATGGAATATTGCTGAAGTTGTTGACATTGGCAGTGCGTATGAACTATTGATGATGCACTCCTAATGGTTGAATCCTGTTGGGAACTAATTTATTGTGCAGGTGACTCTCGTCATGGCTTATCTGAATGGAAACGATATACCCGATTTTTTCCAACACAAAACTCTCCTTACGAAGGTTTGTTTCTGTTTCTCGAGATGCATTACTACTACTACACCTCCTGTAAACCTGCTGGAAATGTTGAGCTAAACAAAAAAAGCATGCTGCTTCTTTCCTCATCTAATTGTTCACAAGGGTTTCACGTCGATGATGTTGCTTTCGCAGATTTTGGGTACTATCTGCACAGTGTCTTCTGGATTACCGGTACGCCTCCTTTCCACCTGCAACCCGGCTTGCGTTATCCATGTTGCAGCTTGCTGTCAGTGCTTGAACATTGTTAGTGTGGTGTACCACAGATTTATATTTGTCCATTTAAGTGGGAGTACATTCTTTGTCGGGAGCTCTTCAATCCTCATAGTAGACATGCAAAAGCTACATGCTGATTACTGTGGTATTCTCGCTCAGATTGGACAAGAAGGTCCCCTAGTTCACATTGGGGGTGCAATTGCATCCGAGCTGACGTGGATGCACGCCCCGTCTCCCACAAACAAGCTGCACCAAGACGACGCCGTTCGGCCTCAACAGTCGACTTGGCTAGAAAATGTTCTTAACCAGCTTAGACCGAAAGCTTGGGCATTTGTAAGTGAGGATTATGAGTGATTATTCCTTGTAGAATTTTCTTTATTTTCACCAGTTCTAACTCAGAATCGTCTGATTCAGTTTATGGCCGTCGCCAAAATCATACTGAAAAGGGCATTTGTCATGTTTGTCATATTATTGTTGAATGTATGTGCTTCTTCCAATGACACCATCAAAGTGAAATACAGGAATTCTATAACGATATGGACCGGCGAGAATTCATTTCGGCTGGAGCAGCAGCTGGGTATGAGTCTGCTCTTCAGAATTCAGGAAGCATTCATTTGATTGGAATTTGCAGTTCTTCGATCAGAGTGGTATCGTTGTTATCCCTTGCTATAATTCAAACTATTTGAGTTTATGATTGCACACATCTTGGTGTTTGAATGGAATTTATTGCTTATATATTGGACTAGAGCAATTTCTTCCAATCTCCATTTGCAAGATAAAGTAGAATCTTATGTTATGTTTGGCAGCTTGGCAGCTGCTTTCGGTGCACCCATCGGGGGAGTCTTGTTTTCTATGGAGGAAGCATCCAGTTTCTGGTCCAGAAAGGTTTGCGCTCTTTGGGAAAAGACTTTTTTCTGTAACTATATTAATCCAGTCAGCTCTGCCAACATGTAACTACTTTCGAGTGAAATTAAGTGTCTCACTTAAACCTGACAAGATTTATGTGTTGATGGCTACGCGAATAGGTCATGTGGCGGTCACTTTTATGCACAACATGCGCCACCATGGTCTTGTCATTGCTCAATCAACGGTATACTCTGCTCTGTGACTGCTTTTGATTAATTTTCCAGCCAACAAATCAATTATTCTTTCTCCATGGACAGTTGGTCTCACGAGTTTCACCTGCTCCTATTAGAGTTTATTCCTGCGCATGTAAGTGTTGTTTGGTTGAAATACTTTCATCACTTGTTGCTAATGCTTTGTAAGATGGGCTGGAATTATCTGACAGGGAATTTTCATTCATGTTACCTGGCACCATCTCCTTCGAAGGTTTGAAGGTAATTATCTCTGTCGATTTAATTGTATTTTAAATGCTTAGTGATAAAGATAAAGTCCCACATGTATTGTGTTTTATCACTGACCTACGGACTACTCGATACGACCTTGCGTTGTTCACATTTGTGTCCAATTTCTACTTGATCTCCTTTTGTGTAGAGCGTTTTGTCTGGGTCTAGGTTGTTATGTCATGTCTTTCCCATGATAAAGAGGAAGGTCACTTTAGTCTTGGATCGGATGTATCAGATACAATATCTTTTCGGTGTGGTATTTCAACTACTCTAGGAATTTGCATTCGACTTGAGACAAAATGATATCATCAATCCGTTCTTGATAATTGAAAATGATAAGATCATGATATCAGAAGTTGTTGATTGGCTTGCTAGGGAAGTGGGAGGTATGCACAGTGGTGAATTACTGTGGGCTCATTATAATTGTTGTGCAAATATCATGTCTCCGTCTTGTGCCAGCCTGAGTTCGACTTCATAGATTTGCCGCTATTTGTGGTTACAAGCGTCTTTGCTGGTGTGATCGGTGCTTTTCTTAACATCTTCCATGACTGGCTTGCTCGATATCGACCGTCCTCAAAGCGCAAGGTTCTGAGGTGTGGTCCGCTCTTCACAGAAACCTAAATCTATTCTTCCATCAACTTATTAGTATTCCACTAGTTCTGCATCAAAGACTGCATGTCAAGGGCTTAGTACTTTGTCAAAGCTGGCACTTAGATCAGAAGGTTTATCTTGGACATTCCAATTTCACAGCATGCAAGTCATGCAGGGACATGATCTAATGCGTGATATTAGCTTGCAGCTATGATTGTTTGTTCACAAAGACATACCTCCAGCTTGAAATTCGTGTTACAAATTCTGAAATATTTTCGGCAGGTGTGCGCTCAGATTGTGAGTTTTTCTAAGAGGTGGTTGTTAATTTTGTGTTATTTCTGTTGAGCAATGATGCAGGGTGCTTGAGGCGTGTCTTTTCACATTCATGTCAGTCATCGCCATTTTTATGCTGCCCCATTATTTTGGACATTGTCTACCTATCCAGAAAGGGTAAGTGCATTGCAATGCATTACTTATAGCGCAGAAAATTGTAAATGGTATGCTGATAACCTTTCTTACAGTCAGAAAGTTATAATCTTTCTCTGCATAGTAGTTCGTGATCTGGACATTGTCACTTCAAGGGTTCACTTCTCTTCTGGATGTGAGGTTGTGTATGAGCTGATAACTTGATATTATATTAATAATTCTATATTCTACAGACAAGAGGGCGAAGAGTATTGGTACAGATATACATGTCCTCTACCAAATCCGGAAACCGGAGTCCAATACTACAATGACCTAGCCTCTCTCTACTTTGCCGTTCCAAGTCAGGTTCTTTTAGACATCTCACTTGAAATTGCTAACTGTCGTGTAGAAACGAAATGTGTGCTCAGTTTTCTAAGCATTTTATCCTTTGCGGTACACATGGAACATGTATTCAATGGCAGTCTCTTAAGAGCGAATTTGGAACTTGACGTTGAAAAGAGAATTGTTGAACTCTTTCAGACAATCCAGCAGCTGCTAGCATTAGGAGCCGGTGCTGGCGATTCTCCATTCACAATCAGTAGTCTGGCCATTCACTCGAGTTCTTTTTTGTTTCTGTTTATTCTAGCCTACGGCATTGCGACTCCAGGCGGCATTTTTATGCCTTCCATCATGGTTAGTACTCTTTTCCTCTGTTCTTATGATGCAGTAAATACAGGCCTTGGTATGAAATCAAATCTCAAGTACAGGTCTTTGATTTCTGCTGTCAGCTTGTTTGGAATTAGGTTCGAGAGCATGCAAGCATGAGTTTGTGTATGTCTTGCATGTTGAGAAGATGCATGAGAGCCCAGGGGGGTTACTGTCAAAAAAATAGAAAACTTTAAATTCAGGTAAGAATCTACTTGGAATATATCTAGAATATTTCAGAATATACCTCAAATACTCCAATTATGTGATAGCCCCATTTAAATACCCTCTGCACGCACGTGTATCCCAAATTACAGAACCGTACGTTCAGGAGATTGTGACGAACCCTAGGCATCCTCTTCCAACCGCCTCACGTTGATTACTGTCAGGTTGGCGCATCTTTTGGAGCATGTCTGGGGCGCATTTTTGAGCTCTTCTTCCCACAGTAAGACTCATCATCATATCTTTTCCTGGGATTTGAAGACTACATAGAACTTCTAACTACTTGAAGACTAAAACAGAATATTTGTTTAGTTTGAATGTTTGTAGCTTGAAGAAAGCTTCGTACTCATGTACGAGCTTCGAGCTTCAATATATTTTATGAAGTACTATGCTTCAAATCTGAAATTAGAATATGTTAGTTCTGAGCACATTTGGATTGTAGAATCAGCACTTAAACTAACAAATCTCTTGTTTTTCGGTGGCAGGCATAAGCTTACTTATATGATCCTCTGTTCCTAAATGATCAATGTCCTGGTATCTGGTGGTTGGTTTGTAGGTGGCCAATACAACCGGGAATGCATGCGCTTGTGGGAGCGACAGCTATGCTTGGTGGAGTTTTCCGATCCTCCATTTCCTTGGTACAGTAGTGCGGTGTTAAATTCTTATTAAATCATGAGCACGGCTCTGTCCTTACTTTGAACAAAGATTGTCTTGAGCTAGAAACAAGACGAACTCCTTTGACATGATCCATGCTGAATGTGTACATGAAGCCATTTCTGTTGCTTGGATAACGTATAATGGTTTTGTATTAACGAAGTCTTTGGGTGGCACATGCGTGCAGGTGGTGATCATAGTGGAGGGCACAGGAGGGATCGAATTCCTATTGCCAGTTATACTTGCAATTGTCCTTTCCAATTGGGTGGCCCATTACATTCATTATGCAGGGGCATATGAATCTGACTTGGAGCGAATTGGTGAGGTCCATTTTCTGCAAAGTGAGCCTTCACAAAGACTTAACTTTATCACGGCCCGGGATATCATGGCGCCAGATGTGATATGTTTCAAGGAGGTAATCATAATCTTACGACTGAAATTAATTTAGAGATAAGCAAGGAAGATTAATATCTACTGCTAGTCAGTAATTCTTATTGTGCAATTCTTTTCAGATCACCTCCGTAGCAGAAGTGGTGGGAGTACTTCGTGAAACATGCCACAATGGCTTCCCTATCATTCGACACGCCATTGGAGATGCTGATCATCCGGATGGTCAGATAGCGGGTGTCATGTTGAGGCACCAGATTCTGCTGTTGTTAGAGCAACGCGCCATTTTTGAGATTGATGCCCAAGTGTTGGATCGACGAATGCAACACTCGGGTATCAATTATTTACACTTGCCACGGTTGACGAAGGAGCACAGGTTGTTGGATCGACTCATGCATGTGTACCACCACAGTCATCATCCCCACCGCCGATACTTAAGCTCACGGCCTGAAGCAGTCGATGAATTAGGAATCGATGAACTGCTCTTTGAGGTTTGAATAATCTCACATCCAGCTCTAGTCATATCATGTCTAATTTACAAGGTTCATAGGTTCATGCAAATACAACACGGTTTATGTTATTTCATAGGTTCGTGTTATATTCGCACATATTACCACACGTTTGATGCACAAAAGTAGTGTCGTTACAATGTTTACTAAAAGAGTATGGTTTATGTACTTTAATCGTACAAATATGATATCCAAAATGCACCACAACCGTTACAAAATCCATAGGTTATTGATAGGTATTGTTTTTGCATTGATTTAGTACGTAGAATGCACATAACATGTGCGAACATGGCACGATCTCCATACACACAAAAACAATGCAATAACTAGTGTTTTTACGTGACAAGCCACATTTGAGATGTGATGACACAAATCATCGCGAGGCAGTGACACGACTGTGATGTCCTTTGAGAATAATGAATGATCTAATTTCTAGTTGACATGGAGACCATAACCTGGTTCTCTAAGAATTCGGAGTTCATACTAATTTCGTGGCCTGTACTATTCCAGGATTTGGTACAACCCACCGTGAATGGCAGCAGTAGCACTGGCAACCTTGGAAAAGGCAATCGTGCGGGCCAGGATATGCAGCTGGTTTCGGGCAAAGAATTAGCACTAGATTTCCGGCCATGGATGAACCGTGCGCCTTTGACGGTACAACACAATTTAAACCTCTCTGTGAAGTAGACACTCTGATCATTTCAGAACGGAATTTGAGGAAGGCCTTAGATCTCCTATGCCTTGGAGATGTAAGAATTATCTCTTAGAATTGTGTGCTATAATGAATGCCTGTAGTGCTTAATATTTGTTCACTTGAACTGACTCCCACTGTTGCTGATCTGAACGGAAGTCATTGACAAGGAACTGTGACACGAATCACTGTGTGATTTCCAGGGCTGCAGTGTTGAATTTACTTACAGGCGGCGTTGTCTTTCTTGGTTGCAGGTTTCTGCGGACACCTCAGCTCGGCGTGTGTACATCATATTCCGGACTCTGGGTTTGAGACATCTGTGCGTGACGGATGCAAACAACAGGTCAGACCAGTTCTAATTTGGTTACGCAAATCAATGACTCCTGAACTACACTGATTATGGCTATTCGTGTGTGACACTAATTGCGAGGACACACACTAATTTCAATAATTTGGGATTCACGGGGCTGAATTGTTTACTGTGTGGCGCTAATTGCCATTAATCCATGTCTTTAACTCCTTTTCGTATCAAAATTAGTGTGTATTTGTTAAATATGAAAATGGAAGGATTTCAAATAATTTGATTTCTGTACGTGAGATCATACATAAAAGGAAAATTTCATCTAAGTCAGTTCTCACCACACAATATGAAGTCTACAATTGGTATATGTACAAGCATGTATGTGAGAATTCCTCTAACGATCCAACAAATTCTTCAAGTGGTAGATTTCAAATTCATCTCTAAAACTCTATTTTCTAATTACAAGAAGAAAGAATTGAAACAAGTCAACTAATTTCAAAGTTTACAGATAGTGTCACACTCAATAATTTCTTGTGACATTAATTGTCCACACACACTAATAGTGGTGACTAGATGAAGCAGTGCAACAAATAGTCATAACGATGCAGCTAGACTTACGTGAAATTCAATGGCCAGAAATCTCTTATATTGGCAGCATGTTGGGATACACTAGTAGCAAACCTGTCGTTTTTCATTCCTCATTTCGTGGGAACAGTGAATAGTATAGGAATATTATACTTACGTTTCTGTCTTCTTGTGACTAAAACTACTCATCAGCACTAACACAGCCCATGTGCCTAGCGCCGTTTCATTTCTTTTTCATTTATAGTAAGTGAAAAATGACACATTTCCTTCTATTGATAAATCATTGCAGGCTGTTGTGAGTTCACGTTGTTTTTGTGTGGTGTTGTGCTGAAGGTTGGTGGGCATGATAACGAGGAAAGACATCGCCAAGACGCACAGGGATCAGTTGGAATCTCTAGTGGACACTGAGCAAACAGACAGTGATTACAGCCAGTCCAGCTTCGGAGGCAAATATTCCAGAAGAACAGCACGAGACGTTCTCTTCTCATTGCCATGATTTAAAACTCAGTGATTGTTGCGAGTCACTGGCCACATGATCCTAAACGTTGTGAATATGTTCCATACTACCAGCGATGGAGTTGCAGAACGGGAGCAGCAGCTACTTTCACCTTTGCATCAAGCCTACCAACAAAGTCTTCCAATGTCACTCGGTAAAGATCCTGACCTTCTGCAAATCCACTAGCAGCAGACCTGTCATTTTTCATTCCCCACTTTGTGGAAACAATGAACAGTACCAGAATACTATACCTATATTTCTGTCATCTTGTGACCAAAACTACTCACCAACATTGACACAACCCATGTGCCTGGGGCGGTTTCATTTCTTTTTCATTTACAGTAAGTGAAAAGCGACACATTTCCTACTAGTCATCCAAAACAAAGCTATGGAATGCCACATGCAATGGGCAACAATGTGATTTCTTCACAATGCTTGAATGAACGTAGTTCATGAAGTTTCAAAGTTCCTATTCTTTTGTGCTCAACAACTTTGACCTAAATGGGCATAGAACATGAAGCTTAGTTGAGAAGTTCTTATTCTGTTTTACTCAAAACAACTTTGGCTCGAACGGGCATAGTACAAGAAATTAGAAGCTCTTATTCTTTTGTACTCAACAACTTTGGCCTAGATTGTGTTTCATGTTGGAGATCATACCTCCTATCTTGTTCGATTAGTCACCTTGAATTTTTTTGGGTTTCGTTTAAACATACATTCTTTTGTATATATACAAAACGATTTTGGTTTGAAGACTCCGCTGTGTAGCAACTGGTGCATGTAGCCCATTTTGGCAATCTGCATCATTTTTGGGGTCATAGTTATGGACAAAAAAACTACCAAAACGGAATGTAAAAGAGAACCGACTATAATTATAAAGCTCTCGAAGAAATACTTGCAAGAAGAAACTACTGCACTGTTACCATCAAGTACTTGGCCTTCCCAAAAACTTAGGTGGAAGGCAAAATACTCCCTCCATCCCATAGTAGATGATCAATGCTTTTAAAGAAAAAAGAAAAAAACAAACAAACTAGAATGATTTCATTTAACCCCTAAAGGACCGGGGGGTGTTGAGATTAGCTCTTGTTTTATTGACTAGCTCTTGTAGCAAGCTAAATTCCTCATTGGTGTGAGGTAATTTTGACGATTGGCACCGTTGAAACTAAAGAAGACCTACGTAGCTATTTTATGAAAAAAAGATCAACAAAATCGCGTAATTTTTGATAAAATGCCACCGTTGAGAAGATTGATGGAACTTGTTTGGGGTATTTTGTACACATGCTGAAATTGGATTGTTCAAAAGTGCTCCAAAAATTCTGAAATTTTTACAGTGAGTAGAAATCATCATTTTAAACATGTGGAAAAAATTTCAAGTAATTTGGAGGTGTGGGGAGGAAGATATGAGGGTCTAAAGTGACGCTTAAATCTCGGGGGGAGCACTCCCTTGTATATTTTGCATACATGTGCAATAATGACCTATTTATTTGGGGGGTTATTTACTTTGCAAAAAATATTATAAGGTGATGGTATTTTACATGTAAAAAGCCTGAGAATATTATATGTGATGGTATTTTACATGTAAACATGTTTCACTTTTTAAAAATCCCCTATTTTCAATGTACATTTTTTACAAAATTTATCTACAATGAATATATTGGACCCTATTTTTTATCGCACGTTGTTTCTAAAAAATTTGCCAGTGAACCCCCGAGGCTTAAATATCCTCCTTGCAACTCAAAAAAATCACCAAAAATCGCTCACTTGATAATTTCCGATCAAGAAATACCTACATATTCGGCTCTCAAAAAGAACCAGGGTCTCTTTGTTGCTCATCCTACAATTCAAACCCAAGGACCCAAATTTCCTCACTTTCTAGTTCCAAAAGCCCCCTGGGGGCCTTACGGTCCCTTAGGGGTTAAATTTCTATACATAATAACTAAGTTTTTGTTTTGGAGTATTTGTCTATCGAAACAATATCATATTGTTTCGATACTAGTGTACATGTATGGCACGTGACACTGTTCTTACATGCAAGGAACAAATGATAGCATTGATTTTAGCTATCTCATATTATATTTTGTGCTCCACATATGAGTAGAGACAAGCTTTAGAGGCAAAGAACACTCCCTGTGCACCTGTCGTGTGAGTTTTGTAAGAACTTGTAAAACAACAACTTGATATTGAATAAACAATTTGCATCAAATAACTCAGCACAATTTAAATTCTCAATTTAAGCATTATCTATTATGGGATGCGCGGACGGAGTATATCTGTAACTTACCACAAACTGCTCTATCATTTATACCATGCATGTCAAAGGTCATACATGCATGTTGTACAGTCAGGTAGGAATTGCTAACGAATTCCCACTGCAAGGAAATATTTTTAGAAACTTTGAACAATGCATGTGTACTCAAAAATGATCCAATTTGGAAACCACGAAGTGCGTTGGAATCACATCGGCGTGTACTACAATATCATTACAAATTTACACATGTATTAGTGAAAGTTATATGACAAGTTAAAAATAATATATACACTATCTACCATTGAGTGCTCTCAATGTTTGCTTCAGTTACAGTGTCCATTTTAGCAAGGAAAAATGAAATGAGTGTTTGAAGTTGTTTTTGAGATACTTGAGCTCATACTTCTTGAATGATTTGTACCATTTCATCTTTTTCCTTCATAATCTTTTTGATTCCATGGACTTGTCTCCAATCATCATGATATCTACTACGGTGTATTAGATCACCATCCTCCATCAATGTGAATTGAATAGATCCATCATGCATAAAGTAGAAGCCAATGGATAGATTTTCAAAAATAAGTTCTACAAAATGAACTACTGATTGTTTAGTTGGAGGAATGATGACAAATGGACTTTTATCAAAACCCATGAAAACCCCTACACCATTACAAAAGAAGAAATTACAAAGGAGACTGATGAAATGATAGAAATCATTCAAGAAGTTGAGCTCAAGTATCTCAAAAACAACTTCAAACACTCATTTCATTTTTTCTTGTTAAAATGGACACTGTAACTGAAGCAAACATTGAGAGCACTCAATGGTAGATAGTGTATATATTATTTTTAACTTGTCATATAACTTTCACTAATACATGTGTAAATTTTTAATGATATTGTAGTACACGCCGATGTGATTCCAACGCACTTCGCGGTTTCCAAATCGGATCATTTTTTAGTACACATGCATTGTTCAAAGTTTTTAAAAAAAATTCCCTGCAGTGGGAATTCGTAAGCAATTCCTACCTGACTATACATCAAAGTCCTTGCGGCTTGAGAAGCCTATGATAATGGACAAAACAAAAGTTATCCCAGTGCTTTCATTCTGCTCCAAGAGACAGGTTGTGAAGACCTTCACTACCAAATTAAAAGAACCCTAAACCCTAAACTCTAAACCCTAAACATGCATACTTCAACCCAATAGAGTAAATGTACTATTAGTGTTGAAATCTGGAAATTGCTCATTTATACGAATGCTCATGATAATGCCATTACAACCATGACAGAGAGCTCAGAGTACATACCTTCAGAGCTGAATCACTACTGCTTCCTTGACAAGGGAAACAGTACAACCGTCCCAAGTAGCTCCAGTTAAGCGGGCTTGAATTCACAGTTACTGAGGGAGAGTCCTACTAATTAAGCCCTCTTGCTCAAGACGACTGAAAGAGCAGTGTAGACAAGGATCTTCAAGCATCAGAAAGCAATTCACCAATGGAGGATGGCATTCAGGAGTAAACAGAGTGCAGAGGAAGTTCAACAATGTTTTGAGTGAGCCTGCAATAATTATGACAATTTAGCTTGAATATTTTAGTCTGTTGAGCATTCCGCATGTTATCCTACATGGGATTCACGTGTGCATGTCTCGATTTCAGCTTCCCATTGACTTGTTCTGGTCTGCAGCTGGGAATTTCTGGTCACCCCAAACAAATTCCATACCCTCTTCCACTTGGCATCCCCGGCGGTTAAGATGAAGTGAGTAAGAGGAGAATTTTGCTGCGTGCATGATCCATCAATTGAAATAGTATGAACAAATACAAGGTATCCAAGGAGACATAGTTCTAAAAACATCCCAAGGAAGACTTTCACTCCAATGCTAGAATGTGGTGTCTAGCTGCTACGGTTCTAAGTCCAAACAAGGACTGTATGCCATATTACATCCAAGGTTCGAAACTTGATCGGGAAATTGCAGTCGATGATGAGCTCCAGCTGCATATGTCGTATGAAGACCGGACATTACATCATACTCCAAATAATTGACAGGCAAACAATCATGGCAATGCCTCGTACTAGACCATGCCAGGCAGATCATGTTGGATCTTGCCACGCAACTAAACATTCTACAGGCTTCCCAAAACTGTACAACATCTTGTTTGACACCATAAAACAGCACAGGCACAGTAACCACGTGCTTCCATAAGTCTTCATCCAAAAGCCTTCCTTCCTCCATGAGCGAGAAGATGTGAAACTCACAGTTTGCTACATATGTTTCATGTCGTCTCCGTGGTTTGACATGGTTGCGTCCAGCTCGACACGATACACCAACTGCAAACAGATTACTCATACACACGACTAAGATGGGGTCACGAGCCCGACTGAGCTCAGGCACATCAGGCAGAATGTTGTAATCTTGCGTAACGACCATACTAGAGATGAAGGTTTTAAATTCATATCTCCCAGATTCTATGTTGTATATCCTCAACTTATAACGCCATCGCAATGTGCCTAAAAATGAAACTTCATCGATCATCTGCAGTATGTACACATGGCCCTTCAAACACACGCTAGATACATAATAAGAGCCAATATAATGGCAATCAAAGGGTGCACACACCCACTGCTCCTTGGAAGAGATGTATACATTGATGCACTCAGGGGAAAATTTGATAACCATGTACTCATTTGACAGATCCCCCAACACCAAATGCGTCCGCGTAGTAGAAATACGTGCCCCATATAGCCTTCTATCTAGGCAGTCGGCATGTCCTGGCAACCTTTTCCACTTCTTGCTCAGAGGGTTGCACACAATCAAGTCAAAATCATTGTTGTGTGGGTTGGATTTGGTCAACACAACAAGCCCACTAGAGACAGCCTGTAGAGCATAATCAGAGCCTGAAAGTGAAAAACCAGGAAGGAAGTCGAACCCAAGAAGAGTGTGTTGCTCCTTTGTCTCCTGATGTATGCCGTACCATTTCCATGATCTAGGCAAACCACGTTGCCGTACATGCCTACGATGCTCAAATGCAAGTGGGAAGTACCAATCTAACTTCGATCCATCCTTCCTGCGCTCTTTTGCAATCTGCGAAAGGTTTTTGTCACACCACGCCCTCCATTCCTTGCTGAGGACCTTGCAACGAACCAGAGTGCGCACCGGGAGGTACCAGAATACTAAATCAGCAACACAGCCCAAGGATGGAGATGAACAAGAGCTACGACAGGCTCTTGTTTGAGAAGGCTGTGAATCAGCTGATGAAGAATCTGATAAACGATCGTGACCCATGGTGCTTGGAATACCAGAAACTATATCAAACCATATATATCCACCCTAATTCCCTCTCAGGAAGTTGCAACTTGGCAATGCGAAGCTACCAGAAAATTACTTAAGATGGTGGTTTCATTGATTGCTTGGATTGGTTGCTAACAGGGATCAAAAGCAAAGCTAAAGCATACACACAAAGGATGCAAACTACATGCGCGATAGACATGAGAAAAGAGTTCTCCACGGTTGAAGAATCTGAACACAAAGAGACTAGAGACAGAGAGACTCAGCAACCTTGGCTATGCTCTCTCTATTGCTTACCCCATGATTTAGTATCCTCACAATTCAAGCATGACATCAAGTGAAGTGATGCATGGCGTCCAGAGGACACTCAGTTTCTACTGTAGGACGGTTTCTAGACGTTTTTCTCAGTTTCTAGACGGTTTTAAGGTTTAGGGTTTTAGGGTTTTAGGGTTTAGGGTTTAAGGTTTAAGGCAAACTTACTCGAAACTTACTCGAAAACTAGATGGAAAGACGAGGTTCAAATACTCAAAGAACAGATAAGGAATCTATCGGCTGTTCATCAGGATACGCTCGTTCAGCTACAAGCTTTGGCAGAAGAGAAGGTCGAATTGACAAAGGTTCTAGATGCGTGGAATTCATGTGTTCAGAAGTTGGAAGTAGAGATCGAATGTAGAGCACATAGGTCAAGCTGAAATACCAGAAAAAGAAGTGGAGAGAAGACAAACGGAGATACAGAGCTATCAAGGTACACTCCTGAATTCACTCAGCTCCAGACTTTGGAAGACGAGAAGGCCGAAGTAGTAAAGTTTCTGGATGCCTCCGATTTTTCTGTTGAAGAACTGCAAGGAAAGAATTTAGAGCATTCAAAGAGAGTAAGGATGCTTGAAAAAGAGGTGGCTCGAAGGCAAGCAGAGGTGCAGAGACTCAAAGAGAAGGTGGGGAGCAGTGATCTCCGAACCACTTTATGACATTTAGAACATTATGCGACCTTCCACATAAATGGTATCTACTTTTGCTACCCAGTGCATACAATACTCACGATACCTCTATAATATCCGGCAATACCCTTGATATATAAAGGTGATACCATGATGATATCCGCGGATATCACCTCATGAAGTTGCTACATATTTGTATCATGAGGAGCATTCTCGCTACATTTCCAATTTTTTTTCATTTTCTTTCGTTGTGTGTTTAGCAGCCCCATTATTTTGGTCAAAATCCAGCTAATTTTAGCCAGTTTTGAGATCACTGGTGGGGAGCCTGTCTTCTGTACACCAAGGTCCCGACACATTTTGCACATACGTTATACACCGCCCACCCATAGCGCTGAGAACACACAAAATACAGACTTCGCACAGGCACAAAATCCACAATTATGGTCGAAATTTTCATCCAAAGCAGTTTTAGAAGCTTCGGAATTCATTGCAGGCCAAGATGTAGCCCATTTAAGCAAATTTGCTAAAATAGATTTTGACGCACATTTGTGAAATGGTGCAAAAAAAATCTATTTAAATATCTCACAATTGCTTAGTTTGAATTTGGGATGGAAATGGACTATTTGGTGCATTTTTGCATTCTTTGGATGGTGAAAAGGAATAGTCAGGGTGTTTAGACCTTGGAAGGAAGGCGGAGACTTTTTACATTCTTTTTTGGAGTAAATCAAGGTAGTACCCAGTCATTAGTATATTTCATTTTCACCAAAATGACCGCATGCATTAAAAGCTTATAACTTGTGAAGTAAAGGTCATTTATTCGTTAAACATTGAAATTCGATGTTTAACCCCTAAAGGACCAGGTGGACACATTGTGTCCACGAATAATTTCATTACTTGTTTGGATTTCATAATTTTGTCTCAATGTTAACTAGAGAATTGAAAATGTTCGTTTCAAGAACACAAAAAAACTTCAAGATTTGCAATTACGTTGATTGATTCATTGCGAAAAAACTAAAACGTCAACGTAGGTGAACCTGGGACAAAGTAGTTAGGGCGGTTGATGACTTGAAGGGCGTTTTCATACTTGAACGTCACATTTGTTATAAGAAAAAAAAAGTGTCCAATATGTAAAATATTTGCCAATACTGCATCATTAACACTATAAAATAATTACGAAAAATGTTTAAATATATTTTAAATGGAATCTTTTCAAAATAATTGGAATGTTTTCTACATATTTTATATTATTTTAGAATTTTTGGAATATTCCAAATATATATTTGAATTCTTTAAAAAAAATTGCAATGTAAAAATTAATAACGATCACAAATACCGGCTCAACGAGTCACCAACAAGTCACTTCACCCAAACATAAATCTTTAAGAATCAATCATTGTTGTTGTATTTAGTTTTAGAACACCATTTTTTGTGGGCACCTAGATATAGTACATCTTTGTATGCTCCTAAACTTTCAAAGGCTAATCATGGTTTCTAAATTTATGAGAAAGTTTGCAATGAATGACCTGTTGGCTTTATTCAAAATTTTCAAAAATCAACTTATGATCAAACCTTATAATCATGTACTATATACGATAGATTGTTCTGAAAATTAATGTGCAGTCTCATGACTAAGTCCTTTTTGAACTTCAACGGTGAAGTTTTCTACATGAACACCAATCAAGAGATACAATTGCCTTCCTGAAAGCATCACGAGAAAGTGATAAAATTTTAGGAATGGGCATGGTCCTTTAGGGGTTAAAAATGTATAAGGACTAAAAATTGAAAATTTGTATTAACCCTTAAACGTCAAGAGGGCCTCGACGGGGCAGCCCGGAAGGAATCTAAATTTTTGGAGGCAGGAAAAAAATTTAAATTTAATTTAAATTTAAATTTAAAATTTTTTTTTAAAAAATTTGGCAAAAACGACTTTGCAGTGTATTGCTGTCTAGCATTGTAGCACTGTAGCACTGCAGGACTGCTGAACTTCAGCTGCCCTTACCTCAAAACTTGTTCAATTTGATAACTTTGATTGCTTACCAACGATTCCACAATCTCTCAAATGAGGCGAAAATTTGGAATCTAGATTGCTTTTTCAATAACTTTCCAACGCAATAAGTCTCGCTTGATTTGGTTGAGAAAATCAACTTTTTCCTTGATTATTCTCTTTTAAATAAGCCCATGGGGCTTACCTTGACGTTTAACGGTTAACCCCCAAACGATCATTTTATAGTTGCTGCCCTTTTGTACAGGTTGCCTAGGACGAAAAAAGAATTTTTATAAAAAATAAAAAAATATTTCAAATAGGAAATCAAGTCTACTTTCTAACTTGATTTGAATCATGTCAATCCAAGTTAAACTCCACCAAGGAGAATTTTTCAAAGACAGACCTGAATATTGTTCCAGTGTTATAAAATTTACTATTTGGAGAAAAAATGATGATCTCTCCTTTGGAAAAATTTCTTTTTTGAAGTTTAGAATAGAATGTTTAGGTTTAACTAATCATACCAAATTCCAAAATCTAAAAATAAAATTTGTAATTTTGGTGAATATTAAATGGTAAATGCTTATGAATTCATTGAATTAGTATTTAAAACATTTTTTGAAGGTTTGACTGTACAGATAATTACTAAACATCATGATACTCATTTTCTCTTTTGGACCAAACTTCATCAAAGTTGCTTAAGTAACATTTTATAATACATTTAGGTTTTGCCCTCATCCCCTCTAGCATTCAGCAGTTAATCCTTTACATTATAAGCATTTTGAGGCCTTCAAAAGGCAGCTAAAATTTCCATGCAAAGACCTACGTCAACACCTCTCATTTGCAATCTTTCAAGTCAAGAACGGACTCTCACATAATTATTGTGAATTCTATAAGTGATAGTGAATTATCCATATTTAATTTAGTTTAGAACAAAATATTAAACGTTAAAATATAAAAGGAGTTGGTACATTGATCAAGATCGGAATACGTACACTAATGGAACATGAATAAGAGAACACAATCCAAAAAAATAAAACAAGATTAAAAACTTCAAAACACAAGAAATATTTCATAGTACATATGTTGTATTTGTAAGTATTAAGTGTATTCAAAGTATTTGCAGTAATTTCATGTTTTGTTTATAGGCTTTTTGATAGTTGCAAAGCTCCAAATTGAATTTTTATTTTTCTAAAAGATGTGTATTATAAATCTCCAACTCTGAACATCACAACTTAAAATCCAATAGTTCATAGATTTTCTATTATTCGACACATCAATGACCACAATGTGGTCTCTTGGGCACTAAAGAATTAAAAAATTTGACCAAAACTAACTATGCAATTTATGTGATTGAAACTAACTGTATATGGATAACTAAATTTATATTAGTTTTTTCAACTTAAATTCTAGAAAAAAAAAATTTAGTGAAGAATTGAGGCTTGGAAATCATATAGTTGGGTTTTGCAACTAAGAATTTAAATTTTTATTATGTACAAGGTTGACCCATGTCGAAGTCCGGCATAACAATTCCAAGTGTGAAACCATCATCACATGAGTACGCCTTGCATTATATAATAGATAGGTTGGCTTGTATTGGAGTATGGCACCACAGTTCTAAAGCCATAATCATTGTGTTGAGCATACAAACATAGACTATGTTATATACTAGTGGGACCCGTGCCGTTGAGCACATTGAGCTTGGATTGTCTCCTCGACGGATTCCAGCGCGGAACGGTCGAGTGAGACAAAGCGAGCTGAATTGTATAATAGATTCCACAATGCGCATGTTGCCCTTGCTCTAACAAGAGTGGAAACTACATTGATTGTCCCATTTAGTGCGTGTGGTACTAATTCCCGAAGCACGCACTATTTTGCCAAATCACAAAATTAGTGAGGACTGAAATTTTTACTGAGTGGTAGAAATCTTCATATCACGCTAATTTTACGCACTATAAACCCGCCCTCACTAAATAGCATAATCAACGTAGCAAGAAGCAAACACCACTGCATGGGTACCGAACCCCAAGGGACTTCACTATACTATGGCATGGGTCGGGCACGAGACTCAGAAACAGCAAACTCACGTTGTGCGTGAGGCAAGCCACAACATATTTGCCCCACCTGTGAAGTTGCACTTTGCATTGGAGTGTGCTTTGTACAACTTCATAGTTTTACACCTCATACGGTATCAAAAAGAGTACAGATAGAAACTCCGGTCCTCTTTCAAGGCCAGCATGAATAAAGTGTCTGAATAAAGTGTCTATTTGTAATGTCAATGACCCAGTATCCACTGGACTCAAAAAGCGGACATAAAATAGCTCTCAGAGTCAAAAAGAGGACATATAAAATAGCTCTGAGAGTAGTATAGCAATGTTCATTTCAAAAGGTGCTTGAATTTTTGGAATCTGTGCACTCTTGCGCTGTTTCATAAAGCACCCATTGCTTAATACATGCTATTAAATTCTCGGACATAGAACCAAAGTTCGTGATTCAATTCTTAGCTTTTCTGACAGAACATAAAGAAAAAAAAAGCTTCCCTAGGCACTCAGGTAGGTGCTGGGTGTGCACCTGCTAGATTCTCGTAATTTGCTACTCTCCACTAACAAAATTCTGGCGATAAATACTACAAAAGTTGTGACCAAAACATTCACCACAGGACACTGATGGAAAGGAGGACGTACATTTTCTGGCAGGCAAAGAGCGCCCATTGATAAAAAAGAGTCTCAAAAAGGGGTCTGGCACAGAGGACATGTCGACTTGTGGGAGGTGGAGAACCACTTGTAGAGGCAGGCGGAATGGAACTTATGTTTACAAGTCTTGCAAGCCAGTCGGGGAAGGGAGTGATTGGTGGTGTGGATGATGGAATAGCAGATAGGGCATTCCTCCACCCCCTCAAACTCACGGTCCACGTTCTTCTTCCACATTTGAATCGCCTCCAGTAATGCTCCATTCTATCATGCACAATTGGACATGCGGTAAGTGACCTGAGCAAAGGTTCCCATTAACCCCTCAAGGACCAAGGATTCATGGTTTTAAAATGATAAATTCCATTGATCGTATATGGGACCAAATTTTAATTCACTAGTGAGGATCATTGCATGTGTTATTAACCCCTAAACGTTTGAATATGGTTTTGCGGCAGTAGAATATGGTGTATTTTGGTTGTATTTGAAATGGATCCACATTTTTAATGGGTTTGAGTTCCAAAAAGAAGTTGGAATTTAGATCAATGCGGTTCTAGTGAGTTCCAATTTAGAGTTTCCTGTTGGTAGCAAATCCCAATCATATGACAGCGTATATACTATCCCCATGGCACGTTTAGGGGTTAAACCCTCAAGGATCAAGGATTCATGGTTTTAAAATGGCAAAGTCTATCAATCATATTGTGAAAAATATAATTCACATGGGACCACATTCTATACCAAAATCAGTGAAAATCAAAAATCAGTGAAGAATGTTGCATGTGTTGGTGAAATAAAAATAAAAATTGAACAAAATAAAGCTTACATAGAATCTACTCAAAACTGCTTAAAAAAGCATGAGGTCTAATTTGGCTTCTTGGACCTTTAGGAGTTAAAAAGAAAAGAAATTTGAACAAGAGGAAGTCCAGATGGGACCACATCGTTGAAATTGGTGGATGTTAATAAACTCTCTTAGTGTTTGTTGCATCCTGTTGGCAATTGAAAGGGGATTCAGGCAAGTAATTTTTGGACACCATATGAACCCACTGTCTAGGGTCGGACTTTGGGGACACCTATAATCAGAGCTAAAAGAATCCAGAATCTGTTTTGGGTGAAGGGTCACAATCAGGTCACTTACCTTATTTTTCTTATGAGGATTTGAAGTTTGGAAGCTTAGTGTTCAAAAGTGTACCTGGTTTCGAAGAAAAGATGCCATGGAGAGAATCCATTTGCGAAGAAGGGTCTCGCTAATCCCAAGACGTCTCGTGCAATCCACCTCCACGGCCCTCAGCGGGTAGCATGATGGGAGCCGTATCACAATGTCCAGGCATGCCTCCTCCTTCTTATACACAGCTGTGACTTCGCGTAGCGTGCGATTGGAACAAATGGAAAGAGTTTCATCTGCTACAACTGACGCTTGGAGCTGTGCACATCATCAAACAGCAAACTCTTAATTGCTACACTCCTGGAAGGTACACCAGATTCAATAGAGTTGCAGCAGCAGTTCATTAGAGTTTGCAGTTGCTTCAATAGATTGATGGAAACTATTATCATACCTGCGAAAACTCATCAGCTAGGAGATGAGTGCTGCAATTACTGGATGTGAAATTCTCGATTGCGGAGGCAGTAGATCTGTCACGCAGACCAGTGAACCATATACGCACACATGCTGGTAAAACCCGAAGCAACAGACCGTAGACCGCCCCAGCCAGGACTACTACGTGTTCTTCCTTCACTGGCCACAAACTTTCAACAGCAAAGCTCACAGTTCCACTTGACACTGCTCGCGTTGCAGACGTGGCAGCTGAACTAATTTTGGCACCAGCTACTACCGCCCGTCTTCTTGAAGCAGACGTTCCTGCATGTCAGTACATAGATCTTTAGTTGGACGAACATATCAACCATGGGGAGATTGTTGAAAATTCAGTAACATGATAGCTCTGTAAATCATCAATCAGGGTGTGATATCTGACCTGACGTTAGATCAAGAGGAATATGTTGAAACAAGCAGTCCAAGAGGGTAGACGATGTGTCGGACTCCCTTGCAAACTGTAACAGTCTCTCCCTAGCTGGAGAAAGTGGCGGCAATGCATGCAAACGCATCAATAAAAGCGACCATCCCAAAAGATAATGTACCTGCAAATCCACGCAGTGTAAGCTTTGACGTTCTTTAAGACTTCAACCCACACCACTGCTATAAACCCTTCCAAACGTGCAACTAGAAGAGTAAACTGTGGAAGAGCAAACTTGTTCAAAGAGACAAGACTTTCAAAATATTCAGAGTACTCTAGAACTGGAAAAAGTAGTACAGTGACTACATACACGAAGAGCTGATGTGAACGAGCTCTGAAGAAGAAGTTTTTCTGGAGTTTCCAACAATCTGGCAAGCTCAGGCCGAAGCTTGGCAGCTGCCACAAGTGAAGCTTCATCCTGTGTAGCCTCCTGCACAGCACCTTCCTCTGCTTCCCCATGATTTTGAGGAATACCACCCCATGTGACAGCCAGTTGTTGGATGGGTTCAGTTGACAGGAACTGAAACGCAACCCATTGCAAAGCACCACTTGAATTGGGTGACAATAAGAGGGCGTAAAGGGCACTGATTGATCCCTTTCCAACGCCCCACAAGTCAGCTGCTCGGACTGCGGCTTCGCGAGACCGGTTTGTAGCTCCCAGAGCAACTACAGCAAGGCTCTCCCACAGGGACGATTCAACCATTCTGTGCTTTGAAATGGTCTTTGCAGCCTCACCGTCAGCATTGAACTCCAATGCTGCTGCCTCAGAAAGTCCGGTGGCCAACAGGATTCGAAGAAGAGCTTCCATCATATGGTCCTCCACGGCCACCCAGTTGGATACTCGCAAAGTACCTAGCGCCCTCAAAGCCGCCACGGTCTCGAGCTTGTTGAGATCTTTCAGCAAAATCAAAACTGACACAGCTGTTGCAGCGAGCTCGATCGAGATTTTCCTTCCTGATAATTGTTGTAAATCTAAATCGCCCTGTTGTCCATCTTTGTAAAAGCTCACGACAATCTCGGTCATCTCTTCGTACTCTACAACAGCCGAGTCCACCCACTTGCGGAGGCACTTCAGGATAAACGCCCATTCTTCAACACTAAAGTCTTGCCAGCAATAGGCCACTGACACAGCAACTAATTTTGCTAGTGTCAGCTCAAGTCCAAGCTGGAGCATCACGTCTGTTGTATCAGCTGATACAAGCTGAGGTTCAGAGTCTTGTGTCATCGTAAATTGCCTTCGTAGCAACCTCAGAAGAAGGGAAATTTCTTGAAGGCTGATCTTTGCACTAGAAGCTGCGGCAATACCAGATTTCACGCCTGGCAACTGCAAAGGATAACATGCTATGGCCACTTCCAGCCATTGCTTTCCTTTGAACTCTATGCATCCTTTCTCAAAGTCAGCAAGAGGTAAAAAGCTGAGGGCTTTGTTTAACCAATCACACACTGTCTGTTTCAATGCCTCGCTCTCCTTTTCAGGACTTTCAGCATCAGAGGTCTCAAGCAATGGATTCCGTAGGACTGGCATCAGAATCAATAACACCGAAGGCAAGATTTTGAGCAAGCCTGCATCTACTAAATCATCTGAACTGCCCGACTTCGCAATGTACTCAAAAAAGAACTGTTCCGCATCTTCTCTTTTCCACGCAGCTTCTCCATCTAGCAAGGCTCTCAGTAAGGTTAGTAACGCATTTGTAGAGGGGCCCATTTCCAGTAACAGGTCATCCTCAACAGGGCTATCCTGGGCAATCCTGTTAGCACTTTCGGAAGAAGAGCCTGCTAAGAGAGAACGAAAACACATATCCAATAAAGGAGGGAGCTTTTGCCCTGTTGCATTTCTGGCTGTATTGCACAGGAACTCAAGAAGATGTAAAGAAGCAGAGCCGCCTGGCCATTCCCAGGAGCATAGTAATTCAATGACGAGCCATATTCTATAACCTCCATTCCCTGTATCAAGAGACATGGAAGTACACCCAGTGTACACTCTTTCAGGTCCAAGATATGTAGCCAGTACATCAGCATATGCACAAAATCGCTGGTGCACCTCCTCCTGCTTAAAATCAAAATAGGATAATAAGTACTTCCAATTTTATTTCTCAGAAATAGAGAATGAAGCGCTACTTTTCTGTCCTGAAATAAAAGGCAAAAGACAGTTTTGTGACCAACGAACCCAACATTCTCAAATTGGCAGGGTACTATTTCATAAACCATGTTTACAGTGCATAATATTGGCACGGTACTCTGTAAACATTGATGATATGAAATGACCGGGCTCTCTCACATGAATTGACCAACAAAAAAAACCTGTAGGTTGTAACTGACCTTGACCAATGTTGTCTTTCTGGGGAACTTGATAATTGGAATAGTGTTGTCATTGTACTGGGTATCTTCCACCCAACTAGGCCAGGAGCGGTTTGGAGCAAGTGTGCAGGATATAGTATCTTGAATTTCGTTTTCTCCCACACAAAAGTATTCAACGATTTCACAAACCCAATCGGCGCACAAAGTACAGGTAGAAACAGAGTCTGAAGATTCATCAAGAACAAGTGCGCTTCTAACAACTTCTGTCAGTATCCGTCGTATGCGCTCATGGCTCTCTGTCCTCAACTTCTGATGAATAACAGGGGAGCTACTTCTGCGTAGGTTCTCTAAGCAATTCAGAAATGAAAACCGACTCTGCTCCATGTGGTGATGGGTTGAAGCCACTTCCTGAATCAAAGTGTTTTCTCCATCACCGTCTTCTTCTCTTCTCTCGTCCTCAGACTCGTCAAAATCTCCATCAGTGACTTTTCTAGATGAGGGCTTCAGAAAAGCCCAATACAGACAAAAAAGGGTAGAGAGCAGCTGCGGCCCCGAAGGTTCGAGTTGAAGAGCAGCAAGAGTCGGCATCAACACCTCTACCACTTCAAGTGCTGACCTTGCCAGCTCAAAACTAAAAAAAATCTCCACATCGTCACTTTGGGCCTTCTCCGGTTCGTAATCAACCTCATCGAATAAAATAAAAGAGGGTGCAGCTCTAGTCCATGGAGTGTCATGCAAAAGCAGCACGCCAATCAAGTGTTTTGAGAGTATTTTCATCAATTGCGTAGTAGCATTAGAAGAGAGAAGACTTTCCTCTGGAGTCGGGGGACTCAAAAAACTCCTGCATCAAGCGAAGACAGACTGAGATGGAGCGCAAAAGATACCACCCATCCACAACCGATTGGGATAATATCAAAGAAATTTGGATATCTTAGGATAGGAGTGATTAGGAATTGAGTAAAATAAGACAACACCCAACATACCTTAGAAGGCGAATACAAGCTGGCTGAATAAGGTTGTTACTGCTTGCAACAGCCAGACCAGCAGCATCAAGTCTGGGTAATCTCCATAAGTCCAACATATTCATACCAGTGTCATCCTTAGCAGGCTTCGTCAACCTTCCCCACCTTTCACTGAATTTTCCAACTAAAGTGGCCAGAACTCCGACATGTAACAGATCATTGTCGTCAAGGTCAATTCGCTCGTCACCTGGACGCAGCCATGCTGTGGCACACTCTATCGTTGATTTCCAATAACAATGGAATTCCTTATCCTCAAAGAAAGACAGTAGAAGATCAATCTTAGGTTCAATAAGTATGCTCTCTTCTCCAGACAAGCACCATGGAACGACTTCCTGAAGAAATCGCCTCCTGATGGAATCGCCCAGAACTCGTTCTTGTGAAGCGAATGCGGACGTTCCATATGTCGCAATGAGCTTCCCAAGCAATCGCAGTGCTTCTGGATGTCCCTGTCATAAAGGAAACGCTAGCTTGATTAGGCACCAGCCAGAAGTAACACTTCTCATTACTCAGCATCTGGACATAATCAGCTCGCTGAAGAGCTCTCCACTACTACACCACGTCCTAGACTTTGAAGGAGAGAACCCCTAAAAGAGTATTCAAATGAGAATTCATACAAAGAAGAGGAAAGAAAGCGACTCACTGAATGTCTTATTGCTGGAAAACCCTTCGCCACAAATGGCTGAACCACATTCAGAAGAAGCCACATATTATTTGTTTTCTCTCTTTCTGGTATCCTCTCATGAAGTACAGAAAAGAAATCTCCAAGACGAGCCAATCGTGATGCATTCTCTGAAGACGTGTCCAGAAGAATGCCCACACAAGCAGTTTGAAAGCCAGGCCAGAATGTATCCAAGACACCCTCTTCTTGGCCGAGCAGGATCAGAGTATCAACAATAGTACTAGCCACATTGTCCAAAACTGGCAGTGGTAAAACAGGCTGCAAATCAGCACTCTTTGCAATAGCATTAACGAAGCCTTGGCCCTGTGAAGAATTCTCTAGAAGGGTATGACTTGCAACGTTTACATACTGACACCAAACTATCTTTAATAACACTTCCTCCACTAGAAAGTCCTGCAACATTTTACACTCTGCGTCCTTAGCATATCTGCAGCAACATGGAATAGCAATCAGAATGTCAGCCAGAATAAACAACATTGAAGGAAAAGTGTATAACAGAACTATGAAAGACATCTACATATTTCAGCAAAATTAGAGCCCGGTCTGTACCAGAACCATTAATAGGCACCTATATTATTTAAGAACCTAAGAAACATAAATGCAAATGGGATCTCTCAACTAACCATGCATAATCAGACAAAAAAAATTCAACAAATTGCGCATTTATAATTACAAGAACCGCCAAGGTCATAGAAAAATTGGAATGCTCACCTCTTAGCATTCTTGACAACCCAAACAAAACATTCTTGGAAGGTCTTGAATAGGGATACCCTATCTGCAGTTGATAATGCAGGCACATACACACCTTGCCAGAGGTTCTTAAAAAATTCAAGGAAAAAGCCTTGAGGAGGAGCCACAAATTGTGGAGGAATAAGAGCGAGAAATGGATAGATACATGGGTAAGAAATTTGTTGAGATCCAAAGCAACCTTGTTTAAGAAAATCCCACAATTTTGGGAGGATTGCTTTGCGTATAGAGCTACTTCCCCAAGCTTGAGGTATTTTTTTACTGAAAAGTAAAACCATATCCCACATTGGTTGATGACAACTTGTTACTTTTTCTCCCAAAGCACCCAGCACAAGTTTCACAGAACTGTCAAGATTCTCTTCATCAGTAAAGACCTGCATCCGGAAACCGAAAATCAATCACAGATGTTGAAATAATCGACCAAAACGAAACACCAGCTGTACAAATATTTGTATCTTCCAGAACCGTACGGAAACTTGGAGACATTGAAACTATAAAGATCAAAACAACTCCCTTCATTTTGCAATTCAATACTTAGGAGAGACAGATGGAAAATTACATGTATAAGAAACAGATAGATGTACCTGTGGAATGTGCTGAACGTAGGTCCCGAGAGTTTGGTATACAGCCGACCGCACCTGAGAGCTTTTGTTCTTTACAGAGCTCTGAAAAGACTTATGTTTATAAAATAACGAAGTGGCAGCCTCCTTTACAGCTTCTCCTGCCCCTACGGCAGCACTAGTTGCAGAAGTGCTCTCTGCAGGCCCCTCCTTCCAAAGTGAGGATGTTGAACCTACTAATACATCAAGTAGTGCAGCCAGAGCAAGTAGAGAAGATGATAAAATCTGCACACAATATTCTTAGTTTAGAACTAATGTCCAAGGCATCCAGTTTGTGCAGATGGCACTAACTCCGCTAGCAGTTTTACAAAAATAAATAAAACGTGTGGAAATTGAACACACAAAAAAACGGTAGTGTTCAACTTGAAAGCATCCCGTCGAGAATTTGGA
This sequence comes from Pohlia nutans, assembly GCA_022496805.1. Taxonomy (NCBI): domain Eukaryota; kingdom Viridiplantae; phylum Streptophyta; class Bryopsida; order Bryales; family Mniaceae; genus Pohlia; species Pohlia nutans. The sequence continues at coordinate 27,288,195 of CM040090.1, forward strand.
TCGGAGCTTTAAATAAATTAAAAACAAAGCAGAGTCAAAATTTCAAATAAAACTATCCAAAGGCAAGACAGAATTTAACATGAGCTCGGAGGTGGGAATGAAACAAAAGTGAGCGCCCAGACTAACAAAACTACATACAAAACCTCAAGAACATGGTCGCTTAGCAACCATTCCCTCACTTCACAAATCCAAGGTCCGTGAAAGCTCAAGATTTGTTAAAAATACGTGTCATCCACAGAAAATGCAGGCTTTTGAAACTGACCCTTTCTAGTTTCTCTGTAACTTCTTCTTGCAAAGTACCCATTTCAGTTAACATCTGAGGAGTCAACTTCAAATTCTCATCCAGGTGGGCCATGATGTCTTTCAAACAGTAAATCAACACGTCTACCCTCTTCTTCCGATCTGGAAAGGTAACCTGCAATTTAACAAAAGAAAAGCAAAGAAACAGCAGAGGTGAACATGGTCATCCAAACATAAGATACAACATGAGGACTCTACAATGATACATGGCCTGGTCAAAATCGGAATTCAAAAAATTCTGAACGACGAGTCAGGTACAAATTGAGGTACTACATCCGAGATGGATATTGTCTAATCAGCAGAACATGCGTCTAACCTGAAATGATCGTTGAGCAGCTTCAGCAACTTCTCTTGAAGGATCAAATTGAGAAACCCACCAAGCCCCCATCAATGATCGAAGGTGGGGTGCTAGCCCTTTCCTATTGACACGCAAAAGAGGGAAGGGGAGCTATCTAAGTATCGGTAGAATGCTTAGTAGTAAACGTCTAAAAGAAGTATATAATAAAACAGCAACATCAACAGTAACTAAAATGCAAGCCAAAACAAGAGTCAATACATTCCACTGTTCAACTATTTTAGTTCTTCAGTGCTCCAGCTGCCAAGTTTGGAACGATTATGTTTTTAAACAGAGTGCTTCAAACTATCCGAGATAGAGCTTCAAGGAAGCCGCACCAGGGGTCTTAGAAAGATCTAGATGTCCTCAATCTAATGTCCTCAATCTATTCAAAGGACTAGATGGTGGCGTCTAATTTTCATCCAAGGTACATGTACTTCTAGAAAGACACAGTAGAGAAATGGACTTCGATTATTGCTGCTTGTGAATGAAGCCAAGAGTACTCAGCAATTGATCAACAAGACCGGCCTCATTATGAAGATGAAGCGTGTTTCAGGTCATTAGTGACAATAAGACAGTAGGAACCCCAAGGGTAGGAAAAGTGAAGACCCACCCTGCATTCGTAGTAAGGTCAGCCATTGCCCCATGAGTATTTTCCCGCACCTGTCGGTTATTGTCTTGCACGAGCCTTTTATACTCAAAAACCTGTTCATACAAGAGATCAGATTCAATACATTCAACATGGATCACCACTTTTTAATTGAGCATACACAAGAAAACCAGAAGCATATATGATCGCAGATCAGGCATGTCCTGCAAGAATGAGCATCGTAGACGATCATAGTCATCGGACAGAAAAGGCATCTGTTCAAGATAGGAGAAGTACTAGCAACCAAATAAAACTCAAGAAATTACCATGCCAGCTCTTACAAACCTATATTGCAATAAGCACGCACCCAAGTGAGAAGAATTGCAGCCAGCTTGTCAACCGAATGCTCCTTAAATATCCCCCTAAGAGTAGCAAGGGCTTTTAGCTGCAGGGTGACACAATCATGAAAAGATTTAGCGGAGTGGTCTTGTCTATGCATCGTAAACTATCAAATGCATTGAAAAGAATGCAGTCAAACGTTTAGGGCGGACTAACCTTCGTGGTTGGGTCTCGTTTGGACAGTCTTTTAAGCTGTACTGCTGCTTCTCCATCGAGGTCCTACATTAAAACGAAAACTAGAATCAGCCAAGGAACATGAATCAAGCTGTTACATAAATGCTATTGCAGATTTTCTCCCAGTACTGGAATACACAGCAGATCTGTAACAAATAGTACCTGTGAGACCTCTCTTTCAGCTGAGAGTGTTGTCTCCACTAGAGAACTCCCCACATACCCTCCAAACCCAAGAGGCACTGCTCCAGGATGAGCAGCTGCCAAGCTGCATCCAAGAACCAATTATATTACACTTCAATTGGCATTTCCTTTTTAAGAAAATACCTCTTTTTCAATAGGCCTTGGAATTTGCCAAAAAATAATGTGATCAATTGGTAAGTAAAAGCACAATATCAACGATTCTCAACCATCAAATCAACTATGACTCTCAACGATCAAAACAGTTACAACAAACCTGCTGCTGGAAGGCCGCGATTTACTGCGACCAGAAGCACCCTTTTCCCGGCCCATCTTCACCAGATGGCCTGCACCTTTTAGTCACACACCAAAGTATCCCAGGAACATCATGAGCGAGAAAATCAGACAATGTTTTAGATTAAAAACATTACTTCAGGGTCTTGAACACTGCATGTTCTACTCTAAACCTTCGTCCCAAAGTTATTGTCATGTTTGAAAGTGCTTTTTTAAGTAGGTCAAAAAAATACTTCCTTGTGGCTAATTTTATTTAGGTTGCAATGAACACATGCAATGTTCTTCAGTCATTCTAGTGACATAATTTGGAACCTTTTTAAATCATGTTTCTTACAATATGACCTACTTAAAAAAGCACTTTCAAATATGACTTTCAAACATGACAATAACTTTGGGACAGAGGGAGTAATTAATAAACTTTTTAGTGAATCAAAGCATCGGGATCCATAATGATAGTATAAGAACCTCCTGCAATCTAAACACGTGCCCTAGCGATATGGACTCTCATAATGCAGGGCAGTACTTAGGCGCAGAGCTCGTGCCAAAGTGCGAAGGAAACCATGTAAACCAGCGAACCAAAATCTACGTGAGAAATAATGCTATCACAATTTGCGAATTTCGGAAGAAAAATGAGCACAATGCAAACGCCAAACACAATTTCACCCCGGATTTTGCAAATAAGTGATCCTCAGCTCGAAACCCTAAGAAAACCCTGGCTTGAATGCGGCCGTTACAGAGCTCCAGAACTTGCGAAACGAAGATTCTTTTCACCAATGATTCAATTTCTTATCATAAATTGCGACCATCGAAACAGCGCAACGGAACAGAGTGCCTGAAGAAGAAGCAGCGGAAGTTCACCCTAACCAAGACGGCAATTCTGAGCCATAATCATCAAATAAAGTACCAAAAGAAAGAGAATCGCAAGTCCAATCGCACCAGATGCTCAGAAGCTTGCAATCATCCGATCGTGACGCGCAGGAATCCAAAAAGCCGGCAAAGGTTGTGTCGATGAGGAGTGCCGAATCGTTGCTTGCAGCAAAACAGAGTATTGCTGGACTCTCACTCGTTTCTGGAGTTCTCAATGTCGTTCCCAATGACGTAGGGAACACGCTCTGACTTTGAAGTCGTCGAAGTACCTAAAGGGCCCTTCACACCTGGCCTTAAGTAATGGGCCCTACTTTCCAGTAAGACCGTGAACTAAAAAACCCCTGTCTGGTTTCACACGGGGTTGGTTGATGAAAGTGGCTTCCGTAATGTACGCTGGATAATACGTATGAAGCGTTCACACATACGGGGTATTATGTATGTATGATGCTGATGTGGCCAAGTCTTATCTAGTTTTTTATCACGGTGTCACACCTGTGTAGTGGGTTATTTCTTGTCTTCAGCTGATGTGCCTGAGTAGTGGGTGTCTTGTGCTGTCTGAGTCTGTCACTGTGTTTTCAGTTGTGTGCAACACATCGAGGTCATCAGCCCCGCTCGCGCTCCTTGTATTTGTAGTGGGCTTCTGGCGCTTGTTTCAGCATTCTCATTGTATAATCGAGCGTGCTCGGTTGAGGAGCGGAAAATTGTCTTGCGGTCTGTGGTTGTAATTGCGGCATTCAGTGAGTTGTACTGCCGGACGACTGAGTTCTGAGATGAAAGATCCGAGATGAGCTTCCATTTTTTCTCGGTGTTCGAGGAACCAGAGTGCAAAGTGATCAGTCCGACTCAATGAGTCATACGATTCTGTGATCACTCTGATTCCATGAACACTACGATTCTTGGAACACTCCGATTGAAGGAGTACTCGGATACAGTCAACATTCAAAATCTTGGATTGAAAAACAAGCTCTAAATACAGGTATTTCCCCTACACACAGATTCTACCTCAAACTGTGCAGCATTGTACAATAGATCTCCTGTTCTACAAATTCTGTACAAGGCCTTGACTCAGTCACAGTACACGGGTCTGCTTCTCGTGAATGTGACACAGAAATGACGAAGGAACTAAACAATCTCATGAACAGACTTGCAGGGAATACAAATGGATCGAACAAGAGAATCAGAGGAGATGGAGCGACGGCGTACCTGCGAACAACATCGACAATTGAGGTACGTCTTCCCTCACCTCCCCGATTCTTATACGCAGCCTCACCTGCTGTCGAAGGTCCTTCGTCACCTGCGGCGGCGCGTCTAACTGCGTCTAACTGCCGACTAAAGAGCGCAAAGTCCAAACACCGCTCTTTTGTAATTTGCCACTTCGGGCCCCAGTAGAGAAGACCGCCCTCAAAGGCCGCAAATGTACAAATTTTGAAGATTCCAGTTAAATACTAAAGTGCCACTTTTCTCGTAGTGATCGCTAAAGTCTCGGCCCTCCTTTTGCTTACCACCGGTCTTAGTGGACTGCCATGTAGGCAACCACGTAGGCTCGGTGGATACGAACCCCCCATGTGTGAACGCCCACTACATAACACCGTAATTTCAGCCCTAACAACTCGGCCATGAGGCCAGGTGCGAACGCACCTTAAAAGTGATAACTTAACCCCTAAATACCTAGAGCCCTCTCCAAATTTGATAGTTTTGCAAAGATGCATTATAAAATGCAATTAAGAGGAATATTTTGAACGTGATATATCAATAAAACTTGTACAATATGACTTTTAGATTTTATCCATACGGTTAGATCTATGATTGATATTACCAATAATTTTGTATGAAATTTGAAATGTGAAATTCAAAATTATTTTGTAATTCAATTATGAATAAGATATTGAAACTCTACGGATGAAATTCATTGTGATTGGTTGAAATGTAATACTCAAAGTGTAGTGATTCTTGGAGATTTTATGGTTGCTTAATTTAATGAGTTGACTTTTTTTAGAACACTTTCACATTGAAATCTTCAAAATTTTGGGTGAATCGTTACAACATGAAATGAGGCAAAAAAAAAATTCACAAATCATCCTCTTTCTAATCGGATCACATATGCATGAAAGCTAACTTCATAAATAGAAACACCAACCCTATTGCAAGGCCAGCGTGAATAAAGTGTCCGTTCATAATGTCAATGGCCCAGTGCCCACCGGACAAAGGGACATTGGGACAAAACTACTCTCCCCTTTCGAGGATGGACACTATAGTAACTGCAACAAAGTAACAGTAACAGTAACAAAAGAAAATAGCAAATTAATGATGGTTGGGTGCTAGATAGTACGAAGGTATGTTTTGCGTTAATTATTATTGCCAAGTCATGAGTTCTTTGGTTGGTTGGTGAAGGGCGTAGTATCACAATTATGTGGTCCAGGTTGGAAACCTACTGAACTCGTTTGAGCAGTGGTGTGATACACATGGCTTGGTGCTGCTAGTGAGTTATCATGGCAGGAAAGTTGTACCAACCAACCGGTCCTACCTATCCCCTGAAACCAGTTGAGCTAGTTGTTTGAAAAGAGTGGCTAGCAGTGGTTTTCACCACTACCCTCACTCTTTTACTATACTATTATGTTGGTATTAGTTGATTATTTTCTATACGCCTTTTGTGTAAAAGGATTGATGCATCATTTATCTAGTTCTGGAAAAAGGGCTCAAATATGGACTGTCTAATTCTCGACAGAAACCCCAAATAAGACGGGCGACTCTGCCTGAATTTTGGACCACGGGGGGATTCCAGTCAAATCCTATCGGAGGATCCCCCGATAGAACAGGAGAACTTGGATGATTTCTGAAATCAACAAGAGATCCCCCGATAGAACGCCTTCCCTGACGGGAGAACATGGATGATTTCTAACTTCGGGAGAGTCGGGACCCTTGTAAGCTGAAATCAACAGGAGATCCCTCGATAGAACGCCTTCCCTGATGGGAGAACTTGGATGACTTCGAACTTCGGCAGAGTCGGAACCCCTGTAAGCTGAAATCAACAAGAGATCCCCCGATAGAACGCCTTCCCTGCGGGAGAACTTGGATGATTGAGAGAATACTTTGGGAGAATCAAGACCCCTGTAAGCTGAAATCAACAAGGGATCCCCCGATAGAACGCCATCTACCCGAGGCATCTCCCAGAACATGGTTAATACCCCAAGCTCTGATGATACAGGCTAAGCCAACTAATCAAAACATCAAGTACAGCCAGTACAACTAAGTGATGAGGCTTCCAATCGAATCCACATTCAGTCTATCATGTGCAATTTGATTCCGCAAGGAGTGACTCTGACTACTGAGCTAAAACTAAACTGAGGAAGAATTCAATTAAAACTTACACTCAGGCACCATCTTATCGGGGGATCCTCCGATAGAAGTAGCCCGGAGGTAGATAAAATATATGGAACAATCTTTTATTACACAGAGTGAATCATACAATGTACAACGCTGCACTCAAGGCTGCATCAACCATTCTTCACATCATGTACAGGGAGTCCAACTAAATGATCAGACCTAATGCAAACTTGCTTAATGTGCCACGGCTTTAAGAACTTCCGCTTGAATTTTCCATCGAACTCATTCTCCTCAAGAAATCTTCTCACTGAGCTATATCTTCGAAGGTCAAAGATGAAAGGAAGTAATGCGGTGCAGATATTGGAGATAACATTACGTGGATTGGGTAGCGACCTCTCCCCCATCCATGAAATAGGAAAGTAACATGCGAAGTCACCATTATATACATTCCTGTGCCTACAATCGTCTACCATGAGAACTTTATCTGGTAAACAGTACTCCTTTGCATTTCGTTGGCGTAGGAGATCATTGAGCTTCTTAAAGCAATACGGATAGCTCCCCGGTTGCCCACACTTGTTCCTTCCGTTTACAAATAACAATTGCCTCCTCATGTCTTCAGGTAGGATATATTGAATGACCTTTCTTAGACGGATTGGAAGCATGCAAGACCAAATTCCAACATGGAAGTATTGAAACAAAAGACGAAAGAATTGTATTAGCCCAGGTCGAACTTTAATGTTGTTTGGATTAAAAGGGGGTGGCGTGAACTTGTCGTATTCCTCATAACATAGCAATCCATTCACTGATAGAACGATCACCATCTTCACATTACTGCCCACATCCTCCTTGACCTCATCCACCGCATCGTCCTTGAGCTTTCCCACCAAGTGCTGCATAATGAAAAACAACACTACACACATCAACGGGGGATCCTCCGATAGGAACCAATAAACACATCCAACAACAAATAAAGAAAAAAGCTACAAAGTAAGAAATGTGTCGTAAACATATAATTAAAGGAGTATCCGGGAAGGAAGTTTATGCACGGATACTGTGAATCTGTGATGTTCAGTAACATCGGTAACAATCTAGAATGCTTAAGTTTCCATTCGCCAATGAATGTGTTTGGGCTAAATAATGTGTTGTCCTTCCCCATGGAACGCTGACGGGGGATCCCCCGAAAGGAACCAATGACCCACATTACATCTAAATACAAATCATTCACTTAGTTACAAGGCTACAAACAATCAAATCTGTCATCAGTAGTTAACATTCCTAGAAGGGAGTATCCCGGATGAGGGTGTCTATGAACAATGATTGTAATGTATGTTCAACCTAAGATGCTATCCCAATGAGGACGTGATTGTAGTAATGTGATGTCTTCCCTAACGGGGGATCCTCCAATAGGGACCAATGACCCATATCACATCAACCAACACGTGAACTATAAGGCTAGAAATTACCCGGAACGAAGACAATGAGCAGTGATTGTAATGTATGTTCAACCTAAGATGCAATCCAATTGAAGACGTGATGGGAGTAAGTGAGTAACGTGTTGTCTTCCCCCATGGGACTCTAACGAGGGATCCTCCGATATGAACCAATGACCAATATCACATCAAACAACACATCAACTCTAAGGCTAGAAACAAACAAAATAATGTGTCATGAAAAGTAAAATCTGCTTGAAAAGAGTATCCCGGAAGGAAGTCTATGGGCATTGTTTGTAATGTGCGTTCCCCCCCCCCCCACGTGGGATTCTAACGGGGGATCCTCCGATAGCAACCAATGAACCATATCACAAGTCATCAAACAAAACATAAATTTGGTAGCTATAAACAAACAAATGTGTCATGAAAAGTAAAATCTTGTAGGACAAAGTATCCCGGAAGGAAGTCTATGCACAGTTATTTGTGATGTTCCTGAAAATTTAAACTAACCTAAGATGTTATCCCTCCAAGGATGTGTTGGGCTAACGGGCTGTCCTTTCCTACGGGACTCTGACCGCCGGGCAGGGGGTTGGCTTCCACATAGGTTGGCACAACCTGGGCAGACGAGAAGAGGCCTTCCAGCCAAGGCTTTAGGACGGTATCAAGGAACTTGTCCTGAACGTCTCCAGACCACGTGGAAGGGTGAATGGCTTGGAATTCAAAATTCAAAAGATTTTTCTCTGGGCTGTCATCAATAAGTAGGATATAGTCCGTGCTCTCTAGTCCAGATTGCCTTGCGACCTTCTGAACATCCTTCAAGAAGTATGGCTTATGTGGATTGCTCTCACGTTTCGCCGATGACACTGTACACGCTTCTTGACTCATTACATGAATTTTACCCCTCTCTAATCTAGTATTCCAGATAAGGTGTTTTACCATGTAATCAACCTTCTTCGTTTGTGCCGCACTCCAAATTGTGATAGAGTGAACAATCTCATGCAGCCAGTTTAAGAACTCTACATAGCCAGGCCTGTATTCGGTTTCCTCTTTCCAAACCCTGTGAACTAATAGGCCATTCAAATCAAGCACAACTGAGTACGTAGGATGTACCTTTTGACTCCGCAATGTCCGCGTATTAGGAACGGCCGTCTTCGCCGTCACTGCGAAAAACCAGTGCACATGAGTTAGGACTACGCTAGGTAATTATGGGACCCATCCCGCAAACTCCGTGGATGGCTTGTAGAGTAAAAATTCCGTATCGGGGGATCCCCTGATAGAGCATTGTACAATGGGTTCTGCATATTCATTGAACAGATGGACTCACATACGATGAGACATTCCGTGTTAGACATAAAGAAAGAGAATGACTACGTCCGATGAATTTCTTAAAATTAATCAGTCATATGAACTGTCAATGGTGTCTTCAAACCACATCAACAGTTCGGGTACAGATTGGCTCACTAGTCACTACCCACTATAACACTATTGACTAGTACCTTTTTTTGGACTCAATGCATGGAGATCAGTAGCCGCATCCTCAATAATGGCCTCCATGTCTTTACCGTAGTTTGGGACACCGACTTGCACGGCTTGACTTGGTGAAGCCTGTGTCGATAAGTGAACCTGTGGAGTGGGGACAACATCTGGCGTAAGAGCTGCCAATGCCGTCATCGCCTCGCTTACGTTGGACTCCTCCGCATCGTCACGAGGAAACTCATATCCACCAGAGAGACTGACGCACTCTAGTGGTTCTTGTGATTGGGGTGTTGCACATGCCACAAATCGCGCAGTCTTCATAACCCTGTTGCCACCCTCGGTCCGGAACACTCGAGTCACCACACTTCTACCACTTTGGACTACAGTAGGTCCAACAGAATTGAAGTCAAGAAGTGATGGACGCGCCTTCCTTACACTGGCTAATATGCCAGCTGCGTTCTGCCTGTTCCTAAGATCATCGGAGGCCTCATTCAGATACTCAGGCTGCTGCTCCATAAACCCTGATCCCTGCATCTGCGAGTAGGAACATTCATCGGTCAATTGAGGAGTCCACCTTGGATTTATAAATGGGATGTTACTCCTCTTTGACACCGGGAAATACTCCTTTGATCGGAGGAACCGTGGATCCTTGGAGACATACTGGTTGTTGGATACTTCTGTCCCCTGAAAGGACCACAGACTAGAGGATTCAAGATATCATCCAAAGCATTAGGCATCGCATCTTATCGGGGGATCCCCCGATAGAATACATTAACTGCATCCTAGAGTATACTTTCGTCAATGCAATATTAAACGTTTACTTAGGGAAGACAATGACAGAATTATTAGAATTCTCTTATCTTGTTCGCAAGTAAACTTAAGTAATTTGCATGCATTATTTACACTGTAGTGTTCGAAAGATTCATTTACTGTACATGCTGCCTACATATCAGTATTGGACGCCTGCATGATGGGGAAAACATGCATGTGCATCACACAACAGACCTGTCCACCCGCAATTTACAAGTCACGCCTAAATATATCGGTAACTGCTAGTTATGACCTACCTTGCCCTCATAATCATGACTAGGACCCGTGTAATCCTTTGTGCCCATACCACCATCGGAGGATCCTCCGATAGAGCTCACGCCACCCTCCTCGTCCAGTCCTGTGCCCATGATCGGATCCTGACATTCAGTTTGCCCTTCGTTTGGGTCTGCCTCGAGGTCCTCATCCTGCGGACCCCCAACCTGCGCAGCCTCATCCTGCTCACGCTCATCTTGCGCACCCTCAGCTTGCACACCCCCACCTTGCACAACCCCATCATGCCCACCCTCACCCTGCCCACCCTCATCCTGCCCTTCATTTGGTTCTGCCTCGAGGTCCTCATCTTGCGCACCCCCAACTTGCGCACCCTCATCCTGCCCTTCCTTTGGGTCTGCCTCGAGGTCCTCATCCTGCACACCCCCAACCTGCGCACCCTCATCCTGCTCACGCTCATCGTGCGCACCCTTAACCTGCGCAGCCACATCCTGCCCACCCTCATCTTGCCCACGCTCATCCTGCCCACTACTGCTGACACATACATTGGGTCCTTCGTCTAGTTGCCTATCAAAATCGGCAATCTGCGCAGCGAATTTCGGATCGGTATCAAGTGAGCTACGATGTCCCCTTAATATGTCATCACCCTCACCCTCACCCCCACCCGTGATGTGCTGATCTCCCCCTGTGTCAGCTCCCACGACATCACCCTCAACCTCATCTTCGCAGCCGATCGGCGGTATGGCATCAAGATCAATCAACTCGACATCTGCAGTCTCATCACTTGTCGGCTTCCGCTTGTTCTTCGATTTCGTCTTCTTCTTCTTAGTCTCACGCCCAGCCTGAGGAGCCTGAGGCTCAGTCCCAGGGTTCGACTTCGTCTTCTGCTTCTTAGGCTCAGGCCCAGCCTCAGAAGCCTGAGCCTCAGTCCCAGGGTTCGACTTCGTCTTCTTTTTCTTAGGCTCAGGCCCAGCCTCAGGAGCCTGAGCCTCAGTCCCAGGGTTCGACTTCGTCTTCTGCTTCTTAGGCTCAGGCCCAGCCTCAGAAGCCTGAGCCTCAGTCCCAGGGTTCGACTTCTTCTTCGTCTTAGTCCCAGTCTCAGCTTCAGGAGCTTGAGCCTCAGCCCCAGGGTTCGACTTCGTCTTCTTTTCACGCGGTGCGTCAGCCCGGTCCCTGAATCCGCCCCACTCGCACGATCCGCTCTTGCTTTCTGCTGCACTCTACGCACTCCTTCAGCCCCAGACGAAGGACCATCTGTCGACTTCTTCTTTGTGCTCTCCTTCGCAGAATCCATCTGGGGAACAACTGTTGGCATCTCTTTCATTGAAGGCTTCTCAGCGGCCCCAACATCACGTTGAATTGAAGAACCTGGCACGTTCTGAAGCTCTTCTTCAGCTGAAGACGCAGGGATATTATCCTTCTGCTTCTTGAGCTGTTTAGGGGGACCGTAAACAACTCCAGCGAAGGACAAAGTCTTCTTTGCTGAAACTTGAGCGGATGACCCCGCTACTGCGTCGAGCTCTTCTATATCCTCATCCGTATCCGAATCGTTGTTATCTGGTTCGTCCGTATCATCAGGAACACTGTCGACGTCTCGGCTAGCCCATATGAGCTCAACAGTCTTCTTGGCTGATTGAACTAGTCCTTCATCTTCCACCACCTCCAGCACTTTGGATCCCCGAGTCTGTCACAGGCAATAAACCAGTCAAATAATGTCGTAGTAAAAATCAAAGAAGGCATGGCGACATCCTATCGGGGGATCCTCCGATAGCAACATCCTATCGGGGGATCTTCCGATAACAACATCCTATTGGGGGATCCTCCGATAACAACATCCTATCGGGGGATCCTCCGATAGCAACATCCTATCGGGGGATCCTCCGATAACAACATCCTATCGGGGGATCCTCTGATAGCAACATCCTATCGGGGGATCCTTTGATAGGATCAACCCATCACAATGACTCCGTAGTGAGTAAGAACTAAATTGAAACAAATCGGCACCATCTGATGTAATGAGCGAATTCATCTATAACAAAACTGGACGGATAAGAGGCGGATCAAACGTACCAACCCAAGATGTGTGAATGTGGGACCTCCACCGATGTTTACGAGGACTGTTGTATCATTGAAGACAAATCCCAAAGCGAGCGCTATGGCCTCTATGTTCAAATCGGCCTTCTCTGGGTCAAGGAACTGACGGGGTGAATCTGGGAAGTCCTCGGCGTCAATTACATTCGGCAGAAGTGTTGGAACTCCGTCACCGAAGTAGTGCCTAAATCTTGCCCATTGTGTCCGATCACTCTCTTGCCCGAACAAGAACATTATATATAGTGGCGTCGTCTTGTGCATAGCAGTATCGCATAATTTGTCGTTGGCTGCATAGAGGTAGATGACGGACACAACGTCCCACACAAGTAACTTCCGATTCTGTGCTATCCATTTCAAGTATTCGTGGATAAACAGGAATCCCTGCTCGGCAACGATGAAAATTCCTGGAATATGGGCCATTCGAGAATCGCCCTCTCCGCTTTCCATGGACCTAAGCAGCATGGTCAAATACGCAGGTTCCACATCGATAGGCATCTGGCGCTCTCTGTCAATGAAGGGACAGACTAGAACAACTTTCCGCTCCTGCCCTCTCCATGCTTTTACATCCACATCATAGAGGTCATCGCCAATGTTTCCTGTGCCCCTTCCCGAAACTTTGTGGAAGTAGTTCTCAGACAAGGCATCTACACTACGCTGACTCGTCTCCACATTTGCTGTATTGCTTTCATGTGCATCCCAAAGAGAGTGTAGGAGCTGCGGGCAATCCTTTGGGTTACTGGACTTGTTAAGGTTTCGTCCTCGCTTTTCGAAAAAGGTCTTTCCAGCATCAGTTTTACTGAGTCTGCTATGCCATAAACTAATCTCCGTTTCCGTGATATGGAGCCGCTGAGTAAGAGCGTCGTACTCAGCATCCGTATATGGGACGTAAGATTGCTCCTTGCTTGGGAGAGGATGATCGCCTTTCCAATACATCAGCTCGTTCTTGATCAGTCGGATCTCCTTCACGAGACCCGCTGCATCCTTTAAGCTGTCCATCGAAGGCGTCTGGCTCTTAGACTTAGAAGACTTTACAGAGATATGTTTGGACTTCACCCTCGCTGCAAGGTCAAGTATTTCGGAATCCCTCAATCCGTAAAGTGGCTGAAAATCAGACAAAGGAAGGGGACCAGCCTTCTTAGATGAACGTACGAGGGCATGATCACCTGAGGCTGCATTCGGCGTCGCCTCCGCAATACTTGTCTTAAGCGGAGGGTATTTGCCAAAACAATCCGGAAGATGGCCCTCCAACCAATCGTCCTGAATATGCACCCATACTTGAAAAGCTTGGTCGTTCGCGTGTAGCAAGGGGATCTTAGGAGCATCGGCGGTCTCGCCTATTCTTTTCACTTTCGACTCGGTCATTATCGACACCAACGCATCGACGAAACTCTGCAAGAGTATCATCCTCGTTAGTCAACTTTCAAAGGTTCTGTAGAATACAAACTTAAAAAATGAGCACGCGCTCCCTATTGGAGGATCCTCCAATACAGTCGGTATTCACACATGACTACTACAACTGTTGACTGCAACTATTCAATGACAACCGGGATCCGAATCATACCAGGTACTCTTTTGAATGTTTATGCCCGTGCAATGCCGGCTGTGGCGAGCCCATATCCTTCCATTTTCTGCGGGCGGTGCCTAGCTGCCCAAGGAATGTCGATTCTGTGCAGTTCCCGGCGATATCCTGATTCAGCACCCTCGACAAATGCATCAAGGTGTCGTGCTTCGACGGCGGTGCCCAAACAAGGGTAAACTTGAATTGGACAGCTGCTTCCGCATCAGGCTTCGATAGACAACCCTCCGCTATGAGTCGCCTGTGAGCTTCCACATTATGCTGCCCTCCGATTATGTAGAAACAAGTCTCCGCCGTGATCTCGTTCCTCATGGGAGTCAACTCAAAAAAGGTGGCCGGTGGATAATTATCTCTCTTCCCCTCCATGTTCATGGGCCTCCCTTTCAATGGTAGCAAATACAGGTGTTGCCTCCCCATCTGGAATGACGGCATAAGCCGCTTCTATGCTAGTAATCCCTTCATCCTCTCTTCGATGAGTGATCTATATACAATTTTTGCTGGAGGTGCCCTGTACAGTTTAGCGATGTCTACTAGCATCTGTTTACCGGAGTCGGGATCTGATTGGAAAGGAATTCCACCAAAAATGTACACGGGGTTGAACTCTGCCTCGTACAGCCTTCTGATAGCTAGCTGTTTCTCCGTGCTCAGTGATTCTCGATTTGTCGATTTAAAGTGTACAGCATCACCCAACGTCAGAGGTCCTTCAGATTTCCGCCTCTTCTTCTTATCAGGCTCTTCTCCCGACTCGACGACATCTAATGGTGCACCCTTCACGGCTCTTGCCTTCCTTTTCTTTGGGGGCGTCTTGGGTGTTGGAGCACCAGCCTCGCACTAACCCGCACCAGCCTCGCGAGCTGGTCATCAATACCAGCCCTGTGCTTACTCAGAGTCATCCACATCATATGCACAGTAGAAGCGTCAGGCTCCGACTTCAAAAGCACGAACCCCTTGTCGTCAACATCCTTGCACAATCGTCTAGACAATGTCTTTGATGGCATAAGAAGACCGTATGTGAAAGCCACATCGCCTGAGCCCTCTTTCACAAGAAGAAGGACCTTTGACGGATTCACAACCTCCATTTCCAGGACGTCGTTCCCATTGCTTGGGGTCATTGTAACACGCGCATCACTGCCCAAATATTCAGCAACGAGGCAGATGTCCGGATGCTTGCCTTCCAATTCGTCCCAATGAAGTCCCCAGCTCAACGCGTCGTCGCATTCAAAAATTTCAGGAACAGGTTTGTTTTCATATTCTGCAGATGACTTAACATGGCAGTTGTATCGCGAACACCAATTGCTCACAATACAGTCCAATTGCACTGTGCTCTTGCCAATTGGGCGATCCGATCGCTGAACAGCTGGCTCCCTAGAACATCCAAGAGGATCAACAGGTCAGGCTCCCTGATGGATAACAATTAAGCTACACACTTCTGATCTATCTAACGGGGATCCTCCAATAGGGACAATCCCCCCAGCACGTATGCCACCCTGAACCCTATCGGGGGATCCCCCGTTAGAAAACGCCCTGTCTGCATAGCAAACGCGTTTGCTGCAGACATCTAACATCTCTATCGAGGGATCCCCCGATAGGAGAAATCCCCACAACAAATAGTGGGAATTGGTCCTATCGGAGGATCCCCCGATAGAAGACACACTGCCTACTTAAAGGTGACAGGAGCGCATTCACTGCATACATCTACCCTGGCTCTCTAATGGGGGATCCTCCGATAGTTAGGAACAATCCCCCCAGCACGTATGCCACCCTAAACCCTATCGGGGGATCCCCCGTTAGAACACGGCCTGTCTACTTAGTAAACGCATTCGCACCAGACATCTAACACCTCTATCGAGGGATCCCCCGATAGGAAAAATCCCCACAACAAATAGTGGGAATTGGTCCTATCGGAGGATCCCCCGATAGAAGACGTGAAACCCACTCAAAGGTGACAGGAGCACATTCGCTGCATACATCTACCTTGTCTAACGAGGGATCCTCCGATAGGAACGATCCCCCAAACACCTATGGCAATCCATCCTATCGGGGGATCCCCCGTTAGAACACGGCCTGTCTACTTAGCAAACGCAGTTGCTGCACACATCTAACATCTCTATCGGGGGATTCTTTGATAGGAGAGATCGCTATGAAACCCTAAACCCTACAACCGCAGAGACTAGACCCTAAACCTCATACCGCATTCACTAAACCCTAAACCCTAAACCCTAAACCGCATTCACTAGTACATACTTCTAATTAGTGTTGTAAGTTTAGGTTTAATTAGCGTTAATTAGGTTTTATTGAGAGCTAATTTTAGTCTGCAGGGATTGGATTACTCACTTTCCCGGCCGTTGCGACGTTGTCTCCTCCGGGGCTGCGTCAGTACTAGGCGTTTCCATCTCTTCTGCAGATCAAGACCTGCATTCAGTATGGGATCCAAAAGATTTAGTGAATATTCAGAACCTGATTCACAATAAAGAATGATCTAGCGTGCATCATAGCAAATGAATGTTTAACCTACATTGTAACAAACCCAACAAAGAAGACGCGTCTAGTACAGAAGATTCCTTTATTATAGAAAATCAAACTAAGCGTTCTTATAATATAGATAAACCCTAGGAACGATAGAGCGCAACAGCAGACTGAGAGTGAGTACTCAGACAACCTTGAATCTCCATTACACAAGTCCGATTGATTATAAGAAAGTTAACTACTGTAGTAAGCTAGTAAGAAATTTAGGTCTTGTTAAAAATTTCAGGAACTGTTCATTCAGGATGAGAGAATACTAGTACGCATTGAGATTCCGAGCATGCAGATTCCCAGTTCATAGCTAGTTACCGATCAAACATTCAAACAACAAGCAGGCAAAAGCTTGACAAACAGCAAGCAGACATTCAAACAGCAAGCAGCAAGCAGAAACTTAATATTAAGCTTGACAAACAGCAAGCAGACAAATAATTACTTAGCAAGCAGGCAAAAAAGATCCGACCGTCCTCCGATTCAGGGTTTCTAAACGTACCGGCCAATGAAAGCTGAGATGATGAATGTGCCCTGGCTAGGCTTCTTACACGGTCGCCGCGTTGTCCAACGAAAGAGGCGCACAAACACACACCGCGCAGACGCACACCGCAGGGATAGAATTGCTACATGCGCTAGAAATCGGAATACAAACTGTCCTCGAAAAAGATACTTAGTTAGCGAAAGATAGCAGCGGAATGCAGCGGAAGAAAACAGCGGAAGGTAGCAACGGAACGCGCGCAAAATGAGACAGAGCAGAAAAAAATCCACGACCCCCCCCCTTCCTCCCAACTGGACCCATTGGGACACTGAGGCGACCCGACCTGTTGAGGGAGACGGGTTGCAATGGGTACGATATTAAGTGCGCCGCCAAGTGACTTGACTTGAGGTGACATGCAAGGAACTCAAATGGACTGGAACTAAGTCATGATTATTCATTCATGCATGGCCACTCACATATTTGCATGATTTGCAGATTCTGAAAGTAATTAGTAGATTCTTGTCACTGATTTGTTACGATTTTTTATAATTCACATACAATAATACAATGACCCTAAGTATTTATATTTATAGTGATTTTATTGTTCTAATTAATCCTTATTCATGTACTAATTTACTAAACCGCAAGGTAGGTCCGCTTTAAAAGTTTTAAAAATAGATGCCTAAACCCTAAACCCTAAACCCTAAACCCTATTAAACCATCAGTTGATAATATAAATTGCGAAACTCTGAACCTTGCCTAGACAGTTCGGAGTACAATACTCTAATTTCTGACTAAATTTTTTATTCTAATTGATATTCATACTAATAAATTAGAATATTGCTAGTTCAATACTAGTGTATCCAATCATGTGCCATTGTTCCAAATCACACCCGCGTTTCTATATTTTTGTGCCGTCTTGTAGTCAATCTATTCCCATGCGTTCTTTTAATTTGTACATCCCGGTAGTAACTTTTTTGTATGCTTTGCTCATGATTTAATTAATTTTATAAACAGTAACAAAATCCCTTTCGATTCCAACACTTTGATGTCGTAGGTCCAAACGTAACGCAAACTCCACACACCCCTCCATGTTCAGAATGATCTTCCCGACGGCAGAAGAAACACTACCAAGATGCATAACTTTTCTCACCTTATTATTTAATTTACTAGACAGTATCATTTAGTTCTTTCAGGCAATGAATAGTAATTATAGTTATTAACTCCTAAGTATAGGTCCCCACCTAAATTCCTAAATTAGAGTACTGCTACGCTTCATTACAAAATGCAGTCAGCAGGATATTTTGAACTTGATGTATGAATTATACAATGTGCACATGATGTTTTAATTTTAGATTCTTTCCATATGGTCAAATTTATAATTATTGATTGTTATCACCAAGTATAATATTTGAAATTCAAAATTCAAAATTTCACAACAATATGATTGATTACAAATATTTAAACGAATTATTCATTTATTCATACGTGTTGTGATGGGTTGAAATGTAAATAAATACACCATAATTAAATGTAGGAATTATTGTAAAATATTTGATTTGTTTCTAAATCTTATGAATTAGAATGATCTTTTCAACTTTCAAGAGCACTATTGAACATCCGACTTTTGAAATTTTGTGTGAATCACCGCATTATGAAATGTGGCACAAAAATTTTGGATACCCTCGTCATAATTATGGTAATAACATATAGTTACATAATTGTATAACTAAATCGTATATAATTATATCATATACTTATACAATGTACAGTTATATAATTAAAACACTCAATACATTTACATCATAATTACAATATACTTACACTAAACACACAAATATTCACGTATACTTAGACTAAACATATATTTAAAATAGAATATATCTGTATACAAAGGTATTTAGACATATAACCTCTTGAATACAAGGGGGTTTTTAGAAGGGATTATGAACGCACGTAATTCTCAAACATAACGTAGAGTGCACCCCCCGGGGTTAAATACTAGAGGGCTATGAAATAAATGGAATATTCTACTATGTTACAGTGTACTTGGGATATATTCTAGGAATATTCTTATAATATTCTTCAATTGGGTTTAAAGCACGACCGTAAATTGCTCCTATAAACTTATAATTTTTATCTCGAATGTGAATAAAAGACACCCTATATTTGTTCTCTCAATCATAGTGAATTAAATTTTTGACCGTGACTTCCCTAGGACTAAATCCAGTTAGTCAATATACGTGTACGTATATATACGTGGTTTAATATATATATACTATTTTTAACATATATACAAATTTACTACATATATATACATATACATACGTATATATATATATATATATATATATATATATATATATATATATATATATATATATATATATATATATATATATATATATATATATATACATACATATTGTAACAAATATATATAAATATATATACATGTATAATTTAAAATAATTTTGTTATACATAATTATATATACAATACAATTAGGTTATATTATTATTTATTATAAATAATAAACATATTAGGTTATACAATGCAATTATAGTATATAATTATCTGGATAAATTACAATTTTATAATATATATTTGTATATATATATGTTTCATACGATACAATTAATATATACAATTATACAATTGAATATAGGGTATATTATACAATTAATATAAATGTGTATATATATACATATATATGTATATATATGTATATTATATATTATATATTATATATATGTATATATACATGTATATACATGTATATACATGTATATACATGTGTGTATATATATATATATACGTACTAGCAAATCTTGTGTGGAAATGCAACATAAATTAAACTAAATAAACATGATCAAGAAACATGGACTCCGTTGCAAACTTAAGATTGATCGAAAGAAATTGTAAAATTTTCAGTATACTTAGATGAAAATAGTCTTACAAAACAGGAAAATGGATAAAAATGGATGAAATGATATATGATGAGATTACATATATAATTTGATATCACTATGTGTATATCACATATATATGACATGTATTTGATAATTGTATATATACAACTATTATACAATCAGTTGTGTATGCATATATATATATATAACTATTATACAATTATGTTATATATATGTATGTATGTATATGTATATGCATATATATATGTATACAATTAGGTTATATTATACAATTATGTATAATTATTAGGCTATATCTGTTATTATGTATATATATATATATATATTATACTTGTATAGCCTTATATATTTATTGTATGTACAGGCATATAAATATTATATATAAGATACATAGTTAAAATTAATTATAGGTATATATATGTCTTTATTTGTGTATTTATGTATATGCTTATGTATATACTTATATATTTATGTATATATTTAATATGTATTCATTTAATATGTATGTATATATTTATTGTATAATTATATAGGTATATATAATTATGTATATCTATGTATGATCATTAGTCATTATGTATATATATAAATAAACTAATAGTAGTTAACCCCTAAACGCCTGAACGTGTCTTTGCAACAAGTAGGATAATTACGTTGTATTTTGAATCCACACTAACTTTTATGGGTTACAGTTTCAATCATAAGCTGAAATTTAAATCACTACGATTCTAGTGAGCTATTGAGATTCCAATTTACAGTTTCTCGTTGATAGCAAATCCCGATTTTACGACAATGTATATACTATCTCTAATATGGGACGTTTAGGGGTTAATACGTGCTAAAACATACAGATACAAATATATACATATAAATGTATACATATATAGTTACATTTTTTTGATGTAATTAATTTTATTTGAACTTTTATAAGTTCACAAGTATATGCACATACTAGGAACTTACTCCAACTAATTATAAATTTATAGTTTATTATAATTATTTATATATAGAACTATTAATAGATAAAAGAATTTAAGTTTACTATGCAATCTCGTATATAAATATATGCATATACATTTATATAATTATGGAATACATTTTTGTACAGTTAATAATTATGCAATCATATATGTTACACAATTAATAATTATATACATTTAACACGTTAATTTGAAATATATTTTGTACCAATAATAATTATATAGAATTTATATATAATATATGTATTTGTAAATGAACTATTATTAATTCACAATTGTATAATTATACAATCATATTAACTATATTGCATAATTATATATAAGTAATATATACAGTTAATACATATAATCTAATATATATGAAATTAAGTTAATATACACCGTTAATATATATGAAACAATCAATCATGTATAAATATGAACGATCTATGGTTTAGTGTATATAGGTAAGTAAATAAATTAGTTTTTGTATATTAATGAATTGTATAGTACTATAATTAATTTTATACTTAGGTGCTAGAATCCATCTAAACATGATTATATAATATATATTCTTATTCAGTTTACTGCACATAAAATAATTCAATTAGCTACTATATAATCAATATATATTACACAGGTAACTAAGTATATGGAAAATATAAAGTAAATATAAGTATAAATATATTATATTACTATATAGCAATTGTATTATACAATTATATAATTATGAATGATTCTATAATTATATATTTCTCGAGATTAACCTTGACTTTATATATAGTTTGATACTAATATTAACTATTAGAATCACTATTCAAACACTATATATTAAGAATTAATATGAACAGTTAGTAACTAAAGTGCTAAAATATATATAAGTAAAATTTCATATATTAAATAGTTTACTGATTTGATTATATCATTATGAAATATTATTTATAATTTCATTCGTATTTCAACATATAAACTTTCAATATTAAAATAAAAACATAAATATATATAATACAAATATATACAACACTGACTATGTGTTTTAACTGTTTGATATATATGTTTTAGCACTATCTATTACAAAATAATTCACAAATGAGTACACTTTGTGAACTAATTATAGGTATATAAACTACTAAAATAATAGTATAATTATAACTGTTTATACATAAAAAGTTCTTGAGTTCTATTATAAAGTTTTTACGCAGTTATATCCAAGCACACAGTGGACACATCAATTTCAACTATATATAAAATAATCGTATAGTGAATTTATAGTTGTATAGTTTAACCCCTAAGTGCCCAATCAACCATATTATGCTTGATTTTTGGTCAAACGCCCCAAAAATCAAGTGTTTTTAGTTTTATTGTAGTCGGTGTTTCATTAATAGATGTTTAAGTTAAGTTAATCTACATCTTTTGACCATTGGGATTGGAGAATAAACTTCATTTGATTTTTTTTTTACCGTTGAGAAATTTGAATTTTGAGTGTTAAAAATACAAAGGGCTTTCTAAAAATGATCCAATCATAGGTCTCTTTTAATTTTTTCACTTTCAGTTTTTTACTCCTTGTAAATATTACTTTTATCTACATTGAATATAATTTTTCATATTAAATTTGACAAAAGTATATTTATTTTGAATTTTTACCTTATTTTCATGATAAAATTTGTAAATATTCAAACTATTTTCCAATCATGTTGAAAATTTTGTCATACCTTCATAATGTTGATGACTATCTATGAAAAATTATAAATCATACAATGTGATATTTAAAGTATGCAAACTATGGTGCTTTGACTTTTACGAAAGAGGTGAGGACCTTTAGGGGTTGATACAATTAAATACAAGAGTCATTTTTGACGGTCTATAATTATATGTTAACTTTTAGTAAACAATCAATAATTTATATATATATATATATATATATATATACTTTTAGAAGACAATTAATAAGTGCTACTGATAGTATACATATATATCGAATCCTAAACCTTAGTTGGAGGATTTGAGTATATTTTTGGTATTGGGAAATCCCCCGATTTACATGTCCAATTGGGTTTTTATTTTGTTCACAAAGCTATGGGGGGAGCGCTCAATATATTGTTTGTGGACTACTTCGAGTCCAACATTCATTTGATTAAATGTAGCACAATATTCCTTCTTAACCCTAAGATTCTCTTAGTACTATGGATATTCCCTCCAAACCCTACAGATTCTCTTCTAACCCTAGATACTCTCTTCAACTCTAGAGATTCTATTTTATCCTTGGATACTCTCTCCAAACCCTATGGTACTTCAATCCTCAACTTGTTCTCACGCTATCATGGTACTTCAATCTTGAAGTGCCACTCACTACTCCCCACTCGTTGTACTACCGTCCTCCCACCACTAAATTAGAATAAACTCCCACTCCGTGTAGTACCGTCCTCCCACCACTAAGTTACAATAAACCCCTCTTCACTCCATGTACTTAGGCACCTAGGCTTATTATGATTACGTCCTTTTTGATCCCCTCCCTCCCATTCTTGGATCCCGGCCTTGATTTTCCCTCCCAAACGGCTCCCTCCTCTATTCAAAAATTTCCCCCCTCCTCCTCCTCATTATGCTCCATCCTCCCTATTGTAATTCTTTTCTCTTTCATTTCAATCTGTGGTTCTTGGAGGCCTGGGGACGAACGATTCTTGGAGCATTGGAGGCCTGGGGAGCACTGTCTGGAGGAGAGCACTTGGAGGACATCAATTTCTTGTAAGTATTCTGTCCTTACACGGTATTAAGTTCAATCCCTTTCGTTCAATTAATTACAGTCTGTGGTTTACAGTAAATTAAAGTGAATTCATTGGAGTAAATCGCAGTGAATTAGAGTTAGTATGTTGTTAGTATGTGAATTGCAGTAAATCACAGTGAATTAGAGTGAATGTATTTGGAGTAAATCACAGTGTATTAGAGATTTAGAGTTAGTTACAATTATTTATATCAGAGTAATATTGATTAGAATTATTTAGGATAAATTCATTTGGTGTTAATCAAAGGTAATTATAAGGCATTAAAGTTAATTACGAGTTATTAGAGTTAATTACGAGTAATTAAGGTTAATTACAGCTGGATATTATTAATTACACGTAATTAAAGTTTATTACGAGTATTTGAAATTAAATACAGGTGGATATTATTAATTAAATACACGTAATTAAGGTTAATTACGAGTACTTGAAATTAATTATAGGTGGATATTATTAATTACACGTAATTAAAGTTTATTACGAGTATTTGAAATTAAATATAGGTGGATATTTTTAATTAAATACACGTAATTAAGGTTAATTACGAGTACTTGAAATTAATTATAGGTGGATATTATTAATTACACGTAATTAAAGTTTATTACGGCTTATTATTTGTACTCAAGAATTAGCGTGAGTGCCTTCTATCGGAGGATCCTCCGATACGGCAAGTGTCTAGTATTGGAGGAACCTCTATCGGAGGATCCTCCGATAGAGCTCGAGTCGTGCATTGCAGGGCATTCTATCGGTGGATCCTCCGATAGAACTAGTGCATCGCAATTTAGGCGTGCTCTATCGGAGGATCCACCGATAGTAGTACTGCGTTGCAATTAAGTCCCTCTCTATCGGAGGATCCTCCGATAGAGCTCGTGTCGTGCATTGCAGGGCCTTCTATCGGAAGATCCTCCGATAGAGCTACTGCATTGCAATTTAGGCGTGCTCTATTGGAGGATCCTCCGATAGAAGTACTGCGTTGCAATTAAGTCGCTCTCTATCGGAGGATCCTCCGATAGAGCTCGTGTCGTGCATTCAGGGCGTTCTATCGGAGGATCCTCTGATAGAACTAGTGCATTGCAATTTAGCCGTGCTCTATCGGGGGATCCTCCGATAGAAGTATTGCGTTGCAACTAAGTTGCGCTCTTTCGGAGGATCCCCCGATACAGCTCGTGTCTTGCACTGCAGGGCCTTCTATCGGAGGATCCTCCGATAAAAGTAGTGCACTAATATCAGGCGCGCTGTACCGGAGGATACTCGGATGGTGCTAGTGACTTGAAGTGGACGCGTCGTCCATCGGAGGATCCCCTGATGGAGCTATTGCCCTACATTGATGGTGCCTGGACTCTATCGGAGGATCCTCCGATAGAACAAGTGTCCTGTAATTGAGCTGTTCTCAGTTGGATATCTTACTTGTTGTTTTTTGTGGGCAGTTATTCGGACATGGATTACTTCCACAGGGACTCCGCATCGAGGTGGGACCACAGAACGACACCCTTGGACATCCCCTTTGAAGCCGGTGCAACTGTGTCCCTACATCGCCGTGGATTTGGAGTCATTGGAAAGGGGATCATTATTGAATCCTCTCCAGTGGGACACTGGCTTGGAGTGGATATTGCGCACACCATGACTTCGCTAATTCTAGTGAGACCTACAGACATCAAATTGTCGGCATTGACTCTACCGGTTATTCCATCCCAGACAGGATTTAGAGTTTTGGGAGATGTTGTTTATAGGACACTACTCTGGCCTGTCGAAGATGTCGCGGATCCAATAGGGGAGCATCCGATGCCTGATGCCAATGACGAGACTACTGATGCTGCAAACAATGGAGCACCCTACATCCCTGTGGAGGAGTGGATTGGGATGGCCATTGAGCGCTGCAGCGCTGATGGCGCTGTGTTAGCAATTGGTAGGATCAATTGTGCTTCTCCGGACGAACCATTTAAGGACGGCCTTCTTGGAGAAGGATGTGTGGGCGTGACCGTCCTTGATATCTTTGAAGGAGACGCACATGGTTTAATGACCCACCAGCGGTGGTCCACACTGGAATGTCGATTTCCGAACGGGCGCTCACTCAGCGGAACAATTGAGTACCTCTCCATGATCCCTGATGAATGCGACCCGGATGCACACCTTGGTGGGAGAAAGAAGGCTCCGTATAGGTTCATCCATAGGAAGCCGATCGTGGAGCGTGGATTATCAAAGTATGCACTGAAGACCACTGATACAGCCATTCACGCAGTGACATTAATCAAGTGTTGTGAGCTTCATTGTTGCCGTCACTTCAAGCCAGAGGAGACCATGGCTTTGAGGAAGAAATTCTTCCTCAAATCATTTGATGAACGCCGAGAGTATGGGATAAGCGTAGAGGGGCAACTTCACTCTTCAGATCTCATTGGCGGAAAGAGGAAGTATGTGACGCTCGTTGGTACCGAGGTTTGCAGTGTTGCGTGGTATACGATTCATGGTATCCCGTCCTCAACATTCTTTTCGTACCTGAGCCTGTTCAAGGAGGGAGTGCAATCATCAACACATGGAAACAGAGGGATCAAGCGTCCTCGCCTAGGCACAGTTCAAGCCATGGGGACAATTGCTGCTATTGTGAAGGAGAATGTTGATCTCATGCCTGACCAAATGCGGGGCACGGTCCCCGGAAGAATGGATACTTTGAAATTCCTTCCGGCTGGCCACAACTGGAAACGAATTCAAGCCGAGGCCACAGAGGTAAGGATACAGTGCAATGAAAAAATTTGTTTCAACCTCTGTTATTACTTTGGACTTGAATCTTATCGGGGGATCCTCCAATATATTTCAGAACGATATTTATTTTTGATGGTGATGTGTGCAGACGAATCTAAGCTATGGTTTGCCGGCGGTATCCCAATCGGGGGTCAGCAGGATTAAGAAGGAATTGTTTAACAACGTAGCCATCAAACCAGTTGGGAGTTCGTTTGCGAACATCAGAAATTTCCGACCCCACTGATTCTGCACTGATTCAGTGCGTTTATCGTTAAACACTGATTCCGCACGTCATATGTGCATTTAGAAGTGTCGTTACGGTACGGAAGTGACATGCATTACTAGAGTGTCGATGCAGTGTCTTTTCAATGATTATCAAAAAAGTGTTGTTTCCGCACGAAAGTCGTGCTTGACGGAATCCGTGCGTTAATCGTGTATTTACATCACATGGCTGATAAGACACGGATAACGTGCGGTTTTAGTTAATGCGAATTCAGTATCGTATACGTATCATATTAATGCCATTTATTATATTCGTGCGATTTCAGTATCTATTATAATGCAAATTAATTTCGTACGACATCCGTGTACAATATTTTAATATATTTTTTGGAATCTTTTGGATTCTTTTGGATTCTTTCAAAATATTTTATAGTATTTTGGAATATTTTATATTATTTTGGAATATTTTGGAATATTTTGGAATATTTTGGAAATATTCCAAGAATCTTCTTTAAATTATACTTCCGGTTTAATTTCCCAAAACATTTTTAGATCTACATTTATAGAGTTTAGAAGCAATACACATTAAAATTTCAAAGAAATAACATTTTATATTTTTAGAATTCAAATTTGGTATTATTGGTTATCATTGTACTTTTCATCATAGGAGCAAAAAAAATAGCTCACAACCACCACGATTTTGGCAAAAAATAAATAAATTCAAAATATTATGAAAAAAAATCCTAGATATAGAAAACGTCCTGCATAATCTAGTGCAAAAAAAAAAATTGGAAAAAAAGTTTTTTTCACATAGTTAAAAACATTCAAAGTCCGCTGAAAAAAAAAAAACAGCTCACAGCCCTGAATCCCTGATCTGCCATCACGATTTTGGCAAAAAATTCAAAAATTCAAAAAATTATGAAAAAAATCCTACATATAGAAAACATCCTGCATAATCTAGTGCAAAAAAAAATTTGGAAAAAAAGTTTTTTTCACATAGTTAAAAACATTCAAAGTCCGCTGAAAAAAAATAAACAGCTCACAGCCTGTTCTGCCGTCACGATTTTGGCAAAAATTTAAAAAATTCAAAAAATTATGAAAAAAATCCTAGATATAGAAAACGTCCTACATAATCTAGTGCAAAAGAAAAATTTGGAAAAAAAGTTATTTTCACATAGTTAAAAACATTCAAAGTCCGCTGAAAAAAAATAAACAGCTCACAGCCTGTTCTGCCGTCACGATTTTGGCAAAAATTTAAAAAATTCAAAAAATTATGAAAAAAATCCTAGATATAGAAAACGTCCTACATAATCTAGTGCAAAAGAAAAATTTGGAAAAAAAGTTTTTTTCACATAGTTAAAAACATTCAAAGTCCGCTGAAAATAAAAGTTTGATAATTACCAGTGGAGTTCTATTCTATGCATGAAGAGTTTGAAGTGGTTTGGTGGTTAGGAACTTGAGTAGCAACCGGGAGGTTGAGAGTTCAAATCCCACCGGTGGCGATAGAGCTTGGGAAGCTATGGTGGGCCCCATCGCATGTGCGGGCAATTTCCGTATAGTTGAAGTGGGTAGGCAAGGGAAGTATTTATTTTTTATTTTATTTTATTTTATTTTATATTTTTTAATAATACTATTTTGATCAAATTTAGATATAAAAAGAAAAGAAAATCTAGATATGGAAAAGATGATGTCGCACGAAAAACGCACTGAATCAGTGTAGTTTTAAAGACGATTAAAACACGACATTTGACGACTATAAAGAGTGCTGAATTCATACGTTTTCAATGGATGTATCAATCGTGTCGAATCAGTACTATATCCGCTTGTATGAACATCGTGTCATATCAGTGTAGTTGCGATGAATGACGCAACGATGCGGAATCAGTGCGAAAATCGTACGAACCCTTGAAATATCGGAAATCGCATTGAATCAGTGCAGAATCAGTGGGGTCTGAAATTCCTGATGAAGTGCACAGTTTGCAACCAGCTTCAACAATTCATCGGCAAATCCGTCAAAGGTAGCGCCGAGTACGTGGGATTTGTGAAGGAGAGCGCAGCTCATTTAAGCCACCAGAGTTCCTGCCGTCGAATCTATCATTCTTGGAGAGAAGAGTCAAAACGTAACAAGGCGGAGATTCTTTGTATCATTCACGATAAGATGGACACTGCTAAGACTGCCATTCCTCGAATGCGTGTGACCACGAAGTATACCGCGTCTCTTGGGCAACTTCCAATCAACGTCACCGGTATGGTCACACACGGTCATGGTGATGGAGCCTATGCGCACTACTTGACGGACTGTTGGCCAGCATATTCGAATTACACGATATCATCCATTGCAAGACTCCTGCGAAGGTTGGAGGGACAACCTATTAGAGAGAACAGGGTTCTTTTCTCCTACCCTCCGGCAAATTCCCTTTTTGAGGCAATGCTTCGAGGGAAATCGAGATGCTTGGACGTTTTGCCCCCTGTATCGGAGGATCCTCCGATAGCTCCAATTTCATTGCCCACGAATTTGTTCTTGCAGCTAGACAACTCAGCAAAGGATAACAAGAACCAATTTTTGATGGCATTCCTCTCCTTGCTTACACATCGTGGAGTGTTCAAAGAGATTCAAGTTGGATTCTTGTTGGTTGGACACACGCACGAGGATATTGATGCGTACTTCAGTCATCTCTCGAAAACTTTGAAGAGTAAGAACACATTTGTGTTAGCAGATTTGATGAAATCCTTCATGGAATCGCAGGAGATGAGGTTTATGCCGGAGTTTATACAAGAGGTGGCTGATTTTAAATCCTATATTTCTGGGTATTTGTGTGACGGTGCAACACGACTGATAGGCCTTGGGGAGATGCACCTCTTTAAATTCTACGTGGATTCAGACGGATGGCCAGTGATGAAGTACAAAGAGTCTGCAACTGATGATCATTGGTGCCCTCGTAACAAGCCTCCCCTGCGCCTCTGGAAAGAAAATGGAAATGGACGCCCTCTTCTTCCGACAGGTGATCCTCGTCCTGCTCCGTTCAAGCGCGTATGGGGTGATGAGGTTGCTTTGCCCGTCGGTAATCAAGACAAGGCTAAAGAGAAGGTAAAGAAAGCGCTCGAGAAACGGTCATTCATCAAAACTGGCCTACAGAAGTATATTGAATTTTGGGAGCACGGAATGACCAAGTGCGAGGGATTTGCGAAGCAGTTCGGTCCGTATGTGGTTATTGGAAAGTCCTGCTTAGAGAACTTGACAAGCCATTGCCCACTACGCCGTCCAGGTTAATGGAAGGCTTTTGGCCTAGTACCCACAACTTAGGCAATGTCCCAGTCCTTCAACTCGTAGGTACAGAAGGTGACACCACTCCTGAAGACGAGGTCCTTGAACCATATTGTGGACCATACAATGAAAGGCCCAAACATGCATTTAATCCATGGAGAGATGTTAAAGAGGGATCTTGGGTCCTTCTCAGGCCTTCTGACCCAGACGTATACCCTGTCTGGTTAGGGAGGGCACTGACTGCTGTGCGCAGAGATGTTGCGGATCCAAACTTCGAGAATTTCTTGCTGCAATTTTGGGAACCGATGAACTGTGCGCGAACCCCTGCTGCAAAGTATAAGGATTGTTGGTCTGCGACGTGGGCCCCAGAACGAAGTGCTCCACGTTGGGAGCGTTATAGCAGTGTATTGTTTGCATCGTGGTCGAAATTGAAGAGTCCTGCAACCCGCAAAATTCCAAAGGTAGATAGAATTGCAGCTTTAGCCAATCTTGTTGAAGCCAACAAGCAGGATCCTTAATCTTGAACCTCGGTCCCCAAGAGTTGTTATATGTTTCTTCAATGAATGGTTTGTAATGAGGAGCGAGCACGTCAATCATACTCTATCGGAGGATCCTTTGTCAGACTTCTGACTATGGCGTTAATGTTTAGAAGTCTTGTGAAGTACTGGATCTAGCATGATCTGTGCAGAAGGAGGCCTTAGAGCAATTACCAGTTCATATGTCATCGGAGGATCCTCCGATATCAATACGTTAGGTCCAGACCTTTAGTTAGTTAGTATATGTGAACTCCTTAGTGAATATAGTTAATGATGAACTAGTCTTCATACTTCATCGGAGGATCCCCCGTCAAATAATATACTTACTACTTAGGAAGTCACTTGTCTTACTATTTTAGAAGTCTAGTGAAGTAGTGGATTTAGCATGATAGTTAGGTGCAAATAGAGGCCTACGAGCACTTAGCACTTCATTTGTCATCGGGGGATCTCCCGACACAATCTTAGGTCCTTAGTATTCAGCTTTGCGCATATGAGAAGTCTTTACTATAATTTTTCTACTACATTGGAAGTCGCTAAGTAAAGAGGTACTTGTTTTTGGGGACAATTGACAAAGTTTACTTACTATGCAAAGAACATTGTATGTGTTGAACACTGTATGTTGAACAAAATGGAGAACATCGGAGGATCCTCCATAGGCGGAAAGTATGGTGATTTCTATCGGAGGATCCTCCGTTGGCCAAAATCCTTCTATATCCTCCGTTAGAAATTTTCGCTGATTTCTGGAGTTTGTGAATTCTGTAGTAGGGTCATTCCAGAAATAGATAAATGATGCATATTGATCCGGCATATTGTATGGCAATGGTATTTATTCCTTTGAATGTGTGTTTTATAGAGGTTTCGCAAATGTTGAATTTTGTTTCTAGTTGTTTCATTGAGAGAACGTGTGTGGTTCCTCTGGCTCCAGCTGTGATGACTATGATAGGATCTACTTTCCAACCTTGTTGTATGATGTTATTAATTAAAGGTTGGTATTTTGTAATTTTTCTGCCAATTTTTTCTGGTGAAAATCTGTCGTTTGTGTATGTGAATTCTATAAATTGTATAGTTAGGTTATCATCGGGGTTTAGAGGAGGTGGACTTTGGTATGGGAGGTCTTTAATGCATAGTATATCTGGTTTGAATCTGGCATTACATTGACATCTTTGTTGATCACAGCTATATGGTAATAACCATGGAGGAACTGTGTTTTCTTGTGGATTATTGTTGAATGTACCCGCATTCATGAGAGTGTAAGGCTAACTTCACGTATAATCTACAGTAAAAATTCCACACTGCAAAAAGTGCATAACGGATGAGAAATTTTGAATGAAATTTGTACATCGTCCAAAAACTGGACGCTTAGGCAGTTAGAGGTTAAGGTACGTGGACTATTTAGGGACCACATGTTATTAGGGAGATAATTTTCTTATGTTGGAAGTTAGTTTTCATGAGAAATGTAAATTTTTCTCAATTTTTTTCTCAATATTGAAATAACTACAATTTTTGAAAGTGGAAAGTACTTCGTTGATCAATAGGCTCTCCCATGTCCACCTCAAGACAATATCCTAAACCAATTAGTAATATTTTCTCAAGAATTTTCAATGGTTGAATGCAATTGTTAGGTTGCTTCCCTATGAATAATGAAGTTTATACGTTTTAAATCAAGTGATCGGTGGTTGTGTCATAACTCTATCGATTGTTTTTGTGGGACTAGTCGCTTTATGCTTCATCTACCTTATGCAAGAGCCGAAAGTCTTGGAATGACAAGAGTTAACCGAAAAGAGTGTTTTAAAGTGAAAACTCGCCTTGTACTCACCTTGGACTCGATTTCAGTTCAAAAAGACTGTAAAACTAGTCTACAACGTGTCAGAGAATAATCTAAAACAAAGCCATGCACAACCCAAGGGAATGTAACCTGTGACCTCTCTAATGCTAAAATGTAGTTTCCACATGTCCCATGAGATTCAACCAAAGAACTATTCATTAAACAATGCAAACTTCATTTGAACACAACTTTTGTTTTGGACTAATTCTAAAATGTGTAGTAGAACATATTTATACTAAAAAATCAACGGTCTGAACGGCCTAATCGACCATATTTGATCAATTTGAAATCTCAATGGTTTAAAAAAAATTGGCCCACTTTAAATGTCCTTAACTTTTGCAAAAATAACAATTTTTGAGTTACGATAAGCTATTTATGGTCTACCTAGATTTGGTTTCTAAGATGATTATTGTACCTAGATTCTCTTGGAATTAAAACCCTGTTGGTTTTGGAGCCCTCTACCTTAGTTTCTTAAAAAACAAGCGGCTAGTCGCGTAGTCTCTGCCTTAGTATTTATCATACATTTATGTTTCCAACTTGTTTATATTGTCCAGCCATGTAACTCCTTGAAAACGAAGTGTTTCTGTAGTCTCTCCCCTGATGGGACAGAGACAATAAAAATGGGTTGTCTACTATCCCTTCCTTAAATAGCGGTCTACAACCTCTCCAGAGTGATCTCCAAGTAAAAGCACACTTGTACATATGGGTTGAAATGTTTGCAAAGAGTATCCTCTACCTTATCATGAGTCTGCATTGTACATATTGGTTGAAATACATGGTTTAAAAATGAAAATTTCAATTGATCATATCACGAAAATATAATGCAGATGGGACCAAATTTTATATCACCAGAATCAGCGAAGAACATTCCACAAGTTGACCAAAAAACAAATGAATATAAACAAAAGAAACTCCACATTGGACCTACTAAAAAATGCTAAAAGCAAAAACATGAGGCCCAATTCAGTCCTTGAGGGGTTACAAGAGGAGCAAGACCAAAGTATTCAAAGAAGCGCAGGAAAGAGTAGGTGAAATCTGTGAGACAATGTTCGTGAACCCACTTTGAAAATCGTCTGTCGAATGCTACCAATCTGGTGGCTTGATCAGAACTTGCAAGTGCAGGTTTAGGGTTTAGGGTCTCTGCTTGACTTGATACTACTGGGGTATGATTCCGAGACGAAACCCTAGAACGCACCCTTGGCGATCTCTCATCACATCTTGCCATGATTCCGGAAAATATCACTCAGATTTCCCTTGTGTGCTCTGTAAACAATCTGCATGCAAATGCTCAAAATCATAAGCTGGAAAAAATTAGAAGGTTTTCTTAACTCCACTATATTTTCTGTAACGTAGGAAAATTGGACCCCCTGCTGCAAATCATCGAAAATGACTTTAGTTTGACATGATCGACATTGTTGATCTTGTAGTATAGACCAAGAGCTTGAAAATCTTGTATTGCAATCAGAAAACCGAGGTAAAATGAGAAAATGCCACCGTTGCAAAGTGCAGTGATGCAAATCATGACCATATTAGGCGTTTTAGACGCTTACGGGTTAAAAAGGTTCAGTTCTAGCATACTCAGGACTCAGAAGGCAGATACAACCCATGTGACGGTTGCTGTGCGAATTGAGAGTAAAGAGAAGATCTATGCAGTTTGTAATGAGCTGTTCTAGACATTGACACAATGAACAAGATCACACAGCAATGGGAGCAAGAGCACAATCGTAAGTACCTGCCAAAGTAATAATAAGCCAACGCATTGGATTCTCCGAACCCAGAATTTGACAATGCAGCATCAGCTACGTCCGTGATGAGGTTTCTCCACCGTTTAGAAATTCTAGCTCAGATTACGCCGTGCCAATTCTCTATCAACCACTTCATAATTTTCTAACCTCTCAGACAAAGAGTGAGAACGCAGAACTCTAGATGGCTACTTCAGTCTAAACAACACACAGAGCTAGGGTTAGGGTTCCACTCTGGTTTGAGACCTGGCCAGTGAGTCTCAAAGACACCCAGTAGGCACATGCCAGGAGATGCCAAGCTAAAGGGAGGTGGAGTTGCGAAAGGAAAGTAAGCAGCAGATGGCGGTGAGGATCAATTAATGGTGGATTAGGGTTATTAGGGAGTGGGGTTTATGATCAAGAAATCCATCAGGGTTGCGTAGTATCTGATGTTGTGTCCGAAGATGACAAGATCTGCTGTTTACTTAATTAGGGTTTTGATTACGGAGAGAGCGCTGGCCGTATTTCGGGATCCGAGATTACACGAGCATGACCTTGCTCGCAAATTTCTGGACCGGGAGCTGCGTCACTCGTCTTTGTTGCTGTGAGTGATCTTCCTGCAAGGTTTTTTGAGGTCCATGGATTCATCAATGGTGCCGCCCTAAATTGAATTTCGTGCAAGCATCATCAGCATGAGCAACCCCCCCTCCATCGCCAGCGTGTATTTCAGGTGTGTAAGAAAAAAATCACATGTTGCTTCGTGAGCAATTTGAATCAAGTGACTAGGAAATGAATTGCTTCAGCGCAGCATGAGTGACTCACTTTGACTTTTTAGGTTTAGCTTTTGAGCTACAAAGGCTTCTAAATTTGAAGCAATGAATGCGGAGAATGTAGAGTTTCTTAACCTCTTAAGGACCAAGAAGCCCGAATTGTGTCTCATGTTTTTTGAGCAGTTTTAAGTTGATTCTATGTGGACTTCCTTCTGTTCAAAGTTGTTTGTTTTTTTTACCAACATGTGCACTGTTCTTCACTGATTCCAGTGGTATAAAAATTGAGTCTCATCTGAATTATATTTTATCAGTTGAATTTGTCATTTTAAAACCATGAATCCTTGGTTCTTTAGGGTTTAAACCAGGCATGTTGATACAAGCTTTCATGAGTGATCTTGATGCTGTGTGGCAATGAATTTCATACACTGCTATTGCTTTTCACAGGTTGTCATGTGAAATTTTGAAGATGTGTTGTAGCTTGTATTTGAATTTTCTGTTTGCTGCAATTTTCAGCTTGGCCAAGTCGCAAACCCTAAACTCTAGCTTCGACCTGTTTAACCCTAAATTGGCCCTCGTGTTTTTTTAGTAGGTCATATGGACTGTCTTTTTGAGCAACCCATATGCAATGCTCTTCACTAAGTGATTCTGGTGATCAATAAAACTTGGTTTATAGGTTTTTCATGGTCATCTTAACCCCTAAAGGATCAAGGATTCACAGTTTTGAAATGACAAATTCAATTGATCGTATTGTGAAAAATATGATTCAGATGGGACCAAATTTCATATCACCAGAACTAGTAAAGATCATTGCATGTGTTGGACAAAAAAGAAACAAATTTGAACCAGAGGAAGTCCAAATACCGTAGGACGTACTCAAAACTGTTTAAAAAAACATGGAGCCCAATTTGGGCTTCTTAATCCTTTAGGGCTTAAAGGAGTTAAATGACAGATTCCCTTGAATGTGCAGAGCTCTTGCGTCATTACATCAGCAATTCGAGGTTCATGGATACAAGAAGAGATGAAGCCGCGAGAGGTCAAGAATTTCAAAAATGCGTGTCGTATGTTGGTAAGTGGCTCTTCTCACATCACATGAACTTGCTCATAAATCAAATCAAAAACCCCCTAAGTTGAACCCCAAAAGAGTTCATTTCCACATGTACAGGATTTCAAACAAGCGGCTAGTCGCGGAGTCTCTGCCTTAGTATTTATCCCATATTTACTTTTACGGCTTCATTTTACTGTTCAGGCGCGTAACTCCTGGTAACTCCTCAAAAACGAAGCATTTCCGTAGTCTCTCCCCTGGTGGGCAGAGACAATAAAAATTGGGCAGTTAGGTGTCAAGTTAGAAAGTCCATGACAAGCACTTGAGAGTCTGTTCATTCGTATTTTTGATTGGAGGGGTGTATGGTTGACACGGGAAAGGCCACGTGGCTCGGCGCATGGACGGCTGCGCGAGACTCCCCTTTCCGCCACGTCATCAGGCTTCATCAACCAATGGCGACCCTTGTGCTCCAACAGTCCCAACTGGCGCCGCGGCACCCATCCAATCATATTCTTCCTTCGTCCTTTTGGCCGCTCCACCAGCCCTGTCACTAGCCCCTCCCCCGCGCCAGCAAGGATATTCATAGCCGTTGGATGATAGGGAGCCCTTCGACGGTCCAGATCGTGCCTGAACCCCGATCCCCCACCCGCGCCCACTGCTTCCCCGCGCGTTCCCGTGTCACCATCAACCTTCGCTCACCGTCGATCTCCAAGGTGGCCTTCTCAACGGCCCAGATTCCCCGGGGTTCCCCGACCCGTGCTGTCCCGACCCGTGCTCCGCGGTCCCTCAGGCACTTTGCATTCTCGTGACGCGGTGGTGTGGCAGCTTCCAGTCCTTTCTCCCCCGTTGCCTTTTTTCGCTTAACCACACGCGCCGTTCCTTTGCTAGTTATTCTTTCTTCCTTTCGCTTAGGGTTTGGTGTGCTCCTCTTGCGTTGCGCTGCGGCGGTGATGGCAACCTTCGGCGAGGCGCCCAAGGGCAACGAGAAGGCCGGTGAGAAGATCTTCAAGACCAAGTGCGCGCAATGCCACGCCGTTGACAAAGCTGCTGGCCACAAGCAAGGTGACGATCGCTTGTTTTTCTTCCCGAAATATAACTCTCTTGTTTGCTGTGGTTAGCTTGATGCTGGCTTTCTTTTTCGCAAAGAGTGTCGTTCCGAGCTAGGTTAGCCATTTCTTGTCTTGTTTGCGGTGTTGTGTGATTACAGATCGAGTTCAGAATTTTTTTTTAGTCCGGTGGTGACTGAAGAAACTGTGTGAGGCTATTTGAGTGATGATGCAGAGAATGGTGTAACAATCAAGAGCTTCTAGGAAATAAGTGTGCTAGATGTTGGTCTACATGCCTTTCAAGAATGTCGTGTTGGAATGAGTGAGGGATTCTAGATTTTAGATTTTTATTTTATTTTTTTGATGTTTTTTTTGGAGTAGAGTTAACATTGGGAGGTTTATAAGTATACTGCGTGTCTGTGTTCACATTTGGAGACGATTTGGTGTACGATCGGAAGTGTTGGCCATCATGTGTTGGTGATAGAGCGGATTTGTTATTTTTTTTAGTGAGGTGACTTTTTGCTCTTGTCGACTAGAGTACGGCGCCTCTTGATGAGAACGGACAAAGATTCGATGTCTAGATTACAGTGTGAAACGCGAAGCAATCTTGCTTAGGTCACTACGTCTAATCTAGGGCTTGTTGATCCTACGAGTTTTGGGATATGTCTTGTTTTGTAACTGAATCTAGGCGGCTTTATATGTTTTTTCGCTTAGATTTCGCTTAGATTTTAAGTGTACCAATACGGAGCAATTCGAATGTCGTGGAATCAAGAGAGTTTCGTGTTATGATAGAAAGGAATTCATTTGGTTAGAATTCGCGAAGCTTGCTAGTTCTGCAATCTAATAATCTTCACCTATCGGTATGGCTCTTGGCGAATGTAATAAATAATTCCCAGAGCAGTGAAAGATAGTTTCTCGAACAACTGAAGTGCGCTAGAAGTCCTCAGCTTCGTAACTGGTTCAGATTATTTGTAACAAATTTGTATAGTGGCCCAAGCCTGAATCAGTTGTCTAATGTATTACGTACATCTTGGTATGTTTATTTAATTATACATGAATTGATGATCGCTTGCTTTGATCTGCAGGGCCAAACTTGCATGGTTTGTTCGGAAGGACATCAGGAACGACGGCTGGGTATGCTTACTCCAAAGCCAACAAAGACAAGGCTGTTGACTGGAACGAGGAGCATCTTTACGAGTATTTATTGAATCCTAAGAAGGTGAGATCACAGTACCAGCCATGTGATGAGATTCTTTTTTATCGTACGAGTTAAATCAGGAGCTTAGTTGAGCTTTTTCAGTTCAACTTGTGTGGAATAGAAGTTATATTTGAATTGTTGTCTGACTAGTGCACTTTGCGATGGCTGCAGTTTATTCCGGGCACGAAGATGGTGTTCCCTGGTTTGAAAAAGCCTCAAGAACGAGCAGATCTTATTTCTTACTTGAAAAAGTCGACTTCAGACTAATTACACACGGCATGAGATTGTCTCAGAAGCTGCCTGGCCTTTGACAGTCTTGTAGAACTCACGGTGGGTGTCGTTCATTTGAACACATCTGATTCTTCAGAGTACTGGAATAAATTTTGTTACCCTTTTTTGGAATCCTAAGCACCCATTGTGGTGTATTTGTTGTGATCATCACTTCATTTTGCAGACAAGTTGTAATGAATAAGATGGTGCTCTAGTTGGTGCATCTGAGTTTGCCACCTCGTCTTACGTTACGTTTTGGTTCTTGTCGCCTACAAGTGTTATTTGTGAGACTTAGGGCTTGTTTACACCAAGGAAGTTTGGGTTGGAGCCCAAAGAGGTGGAGGGCTTTGATTGGAAGGTAGGCATGGTACCTCGCTTTTGGGTTTACACCAAATCAAAGTTGGGTTGTAGCTCAAATTTTTTTCAGTGGATGAAAATCCTTGCTGGAATCCTAGTTGGCCGAAATGAATAGTGATTTCCTGGACCTACGGGTAGTTTTTGTTGGGAAGGTCTCGGAGGTACCCAACCCCGAATTCCAGGAGGAAATTCAGGAAATTTTTTTTCGGTCATTCATATATATTTGTTTATTGATTGTTTCTAGGATGTTTTTGGCCTGATTTTTTTTTGAGGATTTTTTTTGTTTGCACTATTACCGTTAGGTGGAAGTTACCGTTTACTACCATAGGTAGAAATTACCGTAGGAAGTGCAACGTCTCATTCTTTTGGAGCTTAAAATACAATTTTTTTTTTGGAGTTTGTAATTGTTGATTGAAAAGGAGAAGGCATTTGCTCACTTCTTCACCTCTTTAGATTGCTTGTGTATTGTGGTTGTTGTGTTTTTCTCATTTTTTTTTCTAATTAGTTGTGCAATGGAAGGGGGGTATGCTCAAGTTGTTGAGTCAAGTGAGCCTCAAATTTATAGTCAGAATTCAGCTTGGATGATGAGCTCCTCTTCTATTCCTCAATTTCAGACCCACGGTCCATCATTGAAAGTTCCAAGTGCATTTCAAAATGTGGGCAATAGTTTCTCTCAATCTCCGTATGTTAGATTGCCGTATAGTGACAATGAGGTGCAAGAAGTTGGATATCAACCTCCATCTCAAATTTCTTCACACAATCAACAATTTTTACAGTCTTCCAATTTTTTGCAGCCACCATTTTTCTCACAGCCCAAGGTTTTTAGGGATGTTGGCAAGAGTGTATTGCTAGAAGTGAAGAAGGAAGGAGAATCGAAGGTTGTTCCTAAGAAGCGAGGT
Organism: Pohlia nutans; assembly: GCA_022496805.1. Lineage (NCBI taxonomy): Eukaryota > Viridiplantae > Streptophyta > Bryopsida > Bryales > Mniaceae > Pohlia > Pohlia nutans. The sequence continues at coordinate 27,327,815 of CM040090.1, forward strand.
AGAGGTCCAACAAAGTCCAAAGGAGGGGAGAAGGAAGCAAAGAAGAGCAAGAAATTTGAAGAGAAGGCATGTTTTGAAGAAGGTGAGAAGGATGACAATGATGAGAGCTTACACTGGAAAGATGAAGAAGTAGAGACATTGATTGCTGTGCGTGGAGAATTGGCCCAAGAATTTTCGAAAGCAGCCAAAAAACAAGGTATGTGCTCAATTTATAGATTACAGCTTCAATATTTAGAAATATTGATGATTTTTTTACTTAGTGCAAAATGTTTGTCCAAAACCGAGGTGCCTTTGCCTTCGCCTGACGGGCTGAAAAGGGCTGAAAAGGGCCAATTGGGCCCCGTATGAGGCCCCCCCTTTCTCCCCCATTAAATCTTTAGACTAGTCGCGGCTTGGGCAAAAGCAAGCCACCGTCCGGGTTTGAACCGGGGACCTCTTGCCTCCAAGTGGGCACCCAAGGTTCATCCACCTAACTCAATACTCTTCTCACATCCCAATGTACAATCAATGCATAATTCCATTCTTATTTGATTTTTCAGTGAGGTTGTATGTGCTGGAATGTAAATTTCATTGCCACTTAGAGGCCTTTAGAGTGTTCTTTTCTTGTTTTTTCATCTTTCAAATGTTTATGAAGTATGTGTGTTATTCAATAAGCATTCTAAACATGTGGTGAATGTAAATTTTGAAGGTCAAAATACATGGTTGAAGGTTGAAGCTCGTATGGCAGCATCAATTCGAGGATGTTCTCGAACCGCTATAGCTTGCAAGAAGAAATACGGAGGTATTCTCACCCAATACAGGAATGATAAGCGGCATGATGAGGTTTCAGGCAATGACCGCCATGAGCATTCTAAATGGTTTGAACAAATGGATTTGTGGAATGGAACAAGAGCAAGCGTAAGTAACCAAATTCCAGCAAGTGCTCAAGAGAGTATTCAAGAGTCACCTACACCTGAGAAATCTGTTCAAATAGGTGAAAAAAAAACCAAGGCAGATAGACTAGAAGGATTTCTAGAATCCGTAGTGAAAAATAGCACAGACATGATTGAGAGCTTCAAATCTACTTCTACATTGCTTAGTATGATGGAAGCTCACATGGCATTCCATACGCTTCATAATGATCCTCCACCTACACTTCAAAATTCCAAAAGCTCGCTCCACGCACATACGAGTAGAACTTTGAATGAAGTTCCAATGCGCTTTATATGCCGGAAGAGAAACATCCACTCCTCCTTTGAAAGGACAATAAATCCATGGCCTTACAGGATAAGCGGCATCTCCAATCAGCTTGTAAGGTAGTAATTTTCCCTCAATGCATTTTCTACCCACTTTTGTAAGTTTAAAAACTGTACAATCATGCATGCTCCCGGCCCATCCAAACTCATAGTCCCAAAAAATGCAATTTGTATCAACTATGCCTTGCAACAATGCAGAGTGAAAAGATTTCCGACAATAATAATCTTCACCCCCATTTACTGGTGCTATAATTGGTATATGAGATCCATCTATAGCTCCCACTACATATGGAATGCCATGTAATGCTTCAAAGTCCTTTGCTAATTCCCGAAATTTATATTCACTTGGAAACGTCACAAATTTCTTTTGAAGATGTAATCTCACCATTCTACAAAAGTCCCTTACTATCTTTGAAACAGTGCTTTTGGCTACTCCAAATAAATCACCAACAATTTGCAATCCATTTCCACTTCCAAGCCTCACCAATGACATTGCCACTCTTCTCTCTACTGTAATAGAATTTCTATAATTTGTATCTTGTTTCCTCAAAAAAGGACCCAATTCCTCACAAAGATATTGAAAGGTAGCATGTGAAACTCTAGTTCTTTCCCGAAACATTAACTCCGTGTAAGAGCCCATCAAATGTCTGTCACAAAATCCCTCTTGCCTATCAATGCTCCACACACCTCTCTCTTTTCTATTCCACAAGCCACACAAAGTCACAACCAAAGCTGAATTTTGCAATTCAAAGCCCAAAATGAGGGCTTGCATGCTCTAAACATGTTGAATCAACATATAAAAGCACCAATACATAGCTAGTACCACTAGAGCTCGTTCTCTTCTTTCCATGATGCCAAAAATCATCATAAACGGCCAAAATTTGAGAGAGATTGAACAAAACAGCACTCAAAGATGTAGGGCAGCATTGACTACAAAAGATTCTATGAGTATGGGGTAAATTAAAAAAAACTTCTATGGATAACTCTACTTTAAAAATTCAGCCCAAGTGCACAATGGGCCATGACTCAACTCTCTTGGTTTACACCAAATGTTTGGGCCACTACCTACTTATAAGTCCCTTGTTTCAAGCATGGTACCCCACTTACAATGGTCTCATCCCTTGAACAAAGTACCACTTGTGTTCATGGGTTGGAGCCCAAGTTTTTTGGTGTAAACAGGCCCTTAACCCCTAAGCGTTTTTCAGTCAAATGCTGATTATCACCTATTATCCCGTAATTCTCTAATTTCAAATGAAGACAGTCTCCACCGCAACTAAGATCCTTGCCCGCGTGGCACTGTGACTCGCCAGTGTGGCAATGGGACGGTTTAGGTGGCAGTTTGACCCCTAAGAGGTCCGACATGGCGGATTTAGGTGTGAGCAGCCTCGTAAGCAAGGCAGATGATGCAGAGACTAAGTTGATTTCAGTGGTTAGGGCTAATTGGTTGCTATCTCTTGCTAGGGGGAGTGTTAAAAAAATGCGTTTCAGTTTTCCTTCACTTTAGCATGTAGCATTGTGCGCTGATTTGGGTGATTGCCGAACATTGAAATTCACTTGCGTACAATGTTGGAATATTTTTTTTGGTGCTTTTGTGTATGGGTCCAATTTATCCCCAAGACTTGCCACCGCATCGAAAGATTACTTTTGCATTGCGTATACTATGTTACTATGTTTTTTATTTCAAACATATCCCTATCAAGCCCTATCCAGTGGACAATGAGAGTGACAAATAAATTACATACTACTGTTAAAAATAAACCATTTTTCAAGTATTGAGACGACTTCTTTTGGCAATAAAATTGTTAAGTTACCAATTGCCCAAAACTAGGACAATTATTTCAAAACAAACATATAAGGTTGATTCAAGACCATCCCTTAGTAGGCTAGAAATAGGGTTCAAGTGAATGAAACTCACAATTTTTTGTATAGCATTTGAATATTATGACTATTTTGGAGCCTTATCAATTCAATGTATACTACATAACATTCAATAGCTAGTAGTGACTCTACCTTGCCTTACAATAGATGGTGCAGCATATTCCACACCCAATAAGACCAAACAAGTAGCTCATGGAGCAGGTTCATGAAGGTTGATGAATGTTATGTATCACGTTCTAAATGATCAATGTATATATGTGCACTTTACAATAAAGAGCTCTACACTGTTAATAAGGCATGTAACACTAAGATTTTAGTCAAGAATTGAAATGATACAAAATTAATAGGAATTTTCTAATTCAATAAAACAACTCAAAACGTATTGGTATTTTTTACTCAAGTGAATAACTAGTCAATTCTTACTCAAGCGAGTAAAAAAATTCAATACTGTGAGATGTTTTGTTGTAGTGCTTACAAATCCTAACTTTCAGTAATCTAGTACTTTATTAATAACATCAAATATAATAATGTCATAATTATAAATATGACACATTTTATTTTAATATCAAAACAAAATGAATTTATTATATTATTATTCTAATATACAATTATAATAATAATAGTCTCAATAATTTTAATTTTTATCGTATTTATTGCTATATAATTATTGTATGGGTATTATATTATGCAAATGATTGGATAATACCTTTTTACACTTGTTGAATTTTGTATGATCACATACATGTTGACATCATAAGTTATGATAGTAACTCAGTGTAGAGAATTATGTTCCTTTGAGATCTCATCATTCGCCCGACGGACGCGTTCTTGGTATTGTCGGAAAGCTCTTGAAGAGAAGGGGTCCACCGAATTGCATATGAACCTATGGTGTGGAAGTTATTAATCGAATATTGTCACCATAAATTGAATTAAATTACAAATAAATTATTTAAATAAAAAATGAAAGCATGGCTAAAGTATGGGGGAATACTAGACCAACGGCAGAGAGCTACACTAGTATTATTGAAAAGTACATATTCAAAATCTAGTGAATACAAAAATGTACAACAACTGACGAAAAAAAGCCTACTTGAAATTTTACTCACACTATAAACATCCAAATAAAACATACTCCCTCTATCCCATAACAAAAAGCTTCATGTTTCCCTTTTCAATTTGTACCATAATAAGCTTCTTGTTTACTCCATAATAGACCTCCAGCTTGTTCAAACTACACTGTAATCGCCATATACTATGGATAGGTGAATGGCATGCTACACTCATCCATTTAAGATTTCAGTGTACTACACTGATTATCCCATTTAGTGAGTTGGGGTTTATACTGCGTCTGGGAAACTACTGAAGGAGATACTAAATATCATTATGATATAAAATCAACGTGATATGAAGATTTCAGCCACTCAGTAAAAATTTCATCCCTCGCTAATTTTGAGATTTGACAAAACAGTGAATGCTTCCGGAATTAGTACCACACGCACTAGATGGGATAATCAGTGTACTCAGTTAATTCTTCAGACACAGGAACCTTATTATGGAACAGAGGAGTATTTTAGACCTCTTGGGAACAAGAAAAAATTCCACTGAAAGCCACAGGAAGAATGTTGATAACCCACAAGTCATCAATTACAATTCAATTGAAAAGGTCCAAATTCACCTATTGATATACAAAGTACATGCATGACAGGATGGGCAAAACCTGCCACATTCAAAACTGAGCATGCATGGACCACAAAAGCCTAAAGCTAGGGTTTAGGGTTTAAGGTTTTCAGGGTTTAGTGTTAGACATACGAGAGAGGGCCAGACCGGAACCGGCCAAGAGGGCTCTTGTTAGTCGACGGAGTAGGCTCTTGAGGGCCACGGCCTTCAGCAAACGAGACCTTGCGGCTGTAATCCAGGGGGCCGGAGAATCGGTTCGCTTTGCGGCGCGGTTTGCCGTCCGGTCCCAACTCACCGGACGGCTCGACCTCCGGCCGCTTGTGTTGGCCGGCGAATTTGATGGGGCCGGAGAAGATGGAGCCTCGGGAGGTTTGTTGCGGGTGGTGGTGAGGCTCGCTTGGTTCTCCGGACGTCTCCTTCGTGAACCCGCCGTTGCCGAGCGCAGAGCCGGAGTATTGCCGTGTGGACGGATGCACGTGCACCAGACTCGGCACGGAACTCTCGTAGTACATTTGGTATATGGACCGCATGATTGTGTGCGGCACGTAGCTCTCCAGTGTGCTTCGTGGTAAGTACTCTGTCAACTCGCATAGTTGGTCTAAGAAGATCAACTTTGCTACCAGTGGGCTCCTGCCGCAGAAGCAAAAACCGAAAGTTAATGCCAGGTATCTGGAAAAAGAAACTACACTTTCTGACCCTAAAACCCTAAACCCTATAACCAAAATTATTCTCTCTGACATCTCAGTAGAGTACTTTTATGCCATTTTAACATGCACACTGTTGACTGTCACAATGGTACAAAAATCCACCGACAATCATGTACGTTTTGGGTGCCTAGGCTGTGACATTAAACAGGTCTGGGTGTACTTTTGAAGTTGAATTACTGTACCCTTGCACCGACATAAGCATTCAGCAAAGGAAAGCATTGATGAAAACGTGCTTAAAATATTGTGGACATTGCAGAGTGAAGAGGTAGAGCATGTACCTATGCGAGTCATCCCAGGATTCAAGCACGATGGCAACAGCACACTGCAGAAAAGTCCTCATGGCGGCCTTGATGTTGAGATCGACATCCGCTCGACTCTCTGCAGCTTGCACTGTACCATCATCTGGCATACTTCTACTCCCTGGATCTAATGTTAGCCGCGTCTGCTCTCGTCGCTCTGCTCGTACCCACTCGTTGGCAATCATCACAGCATTTATGCATCTGTTGCCAAGACACAAAAAAAAGATTTAATGACAAGGAATGTGCAAGAAAAGAAAAAAGAAAAAAAGTAGCCAACCAAACTGCTCTAATATATTTGACAGGGAGCTATCCATAACATTCTGGAGTACTCGGAACTCTGCACCCTTATCGATGTTGAACAAACATTTCAATCACTGTAGAGAATTGACACAAGGAGCAAGGAAAATTCCAAATAATTGAGAATGTGGCTTAACAAAGTCTGTCAAGATTGTGTCTCGAAAGGAATCTAATGAATAGTTCTAGGGTTTAGGGTTTTAGGGTGAGGAAAAGGCACCTGGACAAGCAATGAACGTTTGATGTGAATCCGCCAGTGAGGATGCTGAAGGTGGTGGAGTTCCAAACGGTGGAGGTCATGCAAGCAACAAAGAGGAATGGGAGAAGGCCCCACGTGGGATCACCGGCGCCTTCCATGTGGCTCAAAATGCCATGAATCATCACAGCGTCACCCTCTTCAAGCTCAATGGCACCCACACGGCTGGCCACGTTTTTCAATCTCAGCAGGTTGGGTTTCTCGGGAATACTGGCAGGAGCATGCTTGCAGAAGTCTGTCAAGAGGGAAAACAGGAGAGGGGTGTTGGTCCTCAGCACTTGCGCGGTGGCCTCCGCGAGGAGAGACCGCATGCTAAGCATGTGACCGACCCGCATCGTGTTGGACATGAGCGTTTCCAGCTCTACTAACTGGCTCAACATGTTCTCGCGGTGACTTTTGCTGTGCAAGTTCCCAGCTAAAGATTCCAGAACCTCCTTGTTTGAGCGCAGAAACGTATCAAGCGTATCGACAAGCGCTGTCAGCTGACCAAGCAAACTGTCACAGAGCTTATCAACACCGTATGGGCCGAAAATGCGCACAAAAGCCTTCAGTTCTGCCAAATCTGCCACGGACTCCGCCACAACCCGCCCAATTGGGCGAGTGCTCTTGAAGCATTTGTCCAGAGGAGAAAAGATTACCCCCGAGGACTTCGCGTCGCGCAACAGATTTTCAACATACCAGTCTGTGATTGTACATACTGCCTCACCACCAGCACCGACTTCGCGATCATCAGGGTGCAGATCTTGCATGTGCCGCGCAAACGACTCAGTCAAAAGAACTTCGCGGATACCTCGTGTCAAGTCCAGTTGCACATGCTGTTCCACCAGATGCACGATGCTCATATGTCGTTGCAGCCGAGCTTCCACTACAGACGGCCTTTGCAGCTCACCATCCACCATGATTATACTCGTTAGCCGCGTGCGGAAATTTCGCATAACGCGGTCTCTTAGGTACTGCCACAACATCATAGGTATATCAAGATATTGACAATTGAAAGGTGACAAAAAATCTTGACAAGATACTCATTCAAACAATGATCAGGTACAAAAACTAGATACCTCTCGTGGTACAAACATGTGGTTCAGTACTCGCAGAGGCTCCATCTCATTAAGCACCGAACACAAGCTGGTGAGTCTCTGGACCGCTGCCTCCAACCTGGACTAACACCAACGAAGTTATATTAACAATGGACGATTTTCCAGACTGGACAACACATGAGGTAGTGTAATAATAATAGTGTTGGCAATTTTCTCTCCATCAGTGCACTTACATTTTGATAGAGCCCCTGTGGACTGGTTCACTCTCAAAACCGGGCAACGGAAAATCCAGCATCCCATTGGAGTTCTTGACGCCATTAATGCCTGCTCTGGATAATTGATTCAAACGTAAGGCAGCTTGCTCTAAAAGAAGCTGCACAAGCTCAAATCGGAAGATTTGGAGTTAAGAAAATAGCACCAATTTCAGGTCTCGCTGTAGCAGGTATTGTCATATACAACCTTGAAATCTAACATGAAAGGAAAATAAAGGACTGGAACAACAAAACTACATACAGAAAGGTCAACAGTCCCCACACATGTGAAAGTAGTACCAGTCTTAGCCATGAAGGGGACTAACCTTGTTATCGAGAGAACCATAACCTCCTTCTGAATCTAAGATATTGATGAGACCCTCCAATCCACCCATGACGGAATCAAGGATCGATTCGGCATAAGCGACTGCATCACGAGCAAACTTAGGCAGCTGACACATACAGTCACACAAATATCATCAGCAGTTTGGTCAAAAAATACTCAATTAAACCCTAAAGGACCGAGAAGCCCAAATTGGGCCGCATCTTTTTATAGCAGTTTTGAATAGGTCCTATGTAGGCTTCCTTTTATTCAAAACTATTTGTCTTATGATCAACACATGCTATGTTCTTCACTGATTCCAGTGATATAGAATTTGGTCCTATCTGGATTATATTTTTCAGAATATGATCAATTGAATTTGTCGTTGTAAAACTATGAATCCTTGGTCCTTAGAAGCTTAAACTATCCAGATGAAAGAGAAGCCTAAGGTCCTACCTCATCCGGAACATTTGGGTGCGCATTGTCAGGGAATGTGCATGCCAGACTAAGCCAAGCACAGCAGTGCTGTGGTCGCCCTTCAGGTCCAAACATTGTATGTCGAAAAACCTGCGGGAGCCAATTTCATAATTAGCTATATTCTCAATTGAGATATGAACTCAATTACTTGATAGTGGCATCATCCTCACCGCTGTGACATCAGGCCGATAGAAATACAACACTTTGAGAGAGGTATGTTGCAAAATCTGCTCGTCCATTTCGTCCACGCTCCTGAAACATCACAATATAAAATAAAATAATGAGGTTTACCATCAACAGGATGTTTAACAGCCTCACTGACCAAGAAATTTGATCATTCTCTGTGACTGGAAATGACTACTACATACCACTGCAGTGATGTAGATGAAGTGATTACCCATCTTAGGAATTCAGGAAGAGATGTACCTTGACCACATGTAAGCAAGGTTGCCTTCAGACACAATGCTATCATTGCCTGTAGACACAGTGGCCTTGTCTAAGTGCCGAATATTTATTGGAGACCTTGAGGAAGATACCAGCATGATCAGACGTAGCCAATCCCTGCGAAAGGCCTGCAAAACCCAAAAGCAATAAGAACCCAGCACATCAAGTAGAAACTCTAGATTGTAACAGTAAAGGAAGAAAACAGAATTAAAGAAAGCCTCCACAGCTGGAAGGTAATAGCTGCCCTATACAGTTTTGACCTTAAGATAAATCGTAATAAGGTGCAACAATCGACACCAAAGTCATACCTACGACTCAAATGACTGCGGTTTTTCAGGTTTTAGGGTTTAGGGTTTAGGCATGATCAGAAACTCACTGAGAGATCAAGCGAACTGGGAACAACTTTGTCGTTCTGGACCTTAGGAAGTTGGTCCAGACTTTCTAGAGCAGAGTTGAAAAGCTCTCGCAGTTCTGGGTCTATATCAAGAGCTACCATTCCCGGCCCGACCAAGAGAACCTGCATCCTCTGCACTGCAGCTGACAAGTAGCCCATGGCAAATGCTCTGCAAGCTGCCAATTGCACACAACAGTAAAGGTCAGCAAATGCACACAAACATCCCCAACTTATATAGAATTCCTTCGCAACTTATTATTTCAGAAAAAGCTCTAAAGAGATCGTACGAGGAAGAAACTGAAAGCTTTCAGTGGCGTTTAAGGTTTAGGGTGCCTCTAGAGATTCTTCTATACCTGGAGTGTACTTGCGAATTAGGCCAATGAGACGATCCATGCCATCTAATAAAAATCCGATTGTAGGATCTTCCATATCCTGCACCCTCAGATCAGTCACGCATGTGGATTAGAATAGAACAATTGAATACAATGATGGGCCAACCCAACCCAGTTCAAGCCTCAACATAGAAAGAGCACAGAGCAGAAGTTGGGAAATATATAATCACCATTTCAATGGGCATCACTCGAGCGCCCTTAGTTTTTCCCACCGTCACCCCAACGTGGCTGAAAAACCATAGAATTTCTGCACGAATCATTACCAGAGCTGCAAACACCATCTGCACTCCAAAATGGTCAACAAGTACGGTCTTACAAATCGTATCAAACAGTGGAAAACTCACAACTGCAGCACAGAACGTGCTAACCACACTGATCAAAAGAGAACCTCAGAAACTGCCAGGACTGTGGGATCTTCCACAATTTTCAGAAACAAACCCGATAATGGGGTCAATTCTTATTTATAGCAGCAATATGAACAATCCAGGAGGGTCATAAAAAATGTACCTGCAAATTGGGCGCAAGGAGGGTAGGCTGATCTGAGAAAAATAAAAGCATCCGGCCAATCTCCTGCTTCAATAACAGTCGATGCTCCTTGTGTGCCGCATCTGCATTGTTAATAGCAGTGTCTTGGGCATCGCTGTGACAATAAGGAGGAGACTAAGTTAGGTTATATGGAATTCACAGCAGCCATTACGTGAATGTCTCACGCAACAAGCTTGAAAGAGCTACGTAATTCTTGAGTGGCATAAATGCACTCACCAGATTTGCTTCTCGACCTGCTTAGCCAGATTGTATTCAACATCCGCATCACGACCCTTGGCACGCCCTGCCTTGGCCAGTTTTTTTGACTCGGCTATCCTTGGCAGTACATACTGCTGATACTCCTCGTGTAACAGAATATACTGCAGTCGTTCAACACACGTGCCTGTTAAGCCCTAAAGAACCAAATAGCCCAAATTGGGCCTCATGTTTCTTTTAGCAGTTTTGAGTAGGTTCTATATAGACTTCCTTTTGTTGAAATTTACTTTTTCTTTGACGAACACATACACTGTTTTTCAATGATATAAAGTTTGGTTCCCCCTTAAAATGTATAGATTTTTCACAATATGACCGATTGAATATGTCATTTTAAAACCATGAATCCTTGGTCCTTTGAGGTTAATCATCCACCAAGCTTGCCATAATCTTGCAGGACAGCACAAAATCCAGATACTTGGAAATGAATTTCGCCGTAAAGTAATTCGCTGTTCATATGCAAACTTATTAAATGTACAGACAAGATACCAACTGAATGGTACCTATATAGTGCATAAGGAAGTGAAGTGTACCTCATCTCGGAAAAGGGGTAATAGAAGGGATTCTTTGAGCAATACCTGAATCACAATTAAAATACCAAAACGTCAGATGAATTACAAGGCAGTGATGACATGTTCTGTATTTACAGATTTCGGTGAATAATATACATTGCAGGCTACTGATGAGTGATGACAACAACAGAGACTCACCGAGGCAATGTCCACTGCTCCAGGTCGTAGAAGTTCTGTAGGGCACACCAAGTACCCGATAAGTGCCCATTCTCGATATGCTTCAATATTGACCAGCTCTTGTGCTCTCTGAAAAGTCCACAGATTTGCATAATATTAGTCAAATGTTGCACCTGCAAATCAATCATGGTACCAAGGTATAGAGCTTCATGTTCTCTAACCCTAAACCCTAAACCCTAGCATCCAGACTTGCAAGTCAACATACTTACGAAAACATATCCTTTGAGGAAGGTGGCCATTCTCACATATCAAAAAACTTACAGCAGGATGTGCTGAGTTGGTAAGCTTTTCGGGATAGCGAGGGTGAAATGGACTAAGGTAGCCTTCACTGCGCAGCTTTTGAAAGTCTGAACCAAGAAGCACCGTAGGGCCTACGGCGTCCAATATCTGGAATACACAAAAAGCATGAATCAGGTCTAAATTATATTACTGACAAGCCATGTCAGTTTCATTTTTCCCAACAGCAATACACCACTTCTGATACGTGATTACAACCATAGGTTCAGAAGAAATTAAGGTCATAGAGCGAAGTCAGTTCTTACTGCAAGTTTCAGTTCATAGATTCAAGTACATACCTCACCTATGCGGGGGCTCACAAAGTTTAAATCATCATGTAGCCCCTTGAGAGGAGGGTCGTATGCTTCTACAAACTGCACCATCCTGATCAACACCAGGAAATTACACTCAGAACTCTTTTATATCACCCCTTTGGTGACAAACACATGAGTTCAGAACTTGGCATGCGGAAAGTGACCAATCTACACAATAGAAAATATCCTCTGTGATATTGGAGAGTGTGATAATAACGAGTTCAGAGTGTGATACATTTTCAGGCATCAGTTGCTCTTTTCCATGAGGAAATAATGAGCTTCAAATTTGTTGGATAGCCTCAAACCAACAGCTAATGCTTTATGCTTACAGGTGTATGACAAACTTAGTGAATATTGTGCTTACAATGGTTTCAAATGCTAATAACACTCCCAAGTTATGAACACCAAGGAGACTTTCATCTTACCGATGGTAAGCCCCATAATCTCTTCCGCTTTTCATCATTGTATGTACCAGATTGTACACCTGAAGAAGCATCTTCCTCGGTACCTGAATACAATCACAAGATTGGTCATGCAACTTTCAATACACCGTTTGTAACGTAAAAAACGCAGCCAACTCTAGTAAAAAAGAGCCACAGGGGTAGCAGATAGATGTACCTTGTCAGCTAATAGATTGACCCGCACAAAACAACAAAAAAGCTCCATGAAAACTTTCAGAAGAAGAGGATTCTGATTTGGCTGCACAAACAGTTCAAGAGTCAATTTCCACCCCGCTCCTGACTATACACTTTAATGAATACCGCTTTAGGGCTAACTGCAAAACGAAAGTTGAAAGCCTCCTCATTAGCTTCAATAGTAGGTTTCCAACATGAAAAAACTACGAGATGAAAATTATCTGTGCTATCGACAAGTGATAGGCTTCATTTGGCACTGCACTTTCCACGCATAAACATCACATTAGAAGTTAAAAAGGCCTCCTCTATTAAGCAACAGTAAAGGGCTGACCAGCAGGGTGACGACTGTACTACTCAAGTCCAGTATGACACGGAGTGATTGTTCTCGAAACGTCATAAGATCTTCAAGAACCTGCACACATCCATAAACTCAGATGGGTAAATACCAATGAATCCAAAACCAAGAAGTCTACCGACAGCTGTGGAAGTACTAAAAAAAGCCAGCGAGCAGTAGATAAATAGCTATGAATCAAAACTCATGAACCAGAACCCTTTCAGCTGGACATATATACCATAATCCACGGCTCCAGTGTCGCTACATATCGTCCACCATGCTCATGTAGCATGTCAACACCCGCTTTGTCAACCTGAAGAAACAACAACAGAAACAGTCAACTCAAATAAAAGTGCGTAAATCACTAGTTTATACTTTCATAAATCAAAAACTCTTAGGAGCATAGCAAGTAGGGTCTCATAAATTACAAACTCTACATAGCAAAGCGAGTACAGTCTGTCATTAGGCCAGCAGGTCATCCCGCTTAGGGTTTAATCAGAACTTTACAAAAAAGGGGTACCCTCTCATTAACCTTCTTTTTTAATAACAATACACTAGGGTCGTCTATTATACTACCGGAAACAATTGTCCTAGTTTTTGGCATTTTCTTTTTTCCTAGTTTTTTTCCTATGTTTTATACTTCAAACGTGAGCCCTGTCCACTTCAAATGAGTGTGACACATAAACCACATAATACTATTAAAGATAGACCATCTTTCGAGTACTGAAACAGCAAAAAAACAAACGATAAGTTGAAAAACGCCAAAAACTAGGACAGTTATTTCCGGACAGAGGGAGTACCACTCTCCCAAAGTGGGTTCAGCTAGAAGACCTAAAATATAAACTCCATTACGCAGCAAACTGATCACCCAGATATTGCATTTCAACACTGAGCAAACTATTCAACACCATTACGCAGCTGACTGTTCAACACTGATCACTGAAATATTACATTTAAACTATTCAACGCAACTATCCAACACGGATCACTAATCACTGAGATTACGCAGCAAACTATTCAACACTGATCACTGACGCAAGGAACAAAAAACGGAAACATCACAACAGCTTGTGCAACAAACAGATTGTAGGAAGGAAAACAACAAGAGTATGGCACCTTGTCGAGCTGCATTTTGGCAGGGTGCTCGGGGAACTTGCGAGCAACGTGGAGGCAGAGTTTGGGGATATCAGGAAAGATGCCGGTCTTCCAGAAGGACTCAGGGTAATGCTGGGCGCCGAGCTCAGGAGGGCCCAGGATCTGGTGCAGCTTGTGGAGCTTGGTCATGAGGCCGTGGGCGACTTTTTGCAAGTGAATGACCCACTCGATCTGGCGCGTCTTCTGCAAGTTTTTCCCATTCGGCTGCGAGCGCTGCGTGGCCATCGAGACGCGCCTCCACACGGGCGAGTCCGTGCTGCGAGCTCCTGTGTCCTCGGCACTCCACGCCTCCTCCGCTGGACCTGATCTGATTGGTGAGGCGTCATTGTTGCGTTTCAACCGCAATTTGGCCAGAAACTGCTGGCTAGATTGCAAATCCAACTCCATTTACGCAGCAAACTATTTGTGAACATACACTGATCAGACGCAGTGTGTTAGCAGACATGTGCGTACTCCTCAGTAGTGTCTACGTAGGGGCATACCAAGGTCTTCTTGGTCTCCTTCCTTTCAGGTGCGCCATTCACCACACAAAAAATATATAAAAAAAGAAAAAACAAAAACAAAACCACTAGGGTAGATATGCTAATCACCGTCCAGTTTTAAGTTTGTCTCACGATTCAATGATGAAAGCATGGTTAAGTTTTCAACCGTTTAAAACCATATTCTTGCTGAACATAGTTCAGATACTGGTATGCACACATAATTATTGTCACCAAAATTCTACACGAATCTGATACACAGGCTGCACGACAAATCAGTCACTGATGTCTAGCGGCACAAGACGGAATTCCAGACGCTACAGATGCTCGACAGACCGAAATTATCAATGTGGTAGACAGACTGGGGATTACAGACCCTAAAAGTAACAGACTTCGATGTTTCATGTGTCCTGATTATTATTCGCGTTTGTAAACAGCATTTATTGCCCCTGCCGTCGAATCAAACCCGACGACGCAAGATAGAGCAAAGTGATGATTTCTTTCTAATTTAAAAAGCAAAATATTAAAAAATTATGGACAAAGCAACTTCGCATGATCACTAACACTAAAAAGGCAACAATCCAGACACCGCTGCATTCAGCTTGACAAAGCCGCCAACAGCAATTAATTCAATGATACAAGTTCCAACAGCATGCGATAAATTCAACATCTCACCACGATAAATGCTCTGATCGACCAGCATTTCGCAAACAAGCGCAAAGGAGATGCAACAATCAGGGAATTAATTGAAGCGGAGGAACCTAAACTGCTCAGAACTGCAATGCAGCAAAAAAAATCCACCGCTCAGAGTAATTAGGGTTTCATGCCTGAAGCCCCGTCCCCTAAAACCCTGATCAAGCCATCAAGCAGACTGACACCAAAAGCGTAAGGGCCAGATAATGATCTTGCTAACCCTCGCGCAACATGAACAATGTAAGGAAGGATGAATGGTGCACGGTTGGATGGACGATCATTAGGGTACGGACAGTGATTAGCATATGTACTAACTTATACTGCATTGCAAACAGTACATTAAAAAAACTAAGCAAACACTAGATTGCAAATCCAACTCCATTGACTTTTCACACTGATCAGTGACGAATATGACTTTCTCCAACACTCCTGAGCAATCCAATCCTTTCCAGGTTGGCCATTTCACCACAAAAAAAAATATAGAAGAAACTCGCTACTGCATTGCAAGCAATCCATCAAACTAAAAAACGTAAAGAGACACTCTACTTCTAGATCATCGCTTCATACGAAATCATTTTCACAAGCAGAAGAAGAAATTAACGTACAGTGATGGTCATCCTCAACTGTACACTCAGTAATTGCCATGTTTAGAATCTGAGCACATCTAATTAAACAAACTTCTGTGAACACGTGAAATAGTGACATTAAAACCGGAACGCAGAGATGGTTAAGCATACAGTTAGCACTCTCGAGAAATAAAATGGAACTTAGATACATGTTGCATTCTACGAACTCGGACACAAACTTCGTATACTCTCGGGTGTTTACAAGCCTAGCGCTCTAGTTTCATAAATTTCTTAACGGAACGACTCCAAAATGCAGCGACATTACTCCGACGATCTATCTAACGAACACGAGCTTCATCATAAAAACGTTTAAGAAGCACATTTCGCCCGTTTCCGACTTGAGGTGTGACAGGAAGTTGGAGTGAATACATACCTCAAATTGAAAGGGCTTGCCTCTAGCTACGGCTGCATTGATCCATCCGAGCCGACTCCCCTTCCTTGCTTGCTTGCTTGCCGGTTGAAGGCGCAGGCCAGGACTATTGCGCAGTGTGTGCAAAGCCTAAGTAAGTTACATGATTTGTGGGAATGGTTGCAACTTGTGTCGGATTCTTTTTTGATGCAAATGGCTCAGGTGTTGCAGAGATTGACGAGGAGGAGCAATGCAAAGTGCGAGCTCGCGAGCGGAAGTTGAACGTTTTTCGATCATGCGAGCGAGGGTTTGGTCTTCCAGGCAGAAATGAAAGAAACGTCGGTCCACTGAACTGGAACGCCCTGTTCACACTTGCCGCTCCGGGCAACTGAGAATAATGCAAATACTGTGGGATTGAAAATACTGTGTCCGTATAGGGTAACAATTGATTACCGTACTCGGTCACCAGGATCGCAATATTTAACGCCAGCAGTGAAGGTGGGGAATATATGGCTCATTAGCAAAAAGGCTTATGAGAATTTATTTTTTCAGCCTCAAAGGTTGATGCCACTTTGCTTTGGTTGTTTACCTTGTGGAAGTATGGCGAATGGGTTATAGTGGTGGATTTTTTAAGAATAAATCAAGCAATGGTCATTCGTTGTACATTGAAACTTACTTTGAATCTTCAGCCATGTACAATATATGACCCGCATGGGCTCAACAGGAGACAATTTAGGGTTTTGGGGCAGACGTCAGGGCCAATAAAGGTAGTTGACAGCAGGTCACGATAATATCACTAGGGTTAAGGCAGATTCGGCCAACCTGACAATCAAGCCACGCATCATGCGATGGTGGAAAGCATCATGCAATTATTCCATTAATCTATTTATTTTTTCCTTTGTTGTGATTAGCCACATGAATACAAATGTAGCCACTTGGTGAAAATTTGCTCACTCTAACTTCACTGCTGCCCAGAGTTCATTTTTTGGATGACGTATGAATTTCATTCATTTTTTCTCATCTATCGTGCACTTTTTGAAGGGTGGGTTTTTTAATATAAATTTTATGGGAAGTTAGCTTCATGTATGTGTTATCCAATTAGAAATAAGATGATTTGTGAATGTTCTATGCCTCATTTCATATTGCATTGATTCATTTAGAAAAAAATTTAGTTTGAAATAGTTCAAAAGTGCTCTTGAAAAAGTCAACTTGTGGAATTAAGGAATCAAAAAATCTCCAAAAATCATAACACTCAGAGTATCACACTAAGGGTGAGGTGGTAATCACCAAGATGATATCACACAAGAGAGCTCCCATAAACTTGTGCGAGAGGAATCAAAGAAGAGATGGCTCATTGGTTGTAGAAAAAATAATAATGTCATCTAAGGGTTCTGCTTTTGATTTAGAGACCTTGGATTCAATTGAAGTGCTAAAATGATGCAAGTATTTAATGAGATTTGGTGGGTGTTCTCAAAAATTATTTTTTCACTATAGAAAATGTAATTTTCCTCCAAATTTGGGCATCTCTTTTCATATTTGTTTTTTGCCAACCCTGACAGCCGAGCACAGTATATATTGTACTCTACATATGGTACCAGGTTCCACACTCACACCAGTCAAATCATTTAAACTGCAAGTAGTGTCGCATGTGTTGTTGGCTAAAGTGTTCCCTGTGATTTAGCAATGCTTTTATTTTATTCATTTGTTTTTAGAATAATGTATCTATCAATTTATAGTAACAAAATTCAATTAAAATCCATGATATCCACTCTGTAGATTCGAAAGCCACAAAATGAGTTTGGTGCAGTCATTTTTGTCAAAATATTTTGGATGATACCATAAACACGGCCGCCAGCCCTACAGTATAAGAGATCGCAACGTAAAATACAAAGATCCAATTTTTGCATATGCCATATTTTGAAAATATTTTTCAAGATTTTTTTATTAGACATGAAATTTTTTTAATTCTTTCTTTGCAATTCAAGTATAGTAAACGGTACACCCTCTGTCCCACTAAAAAACCATACTTTCCTTTGTAAATTACTAAGGGAAGCATGGGTTTTTAGTAGGATGGAGGGAGCAGTACAATGTGTCCAATTAGAAAAAGAAACGTGTACGACCTCTAATGTTAAAATTGTGAATATAAAAATAGAGCATTGTAAAGAGTGGTCAATATCCATTGAATGAAAACCTTCAATTATAGCTACTTTACTATGTGACTAGTATGGCCGAGATGTTTTCACATGTTCTACATGTCGCATGTGTTTTTTTGTGTCTTGTGCTCCTTGTGTCCGCATGCTCCCCGTGTTTTCTATACTTTTTTATTTTGATTTTTAGAATGACTTATCTATAATTTAATTTAATTTATGATGACCAAAGTCAATTAAAAATCCATAATTTTTGCACCGTAGGTCCAAAAGCTACGAAAGAACTTTGGTGCATTGCAACTCGTTGAGAATTTTCCAACAATATTGAGAATGTCATCAAAACTCCTTTATTCCATTTTTCATATTGTAATTCAATTTATTGTGACAAAATTCCGTTAAAAATCCATGACTTTCACACCGTAAGTCCAAACGCAACTAAACAAATTGTGTACATCCTTACTTGTCAAGAGCTTTCCAACATGACCAATAACACATCCTTACTTGTCAAGAGCTTTCCAACATGACCAATAACACATTGCCTCCTTTTCATGAATGGGTGAAAGCATGGTATTGTGAACAAAAAAGTTGATCGGCCTTGCTAAAATTACAATGTTTTTGGTCAAAGACTATTAGAGTATCAAATTGTCTTTTCTAGTGGTTCTAATTTCATAGCGCTCTTTGTTGACATGTACTCAAATTCAAAGTTCCAAAGTAAACAATCATTAAATTAATTACTAAAAGTAGAGCTCGAAAACAAATTTCTAAATATAATTTTGGGAGAAAATTTGATGAGCTAAATCACATTTAATATGAATATAAATTTTATATTCTTTAAGTCAATTGTGCATTTGAAGAATCCAAAAAATATCAAGAAAAAATTAAAAATCTAATGCATTTCCAGCTTGTTTTATATCAGCTTTTCAATTTGATTTGAAACTACTTTTTCAATTTTGAATTTTTCAATTTCACTAAAAAAAAAACATAAAAATTTATTAAAGATAATCTTTTCAAAAAAATTGTGCGACTTTGTTAAAAATCATGTTTTCATTTTATTAACAATTATTTTCTACAAAAAAGTCAAATTTTAATGTGTTTTTAACCTTACATTGTTGCTTCTTCTTAGGGATCAATGTTGATCCACTTTACCATGCTTTCACCTGAATGGTTTTGGCTGCAGAAAGGGTTGCTTTATACATTCATTTATATCAATTTAGCACCAATTGTAATAAATTATATATTTTAATAGCTTACATTCTAAAATATTATAATTTCTTCACTGAAGTTCTTTGGAAGTTTTCCTTTATTTTTTGATTTTATTTCTTCGACTGTAAATTAGAGCCAATCAAACCAATGGTTCAGGGTAATTAATTTTATTTTGTATTTCTATCAAATCTTATAGTATGATTAATAACAATATTAGGTGATAAATGTTTTTAATCTATATTTTAATTTCGAATATTTTCAAAAATAACGGATGCAATTATTTAAAATCAATAATTAAATTGTTTAGTTATTTAAAAGGTTTTTGTCTTCTCAACACCTGAAATGAAACGATGCATAAAAAGCGTTTGATTTTTAATATAATAAATTGCTAACATACCTTCTTCACCTTTTCAATCATAATTTTTTTTAATTTTTTACAAAAATATTTTAAATGTATTTTATTTTATTTAGTTAAAGCTTATGTTTTATTATTTAAAAATTGTATGTTTTTTTTATCACTAGATAGTTTGTAGTATCAAACTAATAGTATATTAGTTCATTTCAAATAATATTATACATAACATTAATTAGGCACCAATGATTTGTGGTGACTAATAGGGCAAAATTAGAAAATTGGGTGATGCAACCTTTCTATATAGTAATAAAACCAAAATATTATAAGGTATTGAAACCAAATGAAAAGTATGATTACGAATCTCAACAAGACCGCTATTGTCAATTGATGCTTCCCAAACATTGGTGCAGACAAAATGAATTAAATGATTCTATAAGTAGTGTCTATGTTACTAGTAATACACTACAAAACCGCACAGAAGGTGAACATGATATGAAAATAGAATTTAATACAGTAAGACTTAAAAACACTTATAACTTTACGTCCAAAGCATGTTGGAAGGAATTTCTAGAATTGCACAAAGTTGAGCTTGGATGGAAACTAAAATTCACCCCAGATCCAACTGAGGGTCGGGCTGCAACTTATTTAAAAGTGCAACGTGTTATGGATGCTCAAGCTGGTTGTTCAATTGAAGATATCTAATCCTTAAAGGAAAATTATAAAATTGGAGCATTTTTTTAGTTTTCACATGTAAACAAAGAAGTTATTTACATTTTAAAAATGCTAATATTTACTATATTTGTTATATATGATGTTTGAAAAAGAAAATCCGTAAAACTCCTTCTCCATCATTGAATATTCATTTTCAAAGTGCTTTGAAAATGAAAAGAATCCAACCCCTCGAGTTGTGAAATCCATTTAAGGTTTAAATGAGATTGGTTCCAAACCGTGATGATAAATGAAAACTGTGTGTTGAAATTTTACACTAAATTAAACTCACATTTGTTGCATCTTGAGTTCTTTTTTTGGCAATATTTGTAGATTTTTAAATTACCATATATTTATATTTATTTGTTATACAAAATGTAAATGCAACTTGTGAGAAATGAGGGTATTTTCTTACTTTGGTTAAGAGAGAGAGTACCTATAACATGTAGGGTTGATGTGAATGAAGAGTCTTTTAGGGAAGTGCTACCAACTTGGCTGTCACGACCAAAATAGTGCATGCTACCCTTAATGCCCTCTTTTGAGGGTAAATCCTATAGTCACAAAAGCACAAGTAACAAGTAATAAGAAACAAATTAAATTAACATTTGACGGAGTTTTTACGTTATATGGAGAGTTTGTGTGTTAAATAGTCACTCTTTTAAGTTGGAGTATAGTGTGAGAAGTCAAAAGAGTTTGTATTAGGAGGTCGGGGTTCAATTCTTGTATGACCCTTGAATTTAAGACGTATTGCATTATCTTGTACTTTGAGCTAAATGTGTGATATTATTTGGATTTGTTTTTTAGGGGAGAATTCACAATGTTTGTTTGTCTTTTGTTTGTCTTTTGGTGAGTATAATGTGTTGTACGTATTTGACGATGTTGGTGTGTATTGCTTTTAGTTCTTTGTTTTTTGAATGTTAATGGACTTTAATAATTATCAATTTGATTGGTTATCAAGCTCTAGCAATAACTACAATTAAGGGATTGGAGTGACCGTCCATCCTCGATAGTACTATGGGCATCGTGGTATAGTTATGTCATGTCTACATGTGGTCCGTTTGCACATTGCTACCTTGGTTAAAGTTTAGATGATTAAGTTTGTGTGTTGTTGAGGAACGAAAATACAATGGTGTCAGCCCTATATTTTTCTTGTCAAGCACAAAATGCAATGTTATATACATATGAAAATTAAATAATCCATTTTATTTATATTTAATTGCATTTAAAATTAAAATTACTTTTATTCGTGTTTGTATACTTTGATAACACGCGTATGCATATTTACAATTACAACTATTTATGTTATTTTTTTTGCATAATCATGATCATTGATAGAGTAATGAAGACATACATTTATGTATTAAACCTTTCAGAGCGTCTTGAAAGTCGACGACTAACAAATTCAAACCCTTTTCACATTCTCATCAAAGCTTGGATGAAAATCCTTCATTTTTTTGAGATTTTTCATCAAGTTTTTGTCCTATTTAACGGTTAAATTGAATCATATTTGATTTCATATATATTTTTAAATTACAAATGTAAAAGTATGTCAAGTCGTTGACCAAACCAAAATTTCATTGACTGTAGTTCAAAAGTGGCCTTGCAAAAATGAGGTCATAGATTTAAGAAACACAAAAATTTCAAAGAATCACTTCATTTAAGAGTATCTCATTTCAAATTCATTCACAGGGGGTTGACTCCTTGGGGGGTGTTGTATATCACGTGTGGCCAAGGGGTATTTTTTTGGGGGGTATTTTGATAGCATGGACTAATTAAATGGACCCTTTAATTACCTAATTTTCTAATTCTTCATGTTTTTAGGGTCCATATAATTATTTACAATTTCTGAAGTGGAGTAATATTTCAACCCCTAAATTTATTGTAACAAAATAAAGTAAATCAAAAAAGTGAATTTTGAAGATTAAAGACAAAAATCTTGAACACACTATACAAACAAAATGCAAACGCCCCAATATACAAACGCCATATCATACAAACCACATACAAATAAAACACAGCACCCTATGAAGACAATAGAACCCAAACGACCGATCATACCAAGAATTCACTACCAACTGAAACATTGTGGGAGAGCAGCCTGAGCCATAAGCATTCTGGTTGAACACAAAACAGTAGCCCACAATAAAGAATCCAGCTCTACAATGAAACTAACTTCAATAAAGAATCCAGCTTCTACACAACCCTGAAACGAACACATGCATGCAAGACTACTGAGAATCATCCCAAAGAAAAATATATGCATTACGGTGTGTATTTACAAACACAGTACCCGATTTTCAATTTTCATACAATACCCGATTCCTACTTCAAGATACTTAGCCCTATCTAAAAGCCGATACATCCTGAAAACATGCACAAACCATTTAAATATGTTAGGAATTGCCTGCGCAAAAACTAAAACCCGCTAGACATACAATATCAAAACTGAAGCAGTGGGATCTATACAAAACCAGCAGCTCATTCACGCATTGAAGGGGCGACCCACACCCGTTCCATATTCTGCTAATCTGCTCCCTTGGACACCGAAGCCTCAGCACCCCAACCAACCTGCAGTTCAGCTCGTAGCGTCAACGTCCACATCTTGACAAGCCGCGCCATGGTTTAAGACACCCTAAACTTCAAACCTCTAATCGAAAACCCCATAACCAACCCTAAACCTGACTTGCGTGCTTCACGTACTGCGCACACATAGAAAACTGTGCATGCAAGCCCTACTAAGAAAAAAGCGACACCAAGCCGCTAAACACTTTGCATGCGAATAGGATGCACACATATGGCTGAGAACAACTAAAACTTTCACCCTAAACAACCGCTTGCAACTTCTACGACTCCGGACTGCATACCCTAAACTCTGCATGCAATAAGAAAACCCTGCACGCACATCCCAAAACCCTTTACCAACGACCCTATCAACGAAGCCTAACACAAACGCACATATGAAGACAAGAAAATTGCGCTAACAACCGTAAACCGATTATACCAACGTCAACCTCAATGCGCACAAAAAAAATTCATGCGAACCCTAAGTTAAACACTGCGCACACATGAAGTACAAAAACCTAAACAGTCAGCCAACAAAAACGCAGGAAAGCAACCCAAACTGTAGCCGTCAGCAATTGAAGAAACCCTGAAAAACTCAAACGGCTTCCTCTAACGCGCATGTGCTTTTCAAAATGCTGTGAAACCCTAAGCAAACCCTCCCTAAGCACCCTTCATCCATTCCAACTAAAACCCCCGGCCGCTACCATTGAAAATCCTGATATTCATCCATCAGTACCACCGCAAAAAAAAAAGTTGTTTTCATCCATTTGTAAAACCGTTGGACGGAAAACACCAACATTTCATCCATCCACTAGTTCTATTTTCAATCTACACCCTTTTTTCTAGACGATATATTAGATATAAAAATTCAAAATTGAATGAATTATCGAGAACCTTATATTAGTTATAATGCAAATTCTCATATTTTATCCGCCATGTATTACCTCTAAAAAATTTCAAAATTTTAGCTCATAAGAATTAAATACACTATATCTTTGGTTACACCATTCCAGGTAAAATTTTCTAAGTTTCCCCCCCCCCCTGGGAATTCATTCCAACAAATTTTACTAAAAAGATATTGAATTTTTGTTTGTAATCAAGTTTAGAAGGAATTTTAAGTTTTAAATTTCAAATTTTATAATTAAATACTCGTGAGAGTATTAGTGAATCAAACCATACAGATGGAATCTAAAATTCAAAATCTAGAATTTTCATCTGTACAGGGACACCCTTGTGCGCTTAGGGGTTAAAGGACTCTATTGAGATGATATGTGCATGGTTATAAGATTATTCCTTCCAACGTATGAAAATTGTACCTATAGATAAAGAGGGAAATCAATATCAAATTAGTAGCAACTCTTATACATTGGCAAACATACCTTTACACATGCTACCGAACGATGACTTCATAAAGGCTCATGTTACCAACTTCTCAACTTTGACTTATATCCTTTTTAGTTTGAATCATCTATCATGTATTCCCTCTGGCCCACTAAAAATCCATGTTTTTTTTTTGTAAATTACAAAGGAAAGCACAGGCTATTAGTGGAATAAAGGGAGTACTTATTCACATTATATTTGATTCTTGATTTGAAATGTATATCAACATAAGGTTTATTTATTTATTTACTAATTCAAGTGAAAATGAATCTAAGACAAGAGAAATAACGCAATGTGAAGCAATGCCAATATTTTAAATTCAATGGTCTTAAATGGGTGCAATGGACCTTTGTCCGGTGGGCATTGGCTCATTGTCGAGACGAACAGACACTTTATTCACGCTGGCCTCGAAAGAGGACCGGTGTTCATATCTATATCTATCTTAAATGGGAGTTATGACAAAGACTTATTTTTCAAAGTCATAGAAGAAACAATCACGAAGACACGATCTAATTCTATATTTTTATTTATTCCCAGTACATAATTCTGTACCAAATTTCATTTGTCAAACTGTTTTTTTTGACTCTTTGATAACCAAGTACTCTCAATTTCGCGTAAGAAATCACCCAAAACCAATAGCAGTCAAAAAATAAAACTTTTAAAAGTTACTTTGACGAACAGTAAGTAACTTATACCCTACGCAATGGTCAGTTCCGACTTAATTTAATCCAAATTCCCACGTGTCATCTCGTGCTTGGTTCACCGTGACGTGGACCTGACGTGGACATTCGAATCCGACGGGTATCGAGGGAAGTCAGTTGACTAGTCAAGTCAGAGCCTGCCAGCCTGTCTCGTCGCCTGATTGGACAAGAGTCCGGGCACCAGGGTTCAACGAATCGGATCACACGCACCTGGCACGTCCGACTCGCGCGCATTCCGTCTGGCTCTTCAGTCGCCCCTGCCATTCTTTCACTCAGTCGGTGCTGCAATGCAATGCTTCCTCCTCAGTCCTCGCAATCACTCACTGCGTCACTCTCGATTGCTACCAGTACCACACTTGCGATGATGATGATGATGCCGAAGAGCCAACGATCGTGCAATTAGAACAAACACTTCAGGCTCGCAAACGGTCCACTGCACTCTCTGGGGTTTAGTGATGAAGCTCAAGATTCATGTCATGGGAGAGATTCTGCGTTTTCGTGAGAGCCCCTGTTTGTTTTCCGCCTAATGGTATCGTCAGCTTTTAGGTTTGTAGGTACTAAGAAAACAACGTGGTTAGGGTTTAGGGATTTGATTGGGGTTTTGAAGTAGTGCTGTTTTTGTAGCGGATGAGCCGAAACCCTAAACCGGTCATGTTGTTCGTTTGTTGATCAGAAATGTTGTTTGTTTGTTTGTGGTATCAGGATTGTAATGTACCAGTACGCTCGTAAACAAGCGAAAGTAAGCAGGTAACTCTAGGTAATGTGACATACAATAGTTGTTACAGTGTCGGTATTGTTATGGATCCTGAGTCGATTAATCTACATATTTGTTGAAGTACTTTTGCTTCGTAGTCTTTTCTTAGCACTGTGTTGTTGCCGTTCCGATTCACTGAAATTTAGTGTCTTGTATTTTGGAGCTAATGAATTTTTTTAAAAGTTATTTCGTGTCTTGTTATCTTCACTTCAATTTTGATTGATGTTGAACCTACGTAAACTGTGCGCTCGATGAAAATAAAAACTTCACTTTAGAACCTAATGGTAACTTTCAAACATATGTATGTTTCTGATGAGTTCAAATGTGGTACATTGTATCTTCTTTCTATTGCTACATTTACTACCTTCTGAAATGCTTTTTTTGAGCTCTTCTAGACATGGAAGTGCACACCTACAGCATTTGAGAATGCGCGTGCGTTCTACAAGATTTCAGGAAATGGTAGTTGCTAACATATGTTTGACAGGATGGTGCAGTAGGATCCGGCCAATGGTGGAGCTCATTGTGTGAAAAGATCTGCAGCCATGAAGGGCCGTGAAGGTTCATGGTTGGTGATTGATAGAGGCTTGTTGTTGTACGTGCTCCTGGTGGTGCTTGGGGGAGTGGGAGCTCAGCCAAACACCGACGACATAACGTGCTTGCACGGCTTCCAATCCATGGTGAAGGGAAGCTCAGACGCGGCGCTTTTCTCGAACTGGACGGACGTGGCATTTCCCTGCAACACGACGCAAGATGGACAGCGGGCGACGTTCATCGGCGTGACGTGCAGCAGCAGCCGGGTGGTGTCACTGGTGCTGAGCAACAAGGGACTCACGGGCGCGATCTCGCCGAATCTCTCCCTGTGCAGGAACCTGGGCATCCTGGACTTGTCGCAAAACTCCCTCTCCGGGGAGCTTCCTTCAGGACTGGGCCAGCTCTCGTACCTGATGACTTTGAACGTGAGCCACAACCAGATCGACGGGCCCATTCCACCGGAAATCACCAACTGCTCGTACCTCCATGAGCTTGATCTGGAGCACAACCAATTCTCCGGGGAGCTTCCTGCGGGGTTGGCCACTTTGCAGAAGCTACAGACCTTCGACGTTTCCCACAATAATCTTGAAGGCCCCATTCCTACAGGCTTGTCTAATACCTCGGATGGTCGACCGCGCTTCAACGCTTCCTCCTTCGAGGACAACGCCGGCTTGTATGGCTTTCCCCTCCCCTACCCCAAGAGCCACTCCCTGACCATCCTGGCCATTGTCGGCATCGGCCTTGGCAGTGGCTTCCTCAGCTTGATCGTCAGCTTCACTGCTGTGTGCATTTGGCTGCGCGTCACGGAGCAGCGTCTTGCTGCAGAGGAGGGCAAAATCTCTCAGCTCGTGCCAGAGTATGACTGACTCAATCACTTCAACTCTGTCTCCGAAGGTTTACAACTTTGCTTGTATGAGGAATCAAGAGTTGAGAAAAGACTGTGGGCTTCTGAGCTCAATCTCCAACTGAGGTACAGTGTCAAGTTAATATGTGATTCTCAACTGTAAGGGTGTCTTCTCTCCTGGACTCTGATTTTTTGCGTGACAGACAAGCAGCTTCTTTTATGTACTTGTTTTGTATCAGATCAATTTATGGATTTTAATGAATTAGATAGAGTGGGTCTTGAGGCTTGCTGGTAGAATGGACAAGTTTGAAAGGTGCCGTGTGAACTGTCAAGTAGTTTTCACATCCAAATTGTCGTTCTGTTGGGGAGTTACCTTGATTTTTTTGAAACATGGACAATTTTTCATCTCAGAAAAAGTGAAGATGGGTTGAAAATGATGGGAGTTAGGTCATCCAATCATCAACACCGACATTTTGTAGGTCTGGACCCTGTGAAATACACATTTGCCAACTTATCCCAGAAAATTATTATCTCTTATTTATCACTATTTGGGACCGATAGCTATCAACTGTGTTGAGGACATCAGTGTAGTTTAGTAATGTTTTTGGAGATGCACAGCCGCCTTTCTTTTGAACCACTTGTGTTCATAATCTTTGTTTATTTTCTTTCATATGTAAAATAGTGTGGGTGTCTGAAGTAGCCTTAATAATGTGGGTTTCTGAATGGAAGTGGCCCATCTTAACCCTTAAACGTCAAAGCAAGTCCCACGGGCTTGGTATAAAGGAATAATTGGAGAAAAAGTTTCATTTTTCAACCAAATCAAGCGAGACTTGTTGCGTTGGAAAGCTACTGAAAAAGCGATCTAGATTCCAAATTTTCGCCTCATTTGAGAGATTGTGGAATCGTTGGTAAGCAATCAAAGTTATCAAATTGAACAAGTTTTGAGGTTGGGGCAGCTGAAGTTCAGCAGTGCCGCAGTGCTACAGTGCTATCCAGCAGTGCACTGCAGAGCCGTTTTTGCCAAAAATAAATTTAAAAATAAAATAAAAATTAGATTCCTTCCGGGCTGCTCCATTCAGGCCCTCTTGACATTTAACCCTTTAGTGCCCAGCAAACCACATTATGGTCACTACAACGCCCGAAATGCAAATAGCAAAGAATCCGTGAAGAATTGGAACTTCAGTTTTGAAGTTCAGATTTGCGCACATACATTATGCATCTTCCAGAAAAAGAAATTTTCAATTTGGAATTGTGCAACTATCAAAATACCTATCAACAAAACGCAAAAATACTACAAATACTTGAAAATACAGTAAATACTTACAAATACAACATATGTATTATGTAGTATTTCTTGTGTTTAGAAGTTTGTTATCTTGTTTTATTTTTTTGGATTGTGTTCTCTTCTTCATCTTCCATAAGTGTGTGTAATCCGATCTTGACCAATGTACCCACTCCTGTCAATTTTCAACGTATAAAATTTTGTCCTAAACCGTACATGGATAAGTCACTTTCACTTATAAATCTCACAATAATTATGTGTGAGTCTATTTTTGATATGAAAGATTGCAACGGAGAGGTGTTGACATAGGACATAGTTGAACTTCTTTACTTTCATTTTTGAAAATTTACCTCAAATTCTATTTAACTTTGAAGTCACACACCCCCCCAAAATCTCGTTTTTGAGCGTGCATTATACAGTTCAAATACATACTATAATCTTCTGATCCCACCATCAGATGATTCTCAAATTTTAATAAAATGTGTGCTCTCGTGTTGAGAATAGAATTGTACGATTACTTTCTAATTTAACACATTCTATTTCTGGTAGTCTCAACCACAGTGGAAAAATCTACTGAAATCCAGGGCTCTAAGCTATAGTACCCTGGGCACTAAAGGGTTAACCCCTAAAAGCCCGAGGGGTATTAGACAAAACATAGATGTGTTATAATATGTGCCTTCCATATGTTTGATGAAGGTTGGTTCAATAGACAAAATGTAGAGTATCACTTTACAAATTATCCGTACGGTCAAACTTCTAAAATAATCTTTAGATCATTTTTTAATGAATTTAAAAGCATTAACCTTCGAAAATTTGTATAAATTATAATTTTCAATTTTAGAGTTCAAAATTTAGTATGATTGGTTAAAGTTGGGCTATCTATTGTAAACTTCAAAAAAGCAAGAGAAAGGATGGAGGAATCATCATTACTTTCCCCAAATAGCAAATTTTGTAACACTAAGACAATGTTGAGGTGATCGACTTTGAAAAATTCTCCCGGGTGGAGTTTAACTCGGATTGCCATAATTCAAATTGGGCTGGAAAGAAGACTTGATGTAATATTTTAAAATATTTTTTATTTTTTCAAAAAATTAATTTTTTGTTCCGGACAGCCCATTTTTTCCGGGCAGCGACCAGAAAATGGTCGTTTGAGCGCTTAGGGGTTAAGGGTTAACCCCTAACTGCCTAAGCGACCATATATGGTCGCTCAAAAGTTTGAGAGTTTAAAAAAAGTTCAACCCACTTTAAATGCCCATAACTTTTGCAAAACTAACAATTTTTGAGCGTAATTTTTTTTCACTTGTAGATATTGAAACTGAGCATCTTTTCCAAAAATAAATTTTGAAAAACTTTTACCAATTTTCCTTTAGAGCCCTCGAAGTGACAGCATCTCAAATTGTCACAATTTTGAAAATCTGCCCGGAATGGAATCTTTAAGTTTTCTATCAAATAAGATTAGTTTCAACATGAACAAGGTAACCACCATATAAAACCAATTTTTTTGACCTATCATACTTGATTCCAAGTCAAAATGACTAAACATGTAGTTTTTATGAATTTTCAAAGAAAATTCTTATAAATTGATTATTAAATAATTCATAGCATTTTTCCAAAATTTAACCGTATGGATGTTGTCTTACTATTGTGCTCTACACATGTTAAATAATTGAAGCTCATAAAAGTTGAGTAAGATGGATATTATGACACATCTAGCATTTCAAGAAAACCCTTGGGCACTTAGGGGTTAACCCCTAAAAGCCCGAGGGGTATTGGACAAAACATAAATGTGTTATAATATGTGTCTTCCATATGTTTGATGAAGCTTGGTTCAATATACAAAATGTAGAGTATCATCTCTACAAATTATTTGTACGGTCAAACTTCCAAAAATAACTTTAGATAAATTTTTAATGAATTTAAAAGCATTAACCTTCGAAAATTTGTATAAATTATAATTTTCAAATTTAGAGTTCAAAATTTAATAGGATTGGTTAAAGTTGGGCTATCTATTGTAAACTTCAAAAAAACAAAAGAAATGATGGAGGGATCATCAGTATTTTCCCCAAATAGCAAATTTTATAACACTAAGACAATGTTGAGGTGATCTACTTTGAAAAATTCTCTTGGGTAGAGTTTAACTCGGATTGCCATAATTCAAATTGGGTTAGAAAGTAGACTTGATGTAGTATTTACAAATTAATTAATTTTTTTGATTTTTTTTTTGTATTCTGGGCAGCCCGTTGAATTCGGCAGTGACCAGAAAATGGTCTTTTGAGCTCTTAGGGTTAACCTGTAAAAACCTATTCTATTAACTATGTGGATGTACATGAATGAAGAGTCATCTATTTGGAGTAATTCTATTAACTCCTAAAAGCCTGAGGGGTATTGGACAAACATAGATGTGTTATAATAAGTGCCTTCCATGTGTTTGATGAAGTTTGGTTCAATAGATAAAATGTAGGCTGCAAATTATTCGTACAATCAAAAACTTTCAATAATAGCTTAAGATATTTTTTGATGACTTTAAAAGCATTAACCTTTGAAAGTTTGTATAAATTATGGTTTTCACTTTTAGAGTTTAAAATTCAGCTCGATTGGTTAAAGTTGGTTTATCTATTGTAAAATTCAAAAGAAGCAAAAGAGATGGAGGGAACATCACTACTTTTCCTAAATAGAAAAAATTATAACACTAAGATGATGTTGAGGTGATCCACTTTGAAAAATTCTCCCGGGTAGAGTTTAATTTGGATAAATATAATTCAAGAAGTAGATGTGATATAGTATTTAAAAGCATTTTTTACTTTTTCAAAACATTTTTTTATTTCGGACAACTTGTTAGATTCGGGCAACGACATAAAATGGTCGTTTAGGGGTTAACTCCAAAATGCTTACAACCCTCTCCGAATTGGGTAGTTTTGCAAAGATACTTTATAAAATGCAACTAAGTGAGAGGCTAGGGTATTTTGAACTTGATGTATCAATAAAAGTTGTACATTATGAATTTTGGATTCTATCTATATACTGAAGTCTATAATTGCAATCGCAAATATTTTTGTATAAAATTTGAAATTATTTTGTAATTCAATATCGTATAAGATATTGACAATCTATGGATGAAATTTGTTGTGATGGATTGAAATGTAATACTCTAAGTGTAGTGATTTTTGAAGATTTTTAATTGCTTAATTTAATGAGTTGACTTTTTTAAGAGCACTTTTGAATACATTTGAACTAAGATGTTAGAATGTTTTTGGTGAATCACTGCAATAGGAAATGAGGGATTAAATTCCACAAACCATCCCCTTTCTAATTGGTTCTCACATGCATGCAGCTAACTTCCTATAGAATCTATAGTAAAAAATCTACAATGCAAAAAGTGCATGATGGATGAGAAAACATGGATGAAATTTGTACATCGTCCAAAAAATAAACGCTTAGGTAGTTAAAGGTTAACAACTAATAAGGGTGTTTTTAAATAGTGTAGATTGTTCCCAACAATGTGGCATAAACGATGTAATTCGTTGATAACCCTTTAATGACAAAGGGGTTAGGGGCAAAAGCTAGATGTGTTATAAAATGTTATTTCTACAACTTTGATGAAGTTTGGTCCATAAGAGAAAATGAAAAGCATGATGTTCAGTAATTATCCGTGTGATTAAACTTTCAAAAAATGTTTTAAACATTCATTTAATGAATTTAGAAGCATTTACCAAATTGCAAATTTTGTTTTTAGAATGTGAAATTTGGTATGATTGGTTAAAACTATACATTCTATTCTATAATTCAAAAAGCAAGTTTTTCAAAAGAGAGAATATTATTTAACACTTGGATAATATTGAGATTTGTCTTTGAAAAATTATCCTTGGTGGAGTTCAACTTGGATTGACATGATTCAAGTTGGGTTGGTAAGTAGACTTGTTTTAATATTTCATTCGAAACATCCCATTAAAAAAAAGGCAGCGATCATAAAATAGTCCTTCGTTCTTTTAGGGGTTAACCCCTCAAGGACCAAGGCCGGTCGAGCTTTTCTATTCTTTCAAAGACCCCTTTTCTATTAATCTAGTGTTTCTCCTAAGCTTAAATGATACATCTACTGCAAATTTTACCACGGGAATGGATTCTGTACTCACTGGAATGCAGTGTGTCAAATCTCATCATAATCCACTTTTCTGCATCGTGAAAGTACCATGTATGATGTATGATGTATGATGTAGGCAAACTACATGTAAAATTTCAAATTTTTTGCAGGTCATTCACATCGTCATTTCTATAAAAGAAAATTAGATACCACCAACACATTGAAACTTTCAAAATTTGATCAATGGTACATGAATAGAATTCCTACCAACTCTCAGTTACAGGTGAGGAATACACAGAATCAAAGATTGATGAAGGTGGGAGGTGGACGTATTTTACTTGGGCCACCTACTGGAATTTTGTTGTTGGTATCTACTACACTGAATGGTGTATTTAGTGTCCGGGACATTACTTCTCAAATTCAGACATTGTTTAATTTTAGGGAGATATAGTGTCCTCATAAGAAAATAAAATGAATGTAGTTGAGTTAACCAAAAACAGAACACGAGTTTCAAGTTCTAATATTCCTTGGAAATGGAAATCTATGCTATTGTTGAGTGTAAAAACTCAAGTTCAAAACTACGCTTTTTCTTGGTCTTTGGGGCTTCTATATTCCCAAGGATCTGTGAAAACCGGGAAAATGGAGAGGTTGGATGAAGGATGTTGGAAGTGACTTGCAAGCTGCTTGTCGAAAGTTGTCAAATAATAACAACCTCAAAAGTGCCTTCCAATTGAGTCAATGCTGCTCTGATAATCAAAATACATGTTCAACTAGTTTTGCCATCTTTTTGACGGCAAAACTAGTTCAACATGTTATCTATCTATGGATTTAGTGGGAACCATGTCAGTTGATTTGGCTACCCTTGATTCACTTCCTACTCACCTTACCTAACATGAGTTAACTTTTAGCTTCTTTTCAAATAACTCTAGTGTTCCAATAATTCACATGGAAGTCTACAAATCTACTATTGATTATATAGACTCTATTCTCACGCCAATGAGTTTCGAACTTACGTATCGCCGCATGGTATCCGTTTGTCTCACCTACAAATCATATGCATCTTCTGATGAACTTTGAGTTGTTCAATTGCATACGCAAATCCTTGACATACGTGAATCCTTGTATGTAATTGGGTTATTCCACAAAATCAACCCCAAGGCCTTTGCATAATGGAGTCAAGGCCATTATTGAAATTCATATTCTAATCCCGATTCTAATGAGTTGAAATTATATTCTAATTCACTAAGACAAAATCCGATGCGGCCCCAAGGAAGAGAATTGGGTTGAACCAAAATGAAAACCCAATTCATTTCCTTTGGTCTGTGTCAAAGCTCCCTCCTTTCTTGGCCTAGCCATACATAGCAATCGAGCCGGCAGTTGCTACCGCCTCCATTTACCAAGGTAAAATTGAACAAATAAAAAATAAAAATAAAAATAAAATAAAAATATTCATAGTTGTCAGCCAACAATCGGTTTGAACAAACTAAAGTGCACAAGAATGGTGCAAACGCCAGGCAAAATGTTGGACTGACAATTACTAGTTCAGTTGGCAGCTCTACCTATATGTGGCTTAGGACATGAACCACTATTTCCCGTGAATTGGCTTTGGTCTTGACCTGTTGTGTAAAACGACCCTAAGAATGCATGATTTTACATAGAGACCCCACCAAGTGACATTAAAAACTAATAAAATGTTGCCATTGTTACAATATCCCATTGGCTAGTACCCACCGAGGAAGTCCAGTAGAGGTCCAGCCACACCCAAGTTATCATTTGATGGCAACCACACTCTCCATTGAAAAGCCATAGCTAATGTACATTTCTGACACTTTTCCCCATTCCAGGGGTGAAATGCGACAAGGTTTCTAAAGTGTCATCATTTTCTAAAGGACATTTTTTTTTGGGCAAAATTTTGCCAGATTGCACCACAAAAAATATAATTTGACTAAAAATTGGCCAAAATCATGAAGTTTTTCTCCAAAAAAATTTCAAATTAAAAAAAAAATGTACGAAATTGCCAAATTATGCATGAAAATAATACAAATTTATTCGTGATATTTTCTAATGTGATATTTTCTGAATGTTGAAAGAAGGTAGGAGCACCCAATTCCAACAGTGTACCCAATACCATTATTTTCTAACCACGATGATCTTTCTAGAATGTAAATCTAGGTAAACCATAAATAGCTTATCATTTTTGATAACAAACAACAAGAGCTCTATGATATGCTTAAATTTGTGTTCTAAAATGACTAACATGTTTAGAAATTTATGGCATTGGGTACATTGTTGGAATTGGGTGCTCCTACCTTGTAGAGCACCGCTGTAACATTTTATATCGCCACTTTATCACTTCACGAGAAATGAAAAAGAATGCCCAAGGTTAACTTAACCAGGGTTAAGTTAACTTAACTTGGCTGAATTCATAGATTTCAGAGATCCACATTTAGGGTTTCGTCTTCGTCATCGTCTTCGTCTCCGTCTCCCTTACCATCGCCATAGCCATCGTCCCTCGTCCTCCGTTGCTCCTCTCACACCGACCATCCACACGCACTGCACTGCACTATTCTGTACCGACCTTTTCTGTACTCGCTTTCTTCAAAGTCAAGAAAACAGAAGAATTCGTGCATTCTTTCTTCTTCTTCTTCTTCTTCTTCTTCGTCCGCGTTTTCGTACGCTGTCGTCTCCTCAAGCCCATGAGGTCGGAGGCACGTGATGGAATTACGAAAAGGTGATCTACTCTTCCCCCTGCCTTAACTTACTTGCTTTCCCTCAGCTCAGGCTTTTTCTTTCTGGATTAATGCGGTTCGAAATTAATCTGCCAGATTTTGGTTCTAATTCTATCGTGTTAGTACTTAGATGCCCCGACCTCGGTAACACGAGAATGGCGCAAGCTCTATTTGCTTCAATTCGGGCAATTCTGAATTTTATGCGTTTTGTACCGAGTTCACTATAGTTAGCATCTCTTTTTGTTACAGGCATTTTAGGGTTGGAGGAGTTAAAATGTTGAATTACAACTAGTTTTTCTTACTGTTAGTTAGTTCACTTGACAGTAGTTTAGCTTCCAGATCTCTGTTTTATAGCTGAAGTACGAATATGCAGAGTAGCCGCTAAGCAACTGGTTTGGAATTTGGTAATAGATTCACTGTGTGGCAATTAATCTCGGCAGGCAGGGTTTTGAGTAGTATGTACTTTTGAACACGTGGTTCGAATTTTCAGCCCCTTCACACCATTGCAAATAGTTGTGATGGGACGAGTGCTGCTCAAGGGACATCACCCCCTGAAATGCACATTCTCTCCATAGAACATAATACACCGGGTGTCTCCTGAGCAGCAGTCCACTCGTTGTGATGCAGTTTCTATGAGAGCTGAGGACAAGACATATCTGTCCAGCCAGCTGATGAGAGGCAGTGTTTCTAAAGCAGGTGCAGTTCTGTATGCAGTTGAAAGAACAGTGCAAAATTCTCTTTCTTACATGTTCATTGTTCTGTTCTAAACTTTTAATAGTTCTTTCGTAATGTGGCTACCCATCGTGTTCAAAGTTACCAGAATTTAAGAGGTTTACAGATTGCAGAATCGGATTATTTTCTTAAGCTCTTTGTTAGAGTTTAATTTGTCGATATAGTGCTCGTTGCGCATTGTTTAGCCTTAAGATGCCCCTGGAAAGATCAATTTACAGACATGTCAGTTCTGTTGGTTTAGCAATTGGTACTAACTCATCAAAAGGTGGTTAATATTTCAGTTTACATCAAAGTGGGGTTTGTTGACATTCATAACGATGCTCTGTGGTGTCAGGAATTGGGGAACAAATGTCATCCTCAATATTACGGGAGCGCTTTTCCACAAGCAACGTGGTCGGAAGGGGCCAGACTACTGTCGCAAAGAATGCCGAGGTATTGGCAAATCAGGAATCTACCAGTCGTCAAGCTGCTCCTCCTCATACAGAGGGCAGAGGGTTCGGCCTTCCGCCACTAAGCATAAATACTGGACGAGTGACTACTGAGGGGTTCGGCATCCGGTCACGGTCTTGGCACAGTGACGAGGTTGGTCTTCATTGTCCTATCCTCTTTATTATGTGCACAATAATAAATATTCTTATTGTTCCAAAGTATTAAGGTAGAGGGCTCCAAAACCAACAGGGTTTTAATTCCAACAAAATCTAGGCACAATAATCATCTAGGTAGACCATAGATAGCTTATCATTTTGGTCAACATTCAATAAGAGCTCTATGACGTGCCTAGATTTGTGTTTTAAAATTAATGCATGGTCTAGATTCTGTTGGAATTAGGACCCTGTTGGTTTTGGAGCCCTTTACCTTATGTGAAATTTATTTAGTGTGAGAACAACTACCACTAACTTACATGCCGGAGTACTCATAAGTTGATGAATTGTCAAGGCGAATCAAAGATCAGAAGCAGTGAGCTCGATCTGGACAAAGGGGAGGATGGAGGAGAAGCGGATATAGTCAAATTAGCGGATGCTGAAACTCAGCCACTGGAGGATAGTGATTTCCAGTCTCCTCCAACCACACCAAAATCAACAACTAGTAGTCCCTTTTTGGAGTGTCCAAGTACTCCTATTCTCAAGTATGTTCTCGACTTTGAATTATCTGAAAAAAAATTGTTTATTTTGAAATAGTGAGTGCGAAGATGATATCCTATTTTCTATGCCGTATGATCTGGTCATTCAGAAGCTGCAGAAAGTATACTACAGCTATTCATTGTTGGTGCTGTACTTTATGACTTACAGGAGAAAACAGCTGTCTAGGCAACAAAGTTTGAGGGATACCAAGTTGCTTCTTACTACACATCTCAAGAGAACGGCCAGCATATTTATGTTCGACAAACACTTTGAATACCTTCGAGAAATTGGGCATGGGTCGTTCAGCACGGTTCGTGCAGTTTTTCTGACTTAATCAGTTCATTTGAAATTTTCGTTGGTGTAATTTTGATGACAGTTCGGGAACGATCGGTCATAAATAAATGCTTGGTATTGTGAAGCCTGGGCGATGAGCTGTTAGTCTAGAAAATATCTAACATTGATGTATCTCTACAGCTTTATTCCTCTTGCTAGAATACGAATCCTCCGCAAGGCATTCTTTATGATGGAATTTCGCTGTCTCCAACATTCATGATATTTTGCCTTCTATTTGTTTTGCTTGCTACACATGGTTTATTGGAGGTGATTGACATGCTTGATTGGCATGTGGTAACTTCAGGTTTACGAAGCTCGAGATAGGAAAGGAGGGACGCTGTGTGCAGTAAAAATGAGTAAGCGGGAATTTTTCAGTCGTGTGGATCGAGATCGATACATGCGCGAGATCCAAAGTGTGGCATGTCTCGCTGAGCATCCAAATGTAGTGAATTACTTTAGGGGTTGGCAGCAAGATTCTCACTTCTATATACAGATGGAGCTCTGTGAGGCAGGCAATCTCCGCATGCTCCTTGATTCTCTCAAACAACCTCTTGATGAACATCAGGTACGGTGTTGCTACTGTACTCCCTTGGAAGTTGACTGGGCACCCATCCATAGTTCTTTACTTCATTCAGTTTGGAATTATGTACCCGCACTGGGGGTTGGTTTTATAGTGGTACTAGTTTTAGAGTAATTTGTATGGCGCAGGCTCCTTTGGACGATTTATATTTTTGGTTACAAGTCTAAATGTACTGGGTGGGTGGGAGTTTAATTTCTGCCAGGTGTGGGAGTACATCGAACAGGTGGCTTCAGGATTAAGTCATATACATAAGCATGGAGTACTTCATCTTGATATCAAGCCAGATAACATTTTTATAGATGGCCAAGGTACGAAACACCCTTTTTACCACCTGTCGTGCATGACCAGTTTGTGCATCAGAGATGAATTTGGCGTTAAACGCAGTGTGTGATCATCTACGTCTCATTTGTTGTGGGTGACAAAACAGAAGATTAGCGTGTTTGGTCATTTTCATATTATTGCAGGGCATTCATTAGCATTGGTATTTTCATTCACAGTAATTCATCCAGACATAGTTTTAATTTTGATTTTTTGTGGCTCTCGTATCTTTGACAGTTGAGGCAGAAGATAGTTTTTGCATCACTTCAAGCATTTCATCATACGTAGGAATGTGATTTTGGGAAGATGTATAGAGCTGTGGAAAGGTTTTTGTGTACAGGAGCTAAATCTGTCGAGATCAAAATTTTAATAGAATGTATGAATTTTCTGTGCAATTTCAAAAATGGGAGGCTGTAGAATACCAGAAGTGACAGTAGACAATCCCATCTCCTTTCAAAGACGAGTAGCCACAAACATTTAGAGCCACTTTACACTAGAAATTGAGGTTGTTGGCCTTTTTGGAGGAAATATGGCCTCATGGTCAAGAAGAGAAAAGCCCTAACAAGTTGAGGAACAACCTCAAGGCGAGGGGGAGGATTGGCTTTCCATTCTTGTAGGAATTTAAAGCCCAATTTTCCCAGTCGCGTCAGACCTTGTCTTTTGCTTGACTGGCGATTGATCTCTATTGTGTTGTGTGTAGGGAACTTGAAAATAGGCGATTTTGGCTTAGCAGTGCCATGCAAGTTGTGGGAGTGGGAAGAGGGCGATGGGGGCTACCTAGCACCTGAGTTGCTTCAAGATGAAGAGCCAAGCCCCAAGGCTGACATATACAGCTTTGGTGCCATGGCGTACGAGTGGGTGACAGGGCTGCAGTTACCTAGATCAAGACCTGCTTGGGAAGATATCCCCAGAATGCCCTCTTGGCGGAGTGAGGCGCTTTGTGCATTGGTATGTGCCATGTTAAACCCGGACCCGAGCAAGCGACCGAGCGCGGACCAGGTTATTTTGTACCGAAAACAGAAAGAGTCGGCTAAGTTCTGATCATTTTACATTATTAGGGAGAGGGTGTTTTCCAAGTGCTGCCAGTATCTGCTCCAGCTTTTGCAACGAACTTTGAACTCCTGTCTCCTTGAAGCTAGGGCGGTTGTTTCCAAGGCAACTGTCTTGGTGAGAGTCTAAGCAAGTATGGATTATGGATCACGTAGGAATCGCAGCGCAGAGTCTCCAAAGCCTCCAAAGCTTGCACTCTTGAAGCCATTGCTCTGTTTTTGGATGTATATATATATACATTATTAAGAGATGTATTACAGGCTTGGAAATGGGAACTGGTAATTGGGTCACTGATTCTTGGTACTTTTAAGTTGCAAACTCTGCATTAACCCTTATGACCAAGAAGTTTGAATGGGCCTTGTGTCTTTTGTAGCATTTTTGAGCAAGTCCTATGTGGAGTTCAAGTTTATTTGTTTTTTTTGGGACCAACACATGCAATGTTCTTCATTGATTCTGGTAATGTGAAATTCGTCCCCATTTGAATTATGTTTTTCACAGTGTGATCAATTGAACTTGTTATTTTACAACCATGAATTTTTGGTCCTTTAGGGATTACTGGCCTTGTTACATTATAGCATGTTTTTGAGTTAGCTGGAAGACTATGTGGAATCATAAGAATGGAGAGAATAGTGGAGAGGATGGTGAAACAATTGAGTACGGTTAACCCCTGAAGGACCAAGGCTGATTTTCCAAGTTTGGTTAGCTCAATGTGGAATGAGTATTGATCTTCAATTTTTAAGGATTTTTGTGTTGATTCTACTCTTTGTAGCGAAGATGGGATGGTAATATGCGTAGGTAGGTGTTGTATAGATCAAAAGATACAGTCATGTAAAGGTGAAAAACCTAATTGCGGACAGTTCTTGAAAATTTGCATACAATGAGCTATGCATCTGAATTTTTGTACACAATGATTTAACATCTCCATATACAAAACCATTAATCGCCAAATTCATTTTACCAAATCTAAGACTATACTTTGCATTTTGGGTATTTTTAGAAAGTTTCAAACACGGGCAAGGAGCTAAAATAAAGTGCAACCAACTTTGTGGCTTATAATCTTACTATTGAAAAACCCTAAACGGTTGAAAGTTTGTAGGTACTAATAAATTAAAGTCGGTTGAAATATCCTACAATTGGATCAGTCAAAAAGGTTTTAAATCAAAGACTACTTACTTTTTTTGAGAAAGGGTACTTTTAGGTAGCTTTTGGAGTGTTTGGAGAGAAACATAGTTGTGGTCCTTTGAAAGGCTAAGGTAGAAGCACCATAACCTGTTCGGGACCAATTCCAATCATCTATGCAAGCGCTTGTTTCAATTTCTCGAGTTCCAATTAAATTATCACAATGAGTAGTTGTAGCAATTTCGTGATCAATTATGAATGCCAAGTTAGCAAATTGATAGGACTAGATATGAAAGATGAGTATTGGTTCCCCTACTAACATCAATAGTGGTCTATGCAGATTAAGTTTGAAAATTTAGAACAAAACTATACATTGTGACAAAATTAATTAAAAATTGGACTTGGTTATTAAACCCAAAGTTTCATGTGCTACAATTTTATTATTATTGACTCTAAATAGGTTGAAATCCTTAACCTGACAGGTATTGGTGCCTCCACCTTACGAGAGAATGGAGGAGACTTTGTTGGGGTCACATTCCAAAGTGTTTTTGTGTGTTAGTAGATTCTTTGTAATTGTGTAATTTGGATAGAAGTCAGAATCATGAAACTTTGAATTTGAGAGAGCATTAAAATATTAATATGTTTTTGGGCCCAACTTAAACTGTAATCTACCCTCAGGTTCAGAAAAATGAATGCCTAATAATTATTTTAACATGTCTAGAATTTTAGGTAGAACTTCAGGAAATTTTTGAAGAACGTAGGCATTCTTTATGAGTAATTTTGATTTTTTTTTTAAAACATTGCTATAGATAAATTGAAGCAAATTGTTCAGTTAGTGCAATTTACAAGGATTCAAGGCAAATTTTAATTCCCATAATTGGTCTCATTCCATAATTGGTTAGAACAGATATTGAATTATCATAATATATAATCATATTAAGTAGTACTACAAATATGTATATATATTTTTATCATATATGTAAAACTATGAGGATATGGAGATTTAAATTGTCATGTTGACAATTTTTATAGAGCATTGGTTTTCATCCTTATATTTAGTCCAAATTCTACACATGTTTCTAAGTTGTAAAAATAAAATGACAACTCTTATTGTAATTGTTTTGTATATTCTTCACAATACTACACAATAATTTCATTTACTCACTTCAATTTAGATTATCTCATTTAGTATAGAATTTACAATCAATTTATCATTATTGAAATAATATCTTCCAATAATGCTAAATGCTTCAATATTGTGTTCTTGTTTTTGGGATACCCTAAAACCTTAAAAGAGTCAAAGTTAAAATGATAAAAGAATATAATCAAACTTTAATAAATTATAACATTTACCATTAAATTGAAATATATACAATGCATTGAACGTTGTTCTTGAAAGTTGAATTTTAGTATTTTAAAGCCAACTCAAGATTAACATAATTATTTAAGAAAATTTATTTGACTTATAAATTAAAATTAAAAAATTTATTTCACCTTAAATACAAATTTCTTTTTTGTTATTTTCTTTTATAAATTAAAGATTACTGTAATTTTTTTATGTTGAACTTATAGACAACAACTAGTGCGGCTATGTGATGTTGACCCAATATTCCCCATGATTCAAACATGCTTTTGCTTTTATTTTTAACTTCATTTATCCATAATTTAATTCGATTTATGGTGAGGGACGTTGATTAAGAATTCATAACTATTACACTGTAGGTCTAAAAATTAAGAAATGACCTTGGTGCACCCCTACTCATCAAGAGCTTTCCAACGATGCCAAAATGACATCAAGAACTCCCAAATTTCATTTTTTATAAATTAATTCAATTTATAATGTTAAGAATCACTCAAAAATCCATGACTCTCTCAATGTACCTCTAAAAGTGATAAAATGACTTTGGTGCACCTCTTCTTATTGAAAGCTTTATGACGGTACTAAATACTTGGCCAACTGACACACGGTCGAGGAGATCTCAACACTCAATTCTATTTTTTTCTCATTTTTCCTCCTCCCACTCCCTTTTCCTTCTTCTCCCTCCCACCTCCCCTTCTTTTGCCTTTTTAGCTTAGAGTAGGTCCCGGCAACACCCCCACTTTAGGGGTTGACTACATTTCTTCAAAGTATATTAAATTGGTTTTTGATTGACAAAAATAATTTAAACTCAAATATACACTACTAAATAATGGGGTCAAATTATTAGAAGTATTTTGGAGGTATCTATTTTCAACATAAACGGCTAAAAGATCTTAAGGCTACATTTCATTTGATTTTAAAGAAAATTTAAAAATTTAAAAATTCAAGTTCTAAGCAATTTTAATATTAATATATTGATTATAAGAAAATTAGATAGTTTGGTCAACTAATGGACATTTAGGAATTAACAATCAACAGTTAGTTTTATGATGTTTACTTTTTAATTTCAAAATCTCCAAATTTTTCCAATTTTTTTGTTTTGCTATGCATATTGACGTTTCAAGGTGATTATTAATTTTTCATACAAGTTAAATAAGAATGATTGAACAATTTAAAGGTATTCATTTGAGCGATTTGAATGCAATATTAAAATTGTAACTTAAATGTATGCAATTCAATCCTTTGTATAATGATAATAGTGAAATGTTGATAAAATCACTTTTCAAAAGTACCATATTTTAAAGGAACAATAGTGTGAAGAACTTGTGGTGTTCAAAAAATTATACAGTCTGTTTCCAATTTCATAGTTACAATTCAATTTGGACAATATTGAATTCCTGTCTTAACTTTAAACTTGAAATTTATTTTCTAATTTCATTTCAAATTAAAATCCAATGAACTCTATACAATTTTGTATAATCTACATTTTAAACATGACAATGCATTTAATTCAAACAATTGTACAAACATACTTTATGTCACTTGTTTAATAATAACTCAAACATTTTTATCTTTTCTGACAAAGGTTCAGTTGAACTATCAATCTTTGAGTCGAATGTACACCTTGGGTCTTGAAAAGCGAGCTATAGACTTTTCAAGGTCTTCTAATTGAAGTTCCAATTCAGCTTTGTTTCTTTTTTGTGTTTGTGTTTGTATTACCAATGGCATATTTATAAGCTCTGTCTCCAATTTTTCTTTGCCTTATTGTCAATAATTGACTTTTTGTTAAGGATTCTCGTACTTTAAGCTCATATATCATCACAATGACTCATTGAGTATATAAATGATGTATCATTGTAGATGACACAAATTACAACTAGAT
Source organism: Pohlia nutans (assembly GCA_022496805.1). Lineage (NCBI taxonomy): Eukaryota > Viridiplantae > Streptophyta > Bryopsida > Bryales > Mniaceae > Pohlia > Pohlia nutans. The sequence continues at coordinate 27,371,655 of CM040090.1, forward strand.
ACTTTATAAATTATATTGGGTAATATATAAAGTAACATTGTTGTTAAGAAGAATATCAAAAGTAGTTCTAATATCTAACTAATAGCACCATTTTATGTTTTTCATACCTTTGATTGAGGGCCTTGACCATTTGCAAAACTAAATAACATTGAATGTAATCAACCAGCACAAAATACAATTATTTATGAATTTCTATTTAGTATACTGTAATCAATCAACACAAAATAAAATTATAAAATGAGAAGCTCAAATATTAAAGAAGTTGTATTCTTCAAAAACATGCTATTATGTGTGGTGAAAAATAGAAACTTAGAAAATATTCACAAAATTTGACGTTTGTTAAAAAGAAAATTCTCAAAGAAATTAAATATTTCGCATGACTTGTTGACCTTGACGGCTCGGTACAGTAGCTTTTTCACAAAAAATTATATTTTATTATGTCAATATAAAATTTATTAATTCTTTTTTATTTATGACCTTCAATCCAAAAATATAATAAAAGGATACTGCTTTGGAGGGTTGCTAAAACATCCAGTCTGTCATTATCTTCCATGAGTACCAATCCAGGAGGAAAATTTTTATTTTTGATTTCAAGCAACCTGTTATTAGCCAAAATTTAAAAAAAATAAAAGAATAATAAGTATTATTATAATAATGCAAATTAATTATTACTTTTAAGCATGATGTTGAAATTGAAAACGTGATTCAAAAGTGAAAATCTTTATGAGAGCCTAATTGTCACTATATGCACCAAAATTTCAATTATTATATTTTTATTTTTTATTTTTTTTGGAGTGAAATGGTGCGAACCAATCCATTGCCAGAGGAAAAAACAATTATTGTATTTCAACTTAGCATGCAAATTTTACAAATATTTTTATTGTTTACAATAACTTAAACGAATCGATTTATATTATGATTAAATTAAATTAAATTAATTTTTTTGGCAATCTCACAATCAAAATGGTGTAAGAAACAATACCATATAAATTATTAAAAATTTACATTTGGATAAAATAAAAGGCAAACCTTTTTTCAGTGTCTTGCGCTAATTCCACCTTCCTTTTCACCAAACTGAAAATTTGGGTTTAGGTGATACATTACATTGATAAGTTATATTGTCCCGAAATATCGCATTTCAAAAAAAATAATATATATATTATTTTGAAACATTGGTGAATATAATGAATAAAATTACTAGTGAACAAAATTCAACAATCAACAACTTATTCAAAGTGTTTATTAACAACATTCAATTAGATTTTGAATAATTATTTCTATATCTACATATGTTTATTGTGCTTTAATAATTGTTACGTTACAATGTTTTTTCTTTTAAAAAGATAACTAAATCAAATTACATTCACATGCTATAGTGAAATGAGTGAAATAAAACAATGGGGCACCTACTAAGCGGGAACTTTGCCAAAACTTTCTTTTTTCAAGTAGTCCAAATGTTCTACTTTTGGACTGGACTTTGCCGTATTACCGGAACTTGCATTTTGAACGTTTCTTGCAACATAATCAATACCGTTCCTACTTCTCACTTGTGGTTGTAGTTGCACACCTTGACCATTACTTCCTTGTGGGGATGGAATTGTACATTCGGTATAATTTTGTTGATTCTGTGAAACAATCATTACAACATTTTATTTCAAAATTATGTTGAATTGGGTTTGCACTACAATAACACTTCGAAAGGGTTTATAAGCTAGGCTCATGAGCATTCTAAAAAAACATTTAATTTTAATTACATGTATTTTATTTTGCAATGTTTGATAATTTGAGAAAATATAATGATTTCCATCTAGAGACATCATAAACATCTTATATATGAGTTTTGATGCAAACCTGCCTAAGAACATGATTTTTGGCACTTGTTTTGGCAATGAGGGCTCGGTTTTCTCGTTGATGATCACGGGGCGTAATTCCTCTCCTTATCAATTCATCTCTGACATTTCATATAATTAAAAAAATATCATTGATCTTCAATCTACCAATTGTAGAAATAGTAATTAGGTCTTTAATATGAATTATTTAAAGTGTTTGCTTCACTTCATGTTCATATACCAAGGTCATGACATCAATACCTAACTCAAATTAATAGAATTGCATCTGCTTGTCTCAAGTGTCAAGATTAAGACCTAATTCCACGTGGAGGATTCAAAAGATCCGATATTTGATAACTATCCAAGTGACTTGGAAGCGACATCCTTCTTGTACTGCATTTTGGATGTCTATAATTGCCTCCAACCTGTTCATGGCATCAAATCAACCGATACAAATTTTTCCCATAATTTCATTTGTTAAACAAAAAAATTGAATTATAAAATTCTTTTGCGTTGAACTTTCATCTTGAAAATACATGGAATAATTATTATAATTACTAATGCATCTTTAAAATTTTGAGTCTTTGATATGTATTGTAATTGAGTAAATTCATATTTTAAATTTTGTAGATTTGATCTTTGGAAATTATTAATACATATTGTTGATTACATTTATATTTTTAATTTTAATAATTAATATATGTTTTTTGGATACACAATATATTAGATTTGACATACTTGATGGTTTACAAAGTTTAAAGGAGCACGACTGTCATATGTAGTGCTTCCATTTGATGTGCTTTTAGGAGACACTCCATTCAAAGTACATGAATTTTGTGGTGAAGCTATATCCTTGCAATTATCATATGTAATGTTTCCATTTGATATACTTTTTGGAGTAACTCCATTGATGGTACATGAATTTTGTGGTGATACAACACACTTACTTCTTTGATTACCATTGTAATTCATTTTTTCAATATAGTTGAAGACAAGCTAATTTTTTCATTTTTAATTTATGCCATTCATGTTTATTACACAAACCACCTTCTTTCAATAACTTACAAGTGCATAGTTTCGTCACGATTTCCTATATCTAATTAAAAAAAAAAATGGATCTTGAATTGACACATGTTTCTCATCTATTATGTAGTTTAGATACATATTTTATTATACAAGACCTAGAAGTTGATTTATTATGAAAAAGAAATCATGCAATAAAATTATTCAATGAATAAACATAAACAATTGATATTTCCCTAATTAGATCCACTTCTCTTTTCTAAGGCTCATGAATGTTTTTGAATGTAGGGCATTATATAAACTCAACGTTTCTACATATGCACTCAGAACAATGATTTATTTTTATAAAGATAAATATAGAAAATACCTAATATACATCACTCATTCGTATTGCATTTTTGCAAGAATTGGATTATTGGACTTTAGATTACTGGTATTTACATTAAAAATTGTACAATTTTTTTCTTTCCTTGTACTTGATTGCAAAATAAAACATACTATTATGAAAATTAACGGAAATTTAGGGTTGTAATCATGACATAAACCAATGAAAACTATTGTGGCTTAGGAAACCATCATAAACGGTTACCACATGTAGATTTTATGATAATATGCCTTGACCTTTCAATGACAAGAGATTACAATATGTAGAATGAAAAGAACAAAATTTACAAGGAGATTAAATTATCAACCCCCAACTACCTAACCAACCAATTTTTGACTAATGCGCATTCAATGAATTTCGATTTCTCATCCAAAAAATGTATACAAAAATATTGGTGCTTATAGTCATAGATCTAATTGTATGGATAGGATCTACAATTTATAATGTATAACTTTTATCCATTCATCAAGTTCAAAATATCCCTCTTAGTTTCATTTTATAATGCATCTTTGCAATTCTCAAAATTTATAGAGGGTTGTAGGCATTTAGGGGTTAAAGATTTAAAAGGTTTAATTTAGGGCTCTTTACACTAAAGGCGAGAAGCCGTGAAGAGAGAAATTTCAGTAGAAATCAAGAAGACCAAAGAATGTCCCTTTACACCTGAAATTTTCACTCCAAGAGACGGAAGGAGGAGAAAATGACATGGACAACACTTTTGTCCTTTGTGGCAAGATAAGTGGACATTTTTCAAGGCCTCCGGATTTATCGTCAAGCCCACCTCAAGAGGTGGGCTTGACGCAAAATTTGGGGGGGCGTTTGGCCAAAATTCTCACAACCAATCATTTTTTTTTAAAAAGAAATTTGTAAGAACTTTATTTTTTAAAATTGGCACTTTATTTTATGGCCCCTTCTTGCTTTACACTATATCCAAAGGCAAGGGTTGGCTTCTCAAGGATGAGCCATGGCCCTTGTGAGGTTTTCTCCACGGCTTCTTGCATGTAGTGTAAAAGAGGGCCTAATTTGATGCAATTTAAATATTTTTACTTCCAAAAATTTGAATATTTAAATGAAGTATAAGAATGTCAATCTTCAAGTAACAAGTAAGAAGTAAAAAGGTGTGCAAATATTGTTCTAAGTATTATTTCGAAATCTTCTTGTCCGTTAGTGGGCAACATTTGAATCAAATATAAAAACAATTCAACAAAAATTAAACAATGCAAAATGCAAAGGATTGAGTTGGACATGTAGGCTATATAAATTTGAGAATTTTGAATATAAACTAGGGTTCCGCTTCTCTCCACACTACTGGTGACGAAATATCAATTTTATACATGGTGCGAATCCCAATGACGACCGTAGGTCGGAGATGGTTTAAAAAAATGGTATTGATGACTATAGGTTCCATTTGTGAATTTCCGGCCCTTATGTAAGTGAGCCGATGAGCCGATGAGCCAACGAGCCGACTAGAGTTTTCTATGATGTAACCATTCTATAATGTAACCTAGCCTTTCACATTCTTGAATGGTCTTCCCATGAATGTTTTATTCCGTTTTCAAAGACCATTATGTGAAGTAAGTTAACCTTTCAAAATCTTTTCAATTTCATGGCCTTTCACTTCATCACTGGTGGTGCAGAGAGAAACAAAGCCCTATTAACCATAACTTTTTTATATTCAAAATCATAATTATAAACATGAATTACCACTTTATAAATTTGAGGGAAGACCATCCAAGGAAGTGAAAAGATAGGCTAGTCACATAAAAGTTACATCATAGAATACCCTACTGTAGAATTATCGATTGACGGCTTGCGGCTCGCTCATTTGCTAACATACCCTATAAACATTAAAAATCCACAAGTAAAACCTATAGTCATAAATACCATTTTTTCTAAACCACCTCCGATCTAAGGTTGTCACTGGAATTTTTTAAATATGAGTTGTAAAGAAGGATCAGTGTAGTGAAAAATTGAAGGGTGCCATTGATACCATCCTATATTAAGAAAAAAAGAAGATTTCTCTTCATACATTTCTAAAAGAATACCAATCATTATAAATTAGAAATATAATTCTACGGAATTTTTATAGGTCTTTAGTCTTTAGAATAAATTATTAAAAAAAAAAAGAGAAATGTATGAATCAAGTCAAGAATATGAAGATAAAAACAAAAAATCAACATTCACACATGTGATGTCTCTGATATTGACCTTGCAATTGAAGTGACTCTGTAGACATTAGTCCTTCAAAGTTTGAATAAGATACCAAAAAATTTGCTTTAACCCCTAAAGGACCAAGTGTCCTAACTAGGACATTTCAATGTTTGGGCAGGTTCCCATGGTGTCAATTTTTTATTTTTATTTTTGAAATAAATCATGTGAATTTGGTATGTCAATACAAAAATGGGAATCTAATTTTTTTTTTGATTCCGACTTTTTAAGTGGAAGTTATGGAACAAAAAGGGTTTTTTTGGGGAGAATGGGCACTGCGGGCAGGGCTTAAAATAAACCTCAAAAATTATTATTTTTCAACTTTAACCGTAGGATCTTGTTAAAGATTACCAAGAGAGTGCATGGTAAACTTTTCATGGAATTTGACCGTACAGATTGCAAGATTATAGCGTTTGAAGTGAAAAAGATGAAATTGCAGCCTTTTGGATATTTTTTGACCGTCTTTGAAGACATGGGAAAAATTGTTAAATTGGTTAAAAAAATTCTTAAAATTTATTTAAATGTTTAATTTGGTATTTTCTATCAAGTGGAAAAAAAATATTCATAAGAAAATGAATAGAAAGAGGTGAAAATGATGCTATTGCAGATATTGCAGGAGTTTGTGCTATTTTCACACACACTCAGGTGCAGAATATTGACATTGTATTCAGTTGAATTTTAAGTTGTCCAACATTAGGAACAACCCATTAGGAGCATGTTCCACACTATTTTGCATCGAACTTCATAAAATAATGGGAACTGGAAGAACCAGAAGCTCAAGTTCAAACCCCTGTCCAGGACAAAGAAGAATGCCAGAAACCTATCAACTATTCTTCACCGGACGTGTTTCATTTACAGCAAGAACTGGAAAACGTCTCGCAGCGTGATAATTCCCTCCACTATCCTGCTCCCAGCTTCAATGCATATTAGTCTCCGAACCCCTGCACATTAAGTTACAATTATTTTAGACTGCAAGTACGCAACCAAACATGAGGTGACCCACCCTATTTGTGCCCCAGTTCGGAAGTCACCCTATTTGTCACTTTGTACCAGTAGTACGTATCAAAAGCTTCAATGTAACACATACCACAAATAGTCACAAGTAGGGTACGAAAATTGTCGTCATAACAACTCTTGAAACTCTCATTTCAGCAATTGTTTAAAGGATAGTATAAAAGTATTCTACGTACAGTAGTAGAACATGTAGCTAAGTTCAATTGAAATGTAAAATTTTCATGCCTCTTTCCATATAATCCTTGCTAATTGAAAATTTCAAAACCTATTTTAGAATGCTGCTTGTTTCTATTAAACATGAGAAATTTGTTTTTTTGGAATGATTAGCCCCAACATGCAACTAATGTTTTTTGATATATGTCTCATTCTTATGGGATACCAAAGAAAGGGGGAACCAAGGGTAGACCACCTTTTGCCCGTGAAGCATAGGTTGTTGAACTGCCCCAACAGACAGACTGTCTATTCACGATGGTCTTAGGGCTATCATTACGAATATTATTGGATACCAAGACTCATTGAATATTACGGAGTATTGCTTAGTCTCTCTCCTTGGGGTAGACAATAAATACCATTTCTAACCATGAAAAGAAAACAAAGGCGACTCATGCACATTTCGAAATCATGGAGTCTAATAGCCTACCTGGAAGAGCCAGGCGCTCGATTACGTAGCGTAAAGAGTCTGATCGCAGGCACATGTAGTAACGATTGCCACTTAGTGGGCCAGGCCCTGTCCAATCTTGAGCGGTGCCCATCTGCAATGCCTGTTACACCAAGATATAACCTGTTAGGCCAAGATGTAAAATGCGACCAGTGATGTAACTAACAGAAATTGGACTGAAATGTAACCACGTATGGTACATTGGGAAAGAAACGCAATCCTAAGTCAAAAACTAGCAAGAATGAGCGCCCAATTACACATTACATTCAAGAATCATGTTAAGACAAAACATGCAGACTGAATGCAGGCCCGACCTGGCTGACGGTCAGGTCGTTTAGCTGAGGTCGAGCATATGTGCTATCCCTTGCAAGAGCTGTAATGTCCCTGAAAGATTTCACCAATAGATGTAAACGTTTATAAACTGCATCAATTCAAAATTAAAAGAAAAACTAAAAACATGTAAGCAAAATGTTCACAGCAAAGGAGCCACCTCGAACAGATGAGCAACACATATATTTGCAACAAGGAAAGTTTCACCAAAAATGGCAGGTGAAAAATGTCATCAAATACATAATAGGCACAAAGTCCGTGGCATAACAGAAAGTCCACAAAAACAATTTGAAAGATTAATCCATTGTGAAGCATACCCCCGAGCATAAACGTCGTGAAGGACACCATTTTCATCCACGACAGGGAGTGCACTGACCCGAGCTGCAAAAGAAAAGAAAAACATTCAACCAGCTGATATACAAGGTCTTGAACTTCAGACACAAATAGTATTTCCAGGTGTGTTGAATAGATAAGTCACATAAACACAAGTTGAGAGAGAACCTTCGAGAAGCAGAGCTAGTGCACGACTAAGGGGTTCATCTCGTCGTAATACTTGAAGTGGTCGGCTTCCAGGTTCTGCAATGCCTGAAACCCAAATTCCAATGGGCAATGTACCAATTGGTTGTGAAAAAAGAGGGACGGATGAGGGAACATGCCGGAAATGTCTACAGATACCTGCACAACCACAAAGAATCAAATATCAAAAACAGGACTGAATTCTATTTCAGAGTCCCTTAAAAAAATGGAACGAAATTTCAGACATAAAAAGAGTTATATTTCATCAAGTTTTGAATTTCAGCCTTTCACGTGAGGCTTGCGCTGACTGAAGGTCAAAACTCCATGAAAATTGTATAATTTTGAAGTTAAAGTGTTACAAATATTAAGTACAACAAAGAAATTACTTCAAATTCTACGAAAGCATCCACACCAGAATTTTGATGAGGCCTTTCACGCAATACATGCCATCACAGTCTTCTAACAAAGTGTTTAGGCCAAAATCAATTAATGGAGGAAGCCTCTAACAACATTCAGGCACTTAACTTCCTACACACATTCTAGAGCAGAAACGTTTAAATTCTGCTTTCAGACTGCCAATGTAAAATTTGAGCCCACTCATAAATATGATGGAACAAAAAGCTTAAGTAAGACAAATGATGTCAAATACAAACCCAGCATGACCAATTTAAGCCATAATATAGAAAGGTTCTGAGTTATTGATGTGCTGGAATAATCCAACTCCCAGCTTCTTGACCTTCATGATAGTAGAATGGGGATTGCATTACTCTCAGCACATTTCCGATAAACTTGTAAGCAGCACTATACAACTACACATGCACTCATACAACTAATCAGAATCAACTACTGTCGTCAGGAAAGAGACCTACATCTTAAAATGCCAGAGAGACAAGCCAGATGTAATAGCTCTGGAACCAAAGCATGGGCTGGATAGTGCAAGACAGGGAGCTGTGCAATATCAAGTCGCATGAGCTCACTGGCCACATGAGCAAGTGTATCGTCTGGTCCCACCTGCAAATTCATCATGGAAACCAATCACTATGGGACAGACCGACCAAGCAAGTGAGTGCCAACATGACATGCAGGCCTCTCCGAACCTCAAGAAAGCTTAAATTCATCATATTATATTCACTACTTAATCTTAAATAAGTACAAAAGAAGGATGCGGTGTAGAACCAATATGGATACTACAGTAGCACACGGATAACTTAAAAATGCATAATCTTATTTCCGTTCCAAAAGATAGCATAGCACATGTACGCTTACTCCGTATGATAAATTACCACAAACAAGGAAACAAATCAAAGCACTCACATATGCTAGGGCATGGACAGAAGAGGGGAATAGCGCCTGTTTCTCCTTTTTCCACTCTTCAATTGTATGCATTTCCAACTCTTCTTCAGAAAATACAGAAGCGCCATTGTTTCCAAGCTGAGAACATATCGAGCAATTACAATAAGTTTCTACTGAAATAGCAGACAAAGAAAGCATCTTGCAACGTCAATGTTTCACAACGAGCATCATCCAGCGTTTGTCATGATAAGAATCATGCATAAGACTGATGAACTGATTCAAGAGCAACTTCACTCAGAAACATTGAGAAAAATTTCACCAAGAAAATCATATCCCAGGTAAGACATTGGCAGAACATGACAGAATCGGTAACTAAAGGCAGCCATGAAATGCAGAAACATACGCGCTGTAATATGGAGATAAAGTCCGAAGCTGTAAGCATGCCAACAAACTGCTGTAATGAAGAATCCCATAATGGAGCTCCAGGAATACCCTGCAAGCAAACACGTCTTATTGAGACCAACCTCTCATTAAACTCCTAAATAAGCTCAAAGAATATCGATCACAGAAGCTGTTGGGACCATAAAAACCTCAAAGTGGCGATTGATTTCACACCAAGGGACCCATAACCTTGAAGTGGTTATCATAATACCTGTTCATAAAGTGCATGAAAAGCTTGTTTCACAGGTAATGCCACATCCAGAGCCACAACCTGTACACGCCACGCATCTGTTCAGACAACAGACCAATGATTTCAATCCTGATAACCAACAAGTCTAAATACGTTTACACCATTGTCAACAAAAATAAATTGCAATATACGTGTTTAGGTTTTACCATTTCCCTTGCTGAGTAAATAATATCCTTGCAATTAAAACAAGGTGCAACTCAAACTACTGAAAGTGTGTAGAACAAGAAGTTCTATAAGTTGAAATATCACCAGATATTCACTCCGGGTGTACACTCCGGGTGCACAAGGCTGTTGTAGAGATATTCAACGACAGTCTTGTACTTTACACCCGGAGTGCATCGTCAATACAATCAAATCGATTCTCACTATCAAAATGGCTTATGGGAAACAGATTATTCAAAGGAATAGAGAGTAGCAACCAATATTTCAGCACAGATAAGTATGAGTTCCCATGTCGTACCATATAGTTTGAATTCGTTGACGTTGGGCACTCGCAATCCAATTCTCATTAATCTGGCTTATATAACTTCATATGTTTTGTGCACAACTAGGATAGATGAGCATAGCATAGGAAGTGCATGAGGGAGAAAAATCACACCTTGCCAGATTCAGGCAGCAATTCATACGCACAATGGTGCTTCAAAAATTCCTGAATATTTTTTCTAGAGGCTTCTGCTTCAGCGAAAGTCACTACCGTGGCTCCAGATTCTGCCATATGAGCCCGATCTAGTTGCTGTTGATCCTGCTGCGCAACTTCATGCAGTTGTGGGAATTCTTCAACAACTGAACCCTGTCAAGTGACAAACAAATTTTCTACATCAACAAAGTAATTGATGCGAAATACTCCGTTTGGTAAAATCAGCGCATCACAATAAAATCACAAATGAAAGAGAAGTTGCAAGGTGCTCACAACTTGATGAACCATTTCTTGGTCCACATCCATGGTAATACCAGAGATACCCATATCAGGAGTGGGAGGGAGGATATGGTGATGCTGTCTTGTTGGCGTGATTTGCAGCCAATTGTTGACGTGACCATGTGAATCCGCCATGTGAGCCTGCTGCTCATCATGCCTCCATTCCCCATCCACGATGAACTTATACTGCAACCAACTCCAAACATATCAGGTCCTTCAATCAGGCGCCTCATCAATGGGAGTCAAGCAACCTAAAATCTCCAGCTCAGACAACCCTCCATCAGTTTCTCTTCTAGCTGAAATCCCATCGAAACGACCTGTAACACGTGGTGATCATAGAAATGCATACCTGGTGGTAACCTGGTGACAAGCTGCATATCACTTGGAAAACCAAGGAAGAACCTTCAACTGGAGATAAAGGCAATGTATCCTGCCATCTGCAGCCATGTGCATCTCAGTAATGTACAGCTCTTTTCACTCACGGTGGCAAAGGTTACAAGAGGAACAAACCTCGTGTGCACCACTATCTGTTTAAACTACTTAAACAATAGACCTGCCCACGCATACAGGCAATCCACAGCAGTATTTCTTAAGATGCTGCAATTGGACGACCTCCACGGCATGACAAAGAATCGGTTAGCCCATACACACTAGTATCTAGGCGTTAGCTCGTGTAACACTGCAGCCTAATCTCAATCGATTAGTTCAAAAATTCTAACCATGACACCATGAGTTATAACAATTCGTGCACTAAGGGAAGACACCAATAGTAAGTAGAGGGAAAGGTCTAAATTAATGAAATAGTAGTCAACCATGACTCGTACTAAATGGCGGTTCACACTAGGGCCGAAAGTCGAGAGTCCATCGAATTCCACCAATCAGGCGTTGAATTCCACCACTCAGATTGCAAAAAAGCTGGAAATTGGCCTCTCAAGCTTCACTCTAGAGGCCAAAGTCCAAAGGCCATCGCCCTCCAAAGTGCCTACATGGCAGCACTTTTGTGAGTTTTGACGGCAATGCGACAGACTCTAGAGGGAGAATCGGGTCGGCCGAGAATGGAAACCAATTCTCCCTCAAGAGGCCATCAATTTTTTTGATAAATAATCAAAATCTGACAAGATCTGCACTGTTAGATTGGAGTGGTTGTTTTTTCCAAGAATCCAAGAAAGCTTTCACACGGTCTGCCAGAGAATGTGGGGTAATGCTGAACCAAAACCTTATTCGTCTGCAGATTAAAACCATGCCGTAGACTGCAGATAACTCAAACAACATATTCTTGCATATATCCCGCATATCCTCATTTTCATCCGGCAGCCGAGCTTTGCACCGACATCAGCACCAAGCTAAGGAATTTGTTAGTGACACTCAGCACTCATGCCACACCTAAAGTAAGCCCATCCCCGTACAGTAAAACGATGCCACAATCTAGAAAGATGAGCCAGAATAGGTCTGACCAGGCAGCATAGTTCATGGCCTTGTCAGCATCTACGCTGCATGCCAACCCGCCTGAATACCAAACTATTGGAGCCACCCTCCAAATCGCCCTCCACTGGAACAAGTGGAACAAGCGCACAATACTATCAATATCCTGAAAATCGAATCAGAAAAAACCTCATCCCTTCAAAGATTCCTTCACACAAGGACTCCGAATCCAAAACTGCCAAAACCAATCCCCTCTCCCCTACCAAAACCCCGATGAAAATGGCTGCAACGTCCTCTCCTCTTTAGCGATCGATCTCAGAGCTTGACTAGAGTAAAGTTCCAGTGCTATCACTCTCCTGGAAACCTAACTCGTCACTTTCATATATCCCCTAAGCGTCCACGGTGACCAAAATAGTCACCATGTTTTTTTTAACAGTCCTTTTTTGGACTCCTCTTGTTCGATTTTATTTGTTTTTTACCAACACATGCAATGATCTTCACAAGTTCTAGTGATATAAAATTTGAAATATATTGTTCACAATATGATCCATTGAATTTGTCATTTTAAAACTGTGAATCCTTAGTCCTTAAAGGGATATAGCAAAGCCTATATAACGAGTGCACGATACTATCACTATCCTAAAAACCTAACCTCATGACTCCAAGAATCTTTCAACCTGCCAAAACCAATCCCCTCTCCATTGTATCCACTGGATCTCGGTGCTGGAGTAGAATAAGTGCTAACCTCATGACTTCAAGAATCTTTCAAAAACTAATCCCCTCTCGAAAACGGCCGCACCATTCTATCCACTGGATCTCGGTGCTAGAGTAGAAAAAATGCTAGTGCACGATACTATCATTATCCTAAAAACCTAACCTCATGATTCCAAGAATCCTTCTAAATTGCACCTCTTCCGCTGTACAAATAATCCTTGCCCTAACACCAGAATCTGTAGCACCAGAAGAAAATTTTAAAAAAAGCACGAATCTAATGCGGAGTGAGTTCTGGTTCGGTGGTAACGAAGCCAGGGTTTGTGGCGTGGGGTTACCTGGTGAAATCGCCGCAGAGGTAGACGCGACGCCCGCCGTGCGGCCAGACGAAGCGCGTGGGGACGAGGCCCGTGCCAGGCACGGCGGCCGCGCCTTCTTCACCGAACATGGGAGAGCAACGGGACGGCGGGAGGAGGGAGAGGTGGCGATGGCGACGATGGCGACGACGACGACGACGACGACGACGGGCACGAACTTCACGCAGCAGCGAAAAGCGGAGAAGAAAAAACACAGCGCGCCCCTGCCTTGTTTCTTTCTTCCCCTTGAGGGGAGGGGAGTTGGAGTTGCTACAGTGAAAGGGAGAAGAAGGTGAGAAGGTATCTCCGCTATGTATTGAGTGCATTATAGCGTCGGTACAAGTACATGTAGGCCAACTACAACGATTAAAAATAATCACAAGTCTTGACTTTATGTGCATTTTAAATACCAAGTTGACGATGTCAAAATGAATCACTTTCTTAAATTTTACTCGTTATGATAGAAAGATAGATAGATAGATAGAAACCCTGGCCTTTTTCTAACGCCGACGTGAATAAAGTGTTTGTTCGTAATGTTAATGACCCAATGCCCACCAGACAAAGGGCCATTGAAACATTTAAGAAGCATCTTTGAGAATTCAACACAGTGTTGAGAACAATGTACATGGAGATCCGGCAGTTGATGTAAGATCAGTCGAACAGAATTGCCAAACTATCGGCTGAAACTCATAGTTTTAGGCCAAAATCCAGATAAAATTTGTGATCCTCGGATGTTACCTAGGTAAAACATTGGTAATAACCGGTTGCTTTTGTAAAATATTGAATTTCAGCTGGTTTCCTTAGAAAAAAGCTCCCCGTTCAATGGTTGAAACTTTGTCTTTTAATTCTTCGAGGTGTTGTTTATTTCGGATAAGAGGTTCTATAATCTTATTAATGTCAACTCAATATTATTTCGTCCTTTCAATATTATTTGGTTACATTATTATTTTAATGATAGAAAACTATTTGATGAAAATTGGTCCTTACAATAAATTCTCAATTTTATTTCATTTCGATAAACTTCTATTATTATTCTAATGATGGTAAATTACATTATTATATTGCATTGTATTGTTGGTGGTGGACACATACAAGCAAATTCATTTGAATTTTCAAGTAAAATTTTGTAATCATAATAACAGTAGGTTTTTTATTAGAAACACTTACCATGTGCTCCATTGCACTATATTAATGATTGATTAGTCTCTTAAATTCATATTCATTTAAATATACAATTAAGAATTCCAAAGTTGCACACAATATTTTTTTTAACTCTAACGATGGCAAATTGTTTTTGGATCTACCTATCACATGTTTTATCATCGGAATTAGTTTCCTAAATTTGAATCCCTTTGATTTTACAACCAAAAATTGTATACTTTGTTTATTTAAAAACTAAAACCATTTTGACTTTGATACAGAAAATTCTATCCGAAATTTAAAAATTAAACATATAGATGCCATTCAAAAATCGTCATCCAAAAATGAATTTAACATGCTTTTGTTATGACTACTTGAAATAGAAATTGAATAGTAAAGACACTCAAAACTTATTTTAATACAGGCATCTTTTGTTGCTAAATAAAATTTGCAACAAGATTTTATAAAACCCAGTCTCCATTTTTACCAAATCCAAAGTTCAAAATCCCTATTTCAAAATAGGAGTCAATTTTTATTTTTATTTTTTTGACACAAGTGACTGCTTTATAAATCACTGCAAAGAGTACAACAGCTAGGCCCGAAGCCAGTGAGGGAGGTAAAATTTTTTCAGTTTCTCATTTTTTGGATTTTTTAAATAGCGAGCTAAAAGAAGAGAGTAAAAATCATGAGAAGAGCTAGACTAAAAGGCCAACTGGAGGCCTGGTGTGAATCCAAGTGACAGTTGTGAGATCTCGAGTTCCCAGAGCCGGCAAAATCATCCAGAGTTTGTCGAATTTGGCTATGATATGAGTTTTGTTTCGACGGAATCGAGTGCAAGCAGCCTGCGCCTTGTTCTATGCCACCTTGGCTGCGTCGAGAAGGCAATCCCAAACTTGTTGATGCAGCTTGTGTTGCGGCCAATCCTCATTCGCATAAACCTTGGCGTTCCTGGCTAACCATCCCAGCCAAATCACAGCACCCTAAAGAACAACCCAAATGTGTGCAAGACGTTTGTACTTTCGGGAAATAGGAGTCAAATTTTGACTCCTATTTCAAACCCCAAAATTTAAAGTGACAAATATAGTTGCCCAAACACTTCATAGGACTCTTTTATATCACCCATTTGGTAACCAATGTGCTATACATAAGTTCCAAACTTGGTATGTGAAAAATGTCCAATCAATCACATGTGTACACAATATCAATATTCTTTGCAGATCCTGAAATGTGATAATTCACATGTGTACACAGTATCAATTTTCTTTGAAAATCCTGAAATGTGATATTGAAGAGTGATGATGAGAGTGATTTTGAGTTCAATTCACACCAGCCATCGGAAGGACTAGAGTTTTTTTTTATAAATTTATCTCTTCTCTCTTGGCTTCACTATTGCTGTTATGAAAAAAGATATCTGGACTCTCCCTAGCTTACGTAGTACTTCATTTCATAATAAGAATCCAAAACCACATATCTGTATTTGTTTGCGTCAATTTAAGAGTCCACATTCATTGTGTTGCCTTACTACATTTTTCATCCCATCGTATTGAGACACATGGTTCCAAAAGTTGCAATTGAGTTTCATCACTTTCAAAATAGGCTCTATTTCCATTTTCATGCAGGGCAACTCTTATTATGAAACGGAGGGAGTACCAGTAACTGTGCTTCCTGTGAGTCTTCTTAAGTATCTACAATGAAAGCCTTCAGAAAGAAAAACAGTCGGACATAGAGATACTCATCACTAGGCAATATGGCATTTCAGTGCTGCATGATAAATTGACCACCGAACCAGATCGACTGGATAATCCATTATGATTTGGAGAATGACTGGCCCAGGCGATGAAGTCATAATTTCACATACAGGTATAACGAACAGCATATAAGATACAACAATCTAATGACACTTGTTTAAAAAGATTGTTCAGTCAAAAAATACAGCAGATTGAGCATAGCCCTCCATAGTCCGCCTTGCTCTGGGAGGGCTTTCAAATCTAGTTCACAGCCACTCTCTACTGATCCAAAATCTTCTAATTGTGAGCTCGGTAGGTTCTCTATCAATAAATCAACGAGATCTCAGAGACAATGTACTTAATAACCAACTCTTCCGTGCATAGTGATCTACAAGTATCTACCCAACAAACAATCTATCCTGAGGAGATTGACACCTGTAGACTGAATTCCTGATCCCCTGAGTTCCACGAAAGCAAGTCAAACATAAACAGAAAACATCAGAACATTACAAGAACACGAAACCTGACGAAGTGAAAGCTCGGGTAGACTAAGGCTAACGAAACAGCTGAAACCCAAATGGACACACACAAGACCACACGTTTTAAAACTTAAAACCCAGCGGAATAAAGCATATAGTGATCGTGTGCTTCTAGCACATAACACCAATATGCTAATATCGCCCAAACGGTCATACAGAGAAGAGGCACCCGGCAATTCAGATCTCATATTATATACTATTACACAGTTTTTGTGTGAGCTAGGAACTTCACGTCAGCTACTCCGACCGTGTGCTTAGACAACCACGGGTCTAAACACACGGTTAGGACTAGGATTACGACATAAAAACTATTCTGGATATCCGAAGCAATTGAAGAAGAAGAATCCATATTTCAGACTTCTAGTGAGCAGAATTTTTAAGCTATTATAACTGAGCTAAATTCTTTAAACGAAATCAGGCATAGCGAAAACAGCATTCCAAACCTCATAAAACGGAGCTACAGCAACAAAAGTGATCAAGGACGAATATTAAGGCCATACTGTGGCTGCCGACTCAATCCTATGCATTGTAGTTTACCACGCATTAAACAGCCCTCTACGTATACCAAGACTGGACACAAACAGATACTACAACCTTAAGAGGAAACAAACACTGACAAGCTTTCCGAATATTACCACTGTCAAACAGTAATGACACACAACCCCTAAACAAACCAGCACTCCCGACCCCAAGACATTGCTCACATAGCAGCAACGAATGCATGTATAAAAAAACGTGATCAAGGAACAGGAATAACCCCCCATGACTCTAGAAAATCTTTACCACTGACCACCGCAAGGAACCTGAAGCTCTCTATGCACAGAAAAGAAAAATGGAAGAAGGTAGGTGAGTAAGAAAACGCCGCTTGCTTGCTTCCTTGCACCAGATCTCAGTCCCTTATTTCGCCGCCATGGCAAATCTCGCCATGCGAGCCTTCTTCTTCGCCTCCTCATCTTGAGAAAACTTAGGTTTCGCGGAGACCTCATTTTTAGGTTTCACGGTTGTGACTTCTTGAGGGACACTTCCAAACCGCTCTGCCCGGGCTTTCCTCTTGGCATTCTCAGCCTTGAGCAAAGCACTCTTAGCCTCGGCCGTCAGAGCCGGCGTCTTAGAACTACTATCAGACACCTTGTCTGTTGTTTTGACCACCACATCGTTGGCGACATTCTTTGTCCCGTCATTAAACCTCGCAGCTCGAAGCTTACGCTTGTCCGCCTCGGATATCTTTAGGTCAGTGCCAAACCGCTCCGCCCGCCTCCGCTTTTTCTCGATATCGGTCATAGCCGCGGGCGTCGCAGCCGCGGGTACCAACCCTTCGTCCTTCACAGCCAATTTCGTATCCACGTCTCCCTCCTTGCCACCAGCCTCGACATGCTCCCCGTCCTCGAGACCCTGCGCTGCTGCGGCGGCTGCTGCGGCAGCCTCACCCTCCAACAACTGCGCATCCAACTGCTCCTTTTGCACCACAGTGGCGGCCATCTCACCCTCCCGATTCTCCACTTCCAATGCCGAAAGAAACACTCAGAACAATCGCCTACTCAACACGCCGACGTTGACACAGAACATGAGAGACAGAAAAAGAGGCTCTTGTTGTTCGTGAAAATTAGCATAATCACGGTTGCTTAATCCTGCGGGTTGAGACAATTCATTGAGGGCGCGGTGGTTCTTGCAGGTTGTGCGTGATGGGACGAGGGAGCGCGGGCGATGGCGGAGGGCTTGGCAACGGAGCGCACCGGAGCAAAAGGAAGCGTAGGGTTTGCGAAAATGGAGAAGACAAACCCATTGGACCAACATGGAGGCTGTTCGACCGTGGCCCCTTTGACCGCGGACCAACGGAGGTCGGACTCCTCTCGGTTCTTTCGTCAATGCTTCACTAATTTACCAGTCATACTATTTCAATATATTCATACCGGTATTCAAATTAGTACGCAAGGTATTCTGTACATTGTCACATAATAGGTAATCTTCATCGTTGGTACAACTTTCCAGTCTATGATAATTCATTAGTAGCACCAAGTTATTTACATCACAATATTGTTCAAACAAACCCAATGCGAATTGAATCCGAACCACATAGTGGTAATACATTGCTTTCACCAACCAATTGGAGAACTGATGATTTGGCGATCTTACACCATATCAAAAACCAACTTATACTCAAAAATTTATCTAACCAACAGTTTATGGTTACTTATATGTTTATTGGTCGCTAAAATGTCTATTCACACATGATAGGAGAGTAGTATAGTTCTAATGGCACTTTGTTTGGTGAGCACTAGGTCATTAATATTACAAACAGACAGTGACTATATTTATAACGACCTTGAAAGAGGATCGGAGTTTCTATTTATCTATCTAATCTTCATTTGGAGGAGTGTTGTGGGTTATAATCGAGATATCGATATTTATATTAGTATTGGTAGAAATCAAGGTACGGTATTATGTACATTGTTACAATGTTGAAATAATAGGTAATCTTTATTGGAAAGAGTATTATGGGGTATAATCGGGATCTCAACGGTGGTCAATGTAGTTGGGAACTATAGAGTTCAGAATATATCCATGATGCGATGCATGGCTGATAAAGATTACCATTTTTAAATTTTCTTTGGGTTACACATATTTTTTACATCACATATGTTTTGATTTGGAGGTAAATGAAGTGAAGAGACTACTCAGATATATTATGGAATATAATAAGACCCATAAAAAGCCATAATATGTCTCTTTGTAAAAATCGTGCGTCTCGAATTTTTAAAAGTGACTCTAATTCCCGCCTTCAGTAATAGGATAAATTAGTCTACCAACCATCTTCACTTTCATCAAATTTTGAATTGTATGAACTATCATTATTCGATTATGATGCGATCAGTTTTTTTCAACGATAATTACATTTTTTGAAAACAAAGAAAGATGTGGATTATATATATCATAGGGAGTGTAGTGTAGCCATGATCTATCAAAAATTAGTTTTTTGGCTAATGGTTGGATATTTTTTAGTTTGAGGAGGGTTCAAATGTCAATTTGACAAATGGTACTTGAAACTATTTTTTAAGTTATACATTGTTTGATATCTCACTTCACTCAAGTGTCTTGAAACCCTAAAAAGGTTTTTTTTTTTTTTCAACTAGGCCATTTGAAAGGAATTTGCGTAACATTGTGATTGTTGAATTTTTTTTCCATAGGAGAGTATTGTATATATTGTTTATGTATGTGTAGTTTGACTTTGAAATCTAGGTGGAGTTTTAGTCCCTTTGAAGGTCTATCCATTATTGATTATCAATTGTGCCTAAAAAAATCCCTTTACCTTTCCAAATACGCTCCATTTTGTTTTAACGCCAGAGAGTAAGCAAAGGTCTGCAGATTCTGTAGATCACCGCCAACTCTCAAATATATTCCATTCTCGTCTACAAAAGAGCCACATGGTAGATTGAGGACATACTATTTCTATCTCTACACTAAATCATCTTTTTAGTGTAGATGCATTGTATTGTACAATAGAGCGATGGACATTAGACAATGCCGGGGTAGAAGAATATAAATCATTAGAGTTATCCTCAAATTGACTACCTTAAACAAGGGTTCTTTGTCTCTCCTTAGAAAGAAACGCTAACTATGCATCTAAAATTCATATAGACAAAAAGAGTCGACAAGTTCTACATTTGAAATGAAAGAGGGGCCATTCACAAACACAGTTGACTACATGAACAATAAAAATATATTTTTGAACTAGAGCACTATTCACTACATGAAATAGGGGCCTTCAAAAGATCACTTCCATTTAGGATTGCTGATGTAGATCTCGTGCAAAAAAAAATTAAAATTAAAAAAAAAACTCCAATCCGATTGTCGATGACATGACAGATTGGATTTTATTTTATAAATTAATAATATTTTTCCTATTACATTAGATCACATTTGAGCTATCTAGAGGTTCCAAAACTTGTCTGATGCTATTCACAGCATAAGCACTTACTTTCCTATTCCTCAATTAGCCAAAAATCCCTTTGTGCTATGATTGTGGCACATGTTCATGTTTCAAACCTTCAAATTGAGAACCTAACTCAAATTTGGTTTATTTTTCAACAAAATGAATTGATGTCGACAAAAGAACTAAAGTTCTATCTTCACACCTCAACCTCTCTTTTAGAAGAATCCATGATCAACAGCTCCACTTTCTACGAGTTAGAAGATAACTCTATTGTGTGAGTCTTAGAGCATTGGCACCGATGCCTTCGCGGAGTCTCTCACACCCAAGAACTAAATGAAAAGTACCAAGAGCCCTTCACAATGCCTCTTAACTCTTAACTTTAGCGCATTAAAAGCATTCACACCTATGCACGCTAGAAGTAGCTAGCTGAAATTATTCATTTACATTTAAAAAGCCCATGCACTTACACTCTTCTACCTTTGTATGCCCTTCATACATCAAAAGTGCACATTAAAGAATTAATAAACCAATCACAAGTAGAATGTGGAATATAATTAACTAAACAATAATTTGAAAGGACATTTCTTAACACGCTAAGACTGAGAGTCGAGAAGCATTTATGAAGAACCCTTGGTACTTTTCATCTAATTCTTGACTGTTCATGTTTTAAAGAAACGACCTTCAAACCACTGTTTACATCACAAACTTGGCAAGTCATGTTTTTGCAAATTTTTACATATGTTGTTGAGATGAACAAGGGTGATTATGTTTGACATACATTTTACATATACTTATTGTATAAAAAACGTACAAACGACATATTGCAAACATGAAAAAACACATCATGATAAAGTCTACGTGTTTTTTTAATATGTTCTTCATGCGTATGTTCTACGATAAACATATGATAAATATATGTTGAACGTAATCACCGCTATTCATCTCAATAACATGCATAAAACATTGCAAAAATATGACTTTCTAAGTTTGTAATATAGTTAACTATATCCCACATTATACTTGTGATTGGCCCATAGACTATTTGATGTGCACTTTTGATATGTGAGGGGCGTGCAAGAGTGGGAGTGTAAGAGCATCTCCACCCATACGCGCCAAGAGTCTGACACACGCTATAAGTGAATGAAAAATGCTAAGGGCCCTTCAAAAATGCCTCTTGGCCTTCAATTTTGGCGTGTCAAGAATTCTACTTGTGATTGGTGCATTGACTATTTAACATGCACTTTTGGTGCTTGAGGGGCGTTTAATGATGGGGGAGTGTGATTTCAAGGGCTCTTCAAATATAAATGAATAATTTTAGCGAGTCACCTTTAGCGAGCATGGGTGGAGATGCTGTAAGTACAAAAGCTTTTCAAATGCATTAGCGAGTCGCCTTTAGCGTGCATGGGTGTGAATGCTCTTAGCGGGATTGCCAGGAATTGTGCGAGGTTAGTTGAAGCTTTTGCAATTGTAGATCGTTGTGATTTCTTTGCGACCTATTTGGTGCTGAGATCGTATTTTCCGTAAAGGAGACCGTACAACTTCATTGTGGAGGACCATTGCAATGCAGCGGAAACAAAAGACTCGCGGGGAAAGCTGAAAATAGGTTTAAGAGGCCATGGCGTGAGACAGAGTTTTCTTCTTGGAAGGCTCCATGGCCGGGCAGAGTCGGTGATCAGCTTGAGAATGTTTGAAGGCTGTTCTATATTCTGCTGGTTTCGTCAAATGCTTAAGTGACGTCTTAAGCTACTTTCCGGCAGTATTGAGTGCGCGTTCGAGCAGTGCGAATTATCGGACCAGAAAATTTGGTGTTGCGAAGGGAGCTCATAGTCTTAGTGGCTCAACGTAGCTAGCGATCCGCTCATTGTAAAATCTCGGAACTATTCGTACAGACGGCAACAATGAGGCTCGGCAGCCATGGAGTCGTCAGATATCTTAGGAGCCTTTTACCTGTTCCGCGGCTTGATTACTGTGCTGATGAACTGTTCAGTTTTGATGGATTTAAAACCTTTGACAAGATATTGTCGCTGGAGATACTTAATTTTCATATTCGTGATCTTGAAGCAAGAGTCGAAGTGGCCGAAGAAATTGATATCATGTTCCCAAACTGGTTGGCGGAACAATTCATAGGTCAACTAATTCCTCGCGCATTACCAAGCTGCATTGTCAATGACATTACAGATTCGCATCCTCTTGTGAAAGCGTGTACATGGTTAGACGACTTGGAAATAAACTCTCACATCGTGGTGAGAGAAATTGAACCGTATATGCTTGACCTGCCTGATGCCTGCTACCGGTTCAATAAGAGCATGAACGAGGATATTTTGAAAACACATTTCAAGGAACTCGAGTGCTTCAAATTGGAAAGCAGCGACGAACCGCAGGTTCGGGGCCTTCAAACCTTGAAGCTTCTATAGATTGTTGTAATTTGTATTGAAATCAACAATTCTGCTGATGGACTAAAACTATGAGCTATGCACCTGCTATTAAATTGAACCGTACATGAATCAAGCAGGTGTGCAGTACGTAGTCATGAATGCGATAAATCGTTGTTGGATTGAGGTCTCGTGTTTTATGGAAGCTCTCAGCAGCTAGTATGTGAGTTTCAATAGTCACTTGATATGTGCTTTGTATTAGGAAAAATAAATTGATTGCCTCTCAAGATGCGAAAAATACATAAAATACATTAGAATACAGTCCAGATCTGACGATCTTAGCTCTTCTTTCGTCTTCTGTCACGCAGGTTCAATATGCGATCGAGCCGGGACAATCAGCCATCCCGCTTACACACGAGGGAGGGTGTAAGAGAGGGAGTAGTGTGCAACAGACTCTGCTGGACGATGCCAATTCCAATTTGAAGATTGAGGAATCCATACATCACAGTCTGTCAAAGCCGTATTCTGGTCTAAGCATACAGTGTACTAAGACAATTGACATCCGGAATCTGATTGGACCAGTTGGTGAAATTAAGGCTGAGGAGCCAAGCGAACTACTTGACTTTGACCCCGCCGATTTTCTTCTGCAAAAATTACAATTTAAGGAAAACATCGTGCAGCACAAAATCCAGGCTGCAAGTTCGTCATCGGACGTTGTCGGTTGTTTGAGTTTATTGGACGGGAACTCAGTGGCTGCGAACATGAAAACTGCTCCCAAAGATGCTGTGATGAATACGACGAGTCGGACGGTTTTATTTGAGCTTCCAGAGGTTCTAGAAGTCGAACACCTTGGTGGTTTCTTAGATTTGAAGCTTGGAATATACATCAGTACCAGCTTGATGAAGCCGAATCCCGTGGAACTTGAGGACTTGGAATCTGATTTTCCAGACTTTGAAAAGTTAGTAACTCTTCCAGAGTTGACATTACAAACAGCTAGCTTTCATTTCCTCGAAGTACCATCCTTCATTGCAGAACATCAAGCACGTATAACTGAAGGCGTGTTTAAGGATTTGTTCCGAGCGAAAGCCCTGCCAAGTCCTACCTCTGCAAGCGATTGGCTGTACCTAGATTGGCATTTGTCTCAAGTCGGACATTGCAACAATTATGGATGTTTCCATCTTCAGAGAAGACTCCTAGAGAATGATCTGAGCGTGGCATTTCAGAGAGACATGATCTCAGGAAAAAGAATGCTCGATCTTCAGCTGTTGCTTGGTCTAGCTGAAGATTTTTTGCCTTGGCATCATGCCGAGAGAGAGTGTGATAATGACACCAAGGAGTATCAAGCAGCTGAATTGCATGCTCCTGTATCAACCTCCATGCTCAATTTTAGCAACTTCATGTACACAGCTGATAAGGTCGAGGACAAAAACTACTCAGATCAATCAGTGTTGACGGATGAACCAAGACTTCCCGCCAGGGATCAAGTTCCATTGGCAGGATCCGGTCCTACTTCTATGGATACTGTCCTCTCACTTATGAAACAGGCTAGGCAAGGGGTTTTATCACGAGACGCCAAATTGATGCAATCATCGGGGAATGAATTCCATCAGGAGGTATATTCTGTTAACTTTAACCTACCTAAATTGGCTTCAATTCAGTTGAACACTTACAGAGGGGTTTCAATGAACCAGTGATTTCAACGACAAGTTTGTACGCATTACATCCAGTTAAGAGCATATTATATCTCTCAAGTCGATTTCGCTTACATATATAGAACTTCCAGAGCTTCGAACGTGCATAATTTGTGATTTTTAAGTCTTGCTGTCATCCCTGGGCTGTGTTCAAACATAAATATAAGTAAAGGATTGAAGCTAAGAGTCTCTGTTTCATTTTTCTCTGGCAGGGTTCTCAAGACATTATCAACACCAAAAACCAATCTCATGATCTGACCCTGGAGAATTATCAAGTCCTGGAGTCGGCACCGATCCCTGTAAAGATCCCCAGACCAAATCCATCGTACTCTTCAGTAGTTGATGCTGCTTCGAGTTACTTTTTTCAAACGTCGAATCATGTTGAACCAGAATTACTAGAACCTCTCGACACTCCTGCACGTCCCTCCGAAGATTTATCTCAAAGGGTGTTGCCATCAGCACATCGTTTGCATCTACCTCTTGAAGAATGGAACCCGCATCAATCAGAAGCGAACGGCCTAACTCAGTTCTCTAGTGGACTTGGACCTCATCTTACAGTTGTTGCAAATATTATGCAACCAAACGGTTGTATCCTTTTGCAGAGGCGAAGCTCTTACCAGAAAATTCTTGGACTCGAGAATGAAGACTTACAAGTAGTTGAAAGGGAGCTGATGCTTCCTGTGGACCTCGTTCTAAATCCATCGACATGCCTGACAATCTACACGGAAGAGAAGCTGCTTGGGTGTCCGAAAACATGCAGCCCTAACTCTGAGGGGTTTTTCTCGTGTGTCATGGACACAATTGTGGATTGTCACATGAAGGCCCTTAGTTTCTCTTTTCAGAGGTGGTTCATGGTAAGCTACTATCTTATCCACCCTCAGCTGGTATCAGTCATTGATTTCTGTTGAGCTGGTAAGTCAAGAAATTTTCTAAGTCACTAGGTGGACATCACCAAAATTGGGACAGCCAGCTTTTCTGTGTAATTCAGGACGCCGTTGATTGCTCAGGGATAATGGACTTAATCTGTCATTTGTAGATATTAACTTCGTAAGTTATGGAAGGCCTTATCTTTAAATGTCAGTGATACTATGCGGTAAAGATGCGTGTGTTGGTCAGATATGCTGGTGCTGAAAACCACTTTTTTTGTTTCGTGTTTTTCAGATATTCGAAGGGGATCTGGCATTCAATTCGGCTGTCACTAACATCTTGAATAAGCTCTACATTTGTTCTGCTGGCTTCGAGATGCGTGTGCAAGGCTTCATCTCTACAAATGCAATGACCACAGATTCTCTCGTCTTGAGGTGCATAAAAAGGATGTGGAAGATGTCGAAGAGGCCCTTCGATTCACCTATGTCCGAAGACCTGACCGACGGCGAAATCTATCTTGCAACTTTCCCATCTCTTAATCCACTATCTTCACACGCAATACTGTGCCTCCATGTTCCCATCGCTACTTATATTTCATGGCCTCCTGAAGAGCAAATCTCCGCTCTCCAAGGCTTTGACGTACGATTAGAGAGCTTGAATTTGTTGAAAGCACAGGTTCTGTACGGAAAGTTGGAGAGTTCAGCTCATCCAGAAATTTTCAGTCAGCATTCATGGCCAGCTGCTTCAGAGATTGTTGCACCTGAGGTTGGAAGCCACGTCAAAGATGCTTTTTCGTATTTCCCGCCTGCATCGGAGATAGCCAACTGTGAATTCGAAGGGGAACCTGCTCCAGAATCTGATGATGTGCCTCCCAAAGAGCGACATAGCGATCTGTATCCATCTAGATGCTGCGATCCTATTTTTCAGACCCATTCAGCAGGGCAAGGTATTTTCACCTGGAATGGCATTCCGAATGGCGTATGCTGGCCAAACGACGTTGACCAATCGTTTACACTTCCTCATCATGCTAACGGCCCCACAGAGCGGCCCAATTGCCTGGAAGAAAAGTATGATTACTGTAATCCAGTTGACGTACATGGCATTTTACAACAGTGGATACGAAGACGTAAGGATGGTGGCAAGGATTTGAAAAACTCGGGAGAAGGTTGTGATTTGTTTTGTGATTCGTTCAAAGTTGTAAACAATGAATCGTACCGTGCACGGCCCTGCCTGAACCAGTCACCCTCTTCAGCTGAATGCACAGTTGATGCAGTTCACTCAACTAGTAGATGTGAAGCCACCGATGAACTGCGATGGCCTCGCTTGCCGGTGAAAAGGTCTGGAAAGCGAAATATTTCGGCTCTGGAACAATTTCGTCACCAAAGAAAAGTTTCTCCAGCGTTGCGATCCAAGAACAAGAGATCCAGAGATGATGAGCCCTCTACTCAATTGGAGCACTCATTAAAAATCTCAAGGAACTCATGCTACAAATTCAACCCTCCCATCGGACGCTCGGTTTGAGCAACATAACATCTGAACTGTCCGCGTTTCCTGGGCCGGCTGCGCCCTCAGCAAAAAAAATTTGAATTGGAGCTAGTACAGTTCAGGGTGCATTCTAGCTCCGTCGACATTCTGAGATTTTCTTGCCCAGTGCTGTGCGTAATCTGATTCTAAGCATCAGCATCTGATTCTAAACATCAGTATCTGATTCTATGATTCAGACTGCGGGAGGCCAAACAGGTGCGTATAATTGATTGGTCAGCAAGTATGAAGAAGACCCCTGGCACCCCTTGCGTAATTAGATCTGTGCAACAACTTGAGGGCAAATATCAAGCGAAGAAACTAAATTAGAACGTGAGTTGGATATTTCAGAAGTTACTCTTGGAATTATGGTTCTTGGGATTACAATGCTGTGGTTCTTCTCTGTGAAAACCAATTAACCGAGTGAGGTCCAACCTGTATGCACCGGAGGTGTCTTCTCTGTATGCATCACTGACCCGAAGGTTGCGGAGAGAAATGGTCTTCATGTCTTTTTTATGCAGGGGCCTTCTGATTTGAAGAGTTCAACCATGATCTCCTCGGCGAAGATCAATCCGACGTTTCTTCTGGGCCCCGTGGAAGTCATGGGAAAGACGTTCTCCCCACCAGTCTTTTCTTCTGGCTAAATTTAGCCTATGTTGCAATATCTCAACATAAAAATGATACCGGTATATGCGGTAGGGCCAAATTCTTAAGGGTCCCATTCCGCTTTACCCGCGCTCTAACGAATTTTTTTAATCTCTGGGGATGAAATTGATAACTGTGGATGGAAAGAGTATGTACAGTAGATATGTGCAGAACGTCGGTGGTACCGGAGGCTCTCAAAGCCTCAAACTACGCACGTGGTGGATGTGATTACTGTTACCTGAAGAGGCTTTACGTTCCGCCAAAACGGGGAGGCTTTGCGAGAATCATGCTTCAGATGACAGAGAAACCTTTTTAAATTGCCAAATGGCTGTGCAACGTGAGTGCCCCGTGGCTCGGGAAGTGCGCTGAGACTATTCAAACTGCTTCGCCCAATGTGCACACGTAACCTTTACAAGAGAAGTGAAAGGTAGGAGAGGAACACGCTGAGCTGAGGAACAGAAACAAGTGACAGTAGACAAACAGACTGCTTGAGGTGCAAACAGACTGGCTTGGTGTTTGATTCTTGACTTTTGAATTTGAGAGGCTTGGGGAAGAGATCATGGGCGCAGGAGGTCGGAATTGGGGGTTGCTTGTTCAAAAGCTCAGGGTGTCCGCATGTGCTGGAGGGGACGTGAAGAATTCGGTACAAAATGCTCCGAGTGAAAGTCAGGACTCACAGGAGACTGAAGATACCGGCTGTGATCAGAAGCAGGTGTGGGTTGAGTATGAACTGCTTAAGGGAGAGGGAGAAGGATCCAAGGAGAGAGAGGTGCAGGAGACCGACTTGCTGATGAAGGAACCAGACAAAGTAAGCTGTCGGGTACTTGGTTTTGTTTCAAAATTAAATTCCTTGTTGTCGCAACGTGCATGCATCTGGATCTAGGCCTTGAATCACAACAGGGCTGTTGTATTGGACACCATGGATTTTCAGGGTGCTAGTTGAATTTAGGTTTCAAATAAGCTTGAATTGGAGAGCCAGCACCTTGATTGCTGGTTGAGCATTTTGGTTACCACTTCACTGAATCAAAACACACAGAAAACTGTTGATTCTTAAATCCTCGTGCAGCAGACTGCAGAATTGGACTTTGTCATTCATTTTTGAACCATGTCAGAACTGCTTGGATCTGCTGAAGTTAGTACAGATATCTATTAGTCTCCTTATGCCGTTTAGCTGTAATTACGAATCGTTTGAGTGACGAACACAAGCTGAGATGGCACTCGTCCTGACATCAGCTGCTGGTCACCTCACGATATAGAATATTCTCTATTGTATTAGTTTGGCACGTTTCTGCGCTGTGTGAACAGTCATTGGATTACTTGTAGAGAGTTAGCCTTGCGTTGCGGGTTGTTAGACCATTGTTGAAAGCTTTCTTCAAGCTAGTCTTTTTATATTAATTACAATATTCTAGGTTTTTAAGACGTGAGGTGATGCTTGTCAAATACTTGCAGGTGAAACTGACTGGAACGGTTACAAAGGAAGAATTGGGTAGGTCCACCTGGACATTCTTGCATACCCTATCAGCTCAGGTGCATCTCATTTCTTCACTCTGGCCAAATGAGGTCTGGAGAAGTGCTCGTTATCAAGTCAGTCATAGGAAACTAGCTTTATATTAGCAATTTCTAGTGTTGCAATATTGTGTTAGTAAAAGCCTTGCGCTTCTAAAAGTGTCAAGAAGGCCAGAATGATAGCTTATATCAAGTGCTGACGTCATCCTCTTTTCTATGTCCAGTTCCCCCAGAAGCCTACAAAGCAGCAACAACGGGACGCTAAAGAATTGGTAACAATGCAGTCCCTTTCTTGTTATACTGCAATGAGTGTTTTCTCTTATCGTTCATCTTTCGTTCTTAGTCAATTAGCCGAGACCTGCTCCCAATATTTTCAGCTTTTCAAGAAATATTAACGAGACCAGACTTTAATTATCATTTGCGTGTATGCTGCCACGTTTCAGATGGCAATAATTTCAAGACTGTATCCTTGCAAGACTTGCGCCGAACATTTTAAGGAAGTTCTGAAGTAAGTATCTTAATTTAAGCGATTTCTGTTTCCCTCTTTTAGTCCTGAAGGTCTTTAATTTTTTATTTAAATTTATTCTGTAACTCAGCCTCTTAAGTAGTATAGATAGTATTCCTTGCTTCCAGCACTTCGAATTCATCCCACTCGCCAAAATTGGTCTCGTTGTTGTCTTATTGCATTTGTGTTCTAACAGTGATAGCGCATGCCCTAAACTTGTTAACTTATATGAAGAAGAAGAATAACTCCGGTCGTCTAAGATTAGCTTAACCCTTTAAGGTCCCAATTCAACGCTGTTTTCAAAGAAACGTTATAAATTGTTAGATGAATACCAAAAACTGAGTTGATGTACAAAGCAAAGTTGTAAATGTCAATGTGAAGATCACATCTGTACGGTTGGATTTATCATGTTTTTTATTAAGTATTTTTAATTATTTTTGCAAAGTTTTCTCTTGAAATTTGATTAAAAATCCCACATTAACACCAAAAAAATTTAAAATATTGTAATGAAATTGGAATAACATGCTCTATGAGATGGTATGGTTTCCATTATTTGATTCTACTTATTTTGGAAAATTATGTTTTAAGTCTCACTTTTTGAACTAAGAATGAAACTTGACATAAACCAATTGTGTGATTTTTCCAAAAATCATAATAACCCATTTTAAATATCCAAACCGCACAATAGATAGTAAACTTGCACAAGAACGAAGAGAAAATTATTTGGTGAAAACCGTTCAATTTGGATGAGAATCCAATAACTTGAATCTGTCCATCGTCCAGATATTGGACACAGGAGCGTATAAGGGATAGTTCTACTAACCAGGCTACGTGGACGTGGACCTAGATAGCCAATGCTACCTTTGGTGCCTTCCTTTCGGGGGTAGTGATTGATATGATTTGTTGTTGGCCTCGTGGCTCGATAAATGAAGACGTTTCAAAACATGATCTGGATGTCCACTTCATGCCCCTTAGATAGATCATGTAGAATTTTACCAAGAAAATGACCTATACAAGACGATTCAAGTACGAACCTTTGTTGCTAATAGCCTTCTGAATTGGTGCCAAACAGAGCGCGTCCGCCAAAAACAAGTTCCGGTATTGAGTTTGCGGAATGGATGTGTCAAGCTCACAATGTTGTAAATAAAAGGTTAGTGTATTCTTCGATGGACCATTACCATGAGCTTCCTGAACTGGCTTTTGCATCTAAGATCCAGTAAGTTCCTATAATGCTCCGGCATTTTTTCTATTAGAGGAGCTGCCAACTTCATTGAACCACAACTTAACACTTCCATTTTCAATGTGATACAAGTTCTCTCGTCATACACTGGCTATCATTCTATCAATTCCTAAACCTCGTCTAACTTGAAACCTTCTGATTTGATGTTGTACCAGTTTGGGAAAACCAGAATTCCCCTGCGAGCAAGTGGACTTGAGATGGGGAGCTTTCGACTGTGATGGTGCGTGTGACCTTCATGCGGGCAAATAGGTCTGCCGTGGGGATTACTCATTTTCCTTCTTTTAAGGACAATCCACTGCTTGCCTGAACAGTTTTGAAGTGTGGGCTATGAGTCGATCGATGGCTTGAAGACTCTTCACCAAAATGATTGGAGAGAGTCTTGCACCGCCATGCATGTAGAGTACTTAGAGTTCACGCGTAGCAGTAAGTGATTCCGAACCAGGATTGCTGTGTCCGGAAAATCTCTGGCTACTGTAGTTAGTTCCTATCATTCAAGTCTCAGTGTACAGTACAGGCGATGTCATAGAAACCAGACCCGTCAGTAGTCGTTAGAGCCAGCTGGTGTTAGCATGACCGTGCATGTTAACCGAGCAGGAAAATTGTAGACCGGAATATTGCCAAGTACATCAAGATTTCTGAAGGCCCTCACTATGGATTTCAAATATTCAAAAACAAAAAGGTTCCAAAAGTCGGAACTTACTTTCTAGTTTAGCAAATCTGATTTGCTTGTGTTGGAAATGGACCTGGCATAGCAATTGAGATTTGTAAAAACTGTTCTGATGTGCTCTTGTAACCTTGACAGCTCAATTCATCTCAATCGGCGAGTCCGGCCAAATCTTGCTCCGTTTGAAGCCATTCCCATGAATGAATGTTCCTTGGCACAACCCTGGTAAGCTTCCATGCATTGGTTGCAAAGACCTATTCAACACCCTAAACCCCACTACGAATGTCTATGATATGATATGATGTAGACTGCGCTTAAACCGCCCATTGAAACTTTTCTTGCACTAGTAGAAATAGTAGAAAAGGTGGCATTGCCTAGGGAGGTGCCCAGGCAAGGAACTTGTTCATGCGTGGAACTAGGCAGCACTTGCCTGGGCACCTCCCACCTTTTCTACTAGTGTTGGAATTTTTTGAAAATCGATAGACAGCTAAGATTCAAGACCCTAAAACCCACATGACATAAACGTGGAGTTTTTTCCAACACAAAAGTGTGATGAATTGCATTCTAGACACCCCAAATATGCCACCTACTTACAAAAACCACCAATCGGATGACAAGTGGTCACTTTTAGATTCCTTGAATGATAATTGTTGAAGGCACTTACAGGCCTGGAAGGTGGGCAGTTACAGGACAACCTGCTTTACTCATTTCTTACAAACGAAATACATTGAGGCAAGATTCTACCATCCGCACTTGAACTGGGGTGAGCGAGTAGTTTCCATTAGTGCACACCAAAATTAGACTTTGATTTGATATTCAAATTCGCATTTCAACACGTGTTGTTGGTTTCGAGAGGTGTCACTAGATACTAATCTCATTTTTTTATTTCTTAGTTTCTAAATTTTAGCTACTTTCAAAGAAAGCCAATACTCTTTGAAAAAGCCAAGTTTTGACAAATACAAACCAAGGGGCAAGATTGTTGAGAGCATTTCCTTGGATTTTGACATCTTTTCTCCACCTTCTTGTGCAACTGGACAATCGAGTCTCAACCTTGGTTTTTCCTAATGACACATGTTGAAACCAAAATTTGGAAATCAAAACCAAATTCCAATCTCAACGCCCACTGGTAGCTTTTTGAAACCAGATTTTGGGGCTTAGAATTACACAAAGCTCAGTGGAAAGAAAGAAAAGAAAAGAATCAATTGAAGTCGTCTATAAGCCACAGCGAAAAACTCACCATGAACTAGTGCGAGTGGCTCAGTTCTCAATCTCATTAAAGCAACCCTGCAACCTTTTTTTCTTTTTATTGACAAAGATTCCATAGTGTACAAACCAGAGCCTTTCCAGGAGGAAATACTAACTTAACCACATGGGATAAGGACCACCCCTAGCCTACAACTGAAGTACCGGTATGGTCTAACAAGTCTCAAGTACAGGATACGGTACAATAGAAAGTAAAATAAAAATAAAAGAAAAAACAGAAAAGGGGTAATGATCTAATATTGGCGGAGCGCTCATCATAAGATGGGCACTTGTCCAATTTTCCAAAGCACACCTGCCTACAGTTAACCCCGTCTATTATTATGACATGTTTGGTAGGCATGGATTAGTCATAGAAATGATTTGTCACATGAGTATTGCTTGAAGCAATACTATCGTCATATTATGGAGGGTAGACTGAGTGTACTTACACTCTGCAAAGGACTGCCAATGGGCAATCACGTGTCAAAAATGCTGTCAAAGTCTGCACACGAGGGAGGGAACCCTAATACATGTATGTCCCTGGCTGTCATGAAGGGCTCTGCGGCGTACCAGGACATGGAGGAGGAGGAGGTGGAGTTTCCAGGCACGGCGGGTTGGCCATCGACGCTGCTTGTACATACCATGACTTCACCGTCTCCACGTAATGTGCAAACATGTGACCTAGAGCTGTGCCCACACCACACGGTCAGCCGAGGATTCATGGTTTTAAAATGACACATTCCATCCATCAGATGGGACCAAATTTTATATCAGTTAAGAGCATTGCATGTGTCGATAAAAAAAATTAAAATTAAAACTAAAAACAGATAAAAGTAACTCCACATGGACCTACTCAAAAATGCTAAATTACACATGAGAGCCTTCTTAAGTTCGACTTTCATCCACAATTGATGAAATTTCATTGAATGTTTGTTATTTTAGTGGACTTCATGTGATCACTCTTTAACATTTTTATTTTATTTTATTTTTAGTTCATGTATTCAATTTCAAGATATTTCATTATTCATTTAATTTAATTTCATGGTTTTCCGGCAAATAGACAACATAATATTATTATTTTTTCGACATTTTTATTTGGAATTATTTTTTGCCGAAGCTGCCCCTAAGGTACGGTAGTACATTGTGTCCTCAGTCTGAACTACAACTTTCTGTCCCTATCCAGTTGACACACGTAACAAAGAATTCTAGTAGTAGCATGGCACCTTTTTCTAAACGATGCCAACTACTTGGAAGTCTTAGTAGCTTGCAAGTAGTTGGCTTCTGAGCCATTGTTCAGAATTACATGATCTCTTTAAGCCAACGAGTTTTGTAGAGCAAAGTCATGCCAAATTGGCATACTGAAAACAATGGCTCATTGGCTTAAAGAGGTGTCTTTCACTTTGCAAAACAAGGTGTCTTGAATTAAAAACCCTTTTCATGTGTCTGGGATTCCTTTTTCTCATGACAATTCAGAGGGTTATGAAAGCAAATATGAGACTGTAAGCGAGTGAAAGGACGACTCACTCTCGTTTTGGTACTGCATGGCAGCGGCGGCTGCAACGCCATTCTCGGGCCTGTGCACCACGCATTCGTTGTTCGCCCGAGATGAAGAATCGGAGCCAGGAAAGAGCTCTGCTGGTCGTGGGAAAGGAAATCCAGCAGCGCCAGCAGGATGCATTGGAAAGGCAGGGAAGAAAGGGTTAAATAAAGCTGCAGCACCGGGAGCAGGCCTGAAAGGATAGAAATTCGTATCAAGAGAAGACCCCCGTTGGGATTGACATGAGGGACAGCTTCTGGTTGAGCCACTCTGACCAGTTACTACTGGGACGCTACGAGTCGGTGTGCTCATGTCAGTGGGACAAGTTGCTGAGGGCCCAGCATGATCACAACACTGCGCCGCAGCAGCAGCAGCAGCAGAAGAAGGTGGGGTGATGGGAACTACGTGAGTTGGAACACCGTCGCTCCACTCTCTCCAACCTCCTGCCATCCATCAATAACAGCAACAGTCAGTTTATTCCCTGGTCACAATCAAAACGAAATTCACGTATCAAGCCGAATCCAAAGCTAGAAGAAACACAACAGTTTGGTTGAAGCTAATGGAATCCTCGCTGCGTCTTAACCCCTAGAGGACCAAGGATTCATGGTTTGAAAATGTCAAATTCAATTGATTATATTGTGAAAAATATGATTTAGATGGGACCAAATTTTATATCACCAGAACAGGTGAAGAACATTGCATGTGGAGGTCAAAAAATACATGCAGTTGAAGAAAGAAAAAAGCCCACATAGAACCTACTCAACTGCTATAAAAACATGAGGCCCAATTTGGGCATCTTGGTCCTTTACGGGTTAACCCCTACATGACCAAGAAGCCTGAATCAGGCAACTTGGATTTTTGCAGGTTCTATGTAAACTTCCTTAAATTGTTCAAATTTTTACCAACACATGCAATGTTCTTCTAGTGGTCTCAATTGAATTATTTTAGATTTAACAATATGATCGATTGAATTTGTCATTTGAAAACCATAATCCTCGGTTGACTTTAGTAGCCAAGTCAACGTTATGGTGAACACTGAAAGCTACGGACTGTAGACTTACTGGTTGATCCCAAGGCTGCTCCATTTGAAAACGGGGTGCTGGGTGGTGCAATTGGAGACTCGGCAGCTTTGGTTTTGGGATCGGATACCGGGGAGTCAACTGGAGATGCACGTGGATACAGTGGCACGGGTTTGTTGATCACATCTCGGGAATAAGTACTAGTCGTCATAATGTTGGGGTCTCTTGGCTGCAATGGCTTCAACGCTGTTCGCTTCATCACACCGGACGGAGCGTCCATACCAGCTCGTTTCAAGCCTCGGTTGGTTCCCTCGATGGAAAGGGAACCTGGACTTGTGCTCACATTATTCTGGCTCGGCATCATGTGGGCTCCTGATATCCTCATCCGGGTGGCTGGACCAACAAGGTCGTCCTTTGTGCCCAGCCATCTGAATGCGGGCTTTCGATTCTCCGCCATGTGTGTCTGCACAGTAGCATTACTCTCAATTTCAGTTCCATGATAAGTCAGGTAGAAACGCCTAAAACTAAGCCAGAGGCATTCTTTTCAAGGTTGAAAGAAAACAGGAGTGGGAATGGAGAATCCTCAGAGCCAGAAAACATAAGGCTGGAATGCAATGCAAAGGACATGACAAGAGAATTCAAGTAGTGGAGAATTTACCTTCTCAATGAGCTGTAGCGATGAAAGGATGTTCGCAATATCATACAATCGCCTCACTTTAGCTGCCATTGGAAAAAAGCTAAAACATTGTTACTACGAGAGTAGATCAAACATAGAAATGCATTATTATCCCCTAAAGGACCAAGGATTCATGGTTTTAAAATGACAAAATTCAATTGCTTATATCGTGAAAAATATATTAATTCGGATGGGACCAAATTCTATATCACTGGCATGTGTTGGACAAAAAAGAAAGAAATTTGAACAAAAAGAAGCTAGCATAGGACCTACTCAAAACTGCTTAAAAAAAAACCATGAGGCCCAATTCGGGCTTCTTGGTCCTTCAAGAGATATATTATCAAAGGACCAAGAAGCCCATTATTATCAATGTATATACTATTGATCTACTATTATCAAAGGCTATTTTTTGCGTACGTACTCTTGAGTTTGGAGGCATCTTTGCAATCACCAAGGAGCAGCCGAGCTGCATCTTCAAGAGTAACAACTTGCGTCTGGGAGACCAAGAACAGCTGAACAAACTTCTGGCTCAGGAGCCCCAACGATTTCTCACGCCGGCACTCTGGAAGGCCACAGAGCTCCCATGTTAACATATTAACCAACTGACACAGTTCATGAATGCACAAGTTGCACTATAATAGATTCAACCAACTTTACTTTTGCTAGAGAAAAGTATATTTCTTTCGTTTGCAAAAAAAAAAAAAACAAAAAAATTAACGTACTAGAGGATCATGTGTTACCTGCTTTTGCTTTGGGGCCGGCACTTTGTTGAGACTGGACTGAGGCACATCCCTCTGACTCTTGCGAAGGAAACGTTTTCCTTTCTTCATCTTCGTCATCTGAAGAGTCATAATTCTGCACAAGGGTGAAGAAAATTGTTTGAAAACTGTTCCGGTCCCGAACAAATATAGGTTATCGAGCTACATATGAGTTGCCCCGGAGCAAATGGAAAAAAATGAACCCCGAATCTTAAAGCTGTCATTTAAAATTGTATTAATGACTTAGGAGCACCCCTTCACACTAAATTTCAACTAACTATGATCTCCAATTCCACGCTGAAGGTATGGAACGTACACTGGTCACATTAGTTGGCCTGCTTTCCTCAATAGTGGTATTGGCATATTCTCCTAATCCATATTCACGTAAAGCCGCTTCCTGCACAATGAAGTTAGAGAGCAATGAAAAGCGTTGACCATAGCCCATATTTATATACTCCCTCCGTCCCAAAGTTATTGTCATGTTTGTGTGAAAGTGCTTTTTTAAGTAGGTCAAAAAAATACTTCCTTGTGGCTAATTTTATTTAGGTTGCAATGAACACATGCAATGTTCTTCAATCATTCTAGTGACATAATTTGGAACCTTTTTTAATCATGTTTCTTACAATATGATCAATGAAATTGGCTCAAAGAAATACCAAGCAAACAAGTTGGACAATAACTTTGGGACGGAGGGACTACTTAACATCTCTAAAGTGGGAGCAGGTTCTGAACTTTCACAGGAAAAAGACCCAATACACAATAGCATACCTTCATGGTTTGTAGAGCTTGAGGCAACCTTGTGGATCCATGCCATGTGTACCGGTTCTTAGCTTTTCGAATGAGAATCTGCAAAACGAAACTCCGCTGAATTTAATAATAATAATAATAATAATAATAATAATAATAATAGTAATTCCACTACCATTGGAATTTAACTCTGAGCTGTTCATCACACATCATGTTCAGATTCATGAACCTTTGGGTTTAGTTGGAACAGTTGAGGAAATGAGAGCCACGCACGCACCTCTATACTTTCGAGAACATTCACGATATCGTAGATACGCCTCCTTTCAACACCTAAACGGCTTGCAGCTTCATCGAGACTAATGCATTCTCCTTCCTCTGCTCCATACAAGTTTAAGAAGCTGCAAAGACACCACTGTTAAATTAAGAAAGATAATGTGCACAGAAGGTAAACAATGTTTATTATGTGACTTGCCACCCAACCATAGAAGTGAGATCTTGTCCAATAGACAATGGTATCTCCTTCACCCACCAAGCCACACTTATAGTTCTAGTACCGTTTGTCTACATACCTAGAATATGTACAAACTAACTAGACTATCACTTTGGTGTTCGAACTAACTTGGAGTTATAGACTCTTGGTCTATCAGTTCCCTCATAAGTAACTTAATTACCACATGAGTAACTTAATTCCAACAACCACATGATCCTATTCAGCGAGCAATCGGAAGTGTACGCAGGCTCTGGTACATATAATACTCTGTCCGTAGAACATACACTGGATGTATGTCACCTGAGCAGCACTCTGTACCCCTGTTTGTGTTACAGAAACTACAAGCATAGCTACTCATTCACGTCCTTGAATGTTCGGATAGGTTCCCTAAAGAAATATAGATGATCAGTGCGCCCATCTGACAGTGATGGATCCAATACACAACATCACAGGATGTTTCGGGAGGGAAAAATCTTCTTTTCAGCGCTA
This sequence comes from Pohlia nutans, assembly GCA_022496805.1. Taxonomy (NCBI): domain Eukaryota; kingdom Viridiplantae; phylum Streptophyta; class Bryopsida; order Bryales; family Mniaceae; genus Pohlia; species Pohlia nutans. The sequence continues at coordinate 27,410,310 of CM040090.1, forward strand.
GCATTATCCTCGTTATCGAAATTCTCACAGAGCCTGATTGCAGTTGAGCTCGCCATCCAATGTGGTCCAACATTATTCATTGCGTAACCCGATCCAAATGTCATTGAAAAACACCGAATGAAAGGTTTCCTTACTGGGACGGACACGTGGGATAAGAAACACGAGTCACGCAATACTCACTTTTCACAGAGAAGACCCAAGGATTTATCCTTGCGATTATACGAGTGAGCTCGTGTAGTATCGGCATCGGATTGGAACTGGCTCTCGGACAATGGCGACATGCTCTGCGTGGACTCATCCAGAATTTCGTAAACCGAGGAGCTCTGAGCCGGCCTCTTGACCCCCCTGCGCACCCGACTATTATTCTCCTTCCCCAATGCAACAACATTGCCCGAATCTCTCCCTTTCGTCGTGTTCACGTCGCGCCCTGTGTTGGGCGTCAACGGCGGCATTCGATCCCGACTAATCTGCAGAGGACTCCGCCGCGGCGGCTGCTTCGACAATGAATCCATGACCAAAAAAAACAACACTCACTCACACGCTACCTACTCAACCAAAACTAAAAAGAAAAAAAAGGAAAACTACATATCCCGATCCCTGCACATTGTATGCAAACCCAAAACCCAGCTCCTGATTAATTATTCAAATTCCAGAGCGCGGGAAAATCAATTCTCCACACCAATCTCCTACCGCAATCCCTCCACGAATTCATTCATACACAAACCTGACTGACACGTTGAATCAAAACAAAAGCTACAAAATCAAAACAAAAGTTACAAATTCTTCCTCAGCTGATTCTCTCAATTCCCAAATCACTTTCTCCTCGCAACCCCAAAACTCTCAAGTACGCCTGCAAACTAAACCACGTCAGATGGTTGTTTTCAGAAATTCAAGTGAGAGAATCCAACGAAGGAAAACGTAAAGAGCTGAGTCAAGGAGCTTCTTCCTTGTGAGGAGAACTAAACGAAAAGCTATACAAGGAAAGCAGAGCAGGGGATGGCGGGAGTAGAGTGGCGATGGCGGCAAGTCAAGCAGTGGCGGAGACTAAGTTAACTTAACGAAGGACCAAACCCACGAACCAAAACCAAACTGACCAAAGAAAAAAACCAAAACTAGAAAGGGGAAAAAACCAAACGAGAAGGGGAAAAAGAAAATGGAGGAGGACGGAATGCGAAGCATCCCTCTCTGTCGATGAAGCCCGTCGCGATGGCGCTCATTTTGCGCTCATTTTTCAAATTGCCTCGACGGGGACGACGACCCCCATCCCCGCGCACCCACGATTCTCATCCCCCGTTCGTTCCCTGGATGCGCCGAAACTTCATTCATCCCGGTGGAGTCCGACGTTGCGCTTCGGACTGACGTGGCTCGTGGGAATAGTTATTAATGCGGTTCCCTCTGCCCCCGCCATCGAGATGCTTTATTTTGGGCTGATGCTTTTTGGAGGGAAATCATTCTGTGTCTTTGAATTTTGATTTTTGAAATGCAAGATAAGGAGTTGGGTCGAGTTGGCATCATGGTTGCAGGGGTCCAATTTTTTTGATACTGTTTTTATATTGTTGTATATTTAATACACTCGGAGTTCTCTAATGTCACATCCTTTGGGTGATCTTACCCACTTACTTTAGGAATGGAGTCATGTTAATATCACCTTCTCTAATATCACACCCTTTGATACTGTTTTTATATTGTTGTATATTTTATGTGCTCTCTAATATCACATCCTTTGGGTGATCTTACCCACTTACTTTAGGAATGGAGTCGTGTTAATATCATATTCTCTAATATCACACCCTTTGTTTCCTCACATAGGGTAAATGTACCCACTATAGAGATGATGTTGTCGTGTCCCTCTTTATATTGCCTTCTTATTATCACAAGTTATCTTCTCTTAGTTGGAGTGATCCTACCTATTATAGCGATGGAATTTTTCTTTGATATCACTTTCTTTAATATCGAATCTTCTGTTCTTTTATGTAAGAGGATCATATTTACTTTAGAGATCAAGTCATCATGATATCACCTTCTCCAAAATCATGAGTTTTGTTCTCTTATATGGAGTGATCCTAGAGATGGAATCATCCATAATATCACCCTCTCTAGTATGACATCCTTTGTTCTTTTGACCCTATCCACTCTAGAGATGGAATCATCCTATTTCTCATATCATGTTTCCCATGTTGTGCAAACGGTTACAATCAAGTTCAAAAAGGGCAGTGAGCAAATGATATGTCGAAACCGCAAAATCCAAGAAACTTTTTAATAGTTAGTTGGAAATGAAAAATTAATGGTCAACCACAATTTGTAGAAGCATGAATTATAAAACACATTGACCGTGAAAATGTTCTTACATTGAAACTCATATATGCAAGAAAGGAATATAGTGGAGGTCGTGACCCTTGGTGATCATTTTAAAATAGTAATCATGTCAAATGTACTATAAGGAAACTTATGTATCAATGGCCAAAAGTATAGCCGAGTGTGATGTTGTGGGTTAGTTCCAAGAGGATTAATTTCACTTAGATTTTTAGAGTCAAAAGGAGGTTATTAATCTTTAACCCCTAAGTGCCTACACCCCTCTCCAAATTTGGAGAATTGCAAAGATGCATTATAAAATGCAGCTAAGAGAGATATTTTCAACTTGATGTATGAATAAAAAAAATTATATCACAAATTTTAGATTCTATCCGTATGGTTGAATCTACGACTACAATCACCAATATTTGGTATAAAATTTGAAACATAAAATTCAAAATTCTTTTGTAATTTGACTACAAATAAGATATTGACAATTTGTGAATGAAATGAGTTGTGATGAGTTGAAATGTAATATTCTAAGGGTAGTGATTTTGAAGATTTTTGGTTCCTTAATTTTATGAGTTGATTTGTCCAAGAGCACTTTTAGTTTGTTTTGAACTAAGATCTAAGAATTGTTGTTTTAGTGGAAAACAATGGCATGAAATGAAGCATAGTTTTTTTTTTTAAATCATCTTCTTTCTAATTGAATCACACGTGCATAACCCGGTGCATAAAAGTTATCTTGCCATAGAAATTTGTAGTAAATTTTTTACTTGCAAATAGTGCATGACAGATGAGAAAACAAAATTAAATTTTTACATCACTCAAAAAACGGTTGGTTGATCAGCGAGGGGCCAATAGAAGTACATGCATGGCTTTCATATTCCCACATCCAGAATCTCTTTAAATTCCATTTTAAACGTCATACTCTTTTTAATTACTTTGGTTCTATTCTTAAAAAGTACATATGCCTTAAATATGTTTGTTTTGGCATTTTAAAAACCCCATTTGATTCAACGGAGTAAAACTTATGAGCAAGATTCTCCTCAAAAAAAGTAAGCCTATGAAGCTTAGTATGTCCTTTTAAAGTTAACTATCCAGTATGGAAGTAGGAGCTCTAAAGCTCTAGGAACAAGCATACAAATTAAAAATTCATTATTTACTTTATTGTTACACATTGTTACTGTGTTACAAAATATAGCATAAAAATGTTATAATACCAAATTTGAAAATTGTGAACATGATTTTGAACTACATCTGTGACTCTTGTGAGTACAAGTAGTATTTGAATACCATTGTTACATGCAACAATACACTCGTGAAGTTATAAAACTTCATATAACCATATGCATTTAGAGTACTTAATCTCTAACATTAAAGTAGTCAAATTGTATGTATGACAATAATATATGTGGTTATATAAATACTATTTGGTAATATAAACATCTTAGAGTATACGTGGAGCGTAAGATCGACCCTATTATGTTATATATTTAATTAATAAAAAAAGATTTAAAAAATGAAAGTGCACGAATATTCTTTGAGAAAATATTGGAATTTATTTTTGGAAATATTTACTGCCAATCCCTACAAGATAAGGTTGTACAAACATCATGGTCAATTGCAACATTATAAATTGAATATTGTACCCAATTGTCATGGTCAACAAGTCATGTCAAATAACCATTGTTTTTGAATGATTTATTTTTAGAAAATACCAAATTGTGTGAATATTCTATAAGATTCTCAAATGTTTACACAAATATTATTTTTTTGAAAAATAATTTCCTAAAAGCTTGGGCTTGTGTTTTTATAAAAAGAAATTGTTGATGACGACAACGGAGTATCTGTTTGAGAACTCCGGTCCTCTTTCAAGGCCGGCCTGAATAAAGTGTCTCTTCGTCTTGACAATGCCCATTGAGCAAAGGGCCATTGGTGTAAGACTACTCTCCCTTTTTGAGAATAGACACTTTAGTGACCAAAGATAAGTACTAGTAACACCAGTAATATTGATTAGTTGGATCTTGTAAGGGTATAATTTGGTGTTTGTTTTATTGGTGGTTGCCAAAACATGATTCCTGTTATTGGCAAAGAATCTGGTGTTCATGGATTGCAGTAAGACCGGGTCCATATGAAACCAAAGCAGAGTCACGAGTAGAGAGACTCAAGCAACAGTTATTCATGAACCCGGAAATTGTCCCGGAAAATTCTTTCCCTCTACGAGTTGAGAGAAGATTTTACTTTAAAAACTGGTCTATTCAACGTATCTTAGATATCCGGACAGAGGATCGGTCTCGGTGGTTAGATATTCCTACCTTATCGAGACTCACTAGATCGCAAAATCTGGCCACTCTTGGAAGAAGAGTCATACATGCGACAGAAGATTGGGACCTCTCTATTCCTGAGTCCATCCAAATTGGTATGTGGCTTATGGCAGATGATCTCCCTCTCTTAGGAGTCTTCTATCACATCTGTGGTCAACTGTCGGATGGTTGGTTAGCACATGTATATCATAAACACTCGATCACTAAGCAGTTGTTTAAAGAGGAAGGTGAACCCTCTTGTATGCACCCCTGGCTTCCTCGGAAAATCTCTTCCATGATTTGGTTAACCATTGTAGAAGGTCTTCCACTAGGAGCCTGGAGAATCAAGATAGGCCACTCGGGTATCAATCCACTTTGCACAAGTAACCATCTCCACACTCAAAAACACGAACTTTTCTCGTGTGATGCTGTATGCCCGGCCTGGGATAGACTCATGCATCTTGTAACTCTTTCAGATCAAACCGTTCCACTATTCTCGTGGAATGATGTGTTATACGGCCAGTTGGAGAGACCGTTAGCACGCGGCTTGGATCCGGGTCCACAAGATCTAGATCAAGACATTACATGGGATGCTGGTACCTCATGTACAATAACCAAGGGCACCCCGTGGTTCATAACTCGATGTGTTCTTCTTTGGTTTATATGGTGTCAATATTGTGAACATGACTTGCGCATCGGGATTTTCCATATCGGAGTTGCTTTATACAAAACATGGCAATGCAAAGTTCAAGTCGGAATGGATGCATGGCGTCAGTTGCAGAAATTTTGTAAGAAACGTGACCCCAAGAAACATGCAGAAATAGAAGCGACCTTCTTTTCTAACTAGTCCAATGATAGTTTATTCTGCATCAACTCTTGGGGAAAGCCTCAATGGATCCCCACTCCTCACAGGGATTTCTTTCCTCGTGAATATGCAAATCTTTACTCGGCGGTTCGTATTCATCGCCAAGATGCTGATGACCAAGAATTGCAACAATCTGCTTCAGATCAATCAACGTCATCAATTATCCCGTCTCTTATTCCACATTCCAGGGTATTGAACTTTGGTGATGATGAGGATTTGACTGAGGCCATTGTCGGACAACTCATGGACGAGATTCAAGACGAAGTTAACCATGAAGATGATGAGTCTAGAGAGCCTGCCTTCGATCAGCCTTCGCTTCCGGATGACATTCAGTCTCCCACCTTTCTTGCTAGGCAGAACTCTATTTGGACTAATTTTTAGTCTTCTTTTAGGCAGTGTTAGGCTTTCTTTCGGTGTTTTGGAATTCTTTTGTAGGTCGTTTGATCTTCTATCCGAGTCTTTGACTTTGATGTGCCTCCCTGGTTTTGAGCTCTGGCTCCTAAAGTAGGCTTTCCCGGCCTTGCTGTCATGGGGTGTTTTCCCCTTTGGACTTCGGTCTGTTGTGTATTCCTTTCTTTCTCAATTATCCCAAAAAGGGTTTTGAAGGCCAAGACATGATTCCTAGGTTGGTTGGTGGAGGACGTTGTATTACATTTATATGGTCCGAGCTCGATTCCCGTTGAGTCTGTTTGAGTTATCATAGGCAGGAAAATTTGTACCAACCAACCGATCCCGTCCCATCTTCCCCAGACAATTGTTTACTTTGAGCTTGACAACAGAGTACTGTATACTTGAACTGAAGGAGCCCATCAAAAGCCAGCATCAATCCTACAATGACAGAAATTGATTTTTCAACCACAAATTGAAACTTTAGAGGGTTGGTAATTATTGTTTCAATGAGCCAGGGCCTCCTTTCTGACTTCCAAATGATTACTTACATGACTACAGTACCCGTTCATCAGGATCCACAATTTTTTTAAATTAATTATAAGAAGGGGGGTAATGGTGAAGGTGATACAAATAAGGGTAGAAGTACCTGAAAGGGATAACTTAATTCTCAACTGCCCAACCATGCATATTTTGTATGATGTACAGAATGAAATTTCGATTTCACATCCATCATGCACTTTTTGCAGTGTGAGTTTTTTTATGAATTTTTTTTATGGGAAGTTAGCTTTGCACATGTGTGTTTCGATTAGAAAATGAATTATTTGTGAAAATTTTATGCCTCTTTTCATGTTGAAGTGATTCACCAAAAAATTCAATGATTTTAGTCTAAACGTGCTTTTGAAAAAACAAACTCGTAAAATTAAGCATCTAAAAATCTCCAAAAATCACTACACTTTGAGTAAGGTAGGAGCACCTAAAACCAACATTGTACCTAATTGTGACAGAATCTATGCTAGATAGTCATTTTAGAACGTAAATCTAGGTAGATCATAGATAGCTTATCATTTTGGTCAACATACAATAAAGGCTCTATGATGGGCCTAGATTTGCGTTCTTAAATGATTGCATGCTTTAGATTTTGTCGCAATCAGGTGCAATGTTGGTTTTAGGTGCTCCTACCTTATTACATTTCAACTCATCACAACAAATTTCATCCACAAATTTTCAATGTCTTATTCGTAATTGAATTAAAAAAAATTGAATTTCAAATTTCAAATTTTATACATAAATATTGGTGATAGCAATCACAAATTTAGTTGTATAGATGATAATTTTTTTGGTAGAGCGACACGCATTGTGGAATGTAGCCAAGTAGGGAATAAATGAATAGAATCATATATATATATATATAATTTATTATAAGGTACTTTCATCCATATAGTAGTATTTTTTAAGAAGAATTTGGCGATTTCATCCAATTTTTTGCTCATTTTTTCTAGTGTAAAAGTAGCGACTTCCAAAAAAAGTAAATATTTTTTTGCAATAATTTGCCAAAAATTATTGGCTGGTCTTTATTGTTTGGTTCCAATTGGTCCTTCTTTGGATCCTCGTTGATCAATTAGTACTCAATACTCAAATTATTTTATCCAACATCCTTATATATGGTTTGTATATAGTTTAATTATTCTAGGATCAATTAGACTATTTTGCAAATTACAACCAATGCTTAAGTGACAAGGAGAAAAAATATATATTTGACAAACCAATCAACAATTACTTTTGTACAAACCTCCTATGCAAGTACCAAATGATATCTATACATACAGTAGCATAAGTGGAGGGGAAGGGTAGCACAATTGTGCTAAATAATTATTATTTCAAAAAAATAAAATTTGACATATGAAGTATTTGTAAATGTTTTTCAAGATTCCCTTTTTTCACTACACATATATTCTACATACATACACACATACACACACATACACATATACATACATACACATACACACATACATACACACATAAACACATAAACACACATACATATATTAATTTATTGAAAAAATTCATACGGTTTTGGTTAATAATATTTTCTTGTGAAGCTTACCTGAGGTCTCTCCACCTAAGGTGTGACTAGGCCCTTTGTAAATGTCTCCTTGATTGGACAGAGAGTGCCGTGAGAATACCTGCTGCGGCCATAACATTCTCAGGGTGCCTTGACTTGATCCCTTTTCTATAATTACTTTTTAGGAAAAAATTCGAATTTGAAATGCTTCATTGCATCATTTTTATTGTTGAAGAATGATGCCTCTACATTAGCAGTGCAGGGAAGAATGAAGGTTGCCGTAAAAATGATGTCACAACCTAGAGAGCAATTGTACTGTAGCGGGTGCTACACTAACCAACCAAAACAACAAAATTGTACAACATTAATTTTTAAGGGCAAGATGGAGTATAACATTAGTGGCTTTGTTGTTGTATCCAGATAGCATGTTCGATGATTTTGTTTTTCATGTGTCACATGAACATTGGTTGTTACTCATTAATAGTCTAGGTGGCACAAAAATAATTAAATTGATTTCCACATCTTCTACTATCTTCCTATGTTGGTGGATACAATATCAAAAGTTCAAATCATTCATGATTAAGATTTACTAATCCTAAGTTTTTGTTGATGTGATTAATGGGAAAAGGGTGCAACCCTACACCAAACCAGTTCCTTTGAGATGATGAGAGTGATATGAGGTGGCATGCTATAGTTTTCATTTGTCATCGCAACACTACATCCAAAAGATTTACTTGATGTTTTATATCATTTTAAATTTTACATTCATTTTTTTTAACATGGACCAAAAAGTCAAAATAGTGTCGATATTGCATAGAAAAATAGAGCAATGCAATGGAGCATCCTTTTAAATTTTGGATAAAAAAAGAGTCTTTACTTAGATCCACTTTTCTAAATAGCGAAGGAATTTCATTTGTATTCCTTGAATTATGGGAATACTGTGTCATTGCCAAGTAAACTTAGTTTCTAAGTACGAGTGGAGATGCTCTTAAAATAGGCTGAGCAACACCCATTTCCCACTCATTCCAAACCTATTTTTGCATGATAAAGTATGTTTGATAGTGTGGAGTTTGATGTTTGCACACCAAATATTACCAGTGGTGGTTCTCACATGAAGCATTCTGTCATATGGTTCTAACAAGACCATACTCTCATTCTGTGAAGTTAAGTTTAGTAAAATTATTCTCTGCCATTACGATTGTCTGAAATAGTGACAATATTAGTGACAATATTAGTAGATCAAAATTACTACATATTGCGGCCCATGGTATTTACAAGAGGCTTTATTAATAAAAAATTCAAAATAGTGTGGTAAAATTCATCCAGATTGAATGAAAGATGTTCAAAGTGGATGAAAAATTGTTTAAATGGATGAGAATTTGTCCAAATGGATGAGTGTGCCCACACCATTCACCCGCCCATAATATATAGTGATTACGGTACGGTGTAGTACGTAATTGGTGAATGCACTCTATTCTAAGCACATTTTGCGATGGTTGCTAAGAGCAAGCCCAACAGCTCCATACCAAAAGTGTCCACCAAACATTAATTGAGGGCGATTTTTAACTTAGAGGAATGTTATGAGGTTGGATGTCCTAAAACCACCAACTTAAGAAATGTGGCCTCATTTTAAAAGGTTATTTATGAGAAATATTTTTTTGGTCATTTGGAAGAAGATTTCTCATGAAATGCACAAATTTTCGCAATTTAATTCCCAATATTCAAATTGATACAAATTCCCGAAGTGAAAAGAGCTTCGTGATCCAAATCAGACCTTTAGGTTTCTCCATGACTACACTATGTGGTACTAATTGTCACTCATAATGATACCCAAAACCACCAACTACTTTTTCGCAATGCTTCACGTGCCATTGGTTTAATTGAATAGTGAAATTGGTGGTTTTGAGTTTCAATTGTGATGACCCCAAGAAAACTCTACGTGTCATACCTAGGAGAAGTGGTGGTTTTAGGACATCCAACCTTACAAGAAGTAGCCCAACAACACTCCTTGTGCTAACACCAAGGCAACTTATTGAAAGAAGATTTTGTGACAAGAACTTGATGGCCTTGAAGCATGGGCCGGTGAATAGTCTTCAAGCTCATTATCTAAAAAAAAAATTCTCTTCTTAGGGGGCGGTTTACGCTACAGACTAAGAGCCGTGACCAAGGAAAATGAATAAATTCCATAGTCACACTTCTATGGTCATATTTCAAAAAAATGTAATTTTTAAAGCCCTTGGGCCTCTCACTAAGTGCAAACTAAACTTGGACCGAGACTTAAAAAAATAATAAGACGGCATTTCAAACCTATAATCTCCTCGTTCGGCAATGAGAGAGCCTCTCTCACCACAAAATCTGGGACACCCCTCAACATTATCCACTAGGCCTATTTATAGGACTTTTTAGAATCTCAGCTCCTTTAATCACTTTTCTTTTTTCCTTACAGTGTAAACTCAAGTCATCCCGGGACGTGTTGATGGAGCCAATCACAGATTTTAAAGCTACATGGGACGAGTTCTTGGTCCGTAGCCTAAACCGCCCCTCACATACCATCTTGGATGTGGAGTTGGTGCACAATGACTCATCGTGCAAGGCAAGGGACAACCCACAAAGGATTCCTTCCTCCTTTCTCTCTCCATGATTCCTTCTCCACAAAAGCAATCCATTGTCATTACCTTCGTGCAATTCCTCCATCGCCATAGCCATAATTAGGGTTTCCACTTTCACGACTTTCCTGCATCACCAGTTCTTCCAACCAAGTCCTTCAGGAATTGAACGATTGACGCAATCAATCGCAAACTGCTCACCAACAACCCACAACAGGCTTCGCAGGAGAGACGAAATTATGACATGAGGCTTGGGCAGGGCAGGAGACATTAGGACATAAAGACATGAGGCTTAATTAGGGATTTTTGGCATATAAACCCCTGAATGCCTATAGCCCTCTCCATATTGGGCAGTTTTGCAAAGATACATTATAAAATGTAATAGAGGGATATTTTGATTTTGGTGTATGAATAAAAGTTGTACATTATGAATTTCAGATTCTATCCATACGGTTTAATCTATGATTGCAATCACCAATATTCTTTAATGAAGTTTTAATCATTAAATTCAAGATTATTTTGCAATTAGATAAAGAATAAGATATTGACAATTTGTGGATGAAATGTGTTGTAATGGGTTGAAATGTAATACTCTAAGTGAAGTGATTTTTGGAGACTTTTTGGTTGCTTAGTTTTATGAGTTGATTTTTTCAAGAACGCTTTTGAACAACTTTGAACTAAGGTCTTAGATGTTTTTGGTGAATCATCACAACATGGAAGAGGCATAAATTTTTCACACAAATCATCCCCTTTCTAATTGGTTCTTACATGCATGAAGCTAACTTCCAATAAAATTTCAGCTAAAAAATTCCCAACTATAGAAAATGCATGACGGATGAGAAAATGTGGATGAAATCTATACATCGTCCAAAAAATGGACGCTTAGGGAGTTAACACTATTTGGTCAATGCATATGTATTTCCAATATAGCTCTACATTTGTTGTGAATGAGACTGGGTTGTCTGCAGAATGGAAGAGGAGGCCCATATATTGTGGCGCATAATATTTACAACAGGCTTTACTGATAATATATTTTTTCAAAATATTGTAGTAAAATTCATCCAAATTAGATGAGATTTTGTTTAAATGGATGAATATACACCGCCATTCACCCACCCAAAATATATGGTGATTTCGGTGTAGTAATGTTGGATTCGTCAGTAATCTAAAACAATCCAACCTAGCATAGCCATCATGCACACGCGCCAAGGTTTACTATTTGAAAATCTCACTCTCTTGATACTCTATTCCAAGGTTGTCGTGTCTGTTAAATTTTTTCAACGTGAAGTCATATTAAACGTCAAGTTTCTAATATACTACACAACTTGGATGAAATATTTTAATTTTTAATTTTTAATTTTTTTTTTATGTATTCTAAGAAAGTGCTTGTCTGATAGACTAGGAGGTCTATTAGATGTCTTTGATGTTGTGTTGGGCACTTTATTTACACTAAATGGCATATTTTGTGTTCGGGGAGAATTGGTGTCTTTTATCACTATTTGTTCAAAAGTGAAAAGAAATAGTGTCCCTACACTACAAAGGAATTTACCACTTATCATTCCCACTTTCATTGAGAGTGCCATGTTCTTTTCAAGTAATGAAGATGACATGATGTAATGCCATATTTATTATAAAGTTGCCTTACGTCTTTGGAACACTACATCTCGCTAAAATCAAAATAGTGTCTGGGTTAAGAAATAGTGTCTTAGTCACTAAATACACCATTTAGTGTAGTGGTCGAGGAAGACAACCTTGTTCTACTCGAGCATTTGTTTCTTAAACAAGCCTTTGAATCCATATGACCAAGTTTGTTTTGCATGTCACTTTGAGCATTTTAATCAAGTTGTTATTGTAGTGATAAATTTTAGAGTTGTGGAGAGATCAACTTGGGTACTACAAGAGCCAAACTCAATTTAAATGAGCTTTTCATCACTAGTCTCAAAACGTTTTGAACCTCACGTTGATTTCAAGATTTCAACCATCAAAGTTTCAACATGAGTTAATAAAAAATTGACATGGAGTATGATTTCAAGATTTCAACCATCAAAGTTTCAACATGAGTTAATAAAAAATTGACATGGAGTATGATTTCATGTTCAAAGTTCAAAACATATTGAGTTAAAAGAACAACTCCATTATAATGTGAGTTTCTTAGGTAATTTTAACCCCTAAAGGACCACAACTATATTTCTCTCCAAACACTCCAAAATATTCTCTCTCATAAAAAGACAAATAGTTTTTTATCTAAAACCTATTTGACCGATTCAACTGTAGAATATTTCAACCAACTTGAATTTAAACCTAAAAAATTTCAACCGTTCATGGTTCTTCAATAGTAAGATTATAAGCTTCAAAGTTGGTTGCACCTTTTTTTTTTGGCTTGTTGCCTAAGTTTGAATTTTTTTGAAAATGCCTAGATTTGGTAAAATGAATTTAGCAGTTATGTATATGGAGGCATTAGCTCATTGTGTACAAAAATTCAGATGCATAGATCATTGTATGAAAATTTTCAGGAGTTGCCCGCAATTAGGTTTTCACCTTTGCATGATTGTATCTTTTGATCTATACATCATCTATGTACGCAAATTACCATCCCATCTTCATTACAAAGAGTAGAATCACCACGAAAAATCTCAATAATTGAGGATCAATACTCATTCTATATTGAGCTGACCGAACTTGGAAAATCAGCCTTGGTCCTTTAGAAGTTAAAGTGGGAAGTTGTAAACCACTTTTAAAGTTGGAAAGTAGACAACTCCATTTTCATTCAAAAACAAGTGGCCACTAACATTTAGCCAAGTCATGCTTACACCACATGCTTATTGAAGACAACCAAGTGTATGAATGATTAATGAGTTGTTGTCAGCAACAAAGGTACCCTAGATTCCTACCATCGTTCATCAAGTGATCTTTGGTTATACTGACAACATGGCCTCAAGTAAATAGTAGGACTTCTTAGAATTGTGAGAAATTTTAATTGAAATTGCTAAAATGGTGATAATCTTTGGTGATTTATCAAAAGAAATTCCTGCAACTTACAAAATCTCAACAAAATCATCCATAAAAATTAAGAAATTAAGATTTACAAGAATTCTTGGCTCGTATTCATATTCATGTGGGATGCCATGTACTACCGGCAAAGTCTAAATGTAAAAATTTGAGCTAAAATCAGCTCAAAAGTTGCTCAGATTTCCTTTGTTCTTATAATTGAGCAACAATTTGGTAGGGAAAGCTAAATGTAGCCAGTATTACAAACACTAATTCCTATTACAGAATGCGGCAAAGATCAAGATTGCTGGTATGTTATTGTTCATTACTCGTGAGTAGGAAAATTTGGCATCATGCAATCAGTCCTAATGTGCATGCAACTTTTCAATTTTATTAATTTTTCTATTTTCTATTTTTTTTTATTGTACACTTTAGTAGACACCTCCAATTTCTCCACAAAGACATACCTCAAAGACATGAGTTGGACCATTTCGTCAACAACAACAGTCCTCGTCGGAGCGCATCATCTTTCAATGCAAAAGCTGATCACGTACTCCAAAAGTGGAGCCATTTAATTGCCTCTAATTCTCCTAAATCAGGCCACTGCAGAAACATTCTTGAATGCCTGAACTCAGGATTTCAGTGAATGAAAATTACTCACAAATCAAGGGAACTGGTTGGAAAGGAAAACGGACCTTAGTGAGCCTCTTCAAGAATGATCACTCTTCAAGGCTTGATCAAATGGATTTCGATTTGTACAACTAAAGAAGAAATGAGGTCATGGAGAAGGGCTCATAACATTCAGAAGTAAACGTAGGGACTGCTCTCCCCCAAAATGAAATATACCTCATCATCTCGTCAGCGAAGAGGGTGCATGGCAAGGGCAGGCAGAACTCCAAAGATGAAGCTGGATGAAACCCCAAGGCAGCCCACGCAAGAGTTACTGAATGTTAACCCCTAAAGGACCAAGGATTCATGGTTTTAAATTGACAACTTCAATTGATCATATTGTGGAAAATATAATTCAGATGGGACCAAGTTTTGTATCTCTAAAATCAATGAAGAAAAATGCATGTGTTGGAAAAAAAAATAAACAAATTTGAAGAAAAGGAAGCCCACATAGAGCCTACTCAAAACTACTAAAAGAAAAACATCAAACCAAATTTGGGCTTCTTGGTCCTTTAGGGGTTAAGTTAGATGGGAATGGAGGTCAGCTTCTTCAAGTCTGGGTGGACCTGCACATCAACGACGTTGGATTCTAAGCAAGAAAGCTCCTCATCAGACGAGACGGGATCCGCGGGTTTCTCCTCCAACTGATCAACTTGCTTGTAAGTCTGGTGAGAATTGTTCGAGGGCTCGCCGCCGGATGCATAAACCAGCAGCCCCAATGCAACCAGAGCAAAGGCCACAAAGTAGAGCCCATCCACGGACTCGTGAAAGCCGAGCGCGCGCACCGCCACCGCCCACATGTCGGACGTCAACAAGGACAGGTTCAACATGGTGGCGCCGCTCATCTGCAACAGCCACGGCACCAGGCTGGCGAAACTGAAGCACGACAGTGCAAAGCCCAGGAAGGGCAACACGGCGCTCACGTTCCATTGAATGGCTTTCACCTCATCCAATTCCAACACCACCAGCTGGCATGCACTGATGATCGCGCCGAAGAACCCCACGTGCGCCAGAAACTCCACCTGCACCAGAAGAAAAAATAAAATACCAGTAAGATTTTTCTTCGTCCAAGTCTATTTCATGTTTTGACAATCACATGTCATGGTCTTCATTAATTCTGGTCGTAAGGTAGTGTCACCTGTCTTTTTTGTGTCATCCATTTGTGCCCCACTTATTGTCCCTTACACGGACACTATTGATTGACGTCCCAAATTGTGTAGCGATATGACTGAAAACTTGCGTTCTAAGTGACGGTAGCTAAACACAAGTGAGAGCAAGTGTATATTCTCCACAAAGTGTATGTGTCCATTTGACGTAACCCCTAAAGGACCAAGGATTCATGGTTTTAAAATGAGAACTTTAAACGATCATATTGTGAAAATTATAATTTGAATGGGACCAAATTTTACATCACTGGAATTAGTGAAGAATATTACGTATGTTGAATTAAAATAAAAATAAAAATAACGAAAACGAATCTACATAAAACCGTCTCAAAATCACTGAAAAAAACAGGAGCGCCTTATGGTCCTTCAGGGGTTGCGGAAGAAACAGAGAGAGAGAGAAACGGACTGAGTACCTGGTCGACTTTCTTCACGACGAACTCCTCGCTGACGTTCGAAACGGCGTACAACATGGACGCGCCCAGCACCAGCGCGTCGCCGAGCAAGACGTTGCTGCCGCGTCCGGCGCGGTCCTGCGCGTGGACGTCGGAGAACAAGACCATGACCAAGCCCGCGACGCAGACGCCGACCCCGACGAAGTGCCGCCTCGCGTACTGCGTCTTCAGGGCCAGCCAGGTGAGGAGCAGCACGCAGGGGATGGTCCAGCAGTCCAGCAGCATGACGCTGGTGATGGACGTGTACTGGTACGCCTTCACCGCCAGGTAGTTCGCTTCCACGTCGAAAAGGGCGAGCAGGAGGTACCAGTACCACGCGATTTGCGTCTCCTTGCCTCGGTACATCATCGCCGCGCCATACACGACGGCCAGGAGCACGTAGTTGAGCACCGATTGCGTTGTCGGCGCGTCGATCCCGTTGCGGGCGAGCACGGAGGACGTTAACCCCGTGCACGTCACCAGTAAACTCAACGCCTGCCCCACCGCGATCGCCTTCACCCCTGTCTTGTTGATCCTCCAATTCTCCATTGCGAATCCCATTCTTTCCCACTTTCGCCGCCTCTCACAGCAACAAGCTCGTAAAACGAAAGATGGCCATTACTTCCATTGGAAAAACCCCATTCTGTTGTGTTGCAACTCACTATCGCCACCTCTCACAGCAACAAGAAGCTGGTAAAACGAAAGATGGACCCATTGATTCCATTGGAAAAACCCCATTTCTGCTGTTGCAACTCACTTTCGCCACCTCTCACACAGCAAGTTTCGTCACTCTGTAAGTTAATGATAGCTGATAAAAAGAAGGATGGCGATTCCATTGGCGAGCTCTCGGTGAATTCTCTCCTGCGAAACCTATTGTGGGTTGTTGGAGAGCAGCTTGCTTTGCTTGTCAATTATTGAATTCCTGAAGCGGAAGGACTGATGATGCAGGAAGGTCGTGAAAGTGGAAACCCTAATGATGGCTATGGCGATTGAGGAATTGCACGAAGGTAACGACAATGGATTTGCTTTGTGGAGAAGGAATCATGGAAAAAGAAAGGAGGAAGGAATCATTTGTGGGTTGTCCTTTGCCTTGCACGGTGAGTCATTGTGCACCAACTCCGAATGATGATGTGTAAGGGGTGGTTTACGCTACGGACTAAGGGGCGGTTTACACTATGGACCAAGAGCCATGACCATAGAATTCTAAAATTTGTGATTGGCTCAAAAAGAGCTCTTGGTCCCATTTGGCTTTACACTACCTTGAAAAAAGGAGAATGATCACTAACTTTGAGGTCCCCAAAAATGCTAAAATTTCCCAAATGGATAATGTTTTCATGGTCTCCTTGATTATAGTTGAATCGAAGCAAATGCCTCGACTCAACTATAATCTAGGAGACCATGGGGCTCAAAAATCATTGATTGGCTAGTGTTCAATTATTTAAAAAGAAAGGAGGAAAAAGGGGAGGATAAAAGAGAGAATGATGAGCTTAAACTTGTCCCGGTCTAAATCCACTTTACACTACAAAGAGTGACCAAGTCATTTAAAATTGCATTTTTGATTTTTCATGGTCACGGCTCTTGACCTAGAGCCATGACCATGAAAATGATTTAATTTTCTTGGTCATGGCTCTTGGTCCATAGTGTAAACCGCCCCTAAGAACTTGACTCATGTAGATTTAAAATCTGTGATTGGCTCTATCGACTCGTCCCGGGATGACTTGGGTTTACACTACAAGGAAAAAAGAAAAATAACCAAAGGAGCTGAGGGTCCTAAAAAGGCTTAGAAATAGGTTTAGTGAATAATGTTGAAGGGTCCCCGGATTTTGTGGTGAGAGAGGCAAAAAGAGTTCTCTCATTGCTGAACGAGGAGACCATAGGCTTGAATGCCGTTTTATCATTTTTAAAGTCTCAGTCCAAGTTCAGTTTATACTTAGTGAGAGGCCCAAGGGCTGATCATGGAATTAATCCATTTTCCTTGATCATAGCTCTTGGTCCGTAGTGTAAACCGCCCCAGAAAAGAGAAAACTTGCTTAACCCCTAAAGGACCATAAGGCCACGACGTGGCTTCTGGAACTAGAAAGTAAGGAATTTCGAGTTGCTGGACCATGAATTATAAAGTGAGCAACAAAGATACCCTAGTTCTTTTTGAGAGCTGAATCCGTGAGTACTTCTCGATCGAAATTTCATGAAGTGTGCAATTTCTGGTGATTTTTTTGAGTTGCACGGTGGGTATTTAGGCGTCACTTCAGACCCTCATATCTTCTTCCTCGCACCTCCAAATCACTTGAAATTTTTTCCACATTTCTAAAATGATGATTTCTACTCACAATAAAAATTTCAGATTTTTTGGAGCACTTTTGATCTATCCGATTTCAACATGTGTACAAAATACCCTGAACAAGTTCCATCAATCTTCTCAACGGTGGCATTTTCTCAAAAATTGTGCGATTTTGATGATCTTTTTTTCATACAAAAGTTATGTAAGTCTTCTTTGATTTCAATGGTGCCGATCTTCAAAATTATCCCACACCAATGAGGAATTGAGCTTGTTATAAGAGCTAGTCAAGAAAACAAGAGCTAAGCTAAAACCCCCCCCCCTCCCCCCGGTCCTTTAGGGGTTAAATAATGAGCTTGAAGACTACTCACCGGCCCATGCTTCAAGGCCATCAAGTTCTTGTCACAAAATCTTCTTTTGATAAGTTGCCTTGGTGTTCACACAAGGAGTGTTGTTGGGCTACTTCTTGTAAGGTTGGATGTTCTAAAACCACCACCTCCCAAAGGTATGATGTGTAGAGTTTTCTTGGGGCCATCACAATTGAGACTCAAAACCACCAATTTCACTATTCAAGTAAACCAATGGCATGCTAAGCATTGCAAAAAAGTAGTTGGTGGTTTTGGATATCGTTATGAGTGAAAATTGGTACTACGTGGTGTGGTCATGGGGAAACTTAGATGTTTGATTTGGGTCACGAAGATCTTTTCACTTCGGAAATTTGTATCAATTTGAATATTGGGAATCAAATTGCAAATTTTTGTACATTCCATGAGAAATCTTCTTCCAAATGACCAAAAAATTGTGCTCTAATTTTTCACTCACCAAGCCAAAATTGCATGGACTTTAGTTCAAAAGGGAAATTATGACTGTTTCTGATACAACCCATTCTTTCTGCATAAATAGCAGAGGAATAATTTATGTCTTAACTGCAGCTTTTGAACTGATATGTCATTATCAAATTCATGAAGCATGGAGACTTGGAGAGCATTATAAAAGTAATAGCATAAAAATAAAAATAATAATAAGAAGAAGTTGAGCAACAACCAAACCCTACCACGACAAACATTTTAATTGAATTGGGAGAATATATGAAGTTTGTGGAACTTGCCAGGGCTTTTTACTCTACAAGACATTTGATTACAGAAAAGCCACAGACTCTCCTCACTATGATAATCAATCAGAGGCTCCACAAGTAGTCCAATAGAAAAAAGGAGAGGAGACTCATTACAATTTTTCAAATTACCAATCTACAAGGCCCAAAAAATACGTGGGGCAACTGGTGTAAGGTCCACGATAACGAACTAGTGATACAAAGAGGAGTTGCCACGCATCAAGGAAAAAATAACAATAATAATAATAGTATTATTATTATTTGATCCACACTATTTTAATACGTGACGAATCACTCGGATGTAAAAAGAAAAAAAACATGGACTCTGCCCTCTTTGAATAAAAAACATAGACTGACGTGTTACCAGAACCAGAGGTGGCGTGCATCAGCTACTTTGACATGGCTGGCTACCAAAGGCATTGACCCAAAAATCGAAACAAAATGGTTGATACAGTCTGTCCTGTGTTCGCTGTGGCCTTGCAGGCTGCTAATCCCTGTTGATCCAATCTCGTAAACTGTGGCTGCAAAACCAGGGTCCATTTACTGAATGAGAAAAACAACATACCGTACGTAGAGCAGGGTCGACAGAAAATAATTTCCCAAAAGAATGCCAAAAATAAATAAAAAATTATTAAGTATTTTGTCGAAATCAAAGAAGAAAAAAAAAAATATATTCAACAAAAAGCCAAGAAAAAAAAACACTCAACAAAAATTGTAGACAAAAAATAAAATAAAACGTTTAGATGCCGGAATTTTTTTATGTTATCTATTAATAGCCAATTTCTTAATAATTACTTTTGAAAGTGCCGACCTCCACTGTTTCAAACTTTTATTAATTATTTGACATGAAAGTGCCGACCCTGCCTTCCACATACGGTATTACCAAAAACATGAAGCACTTCCAATAGTTGCAAAACCCTGCTTACTAAAAGTCGGAGCTCATATAAACAGTGATTTGTAGCAGTTCATTGTTCACAGTCAAACATTGTGATTGATATAATAAATTCAAGAGCATGAATTTGAAAAACTAAGGGCCTCTTTACACTAGAGGCGAGAAGCCGTGAGGAGAGAAATTTCAACCAATGGGAGGTCTAGAAACCGAGAAGACCAATTTCTCATTGGCTGAAATTTCTCTCTTCTCGCCTCTAGTGTAAAGAGGCCCTAAACTCAACTTGAAAGATGATTTCTGCGATAGGTGTAAAAAACAACTTGTCATTTCAAGAAGCCCAAATGAATTTATTTTTTTATCGTTTTTGAGTAGGTCCTAATGTGGACTTCAATACAATTAGTCATTTTCAAACCATGAATGAATCCTTGGTCCGTTAAAAGGTTATTAAAATCGGTGAAATAGGAAGCTCAAACACTGTAATGACTTACTTTTTACCCATATAGGAGGAGCGCCAGTTTCATTTGCAACTAAGAACGACATAGCGATATCCTCGCAATTCCTGCCATGAAAATCCGCCATGAAACTCCATTACTTGATAACATTGGTTTGGCTTGGCAAACATTGCTTCATTGCAACATGAAACTCCATTACTGCACCAAATCGCTTGACCAAACTCACGTCAATTGAGAATCATTACATACATACATACCTTCTGTCCTTCACATACTGGCGAAGTGACGCAGGAATCTGATTTGTGTAAATGTCCAGATACTTGTTATGAAGAAAAGCCGCTTTTGAAAGCACCATACTGTAGGTGCCCGTCCACCACACTGACCACCATCCTCCATAGCTGTACTCATAATTCCCCAGAACATCACTCTGAGCATCCAACCCACACAACATGTGAATACGCAGAGTACTAATCGTCCCAAAGGGAACAAAATTCATGATGTTCGAAGAAAAAATGTGCATACAGACAGATGAAGGTTGATGGTAAACAGAAACGTGCATACCACCAATTGATGTGCATACCACCAATTGATGTGCATACCACCAATTGATGTGCATACCACCAATTGATGTGCATTCCACCACTATAACAAAACATGATAAAAAAAAACCGCACTTAAAATTGACTGCGGTTATTTTTGCCACATTTTTGTCCACGCCCACTATGCGCGCAGCCATTGTTTTTTGCAATTTCTGGAACTTTGGGGCGTGTAATATACCATTGGAAAGGTATTTTCAATATCTTTCCAACAATATATTACACGCCCCAAAAATCTAAAAATTGTAATCAGAAATTGCAAAAGAAGCTAATAGCCCCACTATGCGCGCATGCACAAAAACGTGGCAAAAAGAACCACAGTCAATTTTGAGTGCAGTTTTTTTTTTACCATGTTTTGTTATAGTGCACCGATTGATGTGCATACCACCAATTGATGGAGTTTGAAAAAACATAACATTCAGTAATCTCTGTGACTGCTGCCTTCCCCTAACAGAATGATGTGGAATATCCCACATCATTTCATCCCCCAACGAAATGATGTGGGATATTCCACATCACATCAGTCGCAGGTGGCATTAAGCAAAAGCAACTAATCATGATAAATAGTAATGGAAAGCACAGCTCAATCACAATTCGACAGTGTTCTATAATTATTTATTTGATTCAATAGCCCATTCAATAACAAATCACTGGTCACTCCATATACAAAGCTGGATGAAACAAAAAGGCACCCTTCTCAAAGACTACTGAATGTTACTCCCTCCGTCCCAAAGTTACTGTCCAACTTGTTTGCTTGGTATTTCTTTGAGCCAATTTCATTGATCATATTGTAAGAAACATGATTAAAAAAGGTTCCAAATTATGTCACTAGAATGATTGAAGAACATTGCATGAGTTCATTGCAACCTAAATAAAATTAGCCACAAGGAAGTATTTTTTTGACCTACTTTAAAAAGCACTTTCAAACATGACTTTCAAACATGACAAAAACTTTGGGACGGAGGGAGTATGAAGGATGTGCATAAGGCAGAGTTCTGACCTTGGGTTTGAGCCAGTGCATTCGAGGAACAAAGCCAACCATGGAGTTGGGAGCACTCAGCCACACATCGAAAGCAGTCTCCAAACTAGAACAGGGAACCAGCACATCATCGTCAATGGACAAGACGGCCTCCGTGCGAAGCCCATCCAAGGGCTTAAACCTGTTGTTCAGATCATCGTTGACATGAACATCGAACTGAAAATTGACATGGCGATTGGCTTTTCGAGCACCTTTTGCTACCAAGCCTTCCACTGTGCTCTGCAGCTTCTCCGCCGGTAAGTTGGGCTCACTCCACACCACTCGAATGGCTTCCACCCCTTGGCATGTGGCATAGTGCGACACTGAACGCTTCAGTAGATCGTATCTTTTCCATGTGTTTATCAGCACCGTGAATCCTGGCCTGCACAATCAAAACAAATTTACTCACTAGAGTGATACACCAAAACCAAAACGAAGCTCAACCTCATATACAATGCAGCTTTGAAACGAAGCAAAAACACATTCATACTCTTGTCACAAAGGCTGATACACTAACCACAAATTCCAAAACCTGGTGCAGGATGTACAACATAAGGTTTAAAAAAGAAAAAACAAAGCTCCCTCACATAACAATGCAGTTCTGGAAACTAAGCAACGAGTGATACACCAAAATCTAGTGCAGGACGTAGACCAAAAAGTTTAAGAAAACAATTTAGCCAAAAGCTCATACAGACATAATACTCAACAATGGTTGCCCGAGGAAAGAAACCTATTCTATCGAGAGTAAAATTGAAAGTACTCTTGTCAAAACCAAAGAAAACAAAAAACGAAGCTCAACCTCATGTACAGACATACTCAACAATGCAGTTCTGAAACGAAGCAAAAACACATTCATACTCTTCTTACAAAGGATGATACACCAACAGCAAATACCAAAACCTGGTGCAGGATGTACAACAAAAGGTTAAAAAAAGAAAAAACAAAGCTCCTCACATAACAATGCAGTTCTGGAAACCAAGCAACGAGTGATACAAACACCAAAACCTAGTGCAGGACGTAGACCAAAAAGCTTAAAAAAAACAATTTAACCAAAAGCGCATACAGACATGATACTCAACAATGGTTGCCCGAGGAAAGAAACCTATTCTATCGAGAGTAAAATGAAAATTACTCTTGTCATCAAGAGTGATACACCAAACCAAAAAACGAAGCTCCTCTTCCCATACAAACAATGCAGAAGCTCTGAAAACAAGCAAAAACGTATTGATACTCTTACCACAAATCCCAAAACTTAGTGCAGGACGTACAACAAAATCAAAGAGGTTCAAAACAAAAGCTCATATACTCACATACAGACACAACACTCAACAATGAATGCCGGAGCAAAGAAACCTATTCTATCAAAGTGGTTTTGCGCAAAAGTTCATATACTCACATACAGACATAATACTCAACAATGAATGCCGGAGCGAAGAAACCTATTCTATCCAGGGCAGCGAAAGGGGTTTTGCGCAATTCAGTGACTCGCCACAGGAGGAGGAGGAGGAGGAGAAATTCAGAGGCGTTGGGTTCCTTGCCTGGGGGGAACGACGATGTTGGACCGCGACGCGGGGTGATCGGGTCGCCAGCCCATGATGGACGAAGCGCGACTGAGGAGAAGAACAGAACCCAACACGAAAAACAACAAGATCACCAGCTTGATGCGGTACAGGTAGCTGAGCACGTACGTCCGCCAGCGCGCAAACGACCGATCGCGATTCTTCATGGCACTCACCTTCTCCTTCAACGACGAGGAGGAGGACAAAGAGTAGCCCCCTAACAACGAATCCATGACACCAACCACATCCCTGGATCCCACAACAAAGCCTGGAGGACTCTACAGCGATGAATCCGTAGGGTTTGTTTGATTGTTTGCTTGTGGGTGTTCCTGAAAAGGGAGAAGAATTAGGGGGAAAGGGTGTTGGGGAACTGAGTAAGACCTGCACCGTACGAGGGACAGCTACGACCGGGAGGGATTGTGGGGGAGTTATGATGATGATGATTTGGGAGCGGGGAGGGACTGTGGAAACGATGAAGGGGAGGTAAGGTAGTAGGGATTTGAGGAGGAAAGTGAGTGGGATTATTGATGTGTCCGTCGTGATGAGCGGGATGAGGGACGTGCGACGGCGTGACGCCCATCGCGCGAGAGCATGTGGCGATGCCGCGGCGAGCGTGACGAGAGCGAGCGAGCGCGCGAGCGCTACCTACCTACCGAGGGGTAGGAACTTTCCACATTGCTTCTATTTTGGTTTCCACACTAATTAGGAGTATTTTTTTTAAAAGGGGAATGAAAAACTACAAAAGCCATTAGGAGAAAAATGGGGTCCCAAAGGGGCCCTGTAAGCTTGCCCGGGTCAGGTGAACCGGCTGCCCATGCACCATTTTTTAAGTAAACCCATTGGTGCAGTCGCTGCCCGCTGACAGTGTCGGAAGCCGCAGTGCTAGCAGTGTCGGCACTGTTGGCAGCGTCGATTGGCGCGACCCGCGGAACTGCACTGCTGGCAACCACGGTGGCACCATTGGTGGCCTCTTGTAAAGTGCACGGTTTGGCCTAAATTTTTCAGCACGTGCCAATGGCCAAGGCCCCTTTGTGACTACAGATTTCTCCTAATGGTAGGCGCACTTTAACTCCCTAATGCATGCAACAACCTCACTGTGCTCTACTATTTCTCACTACCACAAATGTACAGGAAATTCTTTTACCATCTTTTGTATAAGAACAAAAATTTAAAATTTTACAGCAATATGTCTTGTAGTTCTTACAAGGTTGACAAAAACAATTGGCTCCACAGGACACGTTCAGCCACTGTAAACGTCACATGTATGCGAATGTTCTTACTTGTATGAAAGGAGCAACCTCTTTTAGGGGTTAAACCATCAATACACCTAAAACCACTAACTTCTACAACCTTTCTTTATTGTCTCTGCCCTTCCAAAGAGAGACTACGGAAACACTTCGTTTAAAGGAGTTACCAGGAGTTACGTGCATGAAAAGTAAAAAAAAGTTGTAAAAGTAAATTTGAAGTAAATACAAAGGCAGAGACTCCGCGACTAGCCGCTTGTTTTAGGAAGGAAACGTAAGTTGCGAGGTAAGTTGTCGGTACATGCCTTAACTTTTGAGCAATTGATGCCTAAATCATGTAATGAAAGGTTATATTTCCTTCCTGAAATGAAAGAGAGGTGTAGAAGTTGGTGGTTTTAGGTGTATTGGTGGTTTAAAGTACGTATACCTTACTCCCTCTGCAGTGAAGGTGGGGAATATATGGCTCATTAGCAAAAAAAGCTTACGGGAATTTCTTTTCCATGTGCTTTTGTTTTTGTTGAATATCGAAGGTTATTTACCTTGTGGAAATATGACAAATGGGCTATAGTGGTGGATTTTATTAAGAGCAAAATAG
Organism: Pohlia nutans; assembly: GCA_022496805.1. Classification (NCBI taxonomy): domain Eukaryota; kingdom Viridiplantae; phylum Streptophyta; class Bryopsida; order Bryales; family Mniaceae; genus Pohlia; species Pohlia nutans. The sequence goes on from CM040090.1 coordinate 27,435,827, forward strand.
GCGAAGGTCAAATGTTGTACGTTGAAACTTACTTTGAATCTTCATCCATGTACAAGATATGACTCGTATGGGCTCAAGAGGAGGCCATTGAAGGCTTTGGGGGTGGATGTCACGGTCAACAAAGGTAGTTAGTAGATCCAACCAACCTGGCAATCAGATCACGCATCATGCGACAATGGAAAGCATCATGCGATTATTCCATTAATTTTTAATTTTTTTCCTTTGTTGTGATTAGCCACATGCATACAAATGTAGCCACCTGGAAAAAATTGCTCACTTTAACTTCACTGTCCCTTTGTTTCATAATAAGAATCCACTTTGCCAAAGAAAATAAGATAGAATTAAAGCCCATGTTGAAAGGGATGAAATGAAGCTTTTTTAAGAATTGTGTGTTTTGATGTAAATGAATGAAAAATGTTGGTGAAGTCAATGTAGGAAGGCATCACAATGAATCAATGTGGACTCTTAAATTGACGCAAAAAATATGTGGTTTTGGACTCTTATTATGAAATGGAGGAAGTATATAACATTCTTAAACCCTATACAACTTTGTACCCAGCTACTAAAGTTTCCAAGATTTTCTCTTGTGCTCCTCGGTGCTCTTTGTTTTCACAACTTAAGTTTGTCTTACTTGCTTGATTCCTACTATAATGACAAGTGTCATCTTTCACCCTATGTTTCAAAGAAAGTTATTGTATTAGTAAAAAACCAGCCTAGCAGTAAAAATGTTATGATTAATAATGTTATGATTTAGGAGACTTGGTGCACGAACTAATTTGATTGGCTAGGTTGAAAAGTGGTGAAACATGAATAAACTCAATTCCCTGAAGGACCATAATGCCCCTAGAAGGGCCCACGTGTTTTTTAGTAGTTGTAAGTATTTCTTATGTAGATTTTCTTTTGTTTAATTTTTTTAAATTTTTTATTCAACATATGTAATATTCTTCATTAATTCCAGTGATATAAAATTTGGTCCCATTTAAATTAAATTTTACACAAAATAATCATTTCAATTTGTCATTTCAAAACTATGAATCCTTGGTCCTATAGGGGTTAAATGGTTAGGAAGAAGTTGTCACGAAGTATAGCATTTTTTATTTACAAACTTCATAGGTTCGTGCAAATACAATACGATTTTTGTTATTTCATAGATTTGTGTTACATGACGAGGTTTGATGTAAATTTAAATTTGACTGTATAGAATTGTGCATTCCTTCCTTCATAATCAATGGACCAACGTGATTACCGTGTAATGGGGTACAATGTATGTCAATACACCCATTATTGCCATTACTATGAGTCACAAAATTAGTATGAGACTTTACACCAATCCTCACACTAATTTCAGTACATATGTCTCAAAATGTACATTATTATAAGAATTCTCAAATACTCTCAATTACTGTGACTCACACTTTTGTTCTAATGCCACAATTACTATGAGAATATTGAATGACTATAACTCACAGTAATTGCAATAATCAATGTACACTAATTATCCCATTTAATGAGGGAGGCTTTACAGTGCGTGTGAGAAATTAGTGGAAGGTTATACAAAATATCATCATCATGTAAAAATTAATGTGATACAAAGATTTCAACCACCGAGTAAAAAATTTGGCCCTCACTAATTTTAAGATTTGACAAAATAGTGCATGCCTTGGGAATTAGTATTACACGCACTACGAGTGTAGTGTACTCAATTGATCATTGTGGTCACAAATTTTATTTTATTTTATTTTTGCCATTCAACCACTGATGATACTGTAGACGTTGATTTCACATACCATAAAAACAATTTTGATGACAAGTTAATTAAGTTATCCCTAAAATCATCATGAGTTCCTGCACCTTCACATTCTCTCTTCCAAGGCATTGATCTTGCATGGAAATCGAGCATTCATGACGCGTTCATTGTTCATTCTCATTGATGTACAAAACACGTGAAAAGCAGATGTGGTGGTTTTCTTTATATCATTTAATTTTCTCTCCATGCCGCAAAGAAACTGAAATTTGGTGCATGCAGTGACAACACTGATCTGTTGCAAGGTAAGAATTATTTGTATACAGTGCGTAGCCTCTCATGCCGAAAACCTAATTTTTTTGGAAAATAATCATAAGGTTCTTTAGCAGTTAGTGAGTGGAGTCCATCCTTTTCAACAGTAGTATTGTAGAAGCTTTAACATTAAATACAACGTATGACCACCCAATCGTTAACTAAAGATGTCGTGGACTTGCCCATGATTCCAAATTTGCTACAGCAATAGTGGCAAAGATTTTGAGGTCAACGATAGAAGGCTTAACCCTTTAGTGCCTAGGGTACTGTAGCAGACAGCTCTGGATTTCAGTGGGTTTTTCCACTGTGGTTGAGACTACCAAAAATAGAATGGGTTAAATTAGAAAGTAACCGTACAATTCTATTCTCAACTCGAGAGCACACATTTTATTAAAATTTGAGAATCATCCAATGGTGGGATCGGAAGATTATAGTATGTATTTGAACTGTATAATGCACGCTCAAAAACGAGATTTTGGGGGGTGTGTGACTTCAAAGTTAAATAGAATTTGAGGTAAATTTTCAAAAATAAAAGCAAAGACGTTCAGCTATGCCCTATGTCAACACCTCTCCGTTGCAATCTTTCATATCAAAAATAGACTCACACATAATTATTGTGAGATTTATAAGTGAAAGTGACTTGTCCATGTACGGTTTAGGAAAAAAAATTATACGTTGAAAATTGACAGGAGTGGGTACATTAGTCAAGATCGGATGACACACACTAATGGAAGATGAAGAAGAGAACACAATCCAAAAAAATAAAACAAGATAACAAACTTCCAAACACAAGAAATACTACACAATACATATGTTGTATTTGTAAGTATTTACTGTATTTTCAAGTATTTGCAATATTTTTGCGTTCTGTTGATAGGTATTTTGATAGTTGTACAATTCCAAATTGAAAATTTCTTTTTCTGGAAGGTGCGTAACGTATGTGCGCAAATCTGAACTTCAGAACTGAAGTTCCAATTCTTCACGGATTCTCTGTTATTTGCATTTCCGACGTTGCAGTGACCATAATTTGGCTTGCTAGGCACTAAAGGGTTAAAAAACCTTATGATTCCTATTCAACAAATGTCAAATTATGTGAATTTCAAGATTATTTTTTTCACCATATAAAATAGATTTTATTTTATTTTATTTTTTATTGTTATTTTTTTATAGGGCTTCTCTTCTTATGATTAATTTTTTGCCAATCCTACTACGGTATCAGCTGTCTTTGCAAGGATCTCATGGCAAAAAAAATATAGTTATGGGTATCCCCTCTCCATAACATTCAGTAGTCTTCATGCTCACTGCCTTTCATGCATTCTGCTCATCACCTTGAGCTTCCACCTGTCCACTTAGCTATTGATGACGTACTATTGGGTGTGAAATATTTCACACCATCTATTGTAGAGCCAAGGCAAAGATAGTGCATGCTACTCAATGTTATGTGAACCTAAAGAACAAGTGTTTTTTTCTTTTTAGGTTTCAAATGGCAGGAAGAAGGGTGCTTTCTGGCAGCAGTTGCAGGAGTGGATTGCTCATTGCACAAAGGTTTGGTGCTCGGAAAGACAAAAACGATGTAGCATGTTATACCCAGGTGAGAAGCCTTGCAGATGATTTCATTCCATACATTATATCAACTTTTGTTTAAAAAGATGTTTTTTTGCACTCTTTTTGACATTGGTTTTGACACTATTTTCAATGGACATTCATAAGGTTCTTTTAGCCCTTGCAAGGGTTCATCTTTTTGCTCTCAATGCATGAAAGATAAAATATTTAAAACATGTTAATCTTGAGGAAGGCTATTGTGAACTTCCAACTCTCCACAATTATTCTTTAACGAAGGAATTATGTAGTATTTCAATATTCCAAAATCCGCTACAACGATTCTTAAGTTCTAGGTGTAGCTTACAAAGGCTAAAAAAACCTTGTGTTGTTTTTGACACTTCAAGTTTTTGACATTGAAGTTTCAAAAACAATATCGAAAAGAGTGTTGAAAGATCAACACCCTCCTTTTTGGTTAGACTCGATTTCGAATTTCATTTGGGATGGTTAAAATGATGACTTCAAAACCAACCACTTAATGCAAGCTGCCTTTTGTCTGATCCTCTTTAAGTTTCTCAAGTGTTATTGCTTTTTAAACTAGTTTGAGTAAAATTGGAAGATGGTGCACTTAATTGGACACAATTTCAACAAGGCAACACATATAAGGTAAAACACCCTATTTGTGGCACGCTTTGTAGATGTAACTATGGTAGACATTTGAACCTTCTGAAAATGTACATGGTTGGATACAAAATCGCAACAAAGTGTCACATGTCACAACATTAAGGCTAAATGAGTTTTTTATTCTCAGTGGTCACTTTTCACTTGATGAGTGTCACTGGTCACACAAGACAAATTTGGTTTTTTTTTTAATGTAATCAGTTACACTCACCAAACGAGCAATGACAAAGTAAAAAAAACTCATTTTGTCATAGTGCAAATAGAGTGGCTTACCTTGATAACAAATGATAACAAATGACTCTATTTATGATTATTTCTCAAATGGAAGTGAAATTTGTATTTAGGTCGAGACAAGTTAATGTGTGGTAGTCTAGACATGTTTCACTACCAAGAGGAGTAACACTTGCTATTTGCAATCATGTGGCATAGTTAGTAGAATTACCAAAACCACAAAACTCTTTCACTTACGAGAAGGGTGTTGTTTTTCATTCCATATTTGAGTGAAACAACACTAGTTCTCATTGTGTCAAAGGAGGTGAGTGTGGAACGTCACACATGACAAACATCAACAGAGTGTCAGACCTTCCTTGTGAGTGAGAAGCGACCCTCTCCGGACTCTCCAGAATGAAAAACAATGGGTTAGGCTTGTAGTGTTTGTTCATGCTTGTCTTAGGGCCAATGAAAGTTAATCTTTTTATTCTATGAACGTTTTTGCAATTAGTTGCATTAAGGTAAACCGTCCTATTTGTGCCACGAGACTATTTGTGTCACCATGTATTAATGCTTTATATTTAAAATTTTGATGTACACACTATTGGCACATAGTGGCATAAAGGGGGTGGCTTCCAAACCGTGGCACAAAAAGAGTGACTTATGAATTGTGAACTGTGGCACAAATAAAGTTGCTTACCTTAACATCATGACTGTAATCGTAAGATGTCGAACTTTAGTTTTTCAAATCAATTGGCATCAAGAGTAAACCTTACTACCCATGCCCTTGAGGCATAGAGAGACAAACTACCCCAACAAACTCCCCATTCACGATGGTCTCCTAGACCAATGCTACTACTACTATCATAATAATAATAATAATAATAATTATTATTATTATTATTATTATTATTATTATTATTAATGTATTTATATTATTCAAGTTAATTTGTTTACAATGCAGAGGTGTAGCTGCTTGACTACAAATCCGCTTCCAAAAAGAAACATGGCATGTACGGGAGCTGCGTACGAGAAGAGCTCAGCGGGATGGAAAGGGGCGAACCCGGTCGCTATTGTGGCAGCCGGTGCGATTGGGATGCTGGGGTTGGCAGGCTCTGCGTATGCGGACGAGGCAGAACATGGTCTCCCTGCGCCCTCGTATCCATGGGCTCATGATGGCTGGTTCAGCAGCTACGATCATACCTCGTTGGCTTCCTTCCTCTCTACTGTCACCTTAATTTGTTTACTTTTAATTAAATTATTTTATTTTTATAAAAAAAATTAATTAATTTTTTCGTTTTCAACACTCACTGGAAGAAAACTAACCATTGTCTGAAATGGTTTTACCATAGCTTCCTAGTAGCTTGGGCAAAGTGGAAAAATAGCTAGACAACACGAAAAATGATATGTTAAATCGGGCATTAACCCTTTAACCCCTTAACGTACCAGGGTGTCCTTGGAATTGACAATTTGAGAAAAAGCATTATAAATTACTATTTAGAAGAATATTCTGGAATTGATATACAAATGAAAGTTCTAGATTTTGAATTTTAGATTCCATCCGTACAGTTCCATTCACTAATACAATCAGCAATATTTAATTATAAATTTTGAAAGTTAAAATTAAAAATTCCTTGTAAATTTGATTACAAACTAAATTTCAATATTTTTTGAGTAAAATTTGTTGGAATGAGTTTGAAATGAGATACTCTTAAACTTGGTGATACTTTGAAATTTTTGTGTTTCTTAAATTTATGACCTCATTTTTCACGATTCCACTTTGAACTAGAGTCAATGCAATTTTGGCTCGGTCAACGACTTGACATACTTCTACATTTGTAATTTTAGAAAAATATGTACTCTAGTATGACTAAATCCAGCCATTAGATAGGACAACAACTTGGTGAAGAATCTCCAAAAAATTGGATGAGTATCATCCAAGCGTTGATGAGAACGTGAGAAGGCTTTGAAATCATTCGTCGTCCAGTTTCTGGACGCTGTGACGTTTAGGGGATTAAGGACCATGCATCCAAATAGTGGATGTTTGTTGGTCAAAGCCAATATTGATATTGAAGATGAAGTTTTTTGCTATTGCTTTCAATTGAGAAAATGAAGTTTATCGAGTTTAGTTTTCACTTCACTTTTCGGATCTTATAAATTTCAAGTCTCAAATATTTTGTTTCTGTTGCAAGCTAGGTAGCTCAAGGTTTGAATTACACTGCATATGATCACTTTTTGAATTTTAAATTAAAATTAAAAAATCTACAAAAATATATCATGTGATTCACCATTTTTATTTGCACATGTTCTAGAAATTTTATATTTTTTGAATATTTTTTGTAATTAATATGAATTTCTTGAAGTATTTGACCTAAAATTTTGTAAAAAGTTTGCAGATAGTTTAAAGATTGCACTAAAATAATAAAATCGTTTGTACAAACTTGCTATGTGGGTAAAGTATTGATTAATTTGTTTGGCAATGGCTTATAGGATCAGAAGAGGCCATCAAGTCTTTAAGGAAGTTTGTGCCGCATGCCATGCCATGTCACTTATAGCGTATCGTGACCTTATTGGAGTGGCATATACTGAGCTTGAGGTGAAAGCAATAACAGCTGAAATTGAGGTAATGACACATGAATTTACTCCTATTAACCCTTAAATATTATGCATTTCCAAAATACTTTGAAAAGTTAGTCAAAGAGGCATGTTGTGATGTTTAAAGGTTAACTTTTAATTCCTAAACAACCTTAAGTTCCACTATTATTATATAGTTTTACATGTGATTTTTTTTACAAACAAATGATTTCTTTCATATTTCGTTGCACCAACATATTTGAATACACTTTTGTACATGAATTATTGAGTATATAATCATATTTTACTACATACAATGGAACATATGCATTAGTCATACATATTGTGTCCAGAGACGTTTAGGGGTAAAGAACAAATCATGTCCTTATAAGTCAAACTATATTAAATTTGCTACATTTAAACACAAATTTCAAAATTTTGATATTATTTCCATTTAATAATCTACATCTTAGATTGAACCTCTAAAAGTCCTCACCCCTCTCCAAAATAATTTGGTAGGTTTGCAAAGATGCCTTATAAAATGCAACTGAGAGGTATATTTTGAACTTGATGTCTCGCTTGATGTATGAATAAAAGTTGTACATTGTGAATTTTAGATTCTATCCATACGGTTAGATTTGCAATTGCTATCACCAATATTTTTGTATAAAATTTGGAACTTGAAGTTCAAAATTACTTTTAAATTCAATTACAAATAAAATGTTGACAAAATGTGGATGAAATTTGTTGTGATGAGTTGAAATGTAATAATTTAAGTGTAGTGATTTTTGGAGATTTTTTGGTTGTTTGATTTTATGAGTTAATTTTTTCAAGAGCACATTCACACTAAAATCTTAAATTTTTTTGGTGAGTCGCTCCAACATGAAATGAGGCATAACAATTTCATAAATCATACCCTTTCTAATTGGATCACACATGTATGAAGCTAATTTCTCATAAAATCTATAATAAATTTTTCACAATGCAAAAAAATTAATGAGAAAACGCGAAGTGCTTATGTACATCAGAGATTTACTGCCCGGTTGGGTAGTTAGGTGAGTTCATTTTTTCATTATGTAAAGCATAGAAATAAATTGAAGTGACTTTTCTTACTGATTTCTTTGCAAAATCATAGTAATTCAAAATAGTAACAATAGTGGAAACACATTTTTATTTTAAACGGAAACAATAGTGATGAACATCATTGTAAAGTTGACTTGATTTTAAATTTGTATCAATAAAAAAAGTTTGTATGTAGGATATATTAAGCTTTCAAGATGTTGCTTTCATAGGGCTACACAAATCACAATTTTGATATTTTTTGAAAACCTCAAAATGGAGTAAAAAGTAAATCATTAGAGCACGATTGTTTGAATAAAACTTAGTTGCATTTAAAATTAAGAATTAAATGAAATTCAATGTGTGACTTTTAAAATGCTCTTTGGAATGCATATGTCGTTTAAAGATTAATTCATCTTGTTTACTTTGTTAAATTCCACCATTATATTTATACTTTTTGTTTTATGCTAATAATTATTTAATTGTGTGAACTTATTCATCCTCATTAATTATATTATTTCATCTGAATTTGATTTAGATTGTGATGACATTTGATTGGAATCAAGTTTGGATTAAATTTTCTTTATGGAACATAAAATCATTTGCCAAAATATTTTACCAAAAATAAATGACAATATTTCCATATTTAACTACATGAATGATTTCTAATCATCATGCTTAACATATTATTTTTAGAGACCAACTTCCAAAAATTTGCAAAAATCATATGCTTTATTCCAAAAACATAGTGAAAAATAAATAATTCCTAAAATACATATAAAATTTTGAGGTTTTAAAAATAAAAATTGTATGGCAGAAAAAAAAATTTGAAGAAAAATCATAGAACATGATAGTTCCAACACATAATATTTAAAAAGAATAATTAATACGCATGTATTAACCCCTAACCGCCCAACCATGCATATTTTGCATGATGTACGGATTTGAACTCCGATTTCTCATCCATCATGCACTTTTTGCAGTGTGAAATTTTTAATGAAACTTTTATGGGAAGTTAGCTTCGTGCATGTGTGATCCGATTAGAAAGGGGATGATTTGTGAAGTATTTATGCCTCATTTCATGTTGTAGTGTTCCACCCCAAATTTGGAAGATTTTAGTCTAAAAGGGTTCTTGAAAAAGTCAACTACTAAAAATAAGCAACCAAAAAATCTCCAAAAATCACTACATTTAGAGTATTACATTTCAACCCATCCCAAAAATCTCATTATTAGATTGTCAATATCTTATTTGTAATCATATCACAAAAGAGCTCTAAATTTTAAGTTTGAAAATTTGTACACAAATATTGGTGATAGCAATCGCAAATCTAACCGTATGGATAGAGTCTAAAATGCATATTGTACAACTTTCATTCATTCATCAAGCTGAAAATATCCCCGTTAATTGCATTTTATAATGCATCTTTGAAAAACTGCCAAATCTGAAAAGGGTGAGAACGTTTAGGGATTAAACTTAATATGTGGGTTTGGCAATTTAGCACATTTAGGTTCTATCAAAAATCAATAGGCAATTAAATGGTTAACATACGCACACAACATATTAATAAAATAAAAAATAGTTTATAGTTTGATGAAATATATTTTTCCACGTGTCACATGTGCATTGGTTGTAACCACAAAAGAGCTTAGGTGGCACTAAGAATTAAAATATCTTCTACAACATGTATAAACATGCTATGTGGATACAATATCATATGTTGTAATGCAAAATTAACAAACTCATGGCAGGTGGAAGATGGACCAAATGATGAAGGAGAGATGTTTATGCGGCCTGGCAAGCCTGCCGACCATCTCCAACCACCGTATGCAAATGAACAAGCTGCTCGATCTGCGAATGGAGGAGCCTATCCTCCAGATTTGAGTCTTATTTGTAAGGTCAGAAAGTTTGGTTTGTAAGTAACAAAAATTTCCTCGTATAAAGTCATTTCCATTAAAAGTGCATATGCAATGTGCACACCAAATTTATACTTAAGATAAATGAACAAAATTGCAAAACTACATGAGAAGTAAGTTGATGATCGTTAGTTTCGATGTCAGTCCTTTTCAACTCAATGCATTAACCCTTTAACGTCCCAATTCAACACTGTTTTCAAAGATTTGTTATAAAATGGTTGATGAAAAACGAAAATGGAGTTGATGTACAAAACAAAGTTGTAAATGTCAATGTGTAGATAACATCCGTACAGTTGGATTCATCATATTTATTATTAATATTTTTAAAGTAATTTTGCAAGGTTTTCTCTTGAAATTCAATTAAAAATCCAAAATTAACACAAAAAAATTTAAAAACATTGTAATGAAATTAGAATGACATGCACTACGAGAAGGTATGGTTTCCATTATTTGATTCTACTTATTATGGAAAATCATATTTGAGGTCTTTCGTTTTGAACTAAGATTGAAACTTGACATTAATCACTTTTGTAATTTTTCAAAAATTCACATTATCTTATTTGGAAGATTCATACCGTACAAATGGTATTCAACTAGCACAAGAATGAAAAAAAATAAAAATGGATGAAAAACATCCGGTACCTACAGAAATCGAGCTGCTGAAATTCATCCGGAGTCCAGAATCTGGACGCCGGCGCGCTAAAGGGTTAACTTCATGATAAGAGAATAGAAAATTTTTACAACCTAAATTCATATCCATGATTTTATGTCATGTGCATTTTTTGCATTGCATGTGTACTTTTAATGAAATCCTTGTTGTAAAGAAATATAACAACAAAAAATTGCATTTTTTAAATGAGAAAAAAAGAATGTTGTATAAAGATCATGAAATTGGAGAATAAACACTAAATCACTTGTTCATTGATCAACAAGAGTCCATCCAAAAATTATTAAATGAAGTTTAGTAGTTACAGTAATATTACTTGTGAATTTGTTGTAGAAGAATGATAGCACAAGATACACATGCAATGCTTGTCCATCCACTCTATACAGGCTGTCAAACACTTTTATCTCGGACTTTTATACATTTTTATTAAAATTTTAGTATATTTCTATTTTCAAACCATAAGAGAAAAACTTTATAAAGTTTTGAAGTTTGCAAAGAGAAATTTCCATTTTTTTAAATTAAAATTTCAATACTTTTGCACATACAAGTATATTAATGTTGTAAAGGACTCTATATTGCAATACCACTAATCAATCATATTAATGTGTTTTATTTTCTTCACCCTCTCAAATAATAGGCACGATATAATGGACCAAATTATGTATTTGCTTTATTGACTGGATACCGTGACGCTCCTGCTGGGATCTCTGTACGTGCTTTCTAACTTTATAAGACTTGCATAGATTAGTTAGAGTGTCTCGTATGGTTCATGATGAAATGGCCTTGTGCATGCAAGATGTAGGGAGGTACAACAACACCATCTTCAAAGGGCTTAGTAGTCAAGAGGCAAGGCCCAAGGGACGCCGCAAACTACCTTCCCTCTTCCATGTAGCAGAGGTCAAATTAGTCAAGGTCTTCTTATGGTGCATAATACATTGAGCTGGAAACCCTGAAAAAACTGCTTCAAATATGAAGGGCTTTGGCCATTCAATAGTAGCCATGTTGAACCATTAGAAGGATGTAGTGAAGTCTTATTGGACATTCAAAATGGCCATCTCCTAACTTAAGCCCTTAATAGTGCTTGGAGCCTCCATTGTGCCACAACTGCATGAGACACACTTAGATGGGGATTCATAATTAACTTCAAGAAGGTCAAGATGTAGGTCTTATGTAGACTTTCATTTGTTTAAGTTTAATTTGATTTTTTTTTACCAACACATGCTTTGTTCTTCAATAATTTTAGTAATATAAAAATTAGTCCCATTTGAATGGTATTTTTCACAAATATAATTAATTAAAGTTTTCATTTTAATTTCATAAATCCTTGGTCCTTTTAGGGGTTAAAGTGGAGTAATAAATAAAAGGTCCAATACTTTAGATCAAGGTTCAGGAGAAACTAGTTCCAAAAAAAGAATGTCAAAATTTTGGGGAGTTGTTATTGAAAAGTTTAATGGAGGAAGAAGAATAATATAAAAATGTTGAGTATTTTAAAATGTATATAGAGATGTGCCAAATTTGCTATCAATCTGAAGTAAATAAGTTGATGTCACACGTTGTATTGATATAAAATAATTGATATAAAAAGTAGATTTTAAAAATTAATTAAATTAATTAATTAATTTTTGTAAACATCTTCAACAATTGAATATGTATGGTAATAGTAAAGCTAGTCTAAAGAGACCATCGTGAATGGAGAGTGGAGAGTCTATGAGAGTAATTTGTCTACCTATTCCTCAATATATGTATGGTACATTGTTGTAGGTTCGACAAGGCTTGTACTATAACCCTTACTTTCCGGGAGGCGCCATTGCAATGCCGAGGGTAATAAATGACGGCAGAGTGACATTTGATGATGGAACTCCTGCAACATCATCTCAGGTGGGTTAAAAGTATGTATGTAATTTGGTGCACCATGTAAATGTTGTAATAGTTGTAGCACTAGTAGAAACACCTCCTATGTAGATTAGCAAAAGACTTACGAGAAGACTCCATATGACGAACTAGACCAGTTGTGCGTCTTTTTAGGCATGCTTATTTAGTCTATGTGGTGTTTCTACTAGTGTAGGGTGACTGAGTATTTATGAACCCATGATAAAATAATTAATATTTTACAATTTTGGAATTTGATTTAAGAGATTTGAAATTTAATGTAAATTGAATCATTTTTTATTTTTATTTTTGGCAAGCTGCAAATATCAAGAAAAATGTGAGTAAAATCTTGCTTAGTAAGTGTATGACCACGCTATTGGAGCCTTCATGTTGGGTGTTTAGTTTGAAAGACAATTTACTTTTCAACACCGCTTCTAGAAAAAAGTGCACATGTAATGTGAAAAGAACACATGACACAAAATTATGGTTATGAATTTGGATTGTAATATTTATAAGTTTGATGATCACCGACCTTCATACCAAGTAGTTTATGAAGTTCATGCTAAGATAGAAGCACCTAATTATGACACTTTATTTTGAAAACTGTGATCTATGACTCACATAGATATACGTTTTGAAATAAAGACCATTCCAAGAGAGTGTCGCAATTAGGTGAGTAGCACAATTAGGTACTTTTACATTACATGTTGAAGGGTATTGACAATTTTCACCTCCATATTATGCAATTTTATAAAAGAAAAGAAAAGTAAACCCCTAAATGTCGTAGGGCACCTTACAATTCAATTATTTATAAAGATGCCTTATAGAATAATCTTTAAAAAATAAATTTAGAAACAAGGTTGTAGATTAAAGTTGTAATTAAGAGCCAATTTTTTTGACATTTCAGAACTTTTTGTTTTTTGTTTTGTTCTAACAGGCTCGAAATTCAAAATACCGTATATGGTGATCTTTTCAAATTTGATTTTCAATTGCATTGTAAAAATTCTCTTAGAACACTTTTAAGCAAGAAAGTGATAAAATAATTTCCCATAACTTATAATTTATTTTTGGTATACAAATTTGTAAATCTGTACATTCAAAATGTTCAAAAAATTTATACTTTTAAATGAGCAATGTCACGAAATGCGTCAACATTTAAATTGTTGGTCACGCTCTCATCCATAGATGAAGGCAATATGCTTTACAATTTTATGCCTTATGGTAATGTAAAGTGGGGAAAAAATCAATTCAAGCATAGTACTATTGCATTGCAATGGTCTTTAACAAGGGTTTCGTTAAAAGTGCCTATTGAAATGTGCACTATTTTTTGGGATTATTTTTGAATGTTTTAATCACAAATTTTGGTATATTTAAGCAATAATATTGTACTTTGGCTAGAGTTTTTTCAAATATGTTTTGATAAATCTTAAGGGGTGAGACACATGCCACACCCCTCATGATGATATTTTTCTTATTAGGATAATTATAAAATGATCATATTTTCAATGAAATTTATAAATTTCCAAAAAACTGTTTATGTGCACTTTTACATATTGAATTGCACTTTTAACAAAACCCTTGTTCTTTGTTCTCGTTTTAATATTATAACATATTATTATTATTTTTCAATGAAAATGCAGATGGCCAAAGATGTTACAACCTACCTCGCATGGGCTGCTGAACCTGAGGCTGATGAACGTAAATTGGTGAGCTTACTCACCTTGGTGGAAGTACCTTCCACCATCCATTCAAGCAATCTCAACTTCTTGAAGGACGTACCAAGTGTCACAAACTTTTGAAAGAAAGAAAAATCTCATTGGTGGTTAATGCAAGTGAAATCATATTTTTGGAATTTTTCGTAATTTCTATAAATTTCCAATGTTGTTTGCTTTTAAAATACAAAATTGTCTCTAGGTGGGCGCCATAAGCATCCCCAAAATGTCCTATAATCATTCAAAATCAACCTATAGTTGATAGGGAAGTTACCCTAAATCACCCTATTTACACCTAATTCCATCCATTTACGTCCAAGGAATCTATTTGATTGTTGTGCTGAATTGTTTTTTTTTTGTTGTGTTAATTTCTTAATCACCACTTTGTGAACTCATTGTCATTAATTGAAGTACCTAAATTGCTCTATTTACACCCAATTCCACCAATCATTTATTGCATTTAGTGTTCATTTGAAGTGAGGTGAAATTGAGCCAATTCCAAAGTGGAATCATGGATCAATGATAGGGTGCGGGATTGAGTCTTGGGTGGGTTTAGGTATGTCCACCTTATCCAATCCTTTGAGGCATGGTTAAACGAACTACCTCCAACACATTCTCTTTTCAAGATGATTAGCATTATGATTATTATAAGTTTGTCCATCTTTTATTTTTTTAATCCCTTTTACTGTTTTTAGCATACGTAGCTAGTGTATTATTATGTTATTTAGAACTGCACTAAATTTGAGGTTCATAGATTTTAAGATTTGGAAAAAGAGCTTAATGTGCCATATTTTCCTTTTTCAAGGCACCACGGGCCTTGGCTTGGTGGTTGGGGCTTATGGCTCCCAATGAGGAGGTTGTGGGTTCTATTCTCCATGCCGGCATAGTGCTCACCACCATAGTCCACCCAACTATGGTGGGGGGTCCCTTGGACTTTGTTGTATGGGTACCTTAAAGCCCTTTGGAGAGATACCATGTCCGGTATCTTCAAGGCAGTAGGGCTAGCTAACTAGTAGCATAGTGTGTCACTATAGTGTCCATCCTCGAAAGGGGAGAGTAGTATTGTCCCAATTTCCCCTTGTCTGGTGGGCATCGGATCATTGGCATTACGAACGGACACTTCATTCACGCCGACCCCTTGCTAGAAAGGGACCGAAGTTTCTATCTATCTGCCATATTTTCCCAATCTCTATACTTTGTAAAATCATTTTCATTAAATAATATTTTAAAATTATCTTGATTTATACTTGTAAGGATATATTGAAGTATGACCTTTTGACGTATTTTTAAAGTTGTTGTGTAAAAGATTATAAAAGTTTAAACAAGGTTTTAATAAGACATGGGTAATGCAAGAGTTTATCTAGTATCCTCAATGTTACAAAAAAATACACTCAAATAAAGGCATTTAAAGGTTTAGAAGATTGAGTTTGTTTGTTTGTTTTTGTTTTTGGTTTTTTTTTGTTTTTTTGTTTTTTTCATTTGAACATTCCATAACATTTACAACCTAACTCATCTTGATATAAAAATGTATTCAATATAATATCATATTAATTTTTATGAATCTTTGCATAAATCAAATTTGATTGATTTCTTCATTTGGTCAATTAGATTGGAGCAAAGTGGATCTTTGGAGCATGCCTTGCTCTCTTCCAAGCTGGGTACTTCAAGAGGTGGAAATGGGCTCCTCTAAAATCAAGAAGGATTATTTGGGATGTTGTGAATTAAAATAATGCAAGTTAATTTAGGAGTTGTTGTATGTAGTAGCCTTTGTCAATTGTTGGATTTATGGTTTAGTGTTGATTACAAAAGAAAAAAGAAATTTATATAAAGGAATTGGTTTTATTGACTAAGACTCACTGTAATTACTCTCCATTTAGTAAATGAGTTATTAAATAGTTGTTGTTGATAAGTCTAATTTTGAATATTCATATAAAGTAGGAATATTGATTCAACTTACTTTAAACAATTTAATAAATAGAGATGTACAATGTATTTTGTTGAGTTGTAGTTGGTTGACAAATTCATAAGGGTTTGAATGGGAAAAATATGCAAAATTTGAATTTTTTTATAGATGTATTATGAACAAAGATGAATAAGAAACTTATAATTTTTTATATTTATTTAATTTTCAGTAAATATTTTAAAGACGTTGCTAGATGACAAACAAACATAAAAACGTTATACAACAAATTCATGGGTGTAATATAAGTTACGCAATGACTTACAAAGAACATCATAATTTCATAATAACATTTTCTGTTGTCCTTGTTGATTTGTAATAAATTAAAGGGTTAATATGTTTTTCCAAAAATTGGCCAATCTACCAAAATTAATAATAATAATAATAATAATAAAATTATCATGTCATACAATTTGACTCAACATTCTTGAAAAACTACAATTGAATGACATTTTATTTATTTATTTTGCATACAATAGTTTGAATGACATTTTTCACCATAAATGTGGAGATATAAATTTTCAGTAATTCCAAATTTGAATGCATATCCCATAGGCTATTTCATGTTCTGGGTCGAATTATTAATTGATTTATTTATAATCTTTTTGCAGTGTTAGGCTACTACGGTATGTACTACCAGTTTTAGGAAGAGACTATTTTTCAGGAGGGGTCAATGGAAAGTGAAATTGTCATTTTAGAGGTCAATTATTCTTCAAAGTTTATTTTTTATGGAGTTTTTTTTTCACGGTACTTCATAATGTCATATTTCTACAACCTACTAGTAACAAGAAGATTTTTTTATTTTTAGTTTTGGTGATAATATTTATGTTGTAGAGCCACTGAAAATAGTAAGTAGAGTAGGCCACTCACAAGGCACCACACATGGATTATGCAATTAAGAAGAGAAAATACACTAGCTTGAATCATTTTGAAAGCCTTGAATTAGTTACACTCCAAGCAAGCGGCAAATCGTGTACTCTCTGCCTTAGTATTTACCCTAAATTTACTTTTACCGCTTGTTTATATAGTTCATTCATGTAATCCCTTGAAAACAAAGCGTTTTCGTAGTCTCTACTAGTGGATAAGAAACAATAAATTGTTGACCAACAAATGCACATCCACATAACATTCAGCAACCTTCATGCCCATTGCCTTTCTTTCATGCACTTTTCTCATCATCGTGACCCTCCACATGTCCATTTAACTATTGATGAAGTAATGTTGGGTGTGGAATATTCCACATCATCTACTGTAGAGCCAAGGCAACGACAATGCATGTTATTGAATGTTATGCGTTTCTGCCCATTCATACGAGCTCCCTGCCATTGTTGTGTTTGCGTTTCTGAAAGAATGGGAGGTAAAATGAAGAAACAAAAAAATATTCACAACTTTTCCTTTACAGTTGAATCATTGCGTTATAGTGCCGCAACTATAGTCAAGTTCATTTTTTGAGTTACGTTGCTTCCTAACATGCGGTGTAGTAATTCCGCTTTACATATATTTTGTATTTTTCTTTTGACCTCATATTCCTTCAAAGTTATCTAACGCATGCGTGCATGCAACGGAGTTGGTGGATATGAATGGGCCTTCAGACCCATAGTGCTATTCAGAGCGCTATACAGGGCGCTATCCAGAGCGCTGGTGGAGATGCTCTTAGCGGGGAACTGAATGCTACTCTCACAGAAGGGAGAGACACAACTTCACCGTAAACCCCTCCGACCTCCAGCGCTATTGCCCTCGCCATCGCCATCGCCACCTCCTCACCATGCCTCCCTCATCTCCCGGTCCTTTCCTTCGCATCAAAATCCTCTTCGCTTCTACTCTGTATTAATCCTCGCTCGCTCTTCAACCATTGATTTTCCGACGCACGCATTCATTCCTCATCCCTTCAGCTTTGGCTGTGCCTGGCTTCTTCTCCTCCTTCTTCTTTCGCTTCCTTGATTAAGCCAGGCCAGGTACCGATCTATCGCCATCACAACCTCTCGTCCTCTTCGGGACTGTGCAATTGGCCGCCTACAGTAAGAACAGCGTCTTTATGAAATAAAGCGTAGTGCAAGAACAGAGTCCTTAACCAATAGAATTGAAAAAGCGCACTCTAGTGTAAGAGCAGAGTGTTGGTTGAGAAAACGAGCAGAGTGTTGAAAAACAGAATTGAGAAAATGCAGTGTAAGAGCAGAGTGTTGGTTGAGAAAACGAGCAGAGTGTTGAAAAACAGAATTGAGAAAACGCACTGTAAGAGCAGAGCGTTTGCACGGGCTTCGTAAATACGGAATACTCTGTTTGAACGTGTTTCGATCTTTGTATGCTATAGAACAGCGTCTTTGAAATAGGATTGAAATAAAATGCAGGATAAGAACGGAGTCCTGAAAAATAGAATTCAAAAAAACGCACTCCAGTGTATGTGAGTTGAGAAAACGCAGTGTAAGAGCAGAGTGTTGAAAAACAGAATTGAGAAAACGCAGTGTAAGAGCAAAGTCTTGGAAAAACAGAATTGAAAAACAGAATTGAAAAAACGCAGTGTAAGAGCAGAGTGTTGAAAAGCAGAATTGAGAAAACGCAGTGTAAGAGCAAAGTCTTGGAAAAACAGAATTGAAAAACAGAATTGAAAAAACGCAGTGTAAGAGCAGAGTGTTGAAAAACAGAATTGAGAAATCGCAGTGTAAGAGCAGAGTATTGGAAAAGCAAAATTGAAAAACCGCAGTCGAGAAATTATTGTGAGAACGGGAATATATTCCATTTTCCAGTAACTCGGCTGTGTAAAAGATATTTGAGAGGACGTGTGAACTTCAATGAATTGCACGCTGCTTCTTTTTGTACTGATAGCTTCTAATCACCATGTCAGCTGATGTTTCGTTTGTTTTCCGACAACACAAAATGGAAGAGGCCATGCATGGGGTGGTCTGCCATGGGCTTGAACCTATAACAAAAGGTCCAGGGTGCTGGACATGGTCAATTTTAGTGATATTGCATGTAGT